>CM051493.1:20468063-20507789 GCA_028031935.1 Paedocypris micromegethes
ACACACACACACACACACACACACACACACACACACACACACACACACACACACACACACACACACACACACACACACACACACACACACACAGTAATATAAGAGTGCTCCGAAAAAAGCAAAAGAAGTCTTTTGTTCTAGAAGCAATTATTTTGAAGTTCAATAGGAAGTTGTTCAGTAATACGTTTAATATTGACACGAGTAATACATAAAATAAACAGAACCCAAAAAACGCATGTAAGCCATCACACTGAATCACACAGCTCAAACTGACAAAGAGCTGCATTAGAAATATAAATAAATCTAACATTCACACAAACACACATGAGAGGCAATACAATTTACATATAATAAAAGCATCTAAATGTGCAAAAATAATGTTATACTGATAAAAATGTGCAAATATTACCGTATATCTTTTTACATTGTGCATAGATGTATGTACTGTATATATCACTCCCTGAAACAATTCTTGCCTCTTTTTCTCTCTCTTTTGTCTTTACTTACAGATCGCTTTTTTTGTTGATGTTAAATTTCTTTTCTCTTGCAAGTAGATTTTCCTACAGTTGCACACTACACTTTTAAAGAGTGTGAAAGGATGATTGTGGAGGTGGTTTTTCCTCAATCACAATGTTCTTCCTTTTTGCAAATAACTTTAATATGTACATTTGTAAAAATTATGTAACGAAAGTGTCAATATGGCCTCTAGGCCACTATGGACCGTATCAAAAGTGTGCTCTATAATTACCCATCAAGTGAAGTTCCACACATACAGTGTCGTGAATACACACAAACCCGGAGCAGTGGGCAGCCTTAAGGCGTGGCGCATGTGAAGGTCAATGGGGGTCTGCTGAAGGACACTCAGTTGTGAATTCCTTCAGACCGAGATTCAAACCTGCAACGAGTAGGTGTCAGATCCAACTCTCAACCACTCGACCACAACTGCCACAGGTAATAAATGTGGTCGAGTGTGTGTCTTTCACTGTGAACTTTTGTTTTTAAAGTACATGACATTTATGTAGAGAACACGTTTATCCAAAAACTTGGATCAAAGATTGAGCATCTTGCTCAAAAACATTTCAGATGTGGATTCCACTAGTTCTGGATTTGAACCTGCCACCTTTTCCAGCTCTCTATTCCAATAAGCCACAACTGCCCTAAAACTGCCCAGAAGTAGCAGTAGTAACTTTAAAGAGTGCACTTCTCTGACAGAAATCACGTTCAGGCTAATCTGGTCCACTAATTTAAGGGCAGAGACGATTGATCATGTCTAGATGTTTTCCACATGGTTCGTAACAGACATGGATGATGCTTCTACTGAGGCAGAAGGTTTGCAGAAGGGATCAACAGTGGCTGAGGCTTTAATCTAGTGTCAAAAGAGTAGGACATGCGTGGATTACTGTCTCTATCCCTCCTCGCATCTCCGCTCTCTCGGCACCTTGTGACATTTCTAATTGAGTTAAATCTCATTATTCACACCTAGCTTTGGGGCTGACACAGCTTGTCTCCAAACAGATCCCTCTGACTCGCCGCTGTGGTTAACGCTCTGTAAGGAGAGAGGGATTGGTTACTCCGCTGAGATGCTCAATTTACTCCCATTGAGAGCGTGTTGTAGAAGGGAGCGACACTAGCCAGATGTTAGAAATGTGGATGATTTCTGGAGGAATCTATGATTGCGATGCTGCGGATGGTGAAGGTGTTTGTACAGTTTGAGTTCAATTTTGTAAATTCTGTTCCTATTTGTTATACATTTGTTATAAACTTTTAGCATGTTTAAACTAGTCTAGGCATTTCTGCATGGTTTGTGCATTTTCCCTGTGCTTGTGTGGGTTTCCTCTGGTTCTCCAGTTTCTCCAACAGTCCGAAAACGTGCGTTCAGAGAAGTCTGAAAAATTGTTCATCTGTGTGAGTAAGAGTGTGAATGTGTGTGTATGTCTTGACCTGTGATTGGTCGGCCAACATTGGCAGTCAAACGCAGCAACGTCCATCCGGGCATCACTACCATAAACGCTCACACATACATACACACACACACACACACACACACACACACACACACACACACAAAAGAAAATTCCCCTGAAACGCATCCTTTTTGGACTCACTCTATTTTTTTTTTACTTTTACATGCAATTTCTGCAAATTCTTATAATTGTGTAGTAAAGTAAAGTGAGTGAGTTTGTCGATATGGCGCATGTGAGGTTCAGAGTCTTGCCCAAGGACACTTAGATGCAGAACCAAATGTAATTCCGATTCAAATTTTTATTTGTCACATACTCATTATACATGGTATGACATGCAGTGAATTGTTTTTTCAGATGGTCTAGCATTTAAACATGGGGGTAGGTAGATGGTAGGTATTGGGGATTGGGGATTGGGTAGGTAGATTTATAGGTAGGTAGGGGATGCGGTCAAGAGAGTGAATTACAATACAAAATAAAGATAAAAACGATAGAACATTCAATAAAATATAGATAATAATATGAATAAATACTAAATACCAAAAAATGTAGTTGGTTGAGATTAAGTGACTCAAGTGATCCAGGTATTTAGTTTAAAGTGACCAAATGTATTTTTTTTTTTTGTAGTTTTGTAGTTCATAGCTCACAAATTCATTGAATTTATAGTGATGTTCACAGTGCTCTCGTGGTCCAATTGGCTTCATGTGTGGTTATACAGACTGTTTGGGTGTGTGAGGAGTGTGTTGAAGGTCTAGTTTGGATGTGTAGCGGAGGTCAGGACAGGCTCATCTGAGCTGTGATGCCTAATCAGAACAGTTCTGGCCCACGCTGGAGCCACTGGGGCCCTAGAAAAGGTGAAGAAGAAGCTTCACAGCTCTGGCCACAGCACAGGGCAAGACTGTCCACTATGTGTAGTTCACCTAGCTGACATGAAACACACGTGTGTGTGTGTGTGTGTGTGTGTGTGTGTGTGTGTGTGTGTGTGTGTGTTGTCTGTGTGTATTTGGGTGTGGTGTGTGTTGTGTGTGTGTGTGTGTGTGTTGGTTGTACTAAAACTTAAATTTCTTAAAAAATTAACTCCTTTTCCAGAGGTATAAATATAGATTTGTGGTATAATTTTAGGGTTTTTTTAGTCTTCTAACTGAATTGTAATTGATTGCGTTGAGTCAACGAACAGCAGACTGTGTGTGAATGTCAGGGTTACTTTTATTCTTCTGAAAAGCAGTGACTCTTCAATCTGTCATTTCTAGGTCTGCGTGGCTGCAGTCAGAAATAGGCCAGGTTAGGTCAGGCTTTGTTTTATAATCTCACACTGACCTCTTTACTCAGTACTCTCTCTCTCTCTCTCTCTCTCTCTCTCTCTCTCTCTCTCGCACTCTCTCTCACTCTCAGCTTTTCCCTCTCTTTCAACTTCCTTCTCTCTCTGTCACTCTTTTTCTTCTCTTTCTTGCTTTCTTTCCTCTCTTATTTTTGTGTCTTTGTTTGATTGTTCATTCTTCTTTCTTTCTTTCTTTCTTTCTTTCTTTCTTTCTTTTCTTTCTTTCTTTCTTCTTTCTTTCTTTCTTTCTTTCTTTCTTCTCTCATTCACTCCTCTCTCCCTCTTTTCTCTCTCTTCCCTTTCTCTGTTCTTTGTTTTTCTTTTTTCTCACCCCTCTTTCATTTTTCCCTGTTTCACACTCTCGTCTTTCACCGTCTGTTTCGTGATATCTTCATCTCTCTAATACCTTTCTTTACCTCTGTCTATTTTCTTCTTCTTCTTCTTCTTCTCTCCTTTTTTCACCTCAGGAATATCTCAAAGCTGCGTCACATGCTCTCCCGACCGGATGCAGTAAAACTGATACATGCGTTTATGACATCACGGTTAGATTACTGTAATGGTCTTCTGGGAGGTTCTCCTGCTAAACTAATAGATAAACTTCAGTTGGTTCAGAATGCAGCTGCTAGATTACTAACCAGAACAAAAAAATTTAGCCATATTAGTCCAGTGTTAATGTCGCTACACTGGTTACCTGTTAAATATCGCATCCAGTTTAAAATTCTCTTAATCACTTATAAAGCACTAAACGGTTTAGCTCCTCTATATCTCAGTGAGCTCATCACTTACTACGAGCCTACACGACTGCTGCGCTCTCAAAACTCCGGCCAGCTTATAATACCGCGAATCTCTAAAATCTACCAGGGAAGAAGATCCTTTTCATACTTAGCACCCAAACTATGGAATGCTCTGCCTAGTCCAATTCGAGACTCCGAATCAGTGAGTCAATTTAAGTCTAGACTGAAGACGCATCTCTTCAACGAAGCATATATTGACCTGTTATAATAACTTACAGAAAATATTAATATATCGTATAGAAAGGCTGCCTAGTTAGTGCTCGGAACCGAATTACACCTGCACCTTCAGAAATTGTCAAAATCTATAGTACTTGAATTTTTCTAATTGCCTTGTTTTTTTTTTTTTTCCTCCTCTCCTGAGCGCCAAGTGTCGTACGACCGGAATCTCCCAGAGCTTCGGAATCATCGGTGGTGCTTCCTCGACCTCTGTGGACCTGATGACGCTGTTGGCTTGGAGCAGTGGAGCCGCCTCTTTCCCCATTGAGGAGGGAAACATCGTTCCAGAATCTCATTAAAAATGACGCGGAACAACCAACGCACTGATTGTGTAGTGTTAGAATGCCGGAGGAGACTGGCACCAGTGAGCCGGGTTCTCCCCAGGGTTTTTCCTCGTTAAAGAGGTTTTTTTACCTGGCCCTGTTGCGTATGTGCTTGCTCGCTGGTCTTTGTCTTTGTCTTGTCATAACCGCAGCCACTTAGTCAACACCAACAATCCAGACGACAAATTGAATAAAAAGCATCATTTCCCTTACATATTTACATGTGCGCTTTGAGACAGTTAAAACTGTGAAAAGCGCCTTACAAATACTCATTATTATTATTATTATTATTATTATTCTCTCTTTCTATTCTCTTATCTCTTTAATTTAGCTTCTTCTTTTCACTCTTTTCTTTTCTTACTCTATCTCATTCTCTTCCAACATTCAGCTTCATAGCAAACTGGTGTTTTTTTTGTCCACGGAAGTCCTGAAGAGAGTATACAGCGGGAAACATCTGGACTGAAGCAACCATTACTTTTGTCCATTTGTCTGAGGTGGTCAAACAAGGGCTCGAGGACAAATTTGACCCATGCTTACCCCTGATTTTCCCGCCAACTCGATATAGGAAAACTTTTAAACCTAATTGGAAGTCATTGATTCATTAAATCTCTTCGTCGCGTTCTGTGTAGCAGTTGTGGACATCCAAATCAGACGTCCAAGCAAACGTCACTGTTCACTAATTCAACAAGTTCTGTTTTCAGATTTAACAAAAAAAATAATACCAAAAATTCAGTTTTAAAGTGCGTTTGTGGAAGTTGTGGTCCAGTGGTAGGATGTTGGACTTGCCACCCAGTTGTTGCAGGTTTGAATCATTGTCTGGTGGGTTCTACAACTGAGTCTTCGCAAGACACTGACCCCCACATGACCCCAGGTTGCCAACTGCTCCGGGTTGGTGTGTATTCACTTCACTGGATGGTTAAACTCAGAGCACGGTTTTGACATATTGAGGGTCTCGAATGACGTCGTATGAATAAAATAATTTGCCATAAAGACAAAATGTTTTATTTTTTTAACTTCTTTTCTAAAATAACCATGGCTTTATGCTCCAATCTATAAAGTTATTCAAATGTTCATCAGAAATGCCATTTTTTGTTTAAGAACTGATAAATGCGTAAAAGTGATGAAATGGAGTGTAAGTAAATAAATCTTAAAGGCTCGGCCATCAAACGCTTCAACCGAGACAATCTCATAATTCAGATTAATTCAGATTAGAATAATTTTCAGATTCAGTTTGTTTCCAAATACAATTCTCCACTTCTGTCAATCACTCATAAACAAAAACATTTGTTTGTTTAAACATGTACGTTATTTTATATACACACAAATACATATATACCGTATTTAAACCCACACGCACACACACACACACACACACGTCTTTTTCAATACGACAATTGGCTGTTCACCATTAAGTCAGGTCAAACTGAAGGTGTCGGGGGTCCTAAAGCCTCCATGATCTCCACAATTTTACACCCATCCTCCACCATCCCCCCTGCCCCCGCCGTTAATTGGATGCTACAGTCCTTTTATTGCAGGGGTGTTTTTGTTCTACTGGATGAATACTGAAGAATAGGCTAAATTTCTCCATAAAAGTATGTATATATTAGTATAGGTGTGAACAGGAACAAGAAATATTGTTTATGTCCTCCTTGAGCTGCCAAGGCCAGTTATTTCTGCATGCACGGTGCATGCACGGATTCTCTGAAGAACATCTATCATTTTACCCTGTGATTAATGGCTGTCCTGAGCCCGGCTCGACTAACGCAAATGCACTGAGAAGGAAATGACGAGAGAAATACCACCAGCTGCATAACACACACACACACGCGCACACACACACACACACACACACACACACAAGCTCTTTTTGGGATCATATTCAGGGAAATCACTTTTTCCGAATTTGAAACAGAGATAATTCTTCCAAAGTATTTAATTCAGCATTCAAATTAAATTGGGTACTTCCACACAGCAGAAACTCCAGAAACCTAATGCTTATACAGCAAAATGTGTTGTTATATCAGTCATAGTTATATTATCATTTCTTCCTCAGTGACCCTCAACAACCACACTTGGTCACTACCACTACGTTAATGAGCAGAATACTGGGAGTAGCCCACTACTCTTGACTCCCTTAGAAGCCCACCCATCTCTGATTTAATTAAGAATTTCCCTCCCAAGGCGGCGGGGTGATGCCGTGGGCATTATAAATCAAGAAAAGGGCATCTGCTGATAGGCAAATGAAATCAGACTTGCTGAAAAGGCAGCACGGGATGAGCGTCGTAGATTAAAATAAACAAAGAGGGTGACGTAAATGGCACTCCATCTTCTGCCAGTCTCGAGACCCTGACGTTGTTTGTCGCATGTGTGAGTTATGTTAATGATATTGTGTGTGTGTGTGTTTGTGTGTGTGTGATAGGGGGTCTATGTAGGTCACGTTTTCCAGTTTTACCCCCACCTCTGAATCCCTGGTCGGGATTGTTTTGATCAAAGTTGTTCTCAGCTGTTGTTCACAAACGTGTTCAAATACAGAATACCAAGTGAAAGAACACATATAGATTTCAGTGTAAAATCACCCCTGTATGACTGCCATGCATTTTTAATAATATTGATGTTATAAAATGAGTGGTTGTTCATATTTTTGCTATTGAAAATCATGTATGTGCTGCACAACTTTGCAGGCGTTAACAACTGCATAACAATTGTGGTAGTCAAGTTATTTTTCCAATTAAAGATTTTTGTCTCATTAAATGACTTTTGATTATAAAATATAAATTCAGTTAATAACCAAATAATAAAAAAAACACAATTTAAAATATATTTTAAATAGAATTTTTTACAAATACTTGTATTTTTTCATTAATAATAAATGTAAAGTCCAACTAAGATTAACAGGACAGCAGCCAAACATTGCTAATATATGAATTATATTTTTATTTATTATTAGCTTTTGTTTATCTACACACGTTTATACTGTATCACATTATACATACTTTTTCCTTTTCTGTCACAGACGCACACGACCTCCCCCCTCCACACACACACACACACACACACACAGACACAGACACGCTTCTCGCCAGCAGGCCACAAACGCAACCGAAAACAAGGACGATTTCTCGCTAGCTATAATAATGAGATCTGATTCTTGAAGGCTAAACTACGGACGTAGGGACGCCACAAACACATTATGAACAATATTTTGAGGAGATTCTGGCAAAATAGAGGAACATTTCAACAAAAGCTAAATGCACTTTTTAAAATCTTTTAGTAAACCACTCTTGTGTTTGTTTTATGCTATTTATTGCTTACCGTACATCGTCCAGTTCCACAGACAGTTTTGTGACTTATTCGGAGACCATTTTCATTTTGTCTCATAAAAGTAATCTAAGTTGAGAATTCCTTGTATTAGGGGAGAGAAAAACATCCATCCTTAGTTTCTGAATCACATTTCTATTTCTGGGACACAGGGAACTGGAGCCAATCCCACTAACTCTGGTCCTGATGGCTGCACACACATGATTGACGTCAACCAATCACAGAGCAGGACAATTTCTTACTCACAACAATGGACAATGTTTCAAACTCCAATGGTCCTGAACGAACTTTGGGAGGAAACCTGATTTAAAGCCACATCAGCAGGGGCAGAACATCAGGCCTCAAACTTCTTCCTGCTCAGAGGTGACCACTTTACCACATATGAAAAAACAAAACCACCTTCACCTTGGTCTGGAAACGTTGTCTGTCATACATCACTAGACTTCAGAGAATGTATTTTGTGGAGAAACAAGCAAAGTAGACCTTTGTTTTATTTGCAGCAGTGACATTCCAAAACCTTATCTTGCAAATGAAAACCAACCCGCACAATGCCTTTAAATCATTAAAGTCACAACTCAACCACTCACACTATTTAAACATGCAGCACGACACAGCAACTGCAAGAAAGACGCATTAGCAAACAGTTAAGTCACTAAAACTGAAACTATGACTCAGCAAAGCATCTGCGAGAGAAGACAGAGTGAAACTACAGTAACCAAAAATGTGTTTTACTGCAACTGTCTGATAGCTGCTTCCAGCTGGTGATAAACACTCCGCGTATAAAGCTCAAATCATCTCAGACAGGAATCTTGAACATGACAATGAGATCACTTTACTCAATCGGCCTCAACAGTCACCAGATCTCAATCCAATGGAGCACCTCAGGGATCTGGTGGAACGAGAGAGTCGCATCATAGATGTGCAGGCGACTAATCTGCTGTCATGTTAAACGAAAGCAACAACCTCTATGGAAGGCTC
This sequence comes from Paedocypris micromegethes, assembly GCA_028031935.1. Classification (NCBI taxonomy): domain Eukaryota; kingdom Metazoa; phylum Chordata; class Actinopteri; order Cypriniformes; genus Paedocypris; species Paedocypris micromegethes. Next base: position 20,476,972 of record CM051493.1, read on the forward strand.
AGCAACTTGTTGAAACTATGCCACAAAGTGCTGAAGGTTACACAAATCTCTCGCTCTTTTCTCTCTCGTTCTCTTTCTCTATATGTGCATATATATCTGTCTGTCTCTCTGTAATCCATCCATTCATCCATCCATCAACATTTGTGTGTATGTTCTAAAATATATTTCCAAACTTGTATTTCTGTATTTATATATTTCCAATTTTCAAATTGTTCTATAAAGTGGACTAGATTTTTGTATAAGATTACAAATTTAGTTTTTCTTAGAATAAAAGAAAATAAAAAAATTCTGTTACAAGAACATCTTTTTCCTTCTAATGTAGGATAAATGTGGTTACATTTAATTAGGATTTAGAGTGAAGACGACAGAAGAATGTATTATCCTACATTTAAATGACTAGTTTATACCATAGAATCCAGTAGTAGATAGATTTTTCTTGGTCCAGAAAGCCACATAATGAGCTCAATCATCATTTCAATACGGGTTTTCAGTTAGAATGTTTTTGTTTCTTTTAAAATATTTTTGTTCTGTTTCTGTACTGAACGTTATTTTTTCTGCATTGAAAAGAAAAAACGGGGTCCTAAAGTCACTGGTGAGCATTTAATTCTACTTGTTACTGTTCATACAGTTCATAGATAGATTCACCACAGACTATTTATACTCGTACAATGACTATAAAGTTATTTATTTTATTTTATTATTCTTTTCGTTTGAATGCAGCAACCGCGTCCTTGATGACCGAGAAAGTTTCTAATACATTAAATGAATGAATATAATAAATAATTGACGTATGACACGTATTTTAAAAGTAAATGCTTCGGTTTTTATGAAGACGGACGTCTGCGGCCTAATATTTGGATCTGTAACTGAAAGGTCAAGGAATGAAAAATACCAGGCCAGATCGCATCCAGAAACACAAAACAGTAGAATTTCAAATAGAGATCAAGCTACAGCTTTTCAACGGCTTTAATGCGTTGTTCACAGTTACAACTGTCTGAAAGCCACTGTGTGAAAATGTCCAATTTGTCTCCAATTTGTCCGTTGTTTGTGAGTGTTTAGGACTATGCCAGTGACCAGTGAGCAAGCAACATATGTGACAGTGGCCAGGTAAAATAAAACCTCACTAGCGTGTACGAGAAAAAACCCGGCCCACGGTCATGCCAGTCTCTTCTGGAATTCTAACACTACAAAATCATTGGTTGTTGATTTTTCAAACACGGTTGTTCCGAGTCCATTGAGATGATGATTCCGGAAGATGTCTCCCTCCTGAGTGGAAAATGAGGCGGCTCCATCCCTCCACGCAGACACGGAAAAATGTAAAGTGTATATATTTTTGATTTTGACCCCAGATTCGACTCTAGCTCTCTTCGGCCATCCAGTGGGTAAATAAATACACCACTGAAATGCTTTACACATATCTTTAAAAAAAATCGAATCAAGTTTTAACACCTTCCTACAGTAAACGCCCAAAACGTGCCCATGAAAAGTTTACCTTTACAGTCCTTAGCTCATCTTCACAAGCTGACGAGTGCGCGGTCCCTTTAAGACCCCCCTCCCCTTCTCGACAGCAGAGGGGGCGCGCGCAGAATCCCGGAACAGCGATTGAAAAAAAAAATCCACCGGCGGACCGTTTCAAGTTCCCCCTGTAGAAACCGTGCGCCTGATTTGTGGCCAACACTGGGGATGTGAGAAAGGGAGGAAAACTCTAAGCGTGTAGCTATGGAGATAGACCGTTTTCCTGTCCGCTTCCTTTGACAGGTGTTGAGTTGGTTTAAAGTCTTCAAACACAGTCCACCATGTACGCCAAAGGGAAAGGAGCTGTCGTCCCATCTGATAGTCAAGCCAGGGAAAAGTAAGTGCAATTACTCTATTCTCCCATTTAACGCGAAAACCTGCACGTTGTGTGATCGCCCGCGCTGGCTGCACGAGACCACGAGCCACTTCGCTACTTTACAAAATAGTTACACGTGCGCGGCGGTGCATTCTCGTTTGCTCGTGTTCCGCCGCCTTTTATTACTTTAACACAACTTTGCCCCGCGTTGGACTTGTGTATTGTCAGTAAGAACACGCTTGTGCTCGGATACGAGTTTGGATGAATGTAGGTGCTGCACGAGCTGGATCTCGTCCCGTTGTCCATGTTTGTCTTCACGAGCATCTGGATGAACTTGTTTTGGATCGATTGGAGTGTTTGTGATGTGTCTCGCTGCTCATTTTGGATCTAAACGTCCCAGTCGTTGGTTTTGTTTACAGATCGCGTGTTGAGTGTGGAGCTCAAATATTTATTTTACTGTAAAGACGTCAACCTGCATCAGTTGATGGCACATTAAAGTTGAATAAATGCAGCAAAACTGTATCGCTGTACTGGGAATTCTAACTGGGAACATTCCTATCTGTAGTTTCGCTCTGCAGTCTGTTCGATGATGTTCTTCAGAGAAGTAAAACTTGCCTCGATGCACCGTGAGAGCGTCTGTAGAGGATGCTACTGGAGATCCACGAGGACTTTTAAGTTGAATTATTTACACGATACATTTAGAGCCTGCAGTACGTTCACATGCTAATGTAAATGACTATTGATTTATTTGGAAATTTCCCGTTTTGTCACAAATGTCTGGTAAGGTCAGGGAAGAGTCACAAGGATGGCCTTTTTTATTTTGAAGAATACAAACAAGTTACACTTTTCTAGTTCTCATACACCAAGCTACTCTTTAATCAATAACACCGGAATCACTTTTTTTATCAATTCGTCGCACTATATCGGTGATGAGGTCTTAGCATAGTCTGTGTTTTTGGAAATCCGGAGCTTGCATAAATGAACTAAGCACACCATAAGACCCCACTCGCAAATATTGTAAAGTTAAACCTCCAGCGGATGAAGAGCTTCACCATAATTACTTTACAGAAACTTTCTGGCCCAAACATCTGATCAAGTCGTGATTTGGGTCGATCAAAGAGTGTTTCGGGGGGCTTGAGGTTTCCAACTTTTGCCCTGCGCATGTGTGAGGCTTGAATAATTGATACGGAGATTGAAAACAGGATTTCCTAACGGTGCCTTTGTAGGATGGTTATGTGTGATTCATTCATGTTTAAAGATGGTTTTATCAGAGAGCCTCGGGCGAGATGTCAGGTGTGCTCAAGGCATACATTTGGGAGATTTCTTTGATGTGAGGACTCGGTGTGGGCTCAGTCGTGATGAGAGAACGCCGGGACCCGTTTATCTCCAGTGATATGTTACAGAGATTCCTCTTTGCGGGTGTCAGGAACTGTCATCTCATTTGTCTTCACCTTGTTTTATGTCTAATGAAAAAAGTCATCTCCCTAAAGACCTCGTGATGGTCGCTTGGTGACCTCAACGATTTAAAGGAATCGTTCACTTCCAGGCGATGTATGTGCCCTCGTGGTCATGCCAAGCTCCAGTTTTATGGGCTCTTTTTAAACCCTGGTCCGATTTTGACATGATATTCAGCGATCTGTCCAAAACTATGCACTTGTGTAAAGCAAGCAAAGTGAAAGCGAACTTTTCACTCTGCTTGCTCAGTCTGTAATACCACCTAACCACCTTCCGGAATCATCATCACAATGGCTCGGAACAATCATCAGAGGAGACTGGCACAACCTTGGGTCGGGTTTTTCCTCACATCCCCCCAGTGAGGTTTGTTTTTACCTGGCCACTGTCGCAAATGTTGCTTGCTCACTGGTCATAGCCATAATCTTAAACAATCATGAACAATGAAATAAACGCAATAATATTCTATTTTTACATTTTCACACAGTGGCTTTGAGTTGTAACTGTGAAAAGCGCTTCACAAGTTTATGAATTATAAATAGACAATTTGTACAAAATTTTCAGGATTTTAAAGTCGTCTTATAGCTCTAACATAATGATATGGCAGCCCAACTTGCTAGAAGTGTAATTGGCTTGGCTCACTTTTTGGGTTGAGATTTCTTTTCTACTACATACTTTACTGGCAAAGGAGAGACTGTGCTAGAAAACTTGTCGTTTGCACCTGGCGTTGTATTGTAGGTCAAGCAATCTGACCTGTGTTTAATGTTCCCAGCGTGCACCAGACTCCCCACAGCGCTGCAGGAATCGCAGTCTTTGCAGGAAAACTATTCCAGTTACCTGGCTGGAAGACCATCTATACCTTCTGAATGCATATGATTGGTTGAGCCCTTCTCCCCAGGGATCAGGAGAACTAGAGGCAGGGGGAAGGGTCCGCTGTCCCCGTGGGCCATCCCTCCAGCAGACTTCTTTCTGGGCTTTTGAGCAGGGGGGCTTCGCTTCAAGACGTCTTGCCGCGGGCTCCCCAGGCCCTAGTAGGTGATAAGGTCCCCACATCCCCCCAATCACCATAATAAGCCTCTTTAAATGTCCTATCCTCTTCTGGAGAGATTGCACCATTTAGATTTTGCTGATCAGGTTTGCATACATTAACACCTGCACATATTCACCGGAATATCAGGTTAAAAAAAAAACTGCATATAAAGACAAGATCTCGGTAGTTTGATTAAACGTAAATATGCAAAACGGCCATTTTTAGCTGCGTCTAGGCAGCCACTTGCTGTTTAGATGCTGAAGTATTGAACTTCATCAAGCCAGTTGTGATTGCAGAAGTTAATAATAGTAATTAGTGGCTCTGTTCGCTTGAAGTGTTGTGTCCGTACTGTTTCGCTGCTGCGGTTGAAACCGTCGCTGATCGGTTAATCGCTGGAACGGTGTTTTACCAAGAGTGCAGACTTCATAGGTTTGTTTGAGCCAACGATGGCAATTGATTGTTGGGTTGTGCAGGGTAGACATGAACAACATTTTCTGTCATGTTTTAATTTGCAAAAAGTGCGATTGTGATTTTATTTGCAATTTTTGGTTATTTTTTCTGTTCGGTATTTTTCCTGTTATGTTCATCAGCTCAACATTGTTATTTTAGTCAGCCCTTATTGGTAAATACCACAGACTTGCGCATAAAATATACTGCATAATTAAGGATTTAAATATAATCAAATACGAATCATACTAACATAGACAAACAAAAATTCTGAAATAAACTAGCAACTTGCTGCAGATTAGAAATTTCAAGTTCACAATATGCCTTTTTAGCAATGTACGTCAATTTTAGTCCGTTATGACCTTATGCTTGAGGGAAAATATATGCATATTATTTATTTGTAGCAATGTTTTTTGAGTTTGGGACTCATTACATAAATATAAGTTTTTCTCCTCATCACGTGACAGTCAGGCAGCGATCCCACAGACAAGCTGAGGTATCACTCGGAACACCTTGGCGGTCCGATTGCATTGTTTAGCATGTTAATCAGCCGACTGAATCATCACATGCTTCTGTGTCACGCTTGTGTTATTGGGAAAGAATTTGCTACTAGACAGCTGGAATTGCTGTGATTAACCTGTCTAATGAACTCCATCTAATTTATTTTGGCCATGTCCCAGCATTGCTCGGCGTGACTGCTCTCTCTCTCTCATCCAGGAGACATCTTTCTTCTTTCAGGTTGGTGTCGCTGCAGATCTCCTGTTCCAGATCATGCGTGATGACCCAACCGGTCTTTGGGAATCCAAAGGTCTCTTTCGTAGCGGAGTCACTTAATGTTCCTGACAACTCTACACGAGGTCCCATTGAATGAACTGTGTTTAATAATGCATCATGACTTGGTGCTTGTGCCCAGTACCAAAGCACACAGCCCCCTGACCCAACCCCCATACTCACAGATCACATGAACCTCCCGTCTATGAAAGTTTTATGAACCCACACTTGGGAATCCACAGTTTGATGCAGACTGTCTTTTTCCTTTCATTTTTAAGCAGATGCAAGCTTCCACCTAAGAGGTTGAGAAGAACCATTTTGGTCTTCTCGTATCGCTTCTGGAGAATTTGTTTTTGTATTTAAGCATTGTACTTTGCAGTGTTGAATCTGCTCCAATTGAGTGTTCAATAATGTCTGTATACGGCTTCCCTGTGAGATATATCAACCCAACCTGACACTGAATGGTTTCAAATGAACTTGGAGTTCTACGATTTCTTCAGTGTAGTGAATTTACAATTTAATAGTGAACATAGCTGTTTTGAACTTTTGTGGTTCGTTCAGGCTTTCAGAGAAAATGCCACACAGTGGAATTACTGTTTTCCTTGTCATATTTCCTATTAATTTTCCTAGTTGTCTCAATACACTAAAATTCTTAAAGTCAATGGGATCAGGAAGATGCGTGATCTGGAGAAATGCAAAGTCAAGCAGCACGTAAAATAAATTTTTGGAACAATATTCTGTTAAAATTTCAAAAGAGTTGTCAAATTGCATTCGAAAATGTGTTGCAATTAAACGAGCTAAACTCAAACGCAACGTCTATTTGACAGGTGAGAGAACCTACCAATCACTGTCAGTGGGAGGGGCTATTGCTCCTAATACAACTAATGCAGAGAATAAATTAACATTCCAGCCTTAAAGGTCCCTCTGTAATTCTAACTAATTGCATACATTTTTTTCTTCTCTTCAACACCTTCTACAAGTGAAGTCACTCATCCATTGGCTAAGATTGGCACGTTTTGTACCTTCTCGAGTCAACCTCACAAGCCGTTATTTGGTTTTTTGATGAAGTGCTTTTGTTTTTATCCATTGCTCCGTTTACTTTGTGCTTTCCGCTCATGTTTGTGCTTGGCACACGTGCAATGCCGCTGAAAGCCTTGCACATCTTATTTCCACGGATGCTTTGTTCCGATAACACTTCGTTTGAACCTCTCAGCCACAGTTTTATGGTGGTCGTTGGTTCTTCTCTCCACTGTTTGTCAGTGGGAGGCATTGACATTCTGGTCACTCTCCCGCGCCAGTGTGTCACTGATGATGCCATGGATCTCCTCCCTGTCTTTCATATCTTGCTTTATCACAGTCGTTGACTGGCTGATCAGAGGGAGACCTCCTCAGCTATTTATGAGCCTCCTTCCACCTTCTCACCGAAGCCTGGGAAGTCTTCCTCCTGGTGCATTCTGGGAACAAGAAGCCCATGATTGTTTTCTTTGAATGGCAGGAATGCTGGGATTTAAGAATAGGGGCTGTCGGAAAATGGCTTGCCACAATCTCTTGTTATTTAAATCATTCTTTTCGTTGCTTTGGTCGTATTAAAAAGCAAATCTCGTTCGAGTCGTAATTCATGGAAATCAATCCTATTGTGCCGTTTGTTGAGGAAAAAATATGGCGCGGACACTGACACAAGGACTTCTGCGCCTCACGCATGGCGCAAGTGAATGTTTTTGTCCCTAATGCGCTGCAGCCATGCGAAAACTGTGTGTTCTACTAAATTGTGCCCATCTCTAGATGTAATTTTACTGGGAGAGCTTCGCTGGGCTATTTACTCTCGCTGCTGATGGAAGAGAGAAGGAGAATAGCGAAGGAGAGACGGTACAGTTTCAGCCCCGCGGAACGCTGGGAGCTGGGTAATTGCTAGCCCAAGCGGCTAAACAACAGACATAATGGAAACCGAAAATGACAAAAACACAAGAAGCGTGGTGGTTCCGTCGGATTGCTGAGACAACTCCAGCCATGCTTGCCTTGGCCGAGCTTCCTGTTCTTTTCTTGGAGCAACCAAGCGTTGGAGATCGGATGGACGACTACTGTCGTTTGATTGGTGGTTTTTGTTTTGTCATTGTCAGAAAAGTCAACTTTTTGAAATTGACTGTGCTGCTGAATCCATTTTCAATTAGGAGTTATGTGAAATTTCGTTTCTAAACTCTTTTTCTCTTTCTTCTAGGTTAGCGTTATACGTGTACGAGTATTTGCTGCACGTTGGGGCCCAGAAATCAGCACAGACATTTCTTTCAGAGGTAAGACGCTATTTACAGTTTTTTTTTTCAGATTTTCTACTGTATGTATTATAAAGCCGTGGTATATGAGGCAGGGCATCAAGCTTTTCTGTACTTGCATTTTTCTGCAATATTCTTCATAAAGATTTTCGGATCGCATAATGTACAAATGGGACCAATGAAGACAATCTGCTCAGTTTCACAAAGTAATTTTATCAAAATCAAAACCACATCGATTAAATTAAGTTAAGCAAATTGTGCTAAAAGTAGACTCATAAAAAGTAGAGTGAACTCATTTTGTTAGAGGTTAATAAATAAATAGCGTATTCAAAAGTAATTCACTTATTTAAAAGGCGCTGAATTAACAGGCTGTATTTTAACCTTTGCCTTGCTGCAGCAATGACTTTGGTGTATTTATCATTCCCATCGTAGCTTCTGGGAATTAGCATGATTTTAACGTGTAGGAACGGCCCTAACTTTTACTGGTGGAAAGTTTTAGTGGTCCCACCCATATGTGACATAAGGCGATTTGGAGCTAATGAAGATCAGTCTATCACTAAGTGAGAAGAGACAAATAAAGTGTGTGTGTTATTGGACTGTGGGAGGAAACATGCGTTCAGGTTCCTTTTGGTTGGCTGTTACTGCGTGAAGTGTTTGTTCAAGTTCTGAGGATTTGTATGGCACTTATCACAGTTTTAACTGTCTCAAAGCGCACAAAAGGTTTGTGTCCTCCTTATGATTGGTTGGCCACCTATATAGGGTTTTATCCTGCCTTATGGTGGCTTTTTGTTGGGACTTTTAGAAAGCTGTTGGATTGATGGTTGGTCAAAGTACAAAATTATGAAGAACAAAAGTCCATTTGTAGTAATGCTTGTGTAGAATCTTCCAGGCACTCTGTCTGCTGAGTTCTGTCCATTATCTTGTTGGTATTTTTTCTGCTTGTTGACCTGCAGCTTCTTTGCGGCACTGCAGCAGTTGTTCTCTCCTCTTTCAGCTGTACTCCTGCACTTCAAACACTGCAAGTTGATCAGATGTTTATCGTTCTGTTTGTCATCCCGATGAGGTGAATTTCTCTGATAATGTGCTGTTAACCTATAGACCTGCCTCTGTAATCCACTCCTCTGCTGTAAACCAGTCCATCCTCTCCAATAGCATGTTTACTTTGTTCAGACAAGTTGGGCATTCGAACTAATCTTTGCCTCAAACTTTTTCGAGGCTATCTTGGATTCTTATATAAGCAGGGCAAATATAATTTCCTTAATTTTCTATATTAAAGGGTTTTTGTGGCTTATTGGTTCCGATTTGTTCCAGTGACCAAAGGGTTGCCGCATCCCAATTCAGTAGGTTCCACAACTGAAGTGACTTTAAGAAAGACACTGAACTATGTCTGTCGAACAAGTTTAAAGAAAAGAAAATTACCCACATCCTGGTCTTCATTGGTCGATTTTACATAAGTAGAAGGGCAAAGTGAGCCCAAAGGCCTGACAGAAATGCAAAAAAAGGGAGGCCAACATTAATTTTAGCATTGGGTTTGTCATGTTTAGAAATTAACTAGTGGCTGACGAGGAACGGCCCTCGGGACGAAATAAATTGTTGCTTAAAATTACCAGTTGTGATGGCTTCAAAAGCAAGCTGAGATGTATTGATATATCTGGCGAATTAAAAACGCCATTTAGCGTTCTAGTTGTTGTTTGGTATTAAAACAGAGGGAGTGTCTCATATTATTCTTATCAGATTAACATCACTTTTACGGCTCACTGACTTGATAATTCTAGTGTTTTTTGTCTTTTTGAATGTGTCTGTCACAACTCTGTATGGAAAACTGTCCTGAAGAGAGCATTTGTGCAGCGGTACTGAAGAATGATTTATGGCTTTTGCATTTGATCCGGTTGTAGTCTGACAGGAAAGCATCTTGTACGTTATCTATAGTCTCATGGCTCTTGCTTTCTCTCACACTGCTGTTGTTTCTGTTTTTTTTTTTTTTTAAGATCCGATGGGAGAAGAACATAACACTAGGGGAGCCTCCAGGATTCCTCCATTCATGGTGGTGGTACGTATTTTATCTGTATCGTATTGTAGCAGTCCAAGCTGATTTCTTGGTTGCTGGCGGTAGAGCAAATCAAACCTCATAATGTTTTATTCCAAGTTTTGTTTTAATTCAGTTTCAAGTCCTTGCCTTTCCTTGTCTCTTGATCGATTCTGGTGATCAGGTTTCAATTTTTTTTAATTATGAAGCACCTTTGTCAATCGCAGTCCATCTAAACCGATTACAGAACAATGGTGGTGTTATCACTTTTTGTGGTACGTTATTTCTCCGCAGAAAACCGTAGGCCGTAGGAGTGTAATTTGCAAAATTGGGAAATTTGGAATTGGTCTTGCTTATGGATAACACTGGTTTACACAGGACGTTTCAATTGGGACCAGTAACTCCTGGGTGGAAGGTCGAACTTCCTATTGCTGGACCACGACTGCCATGTGGAATTAAGGCGTCAAATGTTTATAATTTGCTGTAATTAATTTGACTAATTAACAAGTAAATTGCCCCACAACCTGTAACAGCAAATGATTAATAAACTGTGTATTCTAACTCTCACAAAGCGCTAAATTTATATTAAATGGTTGTCTGAATGAATACAATATTCTAGTATTACAATGTGCCAGAACGTTACAATGAATTTTGGAAATGGCAATATTGTAAAACCTAATTTTATAAAGTGTTGAAGCTACGTGATTGTCATATTGCCCTTTTTTTTGTTTCATTCCAAAATGAACACATCTAATCAAACAATAACATCTTAATATTTCTGCAGTGTCTGTTGTGATGTATTTGCTGCAGCCAAAGCTGGAAACGACTTGAAACTATTTAGCTTGCTGGCTTTATTCTGCGGAGGGCGGGTGAAAATGCTGCATCGAAATGCACTGTAAAAGCGAGGACAGTTTTATCTTCAAAATCTGTTGCTATTAGCAATTGAAAATATAAAATATAAAAATATAAGCAATTATTTTTTTATAACAATAAGAGTAAAAAAGAGGCATTACGTATCAATGGCCATACATGATCCTACTGTACTATAGCGAGGAATATACATGCTACTATAGCAACTATGATGGAGTGACGTCCAATTATATTGTGGAAACTCCCTCACTTTAGTTTTTTTCTTATTGTTTTTTTTTTTTTTGCTTTTAGCTCAAACTGTTGAATGTAAAAAGAACATTGTAAATAGTAGATGGTGATTGTTAAAATGTTGTCCTATTTAACACCTGTGCTAATTATAGTGTAAATTTTTGTGTTGTAAAATTGAAGCAGGTCATGTTGCAAAACACAACAAAAACAGTAAAGTCTGTTTTGAATGTGAGAAATTTAATTAACAGTGAAGATTGTTCAATCTCGTTTCTGTTGTTTAACCAAATCTTGTTATATAATGTCCATGTCGGCGGCATTGTGGAAAATATTGTGATATTCATTTTCACCAATATTGCCCGCCACAACCTACCTCACCAATATCGCACCTAAATGGCGCACCAATATTGTACCCGTTTGGCCATGGCATGTTTGACACTGACCCCCACAGGCCCCAGCATAAAGCTGCCCACTGCTCACCGGGTTTGTCTGTGTGTGTAACTGATCACTGATGCGGTGCACAATTTTGATACTGCCCCTAGTGGCCATGTTGACAAACTCTCACAAACAAAATTTAAACCACAAACTGCAAAAAACGTTTATAGTGCTTAAATAGATGACACATATTTCTTGCCTATTTAACTCATAAAGTATTTGTGTTAACTTTCTGTATATAGATTTCTACAAATCTGAACTGAAAATGTGCGCGTCCAGCCGCCAGACGATACGTTTAACCTGCTGTGGTCTGACCCATTGCAGTGGGTGTATTTTTGGGTCAGGCATCCTCACCGAGGGCACGTCTGCCTGGGCCCAGCTCTCCCGCCCCACTCCTTCAGACAAAAGCCCAGATGGTGTGGCAAAGACACAGCCCATCCCTTCTCTAAACCCCTTTCATCAACCTTTGTTTCTGTGTATGTCCTTTGTTCCTGTTAAAGACCCCAAACACAGATTAACTCTTTGCATACCAGTCTCCTTTGTGCCAAGTGTTTGAGTCCCCCGCCGGCACAGTCGCTTGTATTCTTTTCTATTAGTTGTCTCGGTTGGGGGTGGTCCTCTGACAAACTGACGGCCAGCAGGGGGCCAGGGGGTCAGCGGCCCACCGGTCGGCAGCGGCCGTATTGGAATAAAAAGAGATGAGTGTGGATTAAAGGAAGGAACTCGGGTTGTTAAATCTCACCTCGCATGTTTAGCTCTACTATGTGAGGGGTCACATATACAATGTTTTCCATCTTTATGCTTAGTTTGTTTAGAACAGCTGTGGCTTTATGGTTAGAAGTTGGACTTGTGACCAATAGGTTGCGGGTTTGAATCCTGGACTTGTATATGACTACGTAATGGTTTGAGTGTTCAGAAACACACATTTTTCATCTACATGCTTAGTTTTGTTTAGAGCAGCTGTGGGATAATGATTAGATAGTAAAACATATGACCAAAAGTTTGCAGGTTCGAATCCCGAATCACAATTACGTGACCGTTTGGTGTTCACAAACACTACTTTTCAACTCTAGTTCATCTGCGTTGGGTAGTTGTAGCCTAGTGGTTGGAGAGTTCTACCTGTGATCAAAATGTCCCAGAGCCAGACATTTGCACAATACAGTATTTTTTAGGTAATAAGGTGCATCAATAATAATCAAACCGTCTCATTTTGTATCTATTTTTACGTATAAGACGCACATTTATTTCCGTATTATAAAGGCGCATATTATAAATTGTAAAATGTAGTATTTTAAGTGCGCTTTTAGTTTGGAAAATACGGTAAAGTAGTTTGTGCTCAGGTCCTTTTAAGGGTTAGGATTATCTCCTGAAATGCTAATGGGGCACTGCGAAACTTCTCGTCATACACATGCAAAAGAGGTCCTGACTGTAAACCTCACATACGTATGGATGTGGCCACGCTAGTCCTGCTTTGTCTCCCATTGTCTTCGCTATTAGGATTTGCCAGTATTTAAGAGAATCGATTAACATGTAAATGCCGTTCCCGCTATTTAGCATCAGAGGATTGTGGAAACCCAATCGCGGTTGCAATTAAATGAAGGAAGTGGCAGTTCAGGTTTGGCTGTTTGATTTGGGTTTATCTCGCTCATAAAACACACAACTCCTAAAAAGGCCCAAGGATGATCGTGAAATCAAATAATGGTTTCAGTGAGCGAGTCGCTGGGTAGAGAGTTCGCCACCCAAGTCGTTTCACAGCGCTGCGCTTTTATTAAAGGCAGACGCGGAGTGACGTAGATCGGCTGGTTATTACCGTAAACGTTTCATACTTCTGAATTGTTCCTCACCACTCTGAAGGGTCCAAGTGCTTGTGAGGCTGGAAGGATCATGAACATCATCTCCAGTGTCTGTTTTTTTTCTTCTTCTTTCTGTTTTTCTTCTTTCTAAGCTTCTGTAGAAAGCATCTTCAGGTTCTTGCCTCTTGCGTAATTTTTGTTTTGTTGTAGCGTAAGCTTAATTCAGGTTTTGATCCGTGCCTCTCATTTTTTCATTTTTGTGCGCTGCGTTTCCAATCGTTGGGATTGTTTCTTTCACTTTTTCCTGGTTTTAGTTAAGTTTTGTAATCCCTTTTTCTCTCTTGTTAACCCCAATCCTGTACACACAACTCCTCTCCTCTCCTCTCCTCTCCTCTCCTCTCCTCTCCTCTTCTCACTACTCACTCGCTCACTGTTATCTCTCTTTCTCGCTCGCACAAACTCTTCATTATCGTTTGTTTTGCTCCACAACTGTTCTGGAATGTTCTTTTACTCGGTAAATATTTGAAGGGATAAAAAAAAAGTCTTAACTTTTTCCATTAGTCACCACCAACAGCCGTCGTCCTGCCACCTGAAAGCGTGCGTATGTGATGTGTAATTATTAGTCTTTAGCTTCACCAAGGCCGCGCTTTTCTTCTCTTGTATAGGTTTTCCATTAAATTGATAACTGAAGACCTGAAGGAATCTAATTCCGTCTAGTTAAACAGCTACTTAGTTTCAGCGCCATAATTAAAACACCATTTGGAGGCAAACCTTGCCCCCCAGAAGACCCCCGCCGCGCCCGTAGGCTTTTAATCGAGGAAATCCCCGGCATAATTGATTTGTAACTTCCTTCTCGTGCCAAGTGCACAAGTGGAGCTTGAGTCCAGCGCGTTTTGGCCTTGAAGTGGGTTTTCAACGGGTCGTTGTGGAGTTGCTGACGTGTGTTTTTGCTTTTGCAGTGTATTCTGGGATTTGTACTGTGCCGCTCCGGACCGGCGAGAGACCTGCGAGCATTCCAGTGAAGCCAAGGCATTCCACGACTACGTAAGTGCCAAAAACTTTTTGGAGTCCGGACCTTTTGTTTAATGGCGAGGTTTATTGGTGGGACGTTTTAGGCCTCGATCTGTCCTCCAGCAGGAATAAGATCTAATTTGTTGAGTGTTCCTGTCAATGCGCCGGATGATGAATGGCGGATTTGCTTACCAAAGCATCACGCTGGCTTCCATCGACCGCTATGAAGAAGCTTCATGAGCGTATAGTGGAAGGCTAAGCGAGCAAAAGAGGCTTTTCAACCACGGATTGTTGTTGGTGTTACATTTGCGGTGTGCGTTTGTCCTGGATCATGTTTCTTCTTTTTTAAAAAGCGCTCAGGGTTCATAATTGTGCGCATTAGAAGGTCCGGTTTGGAGCGTTGGCTTCTGTTTAGTCAGCTGCTTTCAGAAAGCCTTGCGATAAACAACGACTTGTAAGGGTTTTATTTCTCGAGACGTGTCATCTAATTAACATAGGTGCTTTGGACTCACCAATGTAATATTTCAGTAACACTGAAAGGCGTAATGAAATGTCAGACGTTGTGCAGAGATGCCCGCAGGCGGCAGGGACGGACGGATAGACGGCTCGGAGCAGGTTGACTGAAAAGCTCTGTGTGAATGAAGGTCGTGTGAGGGTCGTTTACTCCAGCGCCGTTTCCAGAAGTGTGAAATAATTGAAAGGCCGATGCAAGGTTATTCATTTCCCACACCAGCTAATTTATGGGAAATAGAAATGCAGAATGTTCTTTGTAGCTGGTACTGTTTTAATATCGGTGGTCTTTGAAATGCCTTTTTGTTTGTTCATTTTGAATTGTTATGCATGTTAAATCAAATCCGTCAACTCAGATTTTGAAATCTCAAATCTGTTAGCAATGAGCTAAAGGTTAAGTAATGAAGTAGTGAATTTAGTAAATTATATCACACACACCAAGGTTAGTGCTAGTACATTTCATTATTATTATAAATATTAAGTAATATGAATTACATATTAAATTAATTTCATAGTGTTACAGTCTTAAAATTGATAATACTTATGGGAATTATGACGTTATAATTAATAATTAATATTTCATTAATATCAAGGTTTTACATTCATGTATCACATTGAATTGGAAAAAAATTATATTCAATATATAATAATATATATATATATATATATATATATATATATATATATATAAATACATGATTAAAAACAATTTGCTAGTCGACTTGATTTCCTTTTTTTCCTAATTAGTAATCACAAGTTCACAAGTAATCACCTAAACTTAAGATGTGTATTTTATTTTGAAATGTAAAGATTTCATGTTTACAAATGACGTTTTCTTTATTTGTATTGAGGAAAGTTTAGGGTCAACTTCTATTTATTTAGTTTTTTTTTTTTTTACGTTTTTCTAACGATTCCGTTCATTTGCCATTCTGTCTAAAAGCACAGTTCACCTAGAAATTAAAGCTTAGTGCTGTTCCAAACCAGTTTCAACATGGATATCGGAATGTAATTTACATAAATTTCCATACTTATCACAAATCTTCAAACTCTAAAAAGCGACAACAACTGCCAATGTCAGGTTAGGCAGAAACTCTTGATTGTGTCCCAAACGTCAATTTCTTTTCATAATATAATCCACTTCTTCCATATCTACGTCACGAGGAGCAGGAGCCAATCACATCATCTCTGGGTGGGAGACCGTGACTGGTCAATATCTCTGATTTAGGCGTATTCCCCGGTCTCTGTGGCTACTGGACGTCTTTGATTTCAGTGATTCCTCATGTTCTTGTTCTGATCCGTTTGCCTCGCTCTTCTCGTCACTGTTTAGTCGAGGCCTGTGTGTTTGCCGTTAGTTTGTTTGTTTTGGTCCCACCTTTCTGCTTTGAAACCAAGACCGTCAGGAATCCTCTCAGCGCAGGGAAAGATAATAGAATATAGCGGTCTAATCCTCTAATCCGGGGAATGGTTGTGGGCTAATCCAGGGATTTTGTGGGATTGCTGTCTTGGCAATGGGGAGGGAATCGGAGACTCAACACCTCTAAATGCCAGAGTCATCTGAATGTTCTTTACTTTCTCCTTCTTTTGAGTAGTAGTGTCGCGATGCACACTGTTCAGCATTACCTGATGCTCGGCTCGGATCTAACAGACATTTGTTGCAGCGAAGTTTGGCTATGATTTCTGCATTCGAAATAACCCACGTCTTAATTTGTTTTGTCAAAATTCAAAGTTCGAGCCCAACTTTTTAGTTTATATCTCCTGTATATGAGGTGAATTTGTCATGTGGTTAGTTAATAATGTTGTATTATTCAATTAAATGGTGAATATTTCAGATTTATTTCTATTTCAATCTAGCCACTAGGGACACACACACACACACACGGTAAAGTGAACACACACAAACCCGGAGCAGTGGGCAGCATTAACTTGTATTTCCCGGGGGTCATGTAGACGTCAGACAGTGCTGGATTCGAACCTACTTTGGATTTGGCAAGCAGGTCCAAATCCCTAACACTCCCACCACAACTGCCTCTATTGAGTTAGTCTTCCAGCGTTTACATTTTTTTTTCCTGTTTACTGGAGTTTGGTCCAAATGATGTTTGTGTTCACAGCAATGGAATATGTTCTTGTGAACTTCCACTTTTTGACACAAGGTGGCGAGACTTGACGTTTGCTACATTGAGAAGGCATTGTCTTACTCATGGACACTTCATTTGTGGTACCATTCAGTCCGGGATTCAAACCTGCGAATGTCTGGAGTTAAACTCTTCAAACACTAGACTTTAACTCCTCAAAGGCCACGATTTAGGGATTTGCGTATGTGCACATCCTAATTTACCCACAATTCCTCCTTTGTTTTAGTCACTGTTGGGTTGGTCATCAGCCGTGGTTTGTCCTTGAGCGTTGTTGCCGTAGCTTCACCAGTCACGTGACCAAAAACTCAAGACTCATTGGTTGGCCTGTTAATTTTGAACTACTACTATTGTTTTGTCGCACTCTTTTTTTTTTTTTTTTTTGCATCAGTGTAAAAATAATTAACTCACGAATCGTGAGTAGAAATGTGCACAATCATTAGTGACAAACCTTTATTTTTACAGTCGTAACACGCATGAATTTTCATTTTAAGATATTCAGCTCCGAAAATATTCTAAATCTCTCCAGTGCTACAGATTTACCTACAAGTGGCGTCCATGTGTGTTGGGTGATGGTTGTTGTTTTGCATGTAGAATTTGTGTGTGCGTTTTCTGCTCTCTCTCTCTCTCTCTCTCTCTCTCTCTCTCTCTCTCTCCCTTACTCGCTCGCCCTCCCCTCCCCCTGTTCCCACTCTCTCTAGGGAAGATTGATTGGGTAATCTTGCCGTTTTCCCCATGATGCCATTCGCTGGCTGCTTGGGGGAAGGAGAGGCAGCGCGATGACACACAGGAATAATAATTACGAACACACACACGCACACACACACACACACACAGAAGAACAGAAGGAGAAGATTGTTAACTAGACGAAAGTGTTGAGAAGATGTTTTATTTGGATTAAATTTTTTCATCTATGACTTTGGGCAAAAGAACTTAGTGATGTGAAGTAACGCTGGTGATTTAATGGAAGATGATGAGCTTTTGCTGTGTGTTACACAGTGGATGTGTTTATTTAAATTCATTTATTCACACACCTTTATGACGCTGTTCCAGTTGTGTGTGTGTGTGTGTGTGTTTAACCCCGTCTTGGCTGCTGTTTAAAGTTTGTGTAAGTTGCTCAGGATAGAAGGATCTGGTAAATGATTCACGAGGTCTAAATGGCAGACATTTCAGCATGTGCTGTCGTTAATATAAAATGTTATATGTTAAGCATTTGAATATCCATCTTATGCATTTTAATATGAATATCTATGCCTTATGTAGTTTAAAAGAGTTTTAGAACATATTATGCTCCTCTGTTTCCTTTTCTGTTTCTCTCCTTCTTTTCTCTCACATTTGTTGTTTTTGTGCACTTTTTTTCCTGTCTAGAAGTTAATTGAAGTTTTCCAGTCTATTTCTCTTGTTTTCTCTTCATTTTTGTATTGTCTTTATCTTTATAATATATATTTAATACTACTGTGTCTTTCTCACTATTGTTTTTACACCTCTCTCTGTCTCTGTCTCTCTGTCTGTCTGTCTGTCTCTCTCTCTCTCTCTCTCTCTCTCTCTCATTTTTTTACTGTATTTCCTTACATTATTTTGTCTCCCTCTTCTTTCTTTCTCTTATTTTATTGCTATATTGATAATCGCAGGACTTTTTTCTGTCTTTTTTCTTTCACCGTCTAACTCTTTCTCATTCTTTCAGTTTTTTCACTCTTTCTCTCAGTGTGTTTCCTTCTCTCATTTTAGTTTTTTTGTCTGTCTTTCCTCCATTTTTCTCACTCTTTCTTCGTCTTTATATTTCTCTCTTTTTCTTACCCACTTCTCGCTCCTCCTGACTGTAACTTTCCTCTCTCTCTCTCTCTCACACGCTGGTAAGGTTGGCAAGTGGCGCTGGCATGACACTGTTGGCACGGTGTGCGTCTGGTGCTGTTGTAGCTAGTTGGCTGGTAGCAGCTTGTGAAGGGTGGCGTGGGTACACCAGACTCAAGTACCAGCTGGGCATCCCTCGCCTCGCCTGTGCTGAAGAGCTCCTTTGCATAGCTATTCTGTCCTTTGTGTGTTTATGTGGGTACGAGCGCGGTACCAATTCAGGCGTGTTTGCATATGCCGTGTTTGTGTGTTTGGACACACGGCCTTAAAACAGGCTGTTTCCTCGAGAGGCGCAAACAATCTGCATCTGTGTAGAACTCACTCGCCGCTCTTCCCGACGACACGCGCTTTACATACCGCCGCTCTCACAACAGATTTCCCGCCTTTTAGTTACGCTGCTACATTATAGCTGTTGACACGAGTTGCAATTGTTAATGCGCAACAAGACACTAATTAACGAAGCGCACGGCGCGTGGAAATGTTGGTACTGGAGAACGAGGGGCTCATCTGGCTTGGCAGACCCGAAGCCCCCCATCAGCCCACACCATGTCCATGTTCAGCCCACCTGGTGCTTTGATCAATGGTCATCTGAGCGGCTCTGTTGGTTGTTTAATGCGTTCAGGACGAGTCGTGAATCAGGCTTCTTATATTTCAAAAGCCAAAATAAACACTAATTAATACATATTACATTTTGTAGTAATTCTGCTAATTGTTAAACAAAGAATTGTATAATTGTAATTGACAATAAATATATTTTCAAACCAAAAAATAAAGTTTGAATCACTTTAGTATTGTTGAGTTATTAATATACTTATAATAATTATTGAAGTAAGATTGGTGTTAAAGTTACTGTAAATCTTATTTTATGCTAGCACCACTTATATATTATCTTTTATTAACACCACTAAATCTCTTAAATATTAGTTATAAATATTATTATAGGTATAAAACAAATGATCAAATAATTACAACAATAATATTTTACCATACATTTTGTATTATCATTTCAGTAATTGACATGTTGATTATTAAACTAATTAGCGCTTTGAGACAGTTAAAACTGTGAAAAGCGGCTTACAAATGCTCAGAACTTAATTTAAAAAACATATTTTTGTCAATCGTGTTGCCGTTATTCTACTAGTTCAATAGTCAATTCTACTTGTCATTTCTGTTAGTCAAATCATAGCAGTGAGTTTAGTCTAAACCTAATTACTTAATCACATTACTTAATTACAATTACTAAATAATTTGTTTTCAATTTCGTGACTCGCTGCTTGTGTTATCTGTGCGTGTGTACGTGTGTTTTGCTTTTGATTAAGAACATCTTGAAGGAAAAGGGAGTGTTATCATCAACTGTCTGGACTGATGTAGCAGAGAGACAATCGTGGTATATCGATTTTGGAAAGACTTGTGAATCTTTTCATTGCGAATTAAAAAGAAAACACATCAGGTATCAATCCGACACTCACCATTACCACATCTAGCACTCGGCCGCAGTGACACGGTCTCGCTACACATCTCATTTACATTCGCTGCCAGCATGCCACTCGCTTTCGCCTTCCTTGACCCACTGTCCTTTCCTGCTGCAAAATCAAAGAAGAGCGGATAAAACAAAGAACAAATGTTCTTGGTTCCGTACTCAAACCCGATTCGTGCCATGTGAACCGTCACCTTCAAAGGTTCTGCTGTCGAATCGTGTGAAGATGAGGACATTTTTTTTTTCATCTGCTCATCATGGTTCTGACGGGAACCACTTCTCTGGAGTGGTACAGCTGATCCACTGGACGCCCTGTCACTAGTGCTACTGCGCGACACGTGCTCGCTCGTTTGTTAAAGCACACGTGTAAATTGTATTGATTAAATTGGCATGAATTAAGTGGCTGGTTGCTGTTTCAGTTGTTGGAGCGATTGAGCGGCGTTAATAAGACTGTAGAAAGATCCTGCAATCAGATTATTGACCTGAAATACTCTCTATTTTCTCTCTCTCTCTCTCTCTCTCTCTCTCTCTCTCTCTCTCTCTCTCTCTCTCTCTCTCTCTCTCTCTCTCTCTGTGTGTGTCTCCCTCGTTCTCCCTCTCACTCACTTTCTGCCTCTCTTTCTCACCCTTTTTCTTTTTCTCTTATCTTTTTCTCTCCTATACATCTTTCTTATTTTCTTTCAGTCATCACTCATTGGCCACTTTACTCGTTTACACATTACAAACGCATACACATGCAGACATAACATGTGGAGTTATTACAAACACATACACATGCAGACATAACATGTGGAGTTATTTATTTCAATCAAGTGTTATTGAAGATATGATTGATATTGAATCAGTAAATGTCTTTGTGTACACACACACACACACACACACACACACACACATACATGTAACTATTATTGTAATTTTAATTACAGTATAAAAATCTTATCGTACTAACGATGCTTTTTATTATTTTATTGGTGTGTAATTTTCTGTGTTATACTTGGATTTTTTTTGTTTAATTACATTTAACACTTTCATTGGTTGTTCAGCTTCTTATTTATAATAGTGTTTGCGCACAAAAATTTGTATCAAGGTTTAATTTTGTCATTTGCTGTACGGATGTTGTTTTCTGAATTATAACAGTCGCTTGACATCAATAGCTTTTGAAGTCTGGCAAGAATTTAAGAAAATAACTGATGGAGGACTTTTAAAGTTGGAAATAAAGTCTTCTTTATTCAGTCTTCTGGTCGTTGTGTTTCTCTTGTCTCGTCGTGCTTGGAGGTTATTTACCGGCCGCTGGGATATTTTTTTTAACTTGAGTTTGGCCCCTTAATTAATGAAGCTCTTCTTTGCAGTGAAGATGGAGAGAACAAACAGCTGGAGATGTTTCGCTCCTCCGTCCTCCGGGGCCATTTAATATAATGTAATATAATGCAAGCTCTGTTTTGATTTAAACTGATCTTGCAAACACAGACATGCTCAAAGCGAGTGTGTCCACAAACACGCTTTCCCTATGGTTTCTATGGTAACTTTAACGTGCAAAAACGGCTGCTCTTATGTTGGTCTCATAATACAAGAGCTTTTTAACGTCCTTGATGATCCGCACCTGAATAATGGTCAACAAACATCTTCATAGTTGTTTTTTTTTCTTTTTTTTCATTTCAACTCGGGGCCTGGTGGCCTGACAATCCAACCAATCACAGAGCAGGACACACACTCACTCACACCTCTAGGCCATTTTGCAGACTTTAATTCTTCTGCATGTTTTTGGACTGTGGGAGGAAACGAAGACCCATTGGAAAACCACGGCAGCACGAGGAGATCATGTAATCTTCTCACCGAAAGGTTCTATGCTGTGTTCTGTAAGAATAAAACTCCTTATTTCTACAAATTACTGAGCAGTAAATTCCGCTTCCATTACCTAAATCCACTTAATACCTGGCACGGCTCTATCGGGAGCTTGACCTGAGCAGGGCAGTGACTGAATAATTGGTGACTGTGTGAGTGACCGGTGGAATCATTAGTCTTCATTGTGCAGTTAATTACTGAAGGCCACAGGTTGGTTTGAGCAAGGCCTCGGGAACACCACGGGGTCACGGTGGAGGTCAGGCCTTACATGACAAACAGACATTGAACCTGATGGCTTCACACCTCCACAATGATCTCAGACCTGCTATCTGGACAAGTGTCAGAAAAAAGCGCCATTTTTTTTTTTTCAACTGGCGAAAGCGCTGAATTAAACCAGTCGCTTTTAGCGCAGGTTATGTTTGGATGCTTCTTGACATAACGCCAGTCGTTTAAAAAGACATTTTGCAATACATTAATTCCCTATACCTTCGTATGTTTTTTTTTTTTACTTTCTGTCTTTCATATTTTGCCTTTCGTGTTTATGTAGTGTATTTTGTCAATTTGTATTTTGTAATCTTGTATTTTGCATCATACGTATTCAGATGTATTTTGCCATACGTATTCAGATGTATTATATTTTAATATATTTTCTCAGTGCAAATATTTGTACTGTTTATTTTTTTCATTATGCATTTAAAAAATAAAAATAAATTAAATAGACGTAGCTCTCCCAAAATCATTGTACTTTAGTGTTACAATGGCAATTTGCAATCAATATTTAATGTTTTTTTTTTTTTTGACTACAACATACATATATAGAAACAATCTTTTTGATAACTTTTTGATCACTTTATGAAATTAATTCAGTTAGTGGTTATTTCCCATCACGATTAGTTCTTGTAGTTGATTGGTGGCTGATCAAGATGGGCTTCTAAACCAGTGTGAGTTGCTAGTTACACACGCACTCACACACTCCCTCACTGCCGCCCACTAGCTGTGTGACGTGTTCTCTCTTTTTTATCTGTCAGCAGCGTGAAGCCGTCACCTCCTGGCATCTTCCGCTCTGTCCTGCTGTCATCAACACCATCAGACGACAGCGTGCGCGTGTGTGTGTGTGTGTGTGTGTGCAAACAGCGTTATCCCACCTCGTTCCTGTTACGATAGGGACCCACACATTCTCATCGTTGTGTTCCTCTCCTCCTCGCGCTTCCTATCCAGCCTTTCTTCCTCTCCTCCATGCGCAGACACACATGCCGCTGGGTTTTTATCTCCATTTATTTTTATTTGAGCGCCCGGAACACGTGCGGTTTGTTTATAACGGAAATCTCGTCCCACTCTCCCCCGCTGACTTATGCCGTGCGTGTTGTTGTTTTTTTTTTTTTATTCTATCTTTTTCGTGCACGCACACGCACACAATGATCTGGGGACGAGGGGGTGAAAACCAAGCGGATTACAAAGCCAGTTTAATCTGGCTAAGGCACAGAGGGAATTTTCTTTTCCTTTTGCTGCCCCCCCCATTGCTCGCTCGCTTTTTTTTTTTTTTTCACCGCCCCCCCTTTTCTCCTCTGATGGTGACACTGAAGGTGACTGAGGAGCAAAGGCCCTGATTGGTTCAATTACGGCACAGATGAGGCGGCCAGGCGCGAGCTGAATCCATCCGTTATCTTGCGCGAGACCTCCCAGCCCCGGCTTTATCTGCCATTAATTCTCTCACTTCATTTTCATGCAAGAGTTGTTGCTCCAGTGTCGGAAACGGAAATGCCGACCTGCTTTACTTTGCCACCGAGCACCTGAGGAACAGAAATAACCCTTTGAAGCAGCAGCGTTTATGTAATGGCCGTCTAAATGATAGTCTGGGACAAAGACAGCTGTTATTTTTCCCCAGGCCGGACTTCCTGCTCCTCCTCTCCCGCTCCCGTTCTGTGCTTTTCGGAGTTGAAAGTGACAACTCTCATGTCTTATTATGACATTTTGCCCCTTAAGCCAGTGCAGAAAGCCTCTTTTGTTCTGCTGATGGTCTTCTGTTAGCAGAGGAGAGGAGTTTGAACCGCCGAGAAAGTGAAAGTCAATCACATCCAGGTATGTTTTTGGGACGCCCCGTGCCAGCAGTGTAGTTGATGACGGCTTTTGAAACACGATCTGTCTGGATCAGAGAGCCGATGATTGAGCGTGTACTTTGCCGTGACACTTTCTCGTCAGTAGCATGTTCTGCTGTCTCATTTCCCATCCATCATCGCGGCAGAGTTGGAGGTTTTCTCCGTCGCTGGATCGATGAGGGTTTTTATGCAGTCCGAAGCCGACATCTACAAGCACAACGGACTGTGGCCAATGAAACACACGGGTTATGTAGCCGTTGAAAATGCTGCGTTCTGATTGGTCAGTGCGACGTGAAGTTCGGAGTCACATGATTTCCTACATTTGTGTTCTAATGCATTTTTAATATATGTTTATGTAGGTGTGTTCACATCCATATCATGTACAGTCTTATCTGAATGCTGCTTTTTTCCTGGTGTGTGGATTCCTGGTGTGTGATTACTAGTTACAAGTAGAGCTGAGTTATTGGTTTGGTTGTTATCTTCTGCTTGGATTATTCAGACTTGCAAATTTGCAGCCAACATTTATTTACGCCACGTCTGAAACGCTTCTGTTAAGTGACTCGGTCATCTTTAAATACATTTATACCGGCTAAACATCCCACCATCCCACCCCTCTAGTGTTTCTGTGTCTCTCACTTTTTTTTTCTTTTGCTGTTTCTCTCACTCTTTCTTGTTTTTCTCGCCTTTTTCACCATCTCTTTCTATTTTCCCCTCTTGATCTGGGATGCCTGGGGGACGGAGTGCAGACAGGACCCGTTTCCATGGCAACAGCTTCTGCAAGCTGCTGACACCCATTCCCTATTGGCAAGTGTCGGGGGTGGGCTTGTTTGGGTACGGGGGGGCTGCGGTTGATGGGGGAGCGGGGGGAAGAAACCATGGAGTGAGGAAGAGACAGAAGTGTGGAGGCAAGTGACACCATTCCTTCTCCTGGGACAAAATTAGCATAAGAGGGGGGGGGGTGATGTGCGTGTGTGTACGCGAGCATTGCGTGTGTGTATTTGGTATTACTCTACCCAAGGTCTTAACATCGCTGGTTCTAGGTCAGTCCGCTGCCCGGAGGATTTCATTATGATTGGTTGGGTCGTTTTCGTGTATTTTGACACACATTTTAATTGTTCATTTTTTTGGGGATAATTATTATTAATATTAATACAATTATTGTGGTAGTTTTATGCAACACTTTACAAATTGCTGCAATGTCATTTGTGCATAAAGCTCTTATGAAATATGTTTGTAAAACAAAATAAGGCTCCGTTTTAAAGAAATGTTATTTTATAGTGGTCACAAGTTTTGATTTATCCTTATACAGTGATTGTGTTGAAGCTTTGTGTAGCAGGGACTTGCGGGTAATGTAGTGAATAAACACAAATACGATTAATCCAATATATTTATTAAATTGTGTATTATTCCAATCAATGCTGGAAAAAATCCAAAACTGAGTTGTAAACGACAAAACCTTCGAATGTTTTGTTTATAACCTGCTTCTCTTGTTTTTTTCATTATTTTTTTACTTTCAATTTGGACCTCAAATCCGAAAGATCTAATTTGCATAAGAGCTAAACAAAATTAGTATAAACATCGGAACCAAAATGTCGTCAAACTGTGCTCGATGCTTAAAGCCCATTCACTTTTGTCACGTCGCTCCATGGCGCTGCAGAAGAGAGCGAGAAAGAGAGGGATGAAATTCCATGACATTGAGGAATGATGAAGCTGTATGAGCTGTGGTGTGTGGCATGGCCTGCAGGGATATTTTGAGGTGTGTTTTTATTTATTCATGAAGACGCTGGTGCAGGTTGCCCCAATGACATGCCTGTTCGCAGGCTGCCAGCTGCCGAAAAGATGCCCGGGCAACTTTATTAGACGCTTATCTGAGGCATCTGATCAGGAACAAAGCAGATTTAAATGCCATGTTGATGTTCTCAGAACGTCTGTTTAATCCTGGGATGTTCTCCAGAAAAAGAGCGTTTGATCCAAACCAGCTTTTGGTGTATGATCGGAAAAAAATGCTCCAATCAAAACATTGGCAAATAAGTTTTCACAATTTGTGAAATTTGTGAACAATAGTGTTTTTTTATTATTAGCAGTTTTTTATTAGCAGTAATTATCACAATATTTTTCCTCCACATCGTTCAATATCGATAATCATCAGCATGTCATATTTTTATATTTGTCAAGTTTAATGGCATGTTTTCTCTCCTGAATAAAAATAAAGCTACAGTTATTTATGTTTTATGATTCATTGACTTTCTAAACAAGTGATCATTCGAGGTGGAGAACAGATTAGTAAATTAATATCGATTAAACACAATTTTGCTAAATTAAATTGAATAATTTCATCATTAAAATGAGAACTATAATATGACTAAAAATGCACAAAATGATGTGTGTGGGCGTGTATTGACACACACACACACACACACACACACACACACACATAGTGATGCCTAACATTATCAAATTATTTTAGCACTCTATTATCATTGGTGTTGTCTTGGGCTTCTAAACTCAGCTGCCGATCGCAGGCTTAAGTCTGGATTAAGTGATGTTGTGGTGGCTTGTTTGTCTGACCTCTGTGGTCGCACCCGTCTGATGATGTTACTGGTTGCTTATTCCATTTTTCACACTTTTTTTTTAAATGCTTGCTTGCCCAGAATTGTTCACGCACTTTTTTTTCCCCTCCATCACGCACTGATTTGTCTGTCAGTCATGCTGTTAAACCACAGATACTGCAATAAAACAGTAACTTGTAATTTGCATGTTCTCCCCATGTTTTCTATGGGTCTCACGTTTTTTTCTTTCTTTCCCTATTTTGATTTATTTTCTCAGTCTACCAAACATCTCTATTTAACTTTTTCTTTTTTTTGGTCTTGTTTTTATTTCATTACGTAACCTCTGGAATGCAACCTGTGCTGTGCCTGATAATGTACCGCAGTAATTCTCCCCCCAGCAGCGGGTTTAAAAGTGCACTGCCTTGTTTTGCATTGCGGATTTTCCACGGTACAAAAGGTGCATTTGGAGGTGCCGTTAACCCCCTCTTACCCGGGTCACGGCGGAACCAGACACTGTGAGTGCGAACCAGAAACTCCTTGGAGATCCCCCTGGTACCGTGCTCGGCCCCTCTCTGGTTTCTCTTTTACATAACCGTTTCTCTGCTAACTCCTCCCTCCCAGTGCCTAATTAATGGCATTAATTATCTCCAATTAGCAGCGCAGTCTTGGCAGCCGGTGCTGTCCCCTCATTCCTTTTGTTTCACGAAGGTTTGTGACACAGTATTCTCCCTGTGGGGCTGTCAGCGGCCTAATGAAAGGCTACAAGCCCTGGCTTTCACCTCACGCTCTCTCTCTCTCGCTCATTCCGGGGAAGTTTTTCAGCGCGTTAGCCTCATTAGCAGTAATTAACGGCGCGAGAGTTAAGTTTGCAGAGTGGGAATCGGCTCCGGGTTTTCCCTCACAGGTGTTTATCTCCGTGTCTTATCTGTGGAAGGTGAGAGCGAGCGGGTCAGTGAGCACTGGCCTGTGAGGCTCATGTGATCGAGACACGGGGGCATCGGCGCGTTCGCTGTAAAGCCTCTTCCGGGCCGGAGAGCTGAACTAGACATGCCGACCCGCCGGATGCGTCTCGCCAGCCGTGTTGGTTTACATTCTGTCTCTACTCCAGTTAACGCATTATAAAGTCTTTTATCGGTGAGGTTTTTTTACTGTTTGTTTTTCTTGAAAAAAAAGAAAGTTTTTTGGTCAAGCACGTTTAGAAATGATTTGCAATTTTTAGAGTTTACCGTTATGTACATGTATGTACTTTTGTTTTTTGATGGATTTTGATGGGTGGATATTAACTTTGGCATTGGGAAAGGGAACAAATAAGTCTTTGTTGATTATTTATCAACAAATAATTGATGATCATTTTCTCTTTTGCCATTATTTTATGATACAATCAATATATATTTTTTTTTTTTTTAACAATTTTTATTGGGCAAAAAGTTGAATGTAAATATGTACAGATGTACAGAATGTATGACATGCTTTTTTTTTTTTTTACAATCAATATTTTGAACAGAACATTTTCAGTTCGGAATGAATGGACACTGTTGATTTGTTTGATTGTTTTTAGAACATTATAAATATTGTATTAATAATACAAATGAGGTTAAATATTGATAAAACATCGTTATAACGAATATCAAAAACACGCAAAAATATCGTTATAGAATTATTGGCCAACACCCTGTGTTCATTTTATTTATTCTTTGCTACAAACATTTTTAGCAAATAATTTATTCTGTAATACCTACTGTAATACCATCAAGCTGGTTCGGAACCAGACAGAGACAAGACCATTTTCTGCTGGTTTTGCTGTGGTCGACTGGTGCGCTAGTCTGATCACGATATTCAGACCTCTACAACAGATTTCAGTCAAACAACCGAAGAAGGAATTGAGATCTAAAAGCACTCTTTTTTAACACACGAGTTACGTACCGAACTCCTCACTACTCTTCACCTCTAATTAAAGTTTGATTTCAGAAGTTTCAGAAGTAACTTGTGCAGAACTTGAGCCTATTAAACTGAGAACTTGAGTTTGAAAGTTGATCTTGTAGCCTGACGACCACATTTGATTCATACCATCTCACGTCTCCCATTTAGTTAGCGGCACATCTGTTTGCTGCTGGATTATGCACACGGCTCTCTCCAGCTAATCTTTATAGACTCCACAGCCAAACAAGGGGAGAAGGAACCAAACAGACGAGAGAAGAGTAGAAACATGAAGAGTGAGGGAGAGCTGGATGGGATTAAGTTTAAGGATGTTGGACGGAGTGACCAGACTGAATGGACCGGAATCACTTCCCCAGGATTAGATTATTTACTTTTTCGGCTTCGACTTGTAATTAGTAACTTTTTCGGCTTCGATTTGAGACAAATAAGCGGCCGGTGGATGCGGGAAGATCAATATTCAAGCGCTGCTACAGCACCGCGCTAACACCTCACCTACCGAGAAAGAATTTAGAAAAGTTAGTAACTGTTTTCATTGTTAGCACAAATGTCCCATTTTGCTCCTTTAACCCGGGGAAATACAATGGTTCATTAAGTTCAAGTTCTGAGCATTTGTAAGGCGCTTTTCACTGTTTTAACTGTCTCATTAAATGATTTAAGCAAAATTCCCTACCACAAAATTCCAACAGGAGATCAATACATGTTTGATAAGTAAGCTTATACAAATTAAAAAAGTGTTTCTGAACGTGTAATGTTTTTAAGCACCAGAAGGAAGCTGAGGACCATCAAACTGCAGTGAAAACTCCATCACATCCAGTCACGCTACCAGCTCCTTTGAAAAGCAAAGAAAATACTGTACTCTTTTACTTATCATTCATTTTTGGCTTGGAGTAGAGAACTCCTACCAACTTAATTTTGTTTTAATGTAATCTTTTAATAAGCTTTTAGGTTGAGTATTTTTTTTCTTTTTTTCTAGAACATGTAAAAGATAATGCCGTTTTATTTATTTTTGCACTTTATTGTCTTGGTATTCCTCATTCAGACACATTTTCATGTTCCAGTCCAAGTATTTATTATTTTTATTCTATTTATTATTCTTAATCAAAAAAGCAAACAAAAAGGCTCTAACATTGTTGCAGTATTTCCCAGTTGTATCGAAAATTGTATTGAAGTTGCTATTTCTAGAATTGTGACAACACTAGTTTTATGTTAAGAGCGTTTTTTTAAGAAATTTCCCCTAGTGGGATAAATAAAGTCTTCATTCATTCATTCATTCATTCAAATTAATAATTGAATTAAACAGTTAGTTTGGTGAAATTGAGTCTGTGTTTTCAACCTTTCAATGATCCATCCCTTTCTGGGCCTGGAGCCAATCACCGAGCAGGACACATAGTCACACTCTCACTCACAAATACGGAATATTTTCACCAACTTCAATTCTAAACGTATGTTTTAGACTGTAGGATGAAACCAGAAGACCCAGAGGAAACCCACGCAAACACATGTAGAACACGCAAAATCCAGAAATACGCCAGCCAGGCATGGAGCCTCAAACGGGTTCTTCGCCAACGCATGTGACCAGCCAATATTGAATTGCTTTGTCCCTGCTAGTAAATATCAAGGTATATGAATATGGTAATCACACGGCAGCGTGGCATTTCCATCTGCTACCATTCATATAGCCCGGTGCCATCTTTATTTGTAAGGGCATCAGATGTCTGTTTTTTGTCGACTCAGTGGTCGCTGTGTAGGATATTAGTTTTGCAAATGGCGTCGAGATGTAAAGCCCAAGTGTTTATTGGTGCACGCTGGAGTGTTTGTTTACTTGTGCGGCGGGTATTGAGTAC
This sequence comes from Paedocypris micromegethes, assembly GCA_028031935.1. Classification (NCBI taxonomy): domain Eukaryota; kingdom Metazoa; phylum Chordata; class Actinopteri; order Cypriniformes; genus Paedocypris; species Paedocypris micromegethes. The sequence continues at coordinate 20,507,366 of CM051493.1, forward strand.
CGTGCCGAAGCGTAAACCCCGAGAGAGCATTGAATGTGTGTGTGTGTGTGTTTATGTTTACACGAGGACTGTTATTTAGTGGCTGGTGTAGAGGTGTGTATGCTGCATTGAGCTGCTGTTTAATGGCATGATGAGATGATGGCTGTAATCAGCGAGCGACTAGGGGAGCGCTGAAAGACTTAGCCCCGCCCTCCTCGCACACGCAAACACACTCTCCCTGCTGGCGGATGATTGACGGCCGGAGGGTTTTAATGGCACTGTAGAGGAAGAGCCGAGGTCGGGGTTGTCATGGCAACAAGACGAAGGAGGCCTCCTTCTCTCTCTCTTTATCCCGCTCGCTCGCTCGCTCGCTCGCCCTCTCTCTCTCTCTCCCTCTCCTTCTCTCCCTGCACCTGAACAGAGCCGCATCTTACTTGCAAGACCA
>CM051493.1:20509904-20523721 GCA_028031935.1 Paedocypris micromegethes
ACACACACACACACACACACACACACACACACAGGGGCCGGTGGAGGAAAGGGGCCCCACTCTCCTAGTCGCTCAGGAGATTCCTCTCCAGGCTCTTTTTGCTCTGTTTGCTTGTTTTATGCCCCTTTGCGGGAAGTATGTACACAGATACACAAGTCGAGCTGCGGTGAAGTCAAATAAACTCCTGTTCACACTTTTTATAATGAATGTGAGGGGTTTTCGGGATTGATCTCGGCCCCTTGGCCTGTGTGCCGCTGATGTTTGATGTAGTTTAACAGACACAACTAGTTTTTGCTGTATTTGTTGGCTCATCAAATCAAATCAAGTTTTGATTAAGTGTAAGTACGCCCTTTCCCTTGTTTTGATGTACAGTATAATGCAAAAGATTCATACAGTTTTTAAACTGTATTAAAAAGACTACAAAAAACAACAAATGCACAAGATTAAATACATCCAATAAGAAAGAAAAAAATATTTGGATTATTTTGTATTTCTTTCTTTCAGTTTTCTGTAATTGTTTTCTCTTTCTATTTTTTTTTATTGTGCATTGAGGTGACTTGATTTAACCAGTTCATTTGTTTACCCATATGTGATCATATAGTATATATTCTTTTGTAAAGCTGTTTTGAAAATATGTAAACAAACTAAATTATGCAAATATGACTGTTTTGACAATTAAAAAAATAGGGTTATTTCAAGCTCACACTTTTTTTAATTTAGATTTTTATGAAATAAAAATGTTTGCGTAAATGCACCCGGCACATTTACGCTTTTGGCATTGGTAGAAGCGGTTAAACAGGTTGAATATTTTAAGACAACAAAAAGGTTGTGACATTCAGGTTTATTGATAAGCTGTGGTGGTCCGTATTTGGAAATCGCCCCAAGCAAACAAATAAAAGCATAAAAAGTGCACATAAAAGTCCTAAATTGAGGCCTTTCTGCTTTCCAGAGTGCAGCCGCGGCCCCCAGTCCTGTAATGGGTAACATGCCCCCCAACGACGGCATGCCTGGCGGACCCATGCCACCGGGCTTCTTCCAGGTAAGAATTCGCAGTTTAATTTTATGTCTTGCTTTCTCTCATTCGCTCTCCTCCATCGTTCATCTCCCTCTCACGCCTGCGCTCCGTTCATTCATTCTCTGTGTGGTTGTGTGCGTGGGCCTGTCTGTGGCTGTGGACAGCTTGACAACAGTCTGGAGCTCGACTATCAGTGTGTGATCCTCTCAAATTGTTGCCTTATTCTTATTTCATTGTATTTTGACATTGCTCAACGCTACGAGAACACGTATGTGCAAAGCTTTTTGGGTAATGGGATGAAAGCTGTAAAGTTTCTGGAGCGTTTCTGAAGTCTTTTGGATGACACTACATTTACTAAACTGCAATGATAAGATCCAAGAGAGGTTGGGTGTTCTGTGCGACTTCAACCAGGATGGAACGTTCGCAACTCATCTTGATGACAGATGGGTTATTTTAATTATGGAATGAAAATCCGGCTGTAATTTCAGTTTATGATTGTGCTGGAATTTGTGTACAAAAATTCACCCGAATCGACTTCACAAATGTATTTTCGTGTTTTGTCGGTTTCTACGCTTAGTTGCTACACGATACCGAACAGATTTCATTCACATGGTCAATCCGTGAGGTCACCGCATCCGCCAGTCAGCGTCAGGGGATGCAAATTGCCTTTGAGTGACTCCTTGTTCAGGCACCGCCCACCATACAATGGCCCCTCCCATTGAAGTTGATTGGCTGGTTGTGTGACTTTGCATAATGATCTCGCCACTTGTATTTGACTTTCTATTGGGAGTTTTGTGAGTTTCTGTGCTGCTACGCAAACGTTTGCTTTCCTGTTTTAAACACTGGCAACTACTTTTGAATTCTGTCTGGATTTTTGCTCCTTAGTTTGTGGCTTATCAAGCTGTTTTGTGTGTGCGTTGTTGCTGTTCACTGACTAGGGGGCACTAGTCAGTGAGTTATCTCCCTTTTTATCTCTCTTTCTCTGTCTCTATTTCTCTATATACACAAGCGCACACATTTTTTCCATGTTTGTTAATCATACTATTGAAAATCACTGAAAGAAAAGCACATAATATCTCACCACAGGGTGCAGGATTTCACTTCCTATTTATGGTTCAAGCGCAAAGACACGTGTAGTAATTCAATACTTAATATTATAGGAATAGCAATCTGTCAATGTTTCTTGCTCATTTATTAGGTTCATGTTCGAGAAAATTAAGCGGATATTCATTAGTGTGTTTTTGTGTTTACATTCAGATTACATGTTTACGGAAAAGTAATTAAATATCACTACAGTAATTGAATATATATTTCACCAATATAATATGTATTTAATTGTATAGAATTTAACTTTAAAAGTGACTGAGCATGACCCTGTGTTTAACACACACACACACACACACACACACACACACACACACACACACAATACAGCCTTGTAATGGAACATCCTTGTACACATCCACGGCTCTTCCCATGACGCACTGGGGCAGCAGAGCGTTTGCTGGGTGATGGACAGGCCTGGCATTTGGCAGTGTTAGTGATAAGGCAAGAGCCGAGGGAGGAGGCGCTTTCTGCCGCCGTCTGGAATCTCCATCATACGGGAAAGGTGAGGAAAATAGGGGAAAGGTTTGAGGAGGAGGGCATGGAGATGCGCAGAGGAGATTTTTGAAGACGCAGAGGAGAGCTATTTTTATCAGGCCAGCACCGAGGGAGATGGAAGGTGTGAGGCTTGAAGAAAAGTGTGTGTGTTTCTAAGGCTGAGAGAAGCGGCCTGCGTGGGTCGGGGTCCGTTCCTCTGTTTACACAAGATGCACACACTTACGGACAATTAATTGTGTTGTGACAGGTGCAGGATTTAAGGTCCGATCAATGCTAAATGGAATCGCTTTACACCAGGGCCGCAATCTACACCTGTGCATTATTTCAATAAAGCGGCAAGACACATAGGAGAAGCAAAAGGTGTCTTCTGGTTAAAGTAAGGAGTTTGCAAATGGTTTGGATGGATGGATGGATGGATGGACGGACATAAAGACGGCTAGATAAATGAATAGAGAGATAAATAGACAGACATACAAATAGTTGGATGGATGGATGGAGATTGGGAGAGACAGATAGACACAAAGGCAGGAGGATTGATGGGTAATGGATGTATGGATGTACAGACAAATACGAAAACGGATAGTAGGGGGAATGGATGCAAAAAAGCATTGATAAATGACAATAAATGGATGAATATTCAGACAGACGAATGGATAGACTGAGACAGACAGACAGACAGACCCACAATGAATGGATAGACATGCAGGCAGACATACAGACAGATGGATGAATAGACTGATAGATAAATAGTTAGACAGGCAGACAAATAGATGGAAATGCAGACAGACAAATGATGGGTGGATGGATAGATTGATAGTAGTGGTAGATAGACAGAACGGTACACATATAGACGGATCGATTGACAGAAAGACAGACAGACATTAAATGGCTGTACAGGCAGGCAGAGAGACAGACAGAAGCGTTATTAGAGGCTGTAGGAAGCTGACAGTGACGGCGCGCTGGTGAAGGAATGGCCGGCGTTGGAGCTCCACTGTGTGTGATGAGGTGTAATGAACAGTCGTGACCTCAGAGCTACAGCCAGTTAAAGAGGCCTTGAGCATCCCTAGACCCCTCTAATCCTTCCCTCCGACACACACACACACACACAGACACGCTCACGTGTTGTATCCGCTCGCACTTTCTGGGACAGTCAGTGGAGCGGCTCTCATGCCAGACCCCGCAGCCATCCATTCTCACGCGGAGGTTAGCGACGGTTCACGGCTAAATCGGAAACAAAATCTCCCACAATGCCGCTCAGCCCTCCACCCCTTCACCTAAGCCGTAAGTCTATCATCAGTGAACAATTCCAAAGTGTGATTGCAGATTACAGTTCACCCAACCACCAAACTGTGGCGCAAATCAGGCCACAAAGTCTCTCTTGCCACCTTTTTAGTGTTTTCTAACCGCTCTTCTGCCGCTACGACGCCACGCTTTGGATTTTCTACGCCTCAGTCAAGCATGTCAAACATCCATGTTGTTTTTGGTGTGTCTGGGTCACCGTTTCACCCTGGGCAGATGCTGATGCTGTTAGGCAGATCTAGTCATCAGCTCAGAGATTTGCGGAGGTTCTGGATGGATGCTTTCCTCGGCTGCTCTGGAACCAGCAGGACGGCTTGTTTGGGGTTTGAGGACCAACCAAGGGTCAAGAGGCGGCAATATGCACGGGTCACAAGTCCGTTCGCCGTCGAAAAGGAGAGACCTTTTATTGTGCTGCGTTTATACTTTTGAGCGTTTCAGGAATTATTTTGTTATTATCTTTGACGTCTTGTGTGAGACTAAACATTTGGCCAACACACTTTTGATGCAAATCAGTTGGCTTTGTTAACACTGCCCCCCAGTGGTCAAGACAAGCCGCTGCTGCTGTCTAGTGGCCATCATTCAGTGTGTGCAGTCACAGTAACTGGCCCTTTAGGGCCACAGAATTGAGATTGAAGGGCTCTCTGCTGATCGCCGTGCCGGTAAGTGGCAGGTTATTATCTTTTCAAAGGTGTTGAAAGCGATTTTAAACATTGCTGTTCGGAGATTCTTCCTGCCGCGGATGGTCCGTGATTGGCCGCCTTTATTGTTTTCCTGCTGGGACCCCCACTATTGCTACAAGGCATCAGCCATGCCATATGCTTTATATTTTATTTTGGCGTTGTGGGGAAACGGAGAAGGAAGTCAAGCTTTGAATCTCCCGTATTAGTCAGACGTTGTAATGTTCCTTGCCGGAAGACATGCTGGATGGCCTGTTGTTCATTAATGGCCGCTAATGGGTCTTGTGCGATGAAGATCACATGGATCTCCGATTGCACTTCCTGTCTGTGATGGTTGATTTGACCGCGATTCTCTTTGATCAGCACTTTTTTAAGTGTTAGTGTGTCCCGCTCTGTGATTGGTTGGCCACCATTTCAAGGTGTACGTATGTCCCGCCCTTCAAACCCAGAGTTGCTGGGATCAGTCGGCCCCTCCACAATATAGCTGGACGATACCTCCCACACCAGCTGCAGGCAGAGTGGGCGTGGTCTTCCTGTAGGTGTGTCTGTGGGTGTGTCTGAGCGGCGGCAGGCCTCTGCGGAAGGCCTCGTGCATCTCTCATCTCCCTCTTCTCTCTTAAAGGGCCCTCCCGGCTCGCAGCCGTCACCACACGCACAGCCTCCCCCACACAATACCAGCAACCCCATGATGGGACCACACGGCCAGGTAAGACACACAGCCATTCTCCGTCTCACAACAAACACAACGCACTCACACCAGATCCCGTCCCGGCACCACGGTTCCCCAGAAGACCACCGCCGCTGATCGCGTTATTCCCGCTGAATGGAGGGGAAACGGGGAGTGAATTTCGAACCTCCTGGAGTTTAAAACACACATTTATTTTTGCACTTCCATTGGCCAAACAGGCAAGAATGGACTAGTGATCAACAACATTATAAAGTCACGTAAAATTATTTTCTATATCTTTTATCACATTCATTTTGGTCATTAGCTCATTTGTAGTTTTTATAAGTGATTTTTTTTTGGTGTTCTTTTCATGGATTTGTAGGTTAAAATTAGATATCCTTGGTCAAAAACCGGCAAATCTCACACACACTGGGCGAGCTCCATCCTCACAAAGTTGGATGCTGTTTGCTGTGTCTTTGTTTCTATTTTTATTTTGCTCTTGTGGCGGTTGCTGTACGCGGGGAGCCGTGAGGTGTCCTGTAAACCCCCCGCACCCTCCGTCTGCGAACGGGATAAATAATTCAGTCTCCTCCTTGTTCTTGGAGATGGGCTTCCACTCCTGCCCCTCAACCCCCCATCAATAGCATTAATATTGTAAAGCCTCCAGACACACACACACACACACACACACACACACACACACACACACACACACACACACACAGACTGCACAGAAACCAGAAAGCCTGTGAATCTGCAAAACTAACTCTCTGAAACATTTTCCGGAAAAAACACACATACACACACACACACTGCGTGCTAGAGCACTGTGTTGTTACAAGGCCTCGCACTGGTAAAACCGCAGCATATTCATGTAAAGACACACACTCCGGACTCTCCTCCATCCATCAGCTCCAGCAATGTTTCCTCAACGAAGGAAGAAGTTGGTGAAAGTCTCTCCGGGCGCTTCCCACAGGCCTGGACCGCAGAGGCGTCAGGTTTCTCCTGTGGATGTGGGGACGCGCGGCTCTAATGGTTTGTATGTCAGGTGGCAGGAGCGATGCTGCCCTCGTTTGGGTTGTTGTGGTCAGCTCACTTCCTGACCAGATTCACTCGAGAAGCATCTAAGTGCTCGGCTCAACCACTCGGGGTCTAAAGTTTTGATACGGTTTACCTCAAGTGTGTGTGTATGTGCGTGTGGCGAATATGGCAGAGTGGAAGCAGTCCGAGTCGATGGACAGAAGGAGAAATGTCAAATGTACATATTTAATGTGTTCTCCGTGCATCTGTCTGTCCATTTCCATCTGCTTCAGCCTGGCCTGCTGCTTCATTCATGCTGGCTCTTACAGTGGTTTTGTTCCCAAACACTGCCGCATGTTGCTGATGACACTCTTTCTTTCCCCTTGTTTTTTTTCTCCTCGCAGCCTTTTATGTCCCCGCGATACCCAGGTGGACCAAGACCGTCTCTCCGCATGCCAAATCAGGTACGACACGGACCATGGCCACCGCCAGTCACTTTTTTTTTTTACTGCGTGCTGTCTCCTGGTGCGCTTCAAACTTTCAATTGATGGATAACACTTATATGTAAAATTTACTTTTTTTGTGTTTTATCTTGAAAAAACTGCGACTCGACCTTGGAGAGTTAAAAAACAAAGACAATACGTGACAAAAATTAGACAAAATTATTTTACAGTATTTAAACGAGTGTTTATTTCAAAGTCAAGTCAAAGTCAGCTTTATTGTCAATTTTGTCATATGTACAGTACATGAAATTGAAATTTCGTTACTCTCAGTCTCTAGATACGAACAGATAACATTTCAACATAAAACTTACAAAAACTACAAAAAGCTAAAAGTAGAAAGTACTAAAAATAAGAGTCGGGAGGGAGTTCATTTAGTGTTGAGTTTACATTAATTTACATTTTACACCTCAACATACAATATTACAAGCTTCAGTCAATTAATCACGATTCATTTTGTCAGGGAAGTGCGATTAACTAGTTAAAAAAAATTAATCATTTGATAGCACTAATTATGTTATATATTTTTTAAAGAGACCAGAGAGAAAGAGAGAGAAACAAAGAGAGCAAGACAGTTGGAGAGAGAGAGTGAGAGAGACCGAGAAACAGAGAGAGATATAGTGAGAGAAATGGTCAGAGAGAAAGAGAAAGACAGACAGAGACTGACCGGCAACACAGAGAACAGCGGCTGTGTGCGCGCAGCTCGTAAATAATCTTTACAAACAAAAACAAACTAACTGATAAAATAACTTTAGCAGAAACAGCGCATCTCTACGGATCTCTCACTATCAGCTGTTCTTAAAGGCAAAGTACACAGACATCATACGCTCACGCTTCGTGAGTGATCTATTAGTTCAGCCTATTGCAATGTTTTTTGTGTTCGATTAGCAATGCCTCCGTGTCGTCATATAAAGCTGTAACGTAACAAACGTGATAAACTATTACAGTGTTTATATTCGTAATTAAAAAATAAATTCATGAATGTGTGACCGTATCCACTAGGGGTGTGACGAGATCTCGTGGCATCTCGTGGATCCAATTGAATCTCGTGATATCGCGAGAATTTGGCGCCATTTTTTATATATATTTGCAATACCGTGGATACCGTGATAATTAATGGATTTGATATTTATACAAGTATATAAACCCTTTAATACAGTATAACACGTTCGTTTCGTTACAAGTTGTAACTTACAACTATCAATGACGGCACGGACATTGCTAATCGAACACAGAAAGCAGTGTAACAGACTGAATTAATCGATCACACCCGCGACGCGCATATGCGCTGCTCCGTTTTCTGCGCTGTGCCTTTAAGAGAACGTATGACGCGCGCGAGAAAATCTGCTTTTTTATTTTGAACAAAGTCTGTTTTCGGTTGGAAATCATGGTTTCACGTAAAAAAAGAAAAGAAATCGGCAAGAAAAGCGACGAATACCCGAAACAAAGCTAAAGTAGGAAGCCGCTTTCTCTCTCTCTCCCGCTCTCTGTCCTGCTCTCACTCTCTGTCTCTCTCTCTCTCTCTCGCTCGCTCCTCTCTCTTCTCTCTTCGCTCTCTGTCCTGCTCTTCTCTCTTCTCTCTCTCTTCTCTCTCTCTCTCTCTCCTCTCTCTCTCTCTCTCTCCTCTCTCTCTCTCTCTCTCTCTCTCTCTTACTCTCTCTCTCTCTCTCTCTCTCTCTCTCTCTCTCTCTCTCTCTCTCTCTCTCTCTCTGTCTCTCTCTCTTCTCTTATATTGACTGGACAGTGACACTTTCATACATGTGTTTTTTAGAGCTAAAATTAACACAGTGAATTTAATCATAATGCAGTAGATTGATGTTGAGTTGAACTTGATGCCAAAAGATTCTACCATTCTTTACAATTTACTGGAAAACTTGTCTTTGTTTATAATAGTGTTTAATGTCTGCGCTTGATGGATTTTCTATACTATTGACAGTTAAAACATTTTGTGAAATTACTTGCCTGGCAATTTATGGCATCATATTTTGTATGATCAATATTATGTTAGTTATGGTTATGACTGCATGCAATTGGTGAAAATACGTTGCATCAACAGTTTTGAATGTTTTATAAATAAAATACAGATAAAATATGGCTCTCCTATATTATATCGAAGGTTTTTTTTATTTAAAAAAAAAACTAACTCTCGTCTCGATCTCGTGAACCTAGTGTCTCGTCTCGTCTCGTCTCGTGGGAAAAGTGTCTCGTCCCACCCCTAGTATCCACGGTATTGTAAAATCTATATTGTGGCACAACTCAATACCGTTTTTTTGCAAACGCTTTGATCATAAGTGACTTTTAAAACGGGCAGTATTAGAAGTTAATTAGAAAGGTAAATTAACCACACACAAACACACACACACACACACACACATGATCGATAATGTCTTGTTAGCGTGTCTCCTGCTCGCGATTGGTTGGCCACCAGTACTGGGTGTGTACCAATCTACAGGCCTAGAGCTGCTGGGATTGGCTCCAGCTCTCAGAGATGACAAAGCGGTTCAGAAAATGAATAGCTGATTGGATGGATTTGCAGATGAACAGCGTGATTATTTGATTATATTAGATGATTGAATGATAATGCTCTCTTAATGTTGGCTCTAGTCCATCACATGAAGCATCACTGTTTGTCCATTTGTGTTTCAGCCTCCTGTTGGAGTTCCAGGGTCACAGCCTCTCCTGCCAAACAGTTTAGACCCCACCAGACCACAAGGTAGTGCCCTACACACACACACACACACACACACACCGGATAGTCACCGGACATATTTTATTAACAGTTGCTGTTGTGTGTTTCCAGGGCATCCCAACATGGGCGGACCGATGAGAATGAATCCTCCCAGGGGGATGGGTGGCATGGGTCCTCAGGTGGGAACCGTATTTTACTCCCGGCCTTTCAACCTTTGCCACTTGTTCATGTCCTGATAAGAAGCTAGAGTCAGTAACGGTTGTATTAAGACTGCATTGCTGTTTAGTCACCTGCGCAAAAGTGTTCTCACGTACGCACACACACACACACACGCTGTCCTTCGCGCTCTTGGCAAGCAAGTGCTTCACAAATCGGCAGCTGGTGAAGCATCTGTTCGACAAATTGGTTAGTGTGCAGAACAAAGGCACGGGTTAGAAAGAAGCTGCCGCAGGCCTGAGAGCCCCTGTCCCTCTTTGCCCTTCACCCAAAGGTATCCAGACAGGTGGCCCACCGTCTGCCCGAGCTGGTCCTGCGTCGGTCCACGCCTGGACAGTAGTAGATGAAGGGCAGGACGTTGCCTACACACTGCCCCTGCTGGATCTTTGGTGTCATGGTACATTTTACTAACATACATTTTTTGGTAATTTTAGAATTATGGTGGAATGAGACCTCCTCCCAACTCCCTCGGTGGTCCCGGCATGCCTGGAATGAACATGTGAGTTTTTTTTAGAGAATTTTCTAAATCTAATCAGAGTAACCTTGTTGATTTGTGATCTAATGTCGATCTCTGTCTCACAGGGGTCCTGGAGGACGCGGCCCCTGGCCAAACCCGAACGCTAACTCTGTAAGTTTAGTGAGAAACTCGTGCTCTTGATTTACATGTGTTTATGCTTTCAATTTCAATGGTATCCTCTGACTTTTTTGTGCTTTTCTCTAAAAGATAGCGTACTCGTCCTCATCGCCAGGCAACTACGTGGTAAGTACCTAATTTTAAAGTCTATTCAAAATGCAACAATTTTCTCTTATTAAAGTTTCATATTTTTTTTTTCGTTTTGAAGTTGAAAAAAATTGTTCAACGTTTTTAAATACTCACAAAACATTTATAACATTTGCCAAAACGTGCTTCATTCGGAGAAACCGGCAAAACTTGAACGCAAAGTGAATTCCATTTGCAAGGTCACAACACCTGCCAATTAGCATCAGGGGGAGGAGCGGTGACTGATTGGACAGTGATGTCACTGGGGTGACATGAACATTGACACTGATTGGCTGGTTTTGTGACATCATGAACGTCCTTGCAAATTGAGTATAATGCAAATGACACACACAGTTTTTTTTTTTCTTTTTAAAATTTGACCAGACTATCATTCCCTAATCAACTTTTACTTTGTCTTACACAAATACTTTGTAAATTTGGCGAGCTGGTCTCCAAGAATACCACTGTTAATAATACAGATTGGGTCTCAAATTCGCTGAATGTACACCAATCCAATAAAAAATATGAATAAATGTCTAAAAAGGGGAAATTAATGTCAACCATAGACCAATCTGATTCGTTTGCATGGACTAAATCGTAGCGACTTTGAGTTTGTGTCTGTTTGACACAAGGTAATTGCCGACGGATTGTCACAGTGCACATCTGACCAGCGTTTTCCAGACTAAATATTTCTCCGTCGATTTGAGCACCGTTAAGAAAGTTGCCACAACTTCCCAAGAAACTGAATCTCAGTGCTCCCTTTGGAAACGAAAAGCACAGCTAAGCACAAATCACACTCTCTAAATGTATTGATTTCACCTGAGCAAGAAAGTTTGCTCCTAGCATCGCCGCTCTTGAAAATCAAACATCTGCACATTAGTCAAAGCCGCCTAATGGCTCCCCGGTGCCCGCCAGCCTCTTTGTTTTTTAAAGCGGCTCTTTTGGTGGCTTTAATAGTTCTGCACGCTTTGTTTCGCACTGGAAAGTAAACGCAAATGTTGTGTTGTCTCCCTCAGGGTCCGCCCGGAGGAGGTGGTCCGCCAGGGACTCCCATAATGCCAAGCCCAGGAGGTACTGGAGATGGCTCTAGCTCGCCCTGTCTCTAACACTCTCTCTGTCCTTCCCTCTCTTCTTTTCTCCCTCCCTCCATTCAATATCACCGCAAGGTTACCTGCACATCCTCCAGCAGTAGAGCCGAACGTGTGACATCATCCCCTCCCCATACTCCACACTATTGTCATTCCACTCCACACTCGGCTTGAGATGTCGACCCACAGATTATTGTTGTGAGCCGTGCCCCCTTCCCCCTCCGCTTCTTCCTCTCTCAGCTTTCCTTCACACCAGCCATTAATCATTATGAAACACATTTATTATCTTAATAAATCCCATCCAACTGTGTTCTGTATTGACCTACCGTGGCACCGGCCATTAAAGTTTGCTTGGATGAATCTGCCCTTTTAGAAGTTGGGTTGCTCATTCTTTGCTTTTCTACTTTTTCCTCCCTCTAGACTCCACAAATTCCAGTGAAAACATCTACACGATGATGAATCCTATTGGACCAGGAGGCAACAGACCCAATGTGAGTAGTTCAGCCATTACAAATGAAATGTCTTTACTGGATTTAATTTAGTACATTTAACTATTTATTAGTATTTTTTTAATTAGTTCAATATTTTGTATAAATATGTAATATGTGTAATATATTATATAATAAAGAGTGTAAAGAGTACAAGTATAATATATTATGTAATAAATATAAAATGTATACATTTTAACTTCCCTGTTACTAAATAACTAAATACTTATGTTTCTACTTTTCTGATTGTATTCAATAATATAATTATATAATATTGTATTACACATTTTGTTAATAATATTTGTTATACACTGTATGTTTTATATATTATCATATACAGTATATTTTATAACTGTTAAAAGTTTATGTGTGTGTGTGTGTGTGTGTGTGTGTGGGAGCTGACCGTTTTAGAGATTTACATTAGTATTTAACAATGTGAAATATTATATTATTTTATATTTTGTTTGCAGTTCCCTATGGGTCCCGGTCCAGATGGACCAATGGGTGGCATGGGTGGAATGGAACCACATCATATGAACGGATCGTTAGGTGAGAACTGCTTTTTTTATACAGTAGAAGTTTTCACAAGTTTTTTATACTTTTTTATACAAGTATGATTCAGGAATTTGTTATGTGGTGGCCTAAACACACACTTTTATTTAATGTGTTTTACTTGCAGGCTCTGGTGACATGGACGGGTTGCCAAAGGTAAAGCACTTCTTAAATCTTTTGCTGCTGCACTGATCACGTTTTTACGTTTCCGATCTCAGTCATTTAGTTATAATCCTAATTAGATACTGACACATAAACACACGCAGAAGACAAAAGGGGTCACACACATAGTCTCACTCACTCACTCACTCACTCACTCACTCACTCACTCACTCACTCACTCACTCACTCACTCACTCACTCACACACACACACAAACAAACATTTCCACACTCCAGACTATTCAGACGGGACATATTAATCCAGTAATTATTATGATAATATTATTTATGAAGTGATTAAAAAAATTACCTGACGTGGCCTAAGTGCCTAACAAATAAAAGAACAGAATATAATTTAACACTACAATCATGAAAATATTGCATTCAATTAACTATACAAATTTGGGAACTAAAAGCACCAAGCATGAGAACTTTATATCGATTAAATACATATAACAGACGTCAGAAGCTTCATAAAACAATAAAAAAAACTTTGGATTGACAATGGGTTGAAAATTATCCCGACACTTGAAATCGGATCAGCACATCACTTTTTTCTTTCTTTTGTTTTCCTATCCTATTTAATACCTGCTGATATTACTTTCCAGAACTCCCCCAACAACATGGCAGGCATGAACAACCCCCCGGGCACACCACGGGATGACGGGGAAATGGGAGGCAACTTCCTCAACCCATTCCAAAGCGAAAGTGTGAGTAGAATTCCACCCAGACCCTAGATCCCGCCCCTCTTCTCACCTGCCAATCATGTGGCTCCATCCAGCAGGCACTCATGAGGCCCTCGCTCTCTGCTGGTCCAATGACCAGTTCTCACATCTAGCATTATAGACCAATGTGCATTAAGAGAGTCCAAGAGTGAATGCTGGGAATGCTGGTCACGACCAGTCAGGGTTTCTGTCTGGTCCTCTTTGTATTTTGGACCGGTGATGAAATACTGTAACCATCTTGTATTTACACTGTATGAGTTTTCCTATTCTCACCACTGTGTTTTTCCCCCTCCCCATTTCTCTTTTTCCAGTATTCACCCAACATGACGATGAGTGTGTGATTTCTTTTTTTTTTTTT
>CM051493.1:20523735-20541057 GCA_028031935.1 Paedocypris micromegethes
TTTTTTTTTTTTAATTCCCTAAATTGGGGGTTTCTTTTTCATCTTTGACCCCCTGTGCCCCCCCAACCCTTTTCTTTCTATATTTTTTTAAACCCCATTCCTTTGACGTCCATCAACCTCGGCCTTGCCGCTCAGCCTTCTGGGATGCCCCATGAGCAGAGGACTCACGTGAAAGTGGCCCATCCCGGCTTGTGCAAAATGTCCAGCAGCAACAGGAAAGCGCCGCCGAGCCACAGGAAGAGCTTGTTGACTGAATCTCCCTGCATCCCAGACTTCCTGTCCGGTTCAGGACACTGACGGAGCTGAACACGTGTGGGGAAGGAAGGGACCAGCTCCCTCACATCTTTACAAACCATCGTTTTTATTCCAGTTTATTTTTATTTTTTAAAGATGCAGTAGTTTTCACGCACCGTTATCGTTCCCTCCATTTTATTGTGTAAATGCAAGAGGAAGCTCACTACGGCGGCACGGGGAGTTTTTATTATTCTGTGTATGTATCGTATTATCAAGTGTCGATTTTTATTTTTATTAATGTTGTACCGATGTTTATCGACCATTAGGCAGGGGTCTTTTCAGAAGTAAAGGCATCCAACGGAAAAGCACACGTCCGACATTCACACCAACCGTGCTGGTGTTTTGTGTTTGCTGTGAAATCTTACCTCCTGCAGAATAAAAGCTAACGGTAGCTTCCCGAGACGACGTTCCGAGGCGGACCAGCATCCGTCGGCTCCATCCTCTTATTTATGCAATTTCGTTCCTGGATAATTTCGCTCCCCTTCTGAAGATATTGTACACATGTAAATATTATAGTCTGAGATACCTCTGAGATATTGGAGCCGCTGTGTCCCTCATCCACATGACGCCGAACAGGGTGTGTGGCTCCGGAGGCTGTTGAGAAGTCCAGTCACATCCTCGGACACGTATGGACTTTTCTGGAGTGGTCCAGGGCTGCTGGACTACTGAATGAGGGACATCTGTAAAGGAATTGCGTGTTGTTTCATAGACTTCAGTTTCTATTATCGACATGCTTTGGCATCGTTTGATCACGTTTCTTCTGAGTTGTGGTGTCTCCTGCTCCTGCCTGTGTTTGGATGTAGAGATTTTGATTTTTGGGGCTTGGAAAAGACTGATAAATGCCAGAGCTGAACATTTCACTAGGTCCATTTCAAGTCAAATGTTTCTTTCGCATCCTCCATCTCTCCATTTTCTCTCAGTCTTTCACAACCTCTCTCAGTCTCAATCTCTCTTTCTTTATCTGTATATTGCTGTCTCTCTTTCCATTTTTTTCCATCTCTTTTTCTGTTTCTCTCACTACATCTCCCCCTTCTCTGTATCTCACTTTTTCACTCGAACCTCTCTCTTTCACGCACACACACACCTTTTCACTTCCAGTTCTCCTCATCTCTCATATTTTTCTGTGAAACTCCTTAAGTTGTCCTCCAACACGCCTTTATACGGCCTCTGATGTTATTTCACCTGTAAATGCTGTATAATGCATTTTGATATCATTGACTTGTTTTGATATTTCCGTCAGACCAATGAACACAGATGTAAAGGAAGAGCTTCTAGTCCTCGGCTCGTCCTGCGCTGTACAGTTCCAAATGTAAAGATTGCGTCTGCTTAGTAAACCACGTCTGGAGGAAGATGAGCGGTTCCCCATTCACTTCTCAGTAGAGCAGCGACACTACGAGGGCCGAGGTCGAAGCCCGTCCTGTGTCGTCACTTTGCACTTTCGAAACGACAGCCCACCTTTAAAAGACGTTGCGCAGGTGAACATGCATCCTCACCGGAACGTGTCTCTCCGTGTACATAAGGGACCACGCATTGCAGACTTTACTATGAAGGATTTTTATCTATTGAAATTTTAAAATGAACAAAAAAAGAAGAGCAAAAATCACTTGTTTGGAGTAAAGAGTAAAACAAAAATATGATGGAGGGAGACATCGTCCCTGATGTCTTGACAAGCGGTGTTTTCTAGGTTCTGTCTCTCCTCCCTGGCCTCTGTATGTAAACCACTCATGTTGTCGTCGGCCATCTCTGTGATTCTATTGTGACGCTGTACGATACTGTAAGATTAGCGAGGAGCTGTGGTCCACACTCGGTTCCCCCGTCGTTCCTTCTGACAACTGAAAAGCAGTATTGAGTATAAAGCAGTCTGTCTCCTGGGTTTGCTTTGTATTTCATGTTTAGGGTAGTTTGGATCCTCGTCTTAGGGACTCTTTCTGTCTTGTGTAGTAAATTAAGACGTTCTTTGTATGTTTCTTTATATTGTAAAGTTTCTTTTAGGTTTTAAAGTTGCTTATTAAAAAAGGATGGGAAAATGTGTCAGTGGAGTTATTTGTCTTGCTTTCTTTTTGGTTTTCCACTTTTATCCTTTGTTATTTAACAACTAGTAACTTTACACTTGCGTGACTAGCAAGCACTTAAATAGTGTTTAACTATTAAAATCAGGTATTTAAAATATCAAAATGTTGCTTTGCAGTTTTCCACACTTTTCTTGCATTTGAACCCACGACTTGGGTTTAACGAACTACTGCTTGAGCCCCAGGATTATATTTCATTGTATTTTACATTTCATGTGTGTGTCCTGCTCTGTGATTGGTTGACCAATCCAGGGTGTGTCCGGTCTTCAGACCTGAAGTTGCTGGGATTGGCTCCAGCTCCCACTGACCTTGAAATTATAATAGCTGCGCAGATAAATTATTGTAATTTAGTTGTACTGTAGTGTTCAGCATCTATGGGCAAAAGGTGTGTGTGTGTGTGTTAGGTTTCTGGATTTGCTCTTCCCTTGAGGTCCTGCAAATGACACCAGCATTCATCTTCCGGCCAGAAAGTGCCCCCTGTTTGTTATAAATCAGCTTTACTTTGCTCGGAGGGGTAGCCTGGAATGGTAATTAATGCTGTGAAATCTTGACCCTTGGGCCGCGATTAATTTCAATTGAGCAGTGCCAGTGGATCACATCTAAACGCCATTAATGCAGTTTAAACTCGAAAGTGTGTGGTGTGATGTGCTGCTGTGTAGAAACTCATGATCTCATAAATGATCCGGATGATGGAGAGGACAGACGTGATTGTTCTGTGTGTCATGAGATGTAATTGGAGGAAAATTAGGGTCAAATTGTTTAAATGTGTTTAACTCGACATGTTTTACGTAATTAAATTTTTAAAACATTTTTTTTTCGTTTGTAAGATTCTTTGAGCCAACTTACAGCACAATCTGAAGGAAAGCATAACGTTTTTGAAATGTTAAACTGAAATACAACGTTCCAATTAGTTTTTCGAATATTTGAATAACTACTTACTATTGTTTTCGACCTTTGCTTAAAGTAATCTGGCACATACTTACGTTGTATTACTTGTTACTTTTTTTCCAAAATAAATTTGAGTTTTAATTTGGATGGTTTCATTTAAAAAAAAAAAAAAAAAAAAGACGAAGACGTCAAGCGGTTGACTTTTTTCTTCCAGGCCGCCAGGTGGCGACGCGCACGTGTGATCGCTGTACGCTTGAGGTTAAAGGTAATTCACTCTCCGCGTGTTGTCAGTGCTGCTGCTGCTCTTTGATTTGAACGTCAAGTAAAGGAGTTAAAGCAGGTACGTTTGGACCAGCTTTTATTAAATCTCTTGTTCATTTTATATTCTATCATCACTTCAACACACGATATCATTAACGTGATCGGAAAAAGAAAGTCCTGCATTGCTCGTGATGTTTCCAACCATTATCCAACCATTAAAATGTATTATGGAATACTTTATTTGTTTTACGTGTTCTTAAAATACGGAAGTTATTTGTTTCAATTTATTTATTGAACTTGTGTAATGAGTGTGCTCATTTACAACTATTCTTACTTTGAATTTTGCACTTATTTTGTTTTCATGTGTAACGTTTGAACCATTTTTCTTGATTTCTATTATAAAATTAGTTTCCCGGTTTTAATTGATTTGCACCCTTCACGTTTTCGTTCGATTTTATAAGCTTTGAAAAAATATCCACTTATACATGTTATTATTATTATATAATTTTTACAAATAATATTTTACATGTTTAAACTCCCCTTTTTATTTAAAAAAAATCCTGTTGATTTTCTGGAAATGAACCTGTTGTTTTGTAGTCGGGATGTCCTACACCTGCATCAGCTGCCGCGTGCAGTTCTCTGACGGCGAGGTTCAGCGGGCACACTACAAGACAGACTGGCATCGATACAACCTGAAGAGAAAAGTGGCTGACATGCCTCCAGTCACGGCAGAAAACTTCCAGGAGCGCGTCCTGGCTCAGCGCGTGGCTGCCGAGAAGCAGAGCCAAGCCGGCGGTCCCGGGTCGGCCCACTGCGCCACCTGCAACAAGAAGTTCTCCTCTGACAATGCCTACACAAATCACATCCAGTCCAACAAACACCAGCAGGCGGAGAGGAAAGCGCTTGCTGCTGCTCAGGAGACCGTCAAGCGGATGAACGAGAAGAATTTGGAGAAGGGGGCGGGGCTTGATAAAGACACACAGAATGAAGCGCTTCAGAAAGCACTCAGGGATCAGCAGAGACACACCCCCTCCAAAGCCACACCCACAGAGCAGCAGGGAAGACAGCGACCGAGCAAGCCACCCAGACTGCAGTGGTTCCAACAGCAGGCCAAGAAAATGGAGGAGGAGGATGAAGATGATGATGATCATGAGGAGGAAGAAGAAGAGGGTGAGAATTGCTTTGATGGAAAAACCTTTTCTATTTCACCAAAACCTTTCTGTTTTAGAATGGGAGGATGTTGAAGAGGATGATGACGATGGTGAAGATGATGAGGAAGAGGAGATGGAGGAGGCTTCTCCGTCAGGGGCATCTGAAGCCTCTGGTGCTGTTGCGGTGACAGACTGTCTGTTTTGTGGACATCACTCCCGCACACTCGCCCGCAACATGACACACATGACCAAAACACACAGCTTCTTCCTTCCTGATCCGGAGTATCTGGTGGATCTCAGGGGTCTTGTTTTCTATCTAGGTCAGTATTGATCAGCGTTTTATTTGCATTACAGCCGGATGCGTGACGTTGTGGTGTGATATAGGAGAGAAGGTTGGAGTTGGAAAGGTCTGCTTGTGGTGCAATGAGAAAGGCAAGTCCTTCTATTCGACGGAAGCGGTTCAGGCGCACATGGTGGACAAAAGCCACTGCAAACTCTTCACTGATGGAGACGCCGCACTCGAGTTCGCCGATTTCTACGATTTCAGGTCGAGAAGAGCATCTCTGCATAGTCTGTGGGATTAAATTGGTCCATACTGTGTGAGAAATCCTCAATGCTTCCACATGTGCTCTACAAATCCAGGAGTAGTTACCCAGATGCCAAGAGCAGAGATGATGTGGAGGTGATGGACGAGGACCTGCCTGATGGATCTGTGGAGTTTGATGACGAGACGCTGGAGCTGACGCTGCCCTCAGGTACATGTGCAGAGCAGTAAATATACCCATAGTAATGTGAAAACCAGTGTGGCGCAGTGCCAGCACGTTCATTTTGCTATATTATACTGGCTGAGGTTGAGTAAAAGTACAAAACGTCAGTGTCATGTGTTAAAAGTATGTGTGAACTCATGTGTTGAAAAGTGTTTACATGGTGTTCACACTAGTTCACATTCACAAAAAAATAGCATCCAGTACCTTCAGCACTCTGCAGATGGCAATATTGCCTTTTCTGCCTCGAGTAGCAGTAAGTGTCCATTCAAATGTAGCGAAGAGTACTGATACGCAATCAAAAGTAGCGAAGAGTACTGATACGCAATCAAAAATGTACTTGTGCTGAGTATCAAAATTATAAGCAATTTTTACTCCACGACTACAAAGTAGCAAAAATAATTCTTGAGCAAAGTAACGAAATCCATTTATTCAAATGCTTTACCATACTCAATACCGGCAAGGTATAACATGTTTCATGATGGTAAATCATTAGCTTTTAGATTCTTATTTGCAATTTCCTTGACAAAAACGGAAACATTTATAATCGAATACAGAAACAACCTAACGTTTGTTGAATATTGCACAATTAATCACAGATTATATCGATGAATTTGTATTACTGTTTTAAATTAGTTTGAAGGCAAATTTTTTGAAAATCCGTATGAAGTAATCAAACAGAAAAACACTTTTATAGGGTTTCTGTAATGTATTCAGTTGTGTTTTATAATATTAGCTGCTATAGTTTTAT
Source organism: Paedocypris micromegethes (assembly GCA_028031935.1). Lineage (NCBI taxonomy): Eukaryota > Metazoa > Chordata > Actinopteri > Cypriniformes > Paedocypris > Paedocypris micromegethes. Next base: position 20,529,914 of record CM051493.1, read on the forward strand.
TTTTGTGTGAATGCCGCCAAGCTGCAGCCAAAGCTGGAAACGACTTGAGTCTGGTTAGTGCGAATCTCGTCTTTAGGCAGAACAGAGTGTGTGATAGATGCACCGTGATCGCGAGGACACGCTTATCTCAGATCTGTCGTTAGTAGCAGTGTCGGTATTTTTTGAGGCGTCAACACGCCACTGTAGCGACGGACGAGCCGTTTATTCAGACGATGGAATTACATCAAGTTGATTGCGAAATCCTCCATGTTTTTACATAATCTACCGGTACTGTATTTATTTTAAGTAGAGTTTGGCCTCATGTAAACAAAACAACAAGAAATGACGACAGCATCACCATGTTTAACATTTCTGTTAATCGCATTGAAACATTATATATATTTTTTATGTAAAATTGCAATTTAGTTATGATGATGTCAAGATTGTTTGTCGTTTATGTCACCCACCTGTCTTACAGGCGCCAAGATCGGCCATCGCTCGCTAATGCGATACTACAAGCAGAGGTTCGGGGTTCAAAGGTCACTGGTTCTGGCTCACAACCAGAGGGCCGTGGGTCGAGTTCTCAAGCAGTACAGAGCCCTGGGCTGGAGTGGAGACCTGGGTAAGCACGTGCTTTTACTGTCTGTGATTGGTTGAGTTCACTCTGCGATTGAAACATGTCTGCTCGCAGGAAGGGGATTCGTGAGCCAGCAGCAGAAGGACATGCAGTTTGTGCGCAAGATGAAATCCAAGTGGATGCTGAAGATGGGCATGAGCAACAACACCACCAAACAGAAGCATTTCAGAGCTCAAGTCATGTTCTAAAGCATGATGCTGATACGAACTGTACAAGGGAAGCTTCCCAGGAGGATGTGATTTAAATGAGTGGCTGTAAATTGATTACAACTGATTGATATGTTTTAATCTGCTATTTACATCAGACAAAATCAGTATCTGGTGATGCTCATATTGGACACACACATAAATAAATAAATAAATATAAAGTTGATCAGTGAAGCTGATGTGTGTTTGTTTTATCACTTTAATTATTGTGTATCATTGGCACTTCTCTCGCTCTGTCTCTCTTTTTACTATTCATCCATATTCATCAGATCTCTCACCCCAGCCTTATATTTCTCTTGTCGGGCAGACGTTATCTATGTCAAAATTACACAAGCATAGAATTAAATTAGATGTTTTTTTTCTAGTGGCTGTTTCTTGGCTGAACCGTTGAACAGATCTGAACTACTTGAATCTTAACATCACTCCTTTTATTGTTATTTGTACTTGTTATTATGAACCTTGGAACATTCATAACTGCCTATTATTTACACTTCTCTGTAATGTATCGATTCTGTGGATACATATATAATTTTTAATTGTACATAGCATAGGTCTTTGTGTTCATAATTCACTCCCTCTCATATACTACTTCACAACACCAATATTTCATTTATTTATTATTAACATTACAGTTTCTCATAAGAATCTAACGACATCGCATTCGATCTGTGTACGCTTCTTGCACAACGACAGTTACGCTGATTTTTACTGTATCGTGTGTACGGTGTATCTACTGCACTTCCTTTGCTCATCACTAGACGGCGCGGTGTTTAATTCTCAACACAAACCCACGAAGAAGTCAAAATAATAACAGTGCTTCGTCTAACAGAAAGGAGGTTTATCTTTGCGTAGGATGTTTAAACTGTTCGTGATTTTTAAAAATCACCTTCTTTAAAACAGTAAGTGTTTCTTACCGCAATATGTCGTTTCACGTCAGCATGTTGTTTATTATATCTATATAAGTATCTGTTTGCGCACCTGCACTTTCCTCTTACGTTTACTTTATGAATATAGTGTAAAATATTTAAGTATTTAGCTGTTGTTAAATAATAAACGTATTAATATTAATCATGAAATCGAAAGACAAAGAATAGCCTTTGCCGTCCATAGGAAAAAAAGCAATACAGTATACGAAAAAATGAAAATAAATAATACTTTATTATATCTGTGATGTGAATAACTTGACTTGATAAAAACTTAACTCTTTCTTTGAAAAAACTAAAAACTGTTCGTACAGCACGCACATTTGCCAAATATTTTCACAACGTATATTTTATATTATGATCATAACTTTTACATAACTTCTATATATATATATAAATATCTGTATCATAAGTTATTAGAAATAGCATTACTTATATGATGGTTATATATAGCTTTTTCGTGACTTATTATAAATATCACGACTTATACGGTGTACATATTTTTTCATAGTAATATTTTGTTTTGAAGACTGAATGTGTTCATTATTTTGGCTTTGTTGCAGAAATGGCTGTTTTTCAGAGGATGTCCAGCCTTCCACTGCGGTCCACGTGTGTCTGGTCCTGGTGTCCTGGGCACTGGGGGGCTGCTCTGGTGGGCCGACAGATGTCAGGCAGAACCTATAGCCGTGATCACGGTTCAGGACAGAGAATCCCCCCGGGTCGCCCCGGTTCTGCCCCAACACGGTTACCCTTCTCCCGCGTCACACAAGAAGACCTGGACTTCTTCACAGAGCTGCTGCCGGGTAGAACCCTCACAGATCCAGATTTGCTCAAGTCCAGTAACGTTGACTGGCTAAAGACAGTGGAAGGTACCGCAGCTAATCAAATAAAATGTACCTGAAGATGGCAACCAGCGTTGGGTGTAACACATGACAAAGTAACGCATTACTGTAATTTAAATACTTTTTCACTGAAAAAGTAATGTAATGGTTTACTGTTCATACTGTTAATATCATTACAGTTACTTACATTATGTACTTGCATTATAATGTGAAATAATGAAACTCGCTGAATATCATTATTAAAGTTTATTAATAATTTTTTTTATGGTACAAGTTTACCTTTCCGCTTCAAAATTGTTGCAGTGCTGGAGACAGTCGTGTTTAAGGTGGAGAAGTCCGGCTCGGTCATTACAAAGTAACGCATTGCTGCAATTAAATGTAACAGATTACTGTACATTGTAGGTAGTATAATTGCAGTTACTTGCGTCTACTGAAGCACCAACACTGCAATTTTAAGAAGTACTGTATTTACCGGTAGTTAAGTTACCTATTCAGTAACTAAGTTACTTTTCAGATACAGTAGATAGAAAAGTAATTTAATTACAAAATTGTAAAGTAATTAGTTACTTTTTTCTAAGTAACTTACCCAACAATGATCGTGACCCAAAGAAAAGTCCCTGATGTTGTGTTTCTGTGGCAGGCCATAGTGAAGTTCTTCTCCGACCCAAAACCACCGCCGAGATCTCTCGGATTCTCAGGTCAGTCTTCCTTCCTTCCGCCTTCAACACCACAACTGCTGTTCCTGAGGGTCCGTGTCTTTCTCAGGCACTGTAATGAGCAGAATCTTGCGGTGTGTCCTCAGGGAGGAAACACGGGTCTGGTGGGAGGAAGTGTCCCGGTGTTCGATGAGATCATCCTCTCCACTTCCCTCATGGACCAGATCATCTCTTTCGACAGCATCTCGGGTTTGTGTGTCCTCAGCATCTTCTGCACCACTCTGCTTTTACTTCCTCAATGTCTCCGCTTGGCTTCCAGGTGTCCTCACGTGCCAAGCAGGTTGTGTTCTGGAGAACCTCTCGCATTATCTAGAAGAGAGAGACTTCATCATGCCGCTGGATCTGGGGGCGAAAGGAAGCTGCCAAATCGGGGGGAACGTGGCCACGAATGCGGGTGGTCTCAGACTGCTGCGCTACGGGTCACTCAGAGGAACCGTTCTGGGCCTGGAAGTGGTCAGCTCTTCAGATGCCTGCATCACTTTTGAACAAAGCTCCTCATTTAAGTGTTTGTGTAGGTGCAGGCAAACGGCTGTGTTTTACACACTCTGGCCACTCTTCGCAAGGACAACACTGGCTATGACCTGAAACAGCTCTTCATTGGCTCAGAAGGGACATTAGGAGTCATTTCTGCCGTTTCCATCCTGTGTCCCCGCAGGCCTCAAGCTGTAAACGTGGCTTTTTTAGGTAATGTCTTGTACTGTTTATCTGTTGATAGTGTGATTTTTACCTGCAGTGCCTCATGTGTCCTGCAGGGTGCAGTAGTTTCCAGCAGCTGCTGGACACGTTTCAGTGCTGCAGAGGGATGCTGGGAGAAATCCTGTCCGCTTTTGAGTTCTTAGACGCCTCGTGCATGAAGCTTCTGGAGAAGCACTTGAAACTCACTAATCCCATCACAGGTACCCCAGTTTATGCTCAAAAGAGTACCTGAAACCATACTGGAGTAAAAGTACAGATACCTTACTGTTAACTCCATTACATGTTACAAGTCACCAATTCCAAGAAGACTCGAGTAAAAGTCGTAACATATGTAATTTTATAAGAGCTTAAGTATTTTACTCCTACTAAATTTAGGCTCAACAACAGCAAGAATTGTAAAAAAACAAGACTCTTTATTTATGAGATTTTATTTCCTCATTGTTTCGAAATGGCAGAACAAAATAGATTGAAAAAAATAAAGTCAGTATCAGTCAAATATTTAAATATAATCTAAAATGTAGTCAAGTAGAGAGTAAAAGTTGCTTATATTTTTTAAACTAAAGGGCAAAGTAGCCAAAAATACTTGAGTTAAAAAAAAGTCTATTTACTCAAGTACTTTACACCACCAGTGTCCAGTATGTGACGCGTGTGTTTTTCAATTTTGAGGGTTTTTCTTTTTGACAGAATGTCCCTTTTACATTGTCGTGGAGACGTCTGGATCCAACGCCGTCCATGATGAAGAAAAGCTCCACCGCTTCCTCCAGCAGGCCATGACATCATCACTGGTGACTGACGGGACGGTCGCAACCGAGGCCACCAAAGTCAAGGCACGTTTGACCGGACACTGACCGAGACGTTTTGTGATGATGATGCTGCCCCCTACAGGCCTTGTGGTCACTGCGGGAGAGGGTCACTGAAGCGCTGAGGCACGACGGATACACCTACAAGTACGACGTCTCGCTTCCTGTGGAGAAGATCTATGACTTGGTGGAAGACATGAGGGCGCACCTGGGAGACAGGGCGAAGAATGTGGTCGGCTACGGGCACGTCGGTACGGTCAACCTCACTTCCTTTTTGTGACGTCTGTACGTTTGATTCGTATGTAACCATGTGTCCACAGGGTGGCGCCAAAGTCCGTTTTTTTAACTTTTTTTCGCATTTCAGGTGATGGAAACCTGCATCTAAACATCACGTCCCCCTCAAAAGACCCCCAGCTCCTGGCTGCCATCGAGCCCTATGTGTACGAGTGGACGTCCGGCCGGAAAGGCAGCATCAGCGCAGAACACGGCCTGGGTCTGAGGAAGAGGAACCAGATTTACTACAGTAAAAGCCCGGAGGCTGTGCAGCTTATGCGCAGCATCAAAACCTTGCTGGATCCGAAAGGAATCCTCAATCCCTACAAAACCCTGCCAGACCACCCGCATTAACCACTAAATCCCACCGTAGATGTTTTAGTTCAATCAGTATCAGAAAGACATTTGGGCTTCAGCTAGTGAGAAGAGCTAAAAACATCACAGAAGTCATGGAAGAAAAGCCAGCATGAGATTTTAATGTTTCTCCATCATGTATGTACAGGTCTCAGGGTTTCCTAACAACAATTGTTGGTATTAAAAGGACATTTAGCTCGACAGTGACTAATGCATCATGGGTGAAATAAAAACAGCATTTGATCTCAGCAGTTCATGTTGATTCTCCTCACTGAACGGAAAAGCAGGAATTTCTTCACCTAATGGAAGCTTCAGAACGTCTCTACTAGCATCTACACCTGCTGATCCGAGAGGCTGGAGACCCCCGTAAACATCAGCATATTAGCGAGTCAGCGGAGACAACAAAAGTGAATTTCCTTCAGCCTCAATCCAAACGAAAAAGGAAAGTCTGAACTGGAGCACAAGAGCGTAATGACATCACACATCAGGGTTTCACATCCCGCTAACATCAAGCGTTAGAGGGTCTTCTTTGTGCCGACAAGCCCTGACATCATTTCCTGGTAAACAGATGCACACAAAGCCAGCAGAGAACAGTAAGCGGACACAAAGTCTTGGCGTTTATAAACCAACGATGTGTAAAATTCGCCAAATGACGACACGAACAGGAACCAAAAAGCGCAAACCGAAATTCCCGGGATGCTCACAATATATCAAAAGAAAATTCCTCTGTGCGACAGTGACACAATTTTAAATAAAGTCGTAAAAAACATTGTTCTCGGTTGGTGGCGCGACGTAAAACAAACGTGTTTGGTACGAGTAACACGCCATTTCAGGGACTCGTCTATAACAACCCAAAAGAACTAATGGCGTTTCTAGACAGCAGCTGATTGTCTGCGAGGAAACATCTGGATGGAGTCCTGCCAGAGCAGCAACCACACGGTAACTAGCTAACACGCACGCTGGCGCTACCATGGCTTTATTTGTCAGGCAAAGAGGCATAAAAGGTCAAAAGTTCAAGTCTGACACGAGGTCAAAAGGCCGATGTCAGAGGAAGCCCTCGCTGCGGTTTGTGTTTGTATGGTGACCAGACTTTAGGGTTCGGTTACGTATCTACTAGTTAAGTTGAGTCCGGATCCGAGAAACCATCAGGCCTTGTGCTACAGAACAAACATTTGCTAGCTCCACAGCAAACTCCAAACCAAAGCGAATAAATAGAAAGCGAGGTGTCCGCGTCCTCACGGGATTCCACTTGCATACAAGGTTTAGGACCCTAAAAAGCTCAAAAACCGTCCAGGTTTGAAAGGCGTGTGATGTGTAAAGTTCTCCCTTGGGTACAATCCATGCACACACTATGGATGCTAAAGCAGTTCAGCTAGTTTTTCCCGCGGTTGGAGAAGATTACAGACAGACAGACACTGGCAGACAGACACGACTGGTAAAGTCTCCGTGATGCAGTTTTTCCTCCCTTATGTTTCTAAAACAGAAAAGCGTCTCAGCAGACCTCAGCACTCGCCTTTGCCCTTCTCCAGCGAGCTGTGGATCTTATCCAGAGTCTTTTTGATGCGCAGAGCTGTGAGGCGGGCGGACGGGTTCTGGTACCAGCACTCCTTCATCAGCTTCACCAGAGCCGACAGTGTCTGTGGAGACAGACCAACACATGAGGACTCACTAAAACTGCTAATAAATTGAATTCTGTCACGTTTGACTTATCGTTTCTGTTTTTTTTCTTTCATTTCTTATTGTAAATACAGACGTATTTTAATATTATATTTATTTACATTTTTATACATATACATAAAGATCTACAAATAATATAGATAAAAAATATATACAGTATTTAAAAAAATATATATACATACGTACTTACGCAAATAAAAGCACCTCCCTAACGGTGAGGTTAGCCCCCTTTTTTTTTTACAATTATGGTTAAATTACGTTAATTTTCTCTTAAAAATGCTATTTATTTCTTTATTTAACTACTCTAATTGCATATTGCATACTACTGGATGCAATATAGTGTATCTATTCAAATATAAATGATTGTATTCAGTGTAACCTTACTTCTTCCAGTGTTATTTTGTCCCTGTTAATTGTCACGGTGTGACACATTTCTGTTATTGAGCAATTGAGAGCTTGTATGCACGTCTGCCTCTTGAATCATTATTTAAATACGCACACATGCACCGCTGCATAAAGACCACAGATATTCATTTATTTGTAATCAATTTTGACTTGTACAATGGAAAAAATGCATTTGAAATCGGCCAGCATTTTATTTTAGCACCCCCCACCAAGTTTTGAGCGTCTAAAATTCTTAAAAAAAAAGGGGGGGTGAAAAAAATATTTGCGTAAATACGGTCTTGATAAAAATACATGTGTATATATATATATATATATATATATATATACATATATATATTCATTAATATATATATGAATAAATGCAAATTTATTAATAAAACAAACACACACACGCAAATAACATTAGTCATAGATTGATTTCGTTTTTTTTTTAACAATAGTTTTTTCAGGGGTCACCAGAGTTCAACTTTGACTTTTGGGTGCTAACTTTAGCACTCCAAGGTGCAAAAGAGGGCAGCTACTCACGGGATCTGAGAACCAGCGATTGGGAATGAATGGCCGGTGCTGCTCGACACACACCACTTTCCTCATGTCATCAAAGCTGGGATCATTCGGCACCAGGTCATAGAACGGCGGCTTGTATTCTTCTACAATTCCTACAGAACCAGAGCAAAACAGAATTAAAGAAAAATTAGGTTTGGCTTAATTTGCTAACACCTTCAAAAACGGACTGAACAGTACTAACTATGAAATGTTGTCATTTCTATTCTACTGCCTTTATGGGGGGTGTAAAAATTAGAATTACTGCATTATTACTAGTGTAGTAGTATTACATATTACATGGTTCCTGCACATTAATAAAAACACATCATTTCCAGTCTCTTGATTGGTTGTCAAGATGAGCATTTCACATACCTCTAATTGGCTAGAATTAAAACAAGTGCATGAAATGACATGAAAATAGACTAAAGTGAATGATATTGTCCATATGGCAACAAGGTCAGAATTGTGCTCCAGATTGTGCCACACACAAAGCCGGAGCAGGGGGCAGCATTAAGCCGTGGCGTCGGATGGCAAGTTGGGGGTCAGTGGAAAAAAAGACCTGCCACTTTCTTTTACTCCAGTGAAAAGACTAAACTGACCGTTGCTGATTGTTCGGCGCGCAATCTCCCACAGAACCAAGCCAAAGGCCCAAATGTCCACCCGCTTGTAGGCATCGAAACAGTCCGTCTGAATGGTCTCGTCCAGCACCTCCGGAGCCATGTAGCGCTTGGTTCCCACTTTAGGATTGTTTCCCACGTCCAGCTGATTGTCCGACTGCGTGTGAGTTACTGCCAGACCTGCGGAGAGAGAGCGTTAGCTGAGAAGAGAAAAAGACGCAGACGTACTACTGTACCCAGGTCAGCGATGCAGCACTGCAGGTCTTTCTTCACCAGGATGTTCTTGCTCTTGAGGTCTCTGTGAGCAATGGCCGGCTTGCCCTCCGTGCCAAAGATCTCCGTGTGCAAGTGCACCAGGCCGCTGGCGACTGAAGCCGCCATGTGCAGGCCATCTGCCATCTCCACAGCCACGCGCTGCAGGTAGTCGTACAGAGAGCCGTTCTCGTGGTAGTGTGTGATGAGCCAGAGCTGAGTGCTGGAGTTTCTGGAGGTCATGTCGGAAGCCATGAAACCTGCACAGGAAACGCTCAGGTTTATCCAAATGCGCTTATTGTGACCAGTGCTGTTGAAAGTGGTCACAGTCATTACTCAAGTAGAAGTATAGATCCTATAGTTAAAAAACATGTCAATAAAAGTATCAACTCAACCTCTTTACTCAAGCAAAAGTACTGGTTTGAGAACTACTTGATGTATAACAGTAAAAGTAAAAAAAACATTCCAATAAAAATTACATTTGAATGATTGTTTTGTTATAACAAAAAGTGGCCGTATACATTTACATTGAAAATATAATGCACTTATTAAGTGAGGAAAGCGATCTATCTATCCATCCATCCATTAAACTCTCAATTATACTCAATCAAGTTTACTGTAACTGGTCGGGCCATTTATCAGGATGTTTTTTCTTAGATAAACATGGAAATAAAACTAACCGAAATAGCGTGGCCATTTTTAAAATGTAAGTAGAAAGTACAGATATTTGCATAAATATCCAAGAAGTAGAAGCGAAAAGTAGGCAAAACAATTACTCTGGTAAAGTATAAATACGGCATAAATTCTATTCAAGTAAAGTATTTTTACTTCATTACTTGACACCTCTGATTATGACCCAGAAGCAGGTTTGTGACTTGCCTAAAATATTGTCATGTCGCAGAAGGACAGTGTTGTATATTTCCGTCTCTCTGAACCAGGACTTTTCATCTCTGGATGAGAAGATCTTAACAGCAACGTTCTCTCCTTGCCACTGTCCTCGCCACACTTCTCCATATCTTCCTTTTCCTAAGGAACACCATCACAGAGAATTTTAGTATTGGTATGATTCTGTATAATAAAAGACAGTTACGGTCTTACCGACACACTCCACTAGGCTGATCTGCCGTGCCACTGTCCTCTGCACCAAAAATGGCAAACCTGAACCACTTCCTGATGTGCAAGAGTGGTCCATCAGATCCTAGAAACAACAACACCGCGTAAAAAACAAGACAAATAAAAGTAAGTAGTAGTATAAAATTCTGATGGTAATACCGCTAGCGTGCTGTCCCCCACATTGGACGCGATGAGTCCATCGATGGCCCCTTGCTCCGTGTCAAACTCATGCAGCCTCTCCAGCCGCCCGTGATGGAGTCTACGGCACAGCAGGACCGCCAGCAGAGACAGGAAGCCCAGAACCACAAATGGACCCAACACAAAAAGAACCAGCATCTCCACACGATACTGTGCCACCTTCTTTCCATCTGGACCTGAACAGAAAACACAAGTATGTGCATGTTGATCATTTTGAATTTGTTTCAAAAAACAAATTTTGTTTGTTAACGCCATAAAAGCGATGCATATTTATACTGTCTTTTCTTCTGTCTCCTGTCAGATTTTTTATCTAGGCCCTTCAATTACACTTGTCCAAAAACTCCATACTAATATGTGCAACATATTAAATGTTTTTTTTTCTACAGTTTTTGCAGTTACTGCTGTAAATGTCTCGTTTGTGGAACAAATCAAGGTTTTATCCATCTATCCTTCTTTGTGGATCTAGGTGGTCAAAAATCTGTTAAAATGTCTCAATTTGACTTTGGTGAAACGAAGCTGCGCGGCTTGATGGATCATCAGAACATTGCAGCTCCTCATAGAGTAATAATTTACAATGTAGAAAAGTGAGCCATAGCAGCCAAAATGTTTCATATATATAAAATAAAATTGTCTTGTACAATATTTATTTATTTAAAAAAAAAAAAAACGTTAAAATAAATCAAAATCAACTATAGTCAATATGTAAAAGGTTATACTGCCGTTTTTTCTATGGATAAACAAACTTACAAACTAAATCTGGAAGTGCCTTGCAATACCAAAAATACAATACAATAGTTTTTGTTTTATACAATACAATAAAACAAAAAACCCCGAAGATTTAATCAAATTATTTTTGTCTCAACATCCGTATTTATCTGTGACTATGTGCCCATCACAGCAATACTTCAAAAAA
>CM051493.1:20541079-20548579 GCA_028031935.1 Paedocypris micromegethes
AAAAAAAAAACTCAACCTCTAGATATAGTAGTCAACAGATGGAAAATTCTATCTCATGCTGCGTGGGAGGATTAGACGACAGAAGGTGAACACATATTCTCCCAGACAGGGAGGAAGCGGAATCATAACTGAACAACTACATCACAGCGATGAGACAGACTCGGATAAAGAGGAGAGGGATCCGCTCACGCTTGATGCTGAAATCACTGATGAAACTGGTGAAGTCAGACACTGAAGATGAAGGACACTGATAGTTCAATAGATTTGTGGAAATCTAACAAACTTGAAAATGAAAACGTGCCTGTATCATTGTTCTCGTGTTTAAATGGAGAGAACATTTGTAGCTTTAAAAAGACTTTAGCTTTGCTTCACGTCTTTAAAAAATGGATACGGCATATAGTCCGAAAAATATGTTTTTTTTTTTTAATTTTTCTTAATTTCTTGACTTGCCTGTCAGCAGTTGCCGGAGGAGAGTCTCTTTGGAGACGTTGGCGTTACACATGTTTTGAGAGCAGCATTCTACCACGTAACCAGCAGACAGCGCTGCGGCGCAGGTCATGCTCTTGCTCTCCGCTCCGATCAGACAGCCGCGCTTGAACGTCGCCTCGTCGTTCCTGATGATGACGGAAGTATAACACTGGTCTCCTGTGCACTGCTGGTCGTTGCAGTCGCGGCCGACACACAAGCAGTCAATGGAGACATCTGCAGAGATGGAAAACAAACAAGTACAAATATGAAGAGGGAAATTATTGTGATGAAAAACCCGAACAAAGATATTTGGAAAAGAAAACTGTAGACATTTGACCTTTTCTTCCCGGTCCGTGTCTTTATTCCCTGTGACACTGAACTCTGTCGGGTTTACAAATTGACTACATGGGATAAAAGCCAAAGAGCATTCGGTATCACGGATCAATTATCTCAGCATTCATGTTTTATGCGCTAGCAGGTCCCGAGAAGAGTGAGGAGACGCTGCACTATAGGAACAACTCTAATCACGACTGTTTTTTTCCCAACTGACCGATTTAAATGACCGAACACTTATCTTATTCGGTCTTCATACTCACTGTTATTTTGCTCTTTATTTCAACAAACTGAAATTACAAAGAGACTTGCATTTGTTAATCATTTAGATTAAAATCACTGAACAAGTTTATTTTTTATTGCAAAAACACACAGATTTATTTATTCAGTAACAATCTATTCTGTTCATTTTTACTCCAGGAAAACCACCTTGCAAATAATGCAGGTGTTACCAACACTAAAGTTTGTAGGAACGATTCCCAGGTAATGTATAACACACAAGCCTAGAGCGAAAGCAAGAACATTTTATGAAGTAAGATGATTTAAATTACCTTTAGCTGATGAAAAACACACAAACTGAAGCAGGAAAAGGACGACGACTCGTGCACTGCAACACCCCATTTGGTTCAGCGCACTGGAAAGAAAGTGAGTGATAAGAGTCACAAATCCACAGCGAATCCCCATCTGCTCCCATTCACATCACGGTGGAGCAAATAAAACATCTCCCAGAGTTCCATCAATCAAGCACAACGCACTAACGCGTGCAGGCGATTAAACAAACATGTCGGCGGAAATCATCTCCTAACTCCGGTTTTAGAGAATGCAGCTGCGCTTTGACTCTCTTGCCAGCCACAAATACTTCCTAACACACACATGGGGCCATCTCCATGGCAACACAGGAAAGAGAGATGCCCATTATTGACTTCAAAGATGGTGCACAGCACTTCAAGAGACATAGAGGCAGACTCGTCTTCACAGTGTCTTACTAAAACACAAACCATGGCCTTATCTGTTATATTAACAACAAAATAAATAAAATACAATAAATTGTGAATCAGTGGACGTCTTACTTGTTCAGATCCTCAGGTGACTCTTAGTCTTTCAGCACACGCACACAACCAGACGTCGTCCCATCGGGCCCTAAAAGCAAGAACGACATGTCAAACTCGTTCCGCAATCATGTTTTATACACCGTGCCTTTGTACGTGAGGATATGTTAAGAGATAACCACACTGACATTACATTAAAAACACCCATTATCTAAAGTAAAGGCGTTAATGTTTTATATGCTATTTAGGAGAAAGTGTTTAATGGGTTTCACTGGTTATTAGCATTTATTGAAAATCCACACCAACATAGATTGACACGTTAAAATAATGTAGCAGCTTCTACAACGACAATGATGAAATATTTAAAACAATTTAAAACTAAACATTGAATTAAGCCAACGAGAGAATTCATGAACGGAACGTCTAATTGTTTGTACGGAGGCTTTAATAATCTACAAGACACGAGACCTCAGGGAAAATCTTATATCTATAATGTAATCCTATTAATTATTATAATATTAATATCTATAATTTCTAGAGGCGCAAATCCAACAATGTAGTTTAAAATACAATAGTAAAACACGAACGAGCCAATGAACAAAGGTGCATCGTTTATCTAATGTGCAGGACTGTAATGTGGATTAGACGTCAGACCGATTCGTTTTAGACTGGCTGGTTAAAATATTACAAAATCACAATTAAATAGTTTCAAATATTCAATTCTGTACGACAATAATAAAATAAACCGAAGAAAACAGGCTATTATTTTACCAACCGGTTCTCTACAGGACCAGGGCTAACAATGCTAACAACCGCCACAATCTTTCCTCCGCACTCACATTAACGGATTCAGGCGACGCTAATCCCAGATCTTACCTTTAGGAACAGCAGGAAGCCATGTTTCGGTAAATGCTTTGCAATTTTAGTATTATATACGTTGTCGTGTTTTTACGGATTGACAGACAGACTGTCGCCACCCAGAGACTGCAAAGGCTGCGCAGTGACGTCACCATAAACAAGTATTGCGCCAGAGCATTGTGGGATACGACAGTCCGCCAGACATTTCTAGCGCAGCCTGGTGATGGGGCGAGTGTCTCTCCTCCGCCCTTCACTCCGCGTCTCCTTATCTTGTTTTTAACCAAGACACACTAATGCGAACTTTTTCCGTTCGGAGATCTAAAAGCCAGAACAGAACGAAATTGTAGAAAATACAAATGATGTGCAGCACTATTTATATATGGTTTATTTATGGTTTGTTTGTGTTTGTTCATCATGATGTGTGCGGTGTGTTATGGTTATGTTCATTTATGTATAGCGTGTGCAGTGTTATTTATGTTTATGTTAATGCATGCATGCTTATTTACTTATTTATTCTTTATATAGATTTAATATAGTTTTATAATTGTCTGCTGTTGTGACATGCAATTTCCCCGCTGTGAGACAATTAAAAGCTTTTTCAATTCACTTCAATTTACATATGCCATCATTGAGCGTTTTCTGTTAGGATTCCTTGATTTGGTAATTTGTATGTAATTTAAATGTAATTTAAACTACCACTACCACAATACTACCACTCTACAATCTCGTCCTATAATGTGTGAAAATTTAATATAGGCACAACTTGTAAAAACTAAATAAAATATTTCTAATCTAAGTCTATACCTAAATACATGTTTTTCACGTTTTGTTTTTATCTTCATATTTTATAAATATCATATTTTATTATTATTATAATATAATATAGTTATATCTAGTGTTTTTCTGTTTTTTTTCTGTATTTTTTATGTCTGTTTTTTTTAATGTTTATACACACAATAGTATATTGTTTGATGGTGATTTTGTACATTTTGATCCTTCATCAGAACATAACCTTAAAATACCTCTCCAGAAAGCATAATAATTTTTCAAATGTTAATCAAAATTTTTGTTTCTTTTCTTTCGTCTTCTTTTTTTTAATTCCCTCCTTTATTGTTGACCTATGAGTAAAGCACACACATTTGCACACATGCAAATGTCCTTGTCTTGGTAGGAGTCAAGGAGGCGCTGGCCTGACAGTTTTTTTTTTAAGTTATTTTAAAATAACTGCTTGATTAATGACCATGTCATTTTCTATGTGGTGGAAAAGAATAGGAAGTTAGGGGCAGCGTAGAGCAGGAGATAAGATGCTTGTAGGCCCCCGAGCAGAACTACACAGCACTACTCGTAGTTTTATAACGCATTGCTAATACCAAGCACAATCAAACCAAAAATCAAAAAGTGGTTTTTCCTTTTGTTGTGACTCATAGGTCAAAGGTCACCTCACTGACCACTATTGATTCTATGCGAAAAGACTACTCTGAACGTATTTTATCAAAATTTTATCACTTGTGAATGACTAAATAAAAGTATCTTTTGTGTTAAAATTCATTCAACCAATCATTTGCATGCTTTTTCCATTACTTACATAATATATTTTACATTTTTGCATATGTTTTTAATATGATGAGCTGAGCGGTGCAATACACATCGAAACTATACAGTATTTGGCAACTTTTGAGGTTTTGTACAGCCGTAAAATGTTTTCAGAACAGTATGCCAAACATATTTGCTGCTAACAAAACTATTTAGTTATTTAATTAAATTTTAGTTTATTTTACATTAAATACTGAGTTTGAGTTAATAGTAAGTTACATATATATGCGTATGTACTGTATTTCTATTTTCATATATACAGTATATATGTATTTACACACACATGCACAAAGATAACACATAATTACAGTATATTTATGCAATAATATACATTATATGTCTAGATTTAATATTTGAACACTATACTGTATACGTATTTATACATTTATATACAGTGTATGTACGTATATACTTCATGAATAAACTGCATTAGCATATTGATGTAACATAAAATAAATGTTTAATCTTACACCTTTGTGTGTAATTGCTTGTGTGTGATTTTCCAGTTACTGGTGAATTTGTTTTTCGGCATTTTCAACATTTGGCCATCAATGTGTGTGACTGCGTTTTTTTTTTAAACGCTCTCTGCGGTGTCAGAGGGTCTTCTCTGCTCGAAGAAAGCATTGATTTTAAGGAAGGTGACATGAAAATTAGGATAGTGAGAAGGTATCGAGTGGCCTGTGTGCTTCCTCAACTGCACAGCGGCACAATAGAATCCCCTGTTGCCCCTTCTTCCGTATCTACTATCAAACCTGGCTGCTTCGGGACCCTTGGTTTAATCTTGAGGGGCTTTAGAAGCTGTCCACAAAAAGCTATTGTATCATTCTTAATTATAACCTTAGAAATGATCTGACCTGCACGGTGCAGGCTGCAGTGAAGTGTGCAGGAGCTTGCATGCCATGAGGTCCCAATGGATGAGGAAGGAAACACTAGATGCCCATCGGATCGGATAAGTGGAAAATGACCTAACAATGTAAGCTTGAAAAAAAAAATCTCAACGTAAGACTGGAGGGTTTTCTTCGTTCTGCCTCTTTCAGGTCCTGAGCTCGCCGGGAATCCTGGAGCACTAGAAGACCTAAGGTTGTTTCCAAATCTTTATTTCCTGCACTATCCCTGCAAGTTGGAGATCATTTGGAAGCCTGTGCCCAAGGTCCACATGGAGCATCCAGGGGAACGTCTCGCTGTGGGTTTCTTCTTGCTTGTTCTGGTCTCGGTTTCCACCGAAAACAACATTAGTAAGTGATGAATTCCTGCATTTTATTTATAAAATTACACTATGTTTCATTATTGTGTGGATTAATTGTGCATTGATCAGTATATTAAAAGGAGGGCAGTTCAACAGGTCTTCTGTAGCTGAGCAACCAAAGTTGTATATGTGAATTTAATTTAGTTTTACAACCGAGCAAGTTTAATTCTCATGTCTTTTTGTCATCGTAGTCCGATGGTGCACAGTGTCCGATGCCGAAGAGCAAAAATGTTCGGATCTAGCAGGGAACGTCACATCCAGAAACATCCGTGGAGAACTGCAGTGTATAAGGGGGCAAAATCCCACCGACTGCATGAAACAGATCAAGGTAATAAATACATTAATACGCAGTTACATAAATCATACCAGAAATGACTCAAAAAGACAAAAAAAAACAAACAAACATAAAACAAATAAATTTATTCAAATAATCATTTATTCAATATTCTGCTAATTGAATATGTTTTCTTTTTAAATATTCCTGTATATACATTTTCTTTGTAATATATAGCACAGTGAAAAAAATATATGAATCTAATACAGCATAAATTTTTCAAAAACTTTAGATTCTCGATTCTACGAATATTCTATTTTCTGTAAACATTTCAATCATATTTGACATATTCTCTCTCTCTATATTCTACATACTAAAACATTATATCGTATCAATGTCGATGACAGAACGGCACAGCAGATGCTGCCACTATGTATGCTGATGAGATCTACACGGCCGGATTCTGCTATGGCTTAGACGTGGCGGTGGGAGAATCTTATAATGGAGTGGGTGAGTCGATTAAGGGTTAAAATATTTCAGACAGATCCATGAAATCAATAAATCTCCAGATCATGATATATCTACACCAATCTTTCTGCGTGACATCATCGTTGAGTTGACAAAGAGCATGTGCATGTCTCAGGCAAAGACAGGAAGAGACTGGACAGGATCATCAAAAAGTCCAGCTCTGTCCTGGGCTGCACTCTGGACACAGTGCAGGAGGTGGGTGAGAGAAGAGTCCTGGATAAACTATCATCCATCCTGGACCTGGACTCTCACCCACTGGTGGACTCACTGTCTGCTCTGGAGAGCAGCTTCAGTGGCAGACTGATTCACCCCCGCTGTGTGAAGGAGAGATATCGCAGATCTTTCCTACCTGCTGCGATTAGACTCTACAATTTGAACTTAAATTTAAACTGGTGACTGGAACTATGCTTATGACGGGCAGGTTCATTTATGGTCTGTGTTTGTTTGTTTGTCTATTATGATGTGTGCAGTGCGTTATGGTGATGTTTGTTTATTTATTTGCTTGGATTTGTTTTTGCTGTTGTGACGTGAAATTTCCCCGCTGTGGGACTAATAAAGGATTTTTCAATTCAATTCAATTCAATTCATCGAGCCTTTAATTCCGGCAGATGGCATTAACTACTACGTGGTGGCACTGGCCCGCACTTCAACCAGTGACCTGTCGCTGCTGGAGATGCACGAGCGCAGCTCTTGTCACCCTGGAATGCGCACGACAGTGGGCTGGACGGTTCCCATCGGCTTCCTGGTCAACACATCCCAGATCAGCGTGGATGAGCAGTGCAACTTTCCTCATGGTGCCATGACTTCTTTAACTCTGGAATACATTTTTCCATGACTAATAATGAGTTTTTATATTCATTTGGAAATAAATGTATTACTGACTATTATGCTAATGAGTTCATGAATGGGCATATTTCAAATGTGAATTGGAAAAGTAACTGTACTGTAAGTAAAGCTGTTGGTTTCCAGCGGTTGGGGATTTCTTCGGCTACAGCTGTGTCCCGGGAGTGAAGGACGCGGAACATGATCCCAAAGGAACCAACCCTAGGAACCTTTGTGAGGCCTGCATCGGGGACGAGAATGACCGCCACATCTGCGCTAACAACCCACGGGAACGCCACTACGGCGAGGCCGGAGCTCTCAGGTACTTG
>CM051493.1:20553579-20560139 GCA_028031935.1 Paedocypris micromegethes
TCTCAAGAGACATAATGACGGCTGTAAACGGCGCACTCGGTTCTGGTTTCATCAGATTTACCTCTGCATTTGACACTGTAGATAATAAAATTTTGATTATTCTTTGGTCTGAAATATTTAGGACTCTAGCCTCCAGTAGTTTTCTTACCTTGGTGATAGAACGTCCTGTGATATGTTGCTCTTAACCACCGGAAGTGGCAGTTTTGTCATGTGGAATCCCACAGGGTTCAGTCATAGGTCGATTTTTATTTTTGTTATATATATTTTTTTCCTTCTTGCTCAGTTGTCACACAAAACTAGTCAACAGTATGTAATTTACATACTTTACAGTCTTTTAGCGTACACTTTTATCCTAAGCATCATTACAAGTCATACTTATCAAAAACTTGCGGGGAAGCCAATAATAAAATTCTGGTAACATCATCAATAATTAAACATGTCAACACCAATGACAATGCTGTCAAAAGCAGATCTTTACAGGATGCTTTATTTCTTCACGTACTGGAACTGTGTGTAAAAAGTCGACTTTAAATAGATTTCACATTGTCCAGAATGATGCAGCAAGGCTTTTAACAGGAATCTCTAGAACAGCCTATATAATTCCTGTTCTTTTCTCACTTCACTGACTTCCAGTCGGGTTTAGAATTGATTTTAAACTTTTAGTGCTAACGTTTAGAGCACTACATGGACAGACCTCTCAGCACATTACAGGATTACTATGTCTATACTTAAGAAAGTGTGCTTTATGCTCCTCAAGTCAGACAGCTCTGGTGGTTCCCAAAACCTACTTGGAGACATGTCTGTTCATCTATCTCAATCTATTTAGAATGGCTTTTTAATTAATTTTATCTGTTTTTGGATTATTCATTATCTATTTTGTGTTTTTACTAGTTTTATGATACATTGCTTTTCAATGAGCTCTTTTGTTTTTATTATTTTGTTGTCATTCCTTATTTGTGTTTGTATTTGTTTTTAAATTATGGTTACTTGTGAATCGCTTTGTGATTATTTGAAAAGTGTTATATACAAGATTTACTTACTTGAAAGAATAAACTGTAATTCCAGATGCCCTGCAGGGTTTAGATGAATTAATGAACTGTAGATGTTCATTTAGTTTTTGATGAATGAATAAGCTGTACATGTCCAACTGGTTCTTGATGAATAAATCACTGGTACATGTCCAGCTAGCTGTTTCTAAATCAGGAGTGTCAAACTCAACTGCACAGGGGCAAAAACTAGATTTGCATTATGGGATTTGTAGTTTGTGTGTCATCAGTGCTTCATATTAGGGGCCATTAATTGTAATAATAACAGATCTGTATAAAAGGATCTCATGGAATACAGCTGTATGTATACATATACGTATACGCAAATATAAGCACACCTTTTGTTCGAATTTTGGATGCTCAAACTGGTGGTGAGGGGGTACTTTTATGTGCAAATTTCAAATATGCTCAAAATATATTATATATAAAATATAATATAATTTAATTGCAATTAAATGTAAACACGTCGTCTATAAATTCAGTGACACGTGTTTTTCAGCCACACCTGGCACCGGATGAGTAAAGTGTTCGAAAAAAAAAAAAATAAATACAATAATTGATGTTGGAACACACAGACACAATAAACCAAAAAGCGCGTGTAGATCAGAGCTAAAGGCTAGTCCATTGGTCGGCTGCACAGAATAAAACAATACCTCACTGAATGATAATCAGCGTGTAGCGTTTGATAAAGACCTTGGCAGAAAATGACTGCCACTGTGCTGACTGGAGTGCAAAGGCTCATGGGATCTGCTGAGGTTTTTAGGAGTTGGAGTTCCAATCGCTAGAATACATTTATTTATTTTTTATTCAAGTAAAATTACGTTGAAATGATACTACTCACAGGTTAGGTTTTGCGAAACGAAGAGTTTTAGGTTTTATTTTTCTTTATTTTTCTTAATTTTATTTTGTTCCTAGCTGCTTATATTCTAGAATCTAGAATCTAGTTGAACGAATGACTGTGGTTGGTTTTGTATTGCATATTGAATCACCATAATTAAACGTGCTAGAACTCTAAAGTTTGCAAATTGTGTTTCAAAGACGAAAAACTCTTTTGTACTTCCTAATTTGAATAGTAGGTTGTATTTAGATTGAAGGGAAAGAAGAGATATGGAGCGGGAAAGAATAGGGTACGGTGTCATGATGAGTGGCTTTGATTGCAGTCTCACCGAGAGTCACTAGATTCAGCCTCGGCTGACTGACAGGAGAAGTGGAAGGACCCTGCAGTGAAGAAAGAAGGAAAGCGAACACCCACACGAGATGGATCCTCAAGACAGCTGCCGTTATGCTGGAGTGTAAAATATTAGGAGAGGAGCAGAAAAATAGATGTAGTGATCAAAGCTCTTCTGTGCTCTAGCTGAATCAGGACATGTGCTCACATTTTTAGCGTAATGGTCCTGGTAAATTTTCATTTTTGATAAATCAAAGCGAGGTTTAGAGCTCCAGAATTTAAGAGAATTATAATCTGGTTTCACAACTAAACTTTCAAAACTGGAATAGAATGGGGCAGGAAGACTCATTTGAGACTCGAGTTTGAGACCCGGCCAGGGACTTTCGATGTGGATATTCCATGCTCTCTCTGTGCTTGTGTGGGTTTCCTCCAGGTCACTGGTCTCCCACAATATAAAACATGTTTAAGGAAAATAGCGTATAAGTGTGAGCAAGTGTGTGAATGTGTGTCCTGACTTTCTGCCTTCAGGCCCAGAGTTGCTGGGATTGGCTCCAGCTTCCACTGACCCAGATGGGTGAATATATTGTGTCAAAACGCTTTCCAGCATGTATAAAAAAAAAAATTTTTTTTTTTTTTGAGCTTTTTTTTTGACTAGGTGGGTCCCATCAGCTATCACACAGAGCAACCTAATATTGCTAGGAGAATATTACTCCTGCTAGTAGCTAGGAGATGATTTATTGTACACCAAGATATTTACTTAACTCAAGTTATACCAGCGTTAAGTACTGTATTGCAGCAATAAAGTACATTGTATAACATTTCTAAACTCTACAAACACTATGAACTCACTTTTATTGTCACGTAAGCTCAGCACATGGGTGCAAGGATTTAGATTTGAGTGAAACTCTTGCAAGAAGCTATAGACATTTCAAATAATTAAAAATCTTAAATACCTTTTACGTTTACAAGTGAAAAAGCTAGAACATTAGCTACAATAATACAGTGTGCTTGAACATGCAGTAAATCCATTATGTGTATGTGGCAAAACACTTGTCTTTGGAATGTTGTGTGATACTATAAAACGTGTTTTCAAGTGTGTATAGCAGCTGTGCAACACTTTGCGAGACGGCAAGTGTTAAAGCCCAGTGCATAATACATCATTGTGGAAAAACTGACATTTAATATTAAAAATGAGTTACAATTTTATATCATAGTGAATCTAAATCTTAAATTCAGATGAAATTGTTTCCACTACAAAAATCAATAAATAATCTGTTTATGTGATACATTGATACAAACTTTGAAAACCTTTTTTTCAAAGATTGTGCCGATTTTATTTAGCTGTTTTTGTATTGTATGTCTTTAACATCGTATGTGGTGAAACTATGGATGAATTGGACATGTGTCATAACGTTCTTTTACTGAATACTACAAAATTTTGTGCAAAAACACTTGGTGTCCAATGATTTTTTTGAAACCATGGTAACTAAGCAACCAAAAATAGAGAAAGTGTGTTTTTTATAAAACTGTGGTTTTATATGTTATTGCTGAGTTACTTGAATGCTGAAATTTGTTTATTGAACACTGTTAATCTCAGGGGTCTAAACTTAAAAACAAGGTACAGTAGTCTGTACAAAAATTAGCACAATTCAAATGGACATGCAAATTAATTGCTTATGCTCCTCCCCGGCTGTGAGCTATAAAGAGTGGGAAGATCTCAGTGACATGCTGATGATGGATGAGGATCATCATGTGCCGAGCAGGTGACGATGGTAGTTAGCTAAAGATGCTAGTATAGCTGGCACACAAGAAACAAGAGAATTATCAAGAAACAAGCGGCTAGATATTAAAAACCAATATAGCTAAATACACCTAAATCATTCAAGACCTGGATTAATTTGTGATCAGAGCTGGATATGAAATTATTGTTGCATTTGATTTAGCATGCTTTTGTTTTTGTATTTCTTTACCTATGAAAGAGAGAATAATTCCTCAGATTATTGTTAATCTGGATAATATCTGTCCAGACACAGAAGAAAAAAACAGTGATTGGTAAAAAGATGGAACATTGCTCATTCATCAAACAATGCAGAAGAGAAACTGGAAGTAGAAATTATGCTACTGTAGTTTAATTTTTCACAAGCAAAACCTCCAACTTCTGGAACACAAAGCATCTCCTCAGACCACCCATGAACCCGAGTCCCCAAGGGAGCAAGCAGCTCCATCTCAGACAAAGCCAGATCTGTGCGGAGGTCTATGAGAGAAGAGGCCCTGAAGTTGGCAGCTGGCTTTCCCAAGCACTTTGCTCCACAGAGCTTATTAAGAGCCGTTGTGCAGTGATCCCAGGCCGTGCGTGAGAGATCTCTGCCCCACCAGCTCACCGTTACTCCAGTCAGGCTCTGGCCCAGGAAATGGAGCCCTGAGAAGGTTTCGCTCCTCTTGATTACGGGTACAGGTCAGGACGATAGCCTTCAGAGATTAAAATACCAGGGATGTGTGCAAAATGTTCTCCGCCCAGACAAGCTTGGTACTTGGTGTTCTGTCATCAGCACACAACACGGGAGGAAGAAAAGCACATGTGACTGAACGTGACTGCAATTGGATTTGTACTTCTTGTAAAATGAGCTGTGGAGTTTATCAAAAAGCCCTTGTTAGATGTTTCATGTATTAGTTACAGCAAACATTGCATTTTACATCTGACCTTAAGTACACACACACACACACACACACACACACACACACACACACACACACACACACACACACAGACACAGACACACTGATGATTAACAATGAGTTACTTACTAGAGTAGAGCAAAGTAGAATGCTTGGGGTTTGATTGCTGCTGTGCTAATCTGTGTTATAAGTGAACTGGTACAGCTAGGAACAATTTTGTCAGTTTTTTCTTTTCATATTGTTACGTCCTGGGAAGTGTTTACGTGTTTTCAGTGAGTGAATGGTATGTTCTGTGGGTGTGGGGATGTGCTGTGTTGTGCCTTCTCTCTCTTCCCTATGCTCCTCCCAGTTCCACCTGTCCTTGGTTAGGCCATCATGTTGGAGAGTGAGCTATCACCTTTAAAAGGAGTTGAAGCCTGGCTGGAGAGAGGCACACTTCTCTCCTGCTCCAAAGCGAACCAAATGTGTTTGTGATGTATGTGAACATCCTAAGTGTGTGCAAAACTTATTTACCCAGTGGGTTTAGAAACTAGTGGCTGTGTGATTTGACGTAACCAGGTGTGGTGAGTCGACTGTTGAATTCTGAAGTTTTGATGTGTGTGTGTGTGTGTGTGTTTGTTTCTTAGTTTAATTAGGGAAGCGTAGGGAGAGAGTGCCTATTTCTTTTGCTAAAACCTTCATCCCTGTTTTTGGTTAGATAGGGAGGTGAGGGAAGTTTGCTGTGTTTATTTTCCCTTTTGTTTGTTAGGGAAGCTAGATAAGAAAATATTAGTATATTTTCTTAATAACTGTTTTGTTTGTTGTTTTAGGCCTTGCCCTCTCCTGAGCCATTGCTTCCAGTTATTTCCATTTTTGCCTTTAAGTTTCCTTGTATCAATAAATATTTTGATTTGTGTAATCTGTGGTGAGTGTTTCCTTCGCTTTGGGACAGGACTGAAGTGTGTTGCCACAATTCAATTTCTTTTTAAACATTTTGATCTTTTTCCGAACTCCATCTTTTGTTTTACTTTGTTTCTTCTCCTCTCAAACCCCTAGGCTAGAGGGGATCATAACAATATAAATGGTGTAGATTAAAACATGTTTTTGAGCCTACTTTGTACATTATTTGTATTATTTTTATATTTTGTTTTTTTTTATTAAAACACTTATTTACCCAGTGGGTTTAGAAACTAGTGGCTGTGTGATTTGACGTAACCAGGTGTGGTGGTCGACTGTTGAAATTCTGAAGTTGATTTGTTTGTTGTGTGTGTGTGTGTGTGTGTGTGTTGTTTCTTAGTTTAATTAGGGAAGCGTAGGGAGAGAGTACCTATTTCTTTTGCTAAAACCTTCATCCCTGTTTTTGGTTAGATAGGGAGGTGAGGGAAGTTTGCTGTGTTTATTTTCCCTTTTGTTTGTTAGGGAAGCTAGATAAAGAAAATATTAGTATATTCTTAATAACTGTTTTGTTTGTTGTTTTAGGCCTTGCCCTCTCCTGAGCCATTGCTTCCAGTTATTTCCATTTTTGCCTTTAAGTTTCCTTGTATCAATAAATATTTTGATTTGTGTAATCTGTGGTGAGTGTTTCCTTCGCTTTGGGACAGGACTGAAGTGTGTTGCCACAATTCAATTTCTTTTTAAACATTTTGATCTTTTCCGAACTCCATCTTTTGTTTTACTTTGTTTCTTCTCCT
>CM051493.1:20561673-20671350 GCA_028031935.1 Paedocypris micromegethes
GTGTGTGTGTGTGTGTGTGTGTGTGGTGTGTTGTGTGTGTGGTGTGTGTGTGTGTTGTGTGTGTGTGTGTGTGTGTGTGTGTGTGTGAAAAGAGCGAGAGAAGAAAGAAGAACGAGGGAGGAAGAGAGATTCTGTGTGTGTGTGTGTGTGTGTGTGTGTGTGTGTGTGTGTACACACGTACACACGTACACACGTACACTTTTGGAATTTGTAATATTTCCCACCTGCCTGAACTCATCATTAGTGTCACAGTAATTGCTTGGATCTCAGATAGCCCGCTCATTACACAACTCAAACGATCCTGAATCCAATTACAGACAAATCTGCCTCTCATAAAATATATAACTCTCCCCTTAAATTTATGAATTCTTTTATCTCACTTATGGATTCACACGTAGGATTGGCTTCATTTAACACTTTTTAAAATCTATTAATTTGTAATAAATTGACTTCATCAATGAGAGAAAGAGAGAGAGAGAGAGAGAGAGAGAGAGAGAGAGAGAGAGAGAGAGAGAGAGAGAGAGATTCAGGCTAAATCAGAATTCTATCAAAATACTCTTACTCTGATTTTCCTCCCCAGGCTACTGAAAGCTCATCTGATCAACAAAATGACGTCACAAATTAGACTGACATTTACATAAAGCCTCAATTCAATCAGGCGCGGGATGCGGCGTTATTAGCCGCTTCTACGTGCCAATGCCAAAACGGTAGAAAAATACCGTTTGAAAAATACTGTTTGTGTGAGCTTCATCAACAGGGGGCGCTATTTCACCTCTCTGACGGATATTCCTGGTTCGACTCAGCCCCTGCATAATGATGTTACATGTCACAGACGTTTGTAGAAGCATCACTTTTTACAATTTATCAACATATTGTCATTCTATGTGCTTCAGCCTGAGTTCTGTCAGAAAGTCCCAACCAAACAGCCACCACACGTCCTTAAGGGAAATAAGACAAATGTCAAGTAGACGTGAGGCTGTGTGCGAGCTGCACTGATGTACAGCTGAAACCAGGCCCTGCTCCTCAGCTAAAGCAAAGGAAAGACCTGATGGCCTGGGCAAGACTGTAGGAGTGTTTAAGGATTTACGACGATGTTGATGAGCGCTAACAGCAGGAAATGAGGACGGCAGGGGAGAGGAGACTCACTGGAGGGGAACACTATCACCCACCGGCCGACGGATGAGTTGCAGAGTCTTGCCTCCTCATTACCGCTTTGGATTCTGTCAGTGTGTTTGTGCGCGTGTGTAGGCCGCAGAAAAACAAACCTCTTTAGAGTTTATTTTAGAAGGATGAAAAGACAGACAGGTACACAACTCCCACAATATATAGATTTAGACTAAATGAAGCAAAACATGGCGTATAGACTTGGGTAATCATTTTGGGACTTGCATGGTTAGACTGTGGACGCCGGGTATTATATCAAAATGAAGCATGGGCGAGTTTACAAGTTTGGTCAGTTAAATGGAATGATTAATTTAGGATTCGCTGTGGATATTTGCATAATCAATACTCAAGCCATTCAGTGAAATGAAAGAATCAATATCACTTTGGGATGCGAAACAAGGTGTTCTGAACATGATTATGCCTGATGTGTATTAAAGGTGAAGCGAAACATCTTTTAAAAGAAACTGAAAATAGAAAGGCTGAGTTGATATACAGTTTTTTTTACAGTATGTTTCAGAAATGTCAAAATTGATTGATTTTTGGAAAGTCTTGGCTTTGTGTGTGTGTTAAGATTTTCTTTTTACACAGTGAACAATTTCTAATCAATTTCTAAGCATTTGTCTACTGATTTTTAGCATTTTAGTGAGAAGTTGCATTTGTTATTAAATATTATTATTTGGGAAACAACATTGCATTTATACCATAGAGTGATATTAGCATAAATAACAATTGAGCCTGAAAAAATTAAGATTTTAATTTTGACAATATTTGTTTCACTTATATATTATTTCAATTTCAATATATTTTTTCATATATGGTTTCACTATGATTATTATTAATATTTTAATGCAAAAAGACAGTACTGATTGAGTAACACACACACACACGCACACACACACACACACACACACACACACACACACACACATTTAAAACATGTATTATTTACATATTTATACTTAATAAATATTATACATTATTAATATGAAAAATATAAATAAATTATAAAATATGACTATATTTGCAAATATAGCAGCACGCACAATATTGGGATTTGTCATCATAGTGCAATGTAGGGAACAAGAGAACAATGACAATAATTTCTGAATAAATATATTCAGCACTGTTTATTATATTTCCTATGGGTTTGGAGTTAAGGGTGAAATTCCATTGTGAGGATACCACCATGCTAGTTAGCTAGCCAATCATGCTAAATGCCAAATCTGGCCCAATCCTGGACTAAAAGTCTTGGACTTGCTCATGGATGTCTTGGGTTTTTTTTTTTTTAAATCAAATTTACATATATTTGGTAAAATATAACCACAATTTCACAAATCCAATAAGGATCACAGTTTTCATCTGTTGTCGGATTTAAACTTTATTTTTTTCTAATATACATAAACAATTGTTTAAGTCTATTCCAACTTAGTTTAGCCTGAATGACAAAGTATTTTTAACTGTCTCAAAGTGCACAAACGTCATTAAAATAGAAATCTGAGCAATAACAAATCTGTGTATTAAAAACAATTCCCGCCATGAAACCCTGAATACATGAAAAGCTAAAAAGCCCCAGAATAATCTAAAGAATTTTTTGAAGAAAAAGTACAAACGTGTTATGTGATCTATCTACACAGCGCAGTCTCATCTGAGGCACTTTTAAGTTGGTTTGAGCATCAAGGCGAAGGAAAAGGGAGTTGATATTTTTCCCGAGCAAGGCTTAATTGATGCAAAATGAGACTGCGTCAGAACACTGGGCTCACCAAAAATACAGCGGTGGTCTGGGTGAACCACCAGCAAGAAAGGCTTTTTAATGGCAAATCAATTACTCATTTGCCCGGTGCCTCTGATTAATTACCCAGCACTTAATGTTTTTAACGACTTTGTGGACTAACTGGACTATTTAATCACCCGCAGCTCAATCCACAGGCAAGCGCTGACTTTTCCCATTCCATCACAGTGGAAAGGGGAAAGTCGCCATTGGCCAGCATCCATCACTTTTTCAACCTTCTACCTGCGCAATCATTAACGGATGGAGGAAGACTGTGGATCGGTCGGTCTTACATTTGGATTTGATTGGGAAATTACTAGAAGTACATTCCCACCGCCTACACTTGTGTTTTCCAGTAACGGAGGGCGAAGTTCCCATCTAAACTAAAAACCGAAACGACGACTCCCGGTCCATATTGCATCAAACTAGTGAGGTTTCAGATCTCAAAAAAGCCACTCTGACTGCACAACGTGGAAAAAAAGACAGGCAGAAATATGATGCGATTGTTCAACATGTCTCTGGCGCATCATTCATTTCCCAAAACTGCTTGGTTGGCGGAAGAATTTTGCTATTCCTATTCAAATGCATTTGTCTTTGTGTATCTAAGAGAATGGCAGTCGTAGTTGTTATCTCTCACAAACACTAGACAGTAAAACCACCAGGGCTGGCTGATACAAAATCGGATACAGTATATCCCCCTCAAAACCAAGCAGGATTTGTCTAATCCGGACCGCCGTATTCCACTGCACATGAGCAGGATCACTCAGAATTATTTCCGAGCAGGATCCCTGCTTTTTTTCCGACATTTCATCACAAACTCTAATTCTCTTTCCGAGACTGAAAGTGTGTCTCCACCGCTGAGAGTTTTTCTCATCCCGGGCGGAAGAACAAAGCGGTCTGTTCTGAGATCTGGTGTAGTTTGTCACATTGTATCTCCTGACAGAGATTCACTAACTTTAAATTGCTACTACGGCAGCTACAATTTCTCGTAGGTGTAATCTGCTCCTGTAGGCACCGGGGACGCTTTAGGATGATGTATATTTTAGGGTGATGTGCATATGGAGTCAGATGTACGTGTGGGTGTGTGTGTAAAGCTGTCAGGAGATTGCGATGGAGGCTAATGAAGCAGACTTTGCTCCATCACTGCTGAAGAGGGATGGCTCCGGGCGCAGTTCCTTAACTCAGCATTCTTCTCAAGGTTACCAGACCTTAATGCATTTAATGCTCCTAATACCTGACAGAAATGGCCAAATACATCACATACCCCACACCTGCCAGATCCTCCTTTTACTTTTATCTTCCTAATCACACCCCTAAGAAAACCCTCGGTTATTTATGTGCCGTATGGTGGGTCGCCTGCTTAAAGTGGGTTTTAGATGGTAATAAAAGATTTTTTTAAGGGATTATATGGCAGATATAATAAAATCTCTTCTGTTTGACTTTCATTAAAAGGTCAGGGATGGTATAATACTTCTCACCACTGTGACAGCCACCAAATCAGAGTACATGATGGTATTAATGTAGCACAGACACACACACACACACACACACACACACACACACACACACAAACATTCAAATACATTTTTTTAGGCCTAGCATTGGCAGGGCGAGGCGCACACAGAGACACCCATTCACACTCTCACACACGCCTATGATATAATGTGGGAGGAAACAGGAGACCCAGAGCAAAGCCATGCAATCACAGAGTGCTTAACTAATTAAACGATAATAATAGTAATAACAATATAAACAGTAATAATAATAATATTAATTATTATTATTATTATTATTGTTGTTGTTGTTGTTGTTGTTAAATACATTAATTAGTTAATTATTTAAACCTAACAATGAAAATATAATTGCTTAGAAACTTTATTTACTTTTCTATTTGAATGTGTTTACATTCATGGCTATACAAATGAAACTATTTCGCAGCAGGTAAGCTAACACTAGCCTAACGCAAAATGACAGAATCAAAGAAATATGATTTCCGAACATATGCAATTTGGGTAATACCAATTATTTTGCTTTCACATAACTGTACATGCCGCTCTCAAAAAGAGACACGGTCTAATTTTCTGTTAACTGAAACGCAACGTTCCAATATCTCATTTGCATTTCGCTCTGCTTGTCTGCCATTAATGCCTGATTCTGACGACGTAATTACATTCTAGGTTGCTGTGTGTGTGTCTGCACTGACATTTAGGTCTTGATGAATACACAACCTTAAAAAAACATAGAAGGGAGAACAGCAAACAAGCTGCTGCTGAGATCCGCGGATGGATGTATTCACCAGTCAGTCATACCGAACACGGACGTAATCGCTCCATACAATGTACGGATTCTGTACTTGTGTGTGTTTGCTCAGTCCTTATCAGACAGACAGATTTTACTCTAACAAAGCCTGGCAGACGTACATTAGCCCTAGGGACTGGAGATGGATGTGACACATACTCACAAAGGAAAAGAAAGTGCAGATCTTAATGCACAGTTCAGAACGCTGATCCAACGACAAACTTTCACATGTGCATAAATGTCTAAATCAGCCTTAATAAAACACAGAGTCTATGATTAAGCAGCAAAATCAAGGAAAAAGAATAGAAAAAGACATCTAATAAATACGTTGTCATTGGTATTGATGCATTATTTCAGTATGAACAAAAATACCTAACATTAAAAAATATATACGTATATGTATAGAAATATGAAACTGTGTAAATAAATACAGAATACAAAACGGAAGAGACTTTTGTTAGATTGAATAGCTTTGATTACATGAAATAAAAATAATTTCTAAAGAAGTCACAATTTAAAATAAGTCTGCACACACACACACACACACACACACACACACTGTCACACTCTGTCCGTCACCGTTCCTGGCTCCGCCCCCTGACCCAGTTCCCACGCACACAGCTGGAGGCGATTCCAATCAACACCAGTATATAGGTGTGCCGGGTTATCTGTCCCGTGTCCAGCAACGTCTTCACTACCTGAGACTCTCGGACCCTACTCACCGTGTTTGGATTGTTCCCTCGTTTCCTCGTTCCTGTTTCCCTGGATTGTTTCCTTGTTTCCTCGTTCCTGTTCCCCGGAGTGTTTCCTCGTTTCCTCGTCATCATCCATAGTGTTCGTATTCAGTCTGTTGTTTGGTTACCCGTCTGTCATTAAACCCACTGTGCACTTACCCCTGTGTTTGTGTTCCATTGACACACACACACTTTGGGACAAGGTTTTTGGTTGACATTGTGGTTTATATAAAGGCAAGATATATTATATATAGTTTATCTCTTTAAACATTTCCTTACAGTATATTCAATTTTCAATGCATTTAATTTGTTACAATTTTATAAACTGATAAAGACAAACATGAAACGTTTTGCGCATGTAAACTTTGAGATAAGCAATTCTTACATGTGAAATGTCACACAAATGTTTTCTAACACTGTTTGTCATCAAACAAAGTCACAAACAGGCTCATCTGATTCGTCCATTTTATCAGCATCCAAAGTCCGGTGATGCTGCTGCTGAAGAAAAGGGCATTGATAAAAATGTCAATCCCTACAGCCAAAGCTCATTCGCAGTGATCAAACAGCCATTCATCAAACAGCAGGGAAGAACTCTATCTTCCCAACACCAGCTTTCAAAGAATTCTGAACCAGCCGTTTCAGGGTTTGTTTAAAATGAAAACACTAAACCATTTTCTATTTCACTTTTTGGTGGAATCACAACAGCACAGGCTCCTTCATCTTAAGTGATGCTGTTTATTCCAAAGATGTGATGAGGTCACAATGTCAATATGGCCACAATATGCAGTATCAAAATTGTGCATTTGAAGATCCAGTGAAGTTACACACACACCCGGAGCAGTGAGCAGCAGCCTTAAGCCGTGGTGCCTCAGTTGGATTCTCAGTTGTGAAACACACCAGACTGGGATTCGAACCATCAGTGCCTGTATGGCAGGTTCAACGTCCTACCATTGGACCACAACAGCCAGAATTGAGCCTGCAGGCCTGGAAATCCCTGCCTCTTTACTTTCTTTACTTCAGGAGCAGCAAATGAAATTTTCCATTTTTAATGCTGTCAAAGTTAACGATAATGTCTCTATAATGATTTGTTCTTGCAACTGGAGGACATTGATCTCTCCGTGGTCATTATCAGAGCGCCATTGCTGATTACATCTGATTAAACTGCAGGTAGTCGCATGCGGAAATCACTGGGCCGGTGCGTGCTGTAAAAAACGATTACCGCTGCGATGAGAGACATACAAAGCTCAACAGTTGCATTGGATATTACTGGCCATTACAGTACATAAATGAATGCATTATAAAGCAAATGCATTTGTAAAATCAAAGGCGAATGGGAAAGATATTAAGTCAAACGTGAGAAGACAAAGAAAATGAAACACGACTGGGAGGGAAAAAAGTGCATTATATTATCAATATTCCTAAACATATTCACAATGTTCAACATGTGTTTTTTATTTTCATTATACCACGTGACAATCATTTCTTTTTTAAGCATGTACAGAGGTTGCACAATGAAACCAAACTCACAAAAAACTTTCAGCATTTATTTTATAATATCATATAATTTCAGAGTATACTTCCCAGCTTAATGATGAACACTACACTGAGTGGAGCCCTTAAAGCAACAGCAATAAATAAATGATTTGAAAAAAACAAGTCACCTCACTCATTAGTGCATGTGCATAGTAACACTGTACTGATTCCAGATCAATCTAAATTTTTCCTGCAAGAGCCAGGAATTGTTGTTCTAACAAAAAACACAAACATGGTGTGCCCATTCATCTCTTACAGTTGTACATGTTTTAGGCTTTAGACAGTTTTGGTCATAGGTTTTGTTTTGACACTTTGGAATTTTGCTCAATTAAGCAAGCGCTCCGAATTAAGCAATAAATACAATAAATCTTGTTATTCTTACAAGATAAATTAACTATGTTAGGATTAAGAGTAAGAGATTACTTTGCTTATTTCAAGAAAACAGGACTTGAATTGTCTTGCTTAGAAAACATTGCTAATTGTGATGATATTTTACTCATTCGAGACATTTTTCATAGTAGACATTATGTTTGAACACAGAATTTCCTGAAACAAGAAATGTCAAGTGAAATTTTCTTATTTTAAGAACACAATGTTTACACAATTTAGGAAACAAGCTACTTTTTTTATATTAAAGCCAATGAGAACAAGTACTGAAATGCAAAAACAAATCCATCGTGTAACAAGATTTTTTTGTCTTGTTTTAAGCCTTCTTACCAAGTAAAATAATCTCGCCACATTTGCAGATAATTTTACCTGATTACTTTTTTACTCATTTTGTCACGTGGATATTTTATAGTGTAGCCCAATTAACTGTACATGACAGTACAGTATATTTAAACATGTTCATTAGGGTCATTGGTGCAATCAAATGTATTTTATACTAATATGAAAGCAAGCATCAGCGCTTACAAATCCTTCATTGTCAGAGTATAATTGACCTCTCAGATTGTCCACTTGAAAAACACGACGACGACATATCGTTCCCATCTAACAGCAGATGAAGACGTAAATTTTGACGAAATGGCTCCTAATTATCCTTTGCCATGTGAGGTCGCCACCCAGGGAATCCAGAGAGAAGCCATGCCAGCAAGAGCAATTAAAAATGACATAAAAATGGTGAGTGCCCTACATAACTCAGGCCTCATTATGTCTGATACAAACACTTTCCACGGCACAGCCATCAAAAAGAAAGCACATATCCAGGCCACACTGCGCCAGACCTGGCCAGGCTATTCTAGTAATCCTATGTCCTCACCTGAGTTAAAAACTAAGAGGAAAAGAAGAACAAAGTGGACAGAAGACATCACATGACAGATGTAATGAGCAGATTTGTCGTGACGTGATAAATGTTGCAGAGTGACATTACTAGACGTCTCCGAAGGGAAAGCCCAATGCAGGTCCATCATGTAATATTAATTTTAAGCCGTGTCACAGGATGGGCTGGGAATTTTCTGACCCTTTGGCCAATCACGGACGTCGTTTCAGTCAGACATGAGTGATGATGCAAGCGGGACCAGGTTTGGTTGGATGGGTTTATCAACTTGTCAGTGAAGAGAGAAAAAGACACTTTAAAGCTATTTTGTGATCGATTCGGCTCAGACAATTAAATCAAAGTCATCCAAAGTTCTTGCTGCTCTACTTCACTCTACTTGCTGCCATAAAGAATAACATAATGCTCCAGCTACTGTGCTCAGTGAACTGTGTGCGATCTTTACTTAAAAAAAGAAAAGAAGAAAACAGAATCTCTGAAGTAACATCTAGACAGATGAGCATGAAGTTAGGGGGACACTGCCAGTAAAATGAATCAGAAGATCAAACCTCAGGAGCTTCCAGGACGTGAAGACCACAATATTACAAAACTAGTGTGACAGCTAAATGGAAAATTACCGAACGTAAACTTGCAAAGTTGCTCTCTAGAGAAAGCCCCATTCGCTTCCTTAAACCCCTAGTAGAAATATCTGGTTCACCAGATTAGCCATTCAGTTTTTTTTTTCAATTGTTAATTAAATGTTTTAATATTTACATACAAGTGTCAGTCTAATTTGAAATATTTTGCAATGATGTGAAATAGCATTGGGGGCACTTTTACTTAGTGCAGTGGGCAGGAGTGTTGACGCACTGCGAGGGAAATTGGAGTACCAAGTGTGAGGGCTGGTCCAGACTTGTGGTTTTTTTCCTGACAGTGTTTTAGCGTGTTTATGGTTTTCTGGCTCTATACAAAACATGTGGAGGATTGAGAATAATCTGTTTGAGTGTCTAATTTGTTTGTAGGTGTGAAGATGTCATCTCTACATGAATGTTTGTGTCTTGCTCTGCTATTGGTTGGCCAGAGGAATATACTGGTACTTAGGTACAGTACCCAGTAGAGTACAGTGACCAGATTACTGTAATTTAATTCTGTCTGCTAAAGATTCTGGAATTGGCTACATCTGGGTCAATGATCCAGAAAAGGAAGTATAGAAAATGAACAACATTATCAAACATCTCAGCTTTTCACTCTGCTAAGCCCTGTTGTGCAAAAAAATGTGCAAAATTAAGTTGTTAATTTATTATGTTTCATTTATTCATCGCCAGAGAGCAGAACAAGCGAATTAAATGTCAGTCACTGTCGATATTGTTAAATGTGTTTTAATAAAAGCACTGCACAGCGTACACCAACTCTACAGAAACACACACAAAACCACTACAGCCTAACTGGTTTTATGGGTTTGTTTGGACTGAAACCAATCATTTGAAATTGAGACTGCAGTGATGGTGGTTTCTGACATTACGGTCTGCTTAAAAAAGTCACGACTCATTCTACAGCAGCCTACGATTCATGCATCAAGCATGCATACATCACACAACCACGATCCTCCTGCAAGCCGCCTGTGCCCTCATCTGCTCCACAGACGTGGGCAGGGTGACAATCATGGCACCAACATGATAGTGAGCAGAGGGAGAACGAAAGGAGAAGGAGGTGATGAGGAGGACGTACAGAAGCAGGAAGACAAACCGGGTTACACAGCATTTGGAGTTTTTTAAAAGGCTGTCCTCTAAAAATAACTTGGAAGTTATGCTTTCTGTAAGAAACACAACAGGTCAGCATGAGATATTGATTTAACCAATGCAGGATTTGATAGAACAAGAAAAGGCAAACATAGAATATGACAATGGTTCCTGGCTCGGCTTGCCCAGAGTTGGTATAGCCGTGCCTTATGTTCTACTGACGCTGAGGATTGCCACTTGGTTGCTGCTGTGATTTTCCAAATTTGGTTTGGCTTAACTAGCAAAATCTCTTTAGCCTTTACAGCCCTTACCGAACAAACCAGCCCAATGTATTAACCACGTCAATTTGGCACGTCTACTGTTGTTTGGTCTTTTTTTGTTGTTTAAGACCCTTTTATGCACAGCAAAATGTGATTGGGTTCTGTCTTGCTCAGAAATTGTGGATTTGGATGGTCTGAAATTCAAACCTGCAACCCTTTGGTCAAAAGTCAAACTCTCTACCAAAATGGTTGTTTATGTAAACAGTTTGTATTTTTTTCACCTGCTATGAGTAAGAAGCTTCCAAAGTTCAAACCTTTAAGAACAAACATGGCTTGAAACGGTGACATCACACTGATTATAGTTAGGCTAAGGATTCTATAAGGTTTTGAAGTCTGTGATGTTGTAGACTCCAATTGCAGAAATGTATTAAATAATGACAGATATGAAATAAGACGACAGAAGATGGCTAATCCAAATAAAAAAAATTCAACAAGACAATCTTGTTTCAAGTCAACAATGCACCAAAAGGAAACCCACCTGTTATCACTCTTAATACATTCACTCAGATAGGCCATGATGAGCCACTAAGATTATGACTTGGACTAAAATTACTTTCTGTTTCCTCCCTACTGGCCTCCGATGAAGGGAACATGTCATTATTAGTTCTGCTGGATCTTCGTGCCGCGTTCAACACTATATATAGATCATATAGGAGCTGTAGGATGACACAGTCCGGAACTATCTTAACCAATGACTTTGTTCAAGTTCAAGTTCTGAGCATTTGTAAGGTGCTTTTCACAGTTTTAACTGTCTCAAAGCGCACAAATGTTAGATGTTAAATGTTATTATTTGTAATGTTATAGCATGCCAGAGGAGACTGGCACCGGAAAGGTGGGTTCTCCTTAAGTTAATTTCATCTCACCCTGCAAGAGAGGTTTTGTTTTCCACGGCGAAAGAGCCGCCGCCGCCGCATCCACGCTGGAGGAGGAGTCGCCGTCGTGTTTTTAATAGCGTCATTGCGTTGGTCTTGAACTAAGAAAAGTGCTATATAAATATTCTTGAACTTGAACTTGAACTTTTCCTAGCCACTGTCGCTATCTAGCTTGCTCTTCTGGTAATTACATAGAATGTTATTTGTCTGAATGTCAGCCCATAGTCTGAACACTGATGAACAATGAATACTTTTCTTTTTTAATGATTCTGTTCTTCCTACTTTCCGCATAGCGGCTTTGTGCTGGTCTGGGACTGAAACAAGCGCTACATAAAATAACTTGAACTTGAACAATCTAACAATCTGGTCAAACTTTATCATTATATCCAAATGTAATATACGTGTCTTTGTAAGTGGAAGTTGTGGTCCAGTTGTAGGGAGTAGAACTTGCCACCCAGGTTTGAATCCTGGTCCAAGTTCAAGTTTACTTATATAGCACTTTTCTTAGTTCGAGACCAACGCAAAAGTCGCTATGCAAATTAGGAAAATAAATAGTCTTTCAAATGAAAAATGTCCATTATTTATCTGTGTACAATGGGGTCCAGTGAGTGTCTTTGAGCCATGGCTTAAGGTTGCCTACTGTTCTGGGTTCGTGTGTTTGCTTCACACTCACCTCACTTTCTGTATGTTCCTGATTGATATTGAACCCAAGCTGAAAGTCACAGCAGAAGCAGAGAGCGGTGCAAGGGAAGAGTCTGGCAAGAGCTCCCTCTGCTGGCATGACACTTCATGCCACTTCTTTAAACAGCTTAGTTAATAAAGTTTAAAGAGGGTTATACTTCTAAAAGTGTAGAGCATAACTTAATTACGTATCAACCATATCGTTCATCTTTCAATAGAACAACCTGCCACACAGAAACTTGACTCAAAGTGGCCGTCCATGCCAGTGCTTGAAGGAGTTCCGCAACTCATTTTTCATCCTCATGTTCCCCTTCCAACTATCCGTCACAAAAGCTAAAATAGTTTGAGCTCTTAAGAAAACTAGCTTTTTTATGAGCTAAAACAAAATTTTACTCATTGTGGCCCAAAAATGTAACAAACTCAAAATAATAAAAATATTCTAATTATAGAGCAACTGAAATTAATGTGCTGCAAACAGAGTAAGACTTTTATTGCTATTTTATGGAATCAGATTAGTGCCAAAAATAAAAAAGCATAAACTTCTGAGAAATTAATGAAAATGCTTTTGCCGTTTTTTTTTTTTAATCACATTCTCACCAGCCAATCAGAATAAAGGCCGCCCACATGTAAAACTAGTGCCAAAAGTCAAAGGGCACAAAAAATCTGAAACAAAAAAAATGTTTGGAACAAAAATATGAATATTGCAAGCAAAAAATAACAATGCTTTTTTATTGTTTGTATAAAAAGTGTCTTGTGTGTTTTTTTTCCGTCTGTTATTTAATCAGACTTTGAGCTTTTTTAAACTGAGCAGTGAGAGACAGAGCAGGCAGAGGGAGACTAAGGGCCATGTTGGTGAAGTCAGGATGATAAAGCATGTTAAACCCAAATCTAGGGGCCCCAAGGAAAGGGCTTGTAAAGCTGATGTATAGCATCGAAGTCCCACAAAACGACAATATCCTTGAATCTAACCCCACATTACTTGTTCTCAATTTGGGGTGAGAAGAAAAAGACTTTGATCACAGAAAAGAAGTGTAATGAAATGAGTTCCAGTTTATGCACACGTTCCATTTAAGCTGAGTATAAAAAGCAAGGTTCAGCCATGTTTATGCATACATATATATTCCAGTTAATTTCCATTCGCTTTCAAGCGAAACCTGTATATATTCCAAACTGTATTGTTGATTTATTTGTTGACAGTTTTTTATTTAGTCAATTACATAGAAGCCCTGACGCTCAGAGAAGTGCAAAGTTGAGGGTCACCCAGTTTGTCATTGACATCAATCATCTCTGAATGCCCAGTGCATCAGCAAAAGACATTTTTTTATATAAAGCTTTGCCCCCTGGGCACCACCACACCAATAAAAAACAATGATCTGCCCACTCTATGGACATCATTACCCTTTAAAATCTCCTACCCGCTGGAATACTGAGCTGACATAGGGCCTCTGGTGACTTTGAAGGACAGGCTTGAGAAGATTACAGCTGTAAAGCACATCCTTCTCAGGATGAGAGAGGCTGAGCGAGAGAGAGAGAGAGAGAGAGAGAGAGAGAGAGAGAGAGAGAGAGAGAGAGAGAGAGAGAGAGAGAGAAATTGCACAGCAGCTTCACAACAGTTATTGTAAATCTAGCCAACACAAAAAAGGAAGCAGATAAGCCCTTGAAGACATCTAGGGATACCTTCCTCCTGGGCAGTTCTAGATAGAAGCTGAAGTTTGCAATCGGTATAGGATGCCATAGAGGTTTTTGCGGCCTTGCCGACATAATTTTCAACTTCACACTCCTTCATCCTCTGCAGCCACTGCATCATTACAGATGACCTTGTGGGTACTCTGGAGACCCTGGTCGTCAGGTGAAGAGTTAAGCCCCAGACTCGTTTGATTTACAGTGCTGTCTTCTGAAGGCTCTGCTTGCCTTCCTGCTGTCTCTCATAATGGATAATTCCATTCCGCTGAAAGTTACTTAATCCCTCCATCACAGATGGAACCTTGATTCAACACTGAATGACCCAGGTCTGTGTCTTCACGGCAATCTCCACGCTCATGACCTCACCTTGGCTTCTCAAGATCTGTGAGACTCCTGGTTGAATCTGACCTCGAAGAGCCAGCTAACCCCAATGCTCTATTTGCCTTTAGAGATGAAATATTAATATGACATAACTATACTTTTCTTTCCTGTGGCTCATTCAGAGAATGATATTAGCAATTGTGGGTTTCACATTTACAAGAAGCAGAATATACAGTAATTGGCATATTTAAATACATTGAGACAATAAGGGAACCAGACAGTTTGGTTGAAATAATTTGCGTATATGGGAATATTGATGAAAATTATACAATTGTGTACGCTGATAGCTAGAGGCTATTGAGAAATCCAAGCAAACATGCGTTTCTTTTCTAATAACAGCCTCAAGTTCTGGTGGTCAATGGCATCAAAGACACTTCTAGCCTATCAGCTGCCAGCTAATTTACATATTTCCGAGCATGTCCAAAATCAATCAACTTGGGATTTTAGGCGCTGCAAGCTTTTTCTGATAAAGAATTATCATTGCAAACAGGATGACTATAAAGAGGAAAAACGCAAATATCAGATACAGCTTGTTTCGTATCGTTTTACCCCGCTAGCCATTTAAATGCGCTCCCTCCCATCTTCAATCCCATTTACTGACACAAAATCATATCCGCAAATGTAATCATGTCAAAGCAAGAGTTTTGATGTGGCGTGAACTGAAAAGGTTACGTGTTAAATTGCAGAGTGGATGATGGATGTCAGAACCGCTCACTCTGTGCTTTAAAACTGCTGGCGTGATAGACTCGCCAAGCTTCATTACACATTCATTTTTTATTAAAGTGCTGTTTTAATTCATTCCTCTAAAATTACCCTCTATTGAGGTCAGTGTGTAATGGTCCCATTAACACAGAAAACTTGAAGAAAATTTTTAAATTATATGCAGCCTTTTATTAGTAAGACACATTAGGTTTAGATTTTAATGCATGCTGGTGTGGAAATGCTAGCAGGTATTGTTTTTTTTCTTCTTCTTTTTAACACCATCATCACTATTTGCTGACCTTTAGGAGAAAATAACAGTTTTCAACATAACATTCACAACATATCCGACTGTCAGGAATCTTTGCCACAATTTTAAATAACAAAAACTTAAAGAAAGTTAATTCCAAGCAATACGTCCTCAGGGAGTTATTGTGTACATGTTTTGGCAAAGGAAAATAAACATTTTTATGGTTTAGGAAGTTTTATGACAAAAATAAAGAAATGTGAAAGCGCAGTACAGCAGAGTGTTTTATCTGTAGCTCAGAACTCATCATGAATCATCATGAACTTCCGTGAAGCTTCTTCAAAGTAAGACATTTCTTGCTGAAACTACTCAAAGGTAGAGTTTAAAAACTTATTTTATATTTATTTCTGAATAAGACTTTGTTTATTTTCTATAATAAGATATTTTATTTTGTAGCCTGCTTATGTAAACAATGTGCGGATATTGGCATCATATTAGCATCAAAGCTAATACTTAGTTGTTAGCTTTGTATTTATTAGTTTGAAAATTGGTGCCACTTTTAGACTAAACGTCCACAAAGTATAATTTTCTGGTATATCTTATATTTTTCTTCAAAGCAAAAAAACATGATGGATGTATATATATCTTGTGTCGTGTGACTGGCCGGTGACCAGACTTTTCGACCCAGGACGTTTGGCCCTCGGGGCTTTGGACCCGGACGATTGATTCTTAGGACTATTGGACACAGACCCGTGACAATTAGACCCGAGTTTCATCACGCTGCTTATTAAGAATCATATCTTCGGCCGTGTGAGCTAGACATTTGGGAGGCGGCTCCTTTGCATTTACTCCAGCGAAGAAGCATAACTTTGCCCCGATTCGAGCGCCTTTGTCCGCCTTTGTCCCGCAAAGAAGCACTTTTAACGGTGGATTGACCGGCGCCGCGGCTTATTAAAATTCATATCTTCATGCCCGTGCGAGCTAGAAATTTGACAGGCGTGAGTAAAAACCCATTCGGATCGAAGTTCGTTTTTGCGACGATTTTCATCCACGGGATCGCACGTAATCGGTCCTGATCGGCCCGCGGCTTCAGTTCATGCAGGGCGCGCAGCTGCTTTGCTTAAATAGCTTTCCAAATTGCCGATACTTGTTTATCCCATAAGCGTGTGGTGAAATACACAAAGCATGCTAAAGAACAGTCCAAACAACAAGGCCTAAGATATGATTCTTAATAAGCCGCGTGACGAAACTCGGGTCTAATTGTCACGGGTCTAACCATCCGAGTGTCCAATAGTCCTAAGGATCAATCGTCCGGGTCCAAAGCCTCGAGGGCCAAACGACCTGGGTACAAACCCCCCTAAATCGACTGGCCACACCATTGTATTTTCAATCTAGCTCCATTACTGGACCTTCCTGCTGGAGTCATGCTGGGATGCAATGAAGCTAACTGCTTATAAATAGAATTTGTTGGAAACTATACAATTTATTTTATTTAAAGCACTCTTGAGAGAACATTGTATTTACTTTATGCTCCAATATGATTCAGTGTTCATTATTTATTTAAACTCAATTTCCTGGGCAACTGATCAATCTGTGGTCTATTTCCCCCCGGGCAAGTGAAAATGCATATGATTTGTTCAGCGAACAATAAATATCTGTTTTTCTTCTTTATTATTAAAGTGAAAAATCCAACTTGACCTAAACAAATAAAACCCTCCGATACCCGAGAAAATAGTAAATTCAGAGAGGTTGGTAGTGAATTATCGCCGAGTTCCATCTCCACTGGGGAAATTAACTGTACAGATACTTGAGATTGTTTAGGCCATTCTAATAAATGAGAAACTTTCCAATTTGCTATGAACATTGCAATGTTGTGAGACACACACACACACACACACACACACACACACACACACACACACAGTCAAACAAACAAACAAGCAAACACACACACATTTTTTAGTGTCTTTTCATGTTTAAATTCTATAATCAGTTATGCTCACAATCGTATTTTTAATAAATCATTCCATAAATCAAAGCTTTAAATGTTCGTTTGTTTCACTTTAATTTGATTTATAATTTTATTTCTTGGTCTTGTGGCACAAATTCTCAAAGTTGATCTTTAATTTCCATGGACCGCGTAACAGTGTGGAAGAGAACGGCTACGTGTCATATTTTTTTTGTAAAGTGTGTTGAACAGGTGGCCAGCATACAGATGGAATTGTGATGTGAAACAAAGAGCGATAAAGTTATGATGACAAATTCAATGTAATACACTTTGTGTGTACAAGGAGAAAATGGGAAGGAGAGAGATGGAAACGAAAGATTGCGGTAGGGCTTTAATGTCTGGGAGAATGTGTTCCTCGCAGAGAAGATGAATAGAGTACCATGTCGGAGTTATCTCCTGCTCAAAAGCAGAAACTCCCCTGCTGATCAGGAAGCTTCAGGTCTCATCATGTACTTTTGCGCTAAAAATACACTCCCAGAATCCTCCTGCACTGCAGCTTCAATCATAAATACTTATATTACAAACTTCCACATTTTCTGAAACTATGTCTGGAATTTGTCCCATTGTGTTTGGTTTTATGCAAATAAAATCCATTTTAGACTTTCAATCATCTTGTAAATGTACCATAGATGTGTGTGTGTGTGTGTGTGTGTGTGTCCTGCTCTATGATTGGTCTGCACCAAATCCAGGTGTTGCATTGCCTTGAGGCCCAATTTCCCCATGACCCACTAATAGAAAAGCAGTTCAGAAATAAATGGATGGATTAATGCACACATGCAATCATGATTTATTATTTCCTGTGTGTCATATTTTTTGTCAATGTCACGTGTCATGTTGTTCCATGCAAATGAAATAATGTTCAAAAAATCATGAACAACACAGTCAAAGGCTTGTGTCTCTTCCAACTCAAAACGTAACGAAGTTCTACGACATTAGATTAATTATAATAATTATCATGACTGAATATGAAGTAAAAAGCAACGGCAGGCTTCAAAAGATCAACTTCAAGCATCAACGTCGTCTGCTGTGAATTAAATGCTGCCAAAATAATGTCACGTGTGTAAATTAAACTAAAGCAAATTAACGAATAAATGAAATCATAAAATTACTATGATGATTTGTTTTTCAAGCCCAGTGAGTAGTATGTCTTTACGAAGAATAATGCATAATAAAATTTTAGTTTTTCCAATCTTAAAGCCACCTATAACATCTAAAAAACACACTTTCAGTATTGTGTGGTTTATCTAACAAGTCTTAAAAATAAAATAAACTACAATATCTCAGTCATCGAACTTAGATTCACAAATCCCAACAGGGGTGACAAGAGTGAGTGAGTGAGTGTTCGTTCATATTGGCAGATACTGTATGTACAACAAGGGTGAGATGATGATGCCGCCAGATGAGGAAGTAGAGTGGTGTTGAAGGACCAGGCTCAAGCACCAGAGTGGTGAAGAAGAGTGGAGAGAAATTACAACACATTTATGCAGTACAGAGGTGTAATCTGAACTGACACACATTGCATTACACTCAAATGTCAATTCAACCAATTCAATGTTCCAATTCAATCTGAGAATTGAACCCTTCTAGTTGCAAACACAGGCTACATTCAGCTGGCGATTGGAAAGATGTAAAATGTAGCCAGTAAAAGAAAGTGAAACGTGTATCAATGGCAGATACACACAAAATGGCAGAACCAGGAGAAGACTGATGGGTCAAAAAAGTGAAAATGAGGAGTAACAGGCCAAGGCTTCACCTCAACAAAGTCAATGTGTCTACAGTGGGAAGTCTAGTGAGAAATCAGAATTGCAGGGGAAATTAAACATTAACATTGTTTAAATTTTTTTTAAACATTTGTTTCAATTTTTCGTTTAATTTTTACAAGTTTGGTGGGCCGCATTAAAACGTTTAGGGGCCACATGTGGTGCCCGGGCCGGAGTTTGCCCCTGCCTGGTCTAGTCTGTATTGTGGACAACAGAAAATGTGAGATGGGAAATTGAAACTCTGAGGTGCACTAGAGGCCATGGATGGGAGGAGCTTGGCCGAAGTGGAGGAGTCTCTGGTGGAATCCTGACATGACTAGAATTAAAAAAGTTTTTGAAACTGGTCCTTTGGCAAGACACTATGATTAGTGACAAGTTTCATGATTATGTTGCAATCTTTTACATTGTAATAAGTAAACACAAATAAATTTCATTTGTTTGGTTGGTGAATCATGTTTTTATTTTTAAGGGAAAAAACTTTTTTGTTCACATGAAGTTTCATCAATCTCAGAAATTCTAGACCTGAAGGTGACCTACAACCTGAATTGATGGACCAATAAGAGAGCAAGCACACACCCATTCATACCTATGTGCAAATTTACAGACTTACTTTCTCATTGAATCATCTATTT
Organism: Paedocypris micromegethes; assembly: GCA_028031935.1. NCBI lineage: Eukaryota > Metazoa > Chordata > Actinopteri > Cypriniformes > Paedocypris > Paedocypris micromegethes. Next base: position 20,581,445 of record CM051493.1, read on the forward strand.
GGATTGTGTTTGTGTGGAAACCGGAGACCCAAATGATTGCTAGAACATGAAGAACATGCAAGCCAGACACAGGAAGGTCTTGTATTTATATGGGTCCACAATGCTGTGAAGTAACTGCAATGGCCACAACACCACAGCCCAAACATTTAAAACAAATTAAAATGAAACCACAACTTTTAACAAGAGGGCAAAGCCTAAACATGTCTGATTAAATTGGGATTATTTAAAGAAGAAGTTCATAAAGCAATTAACTGCAATTTTATATTACAATACCCCATGGCTTTTCTTCCCCTATCAGTTCAAGACTTGAAAGACAGTATTAAAAATAACTAATTTAGAAGTTATTATGCTTTATCAGTCTGAAGTGTCTTATCGTAATTGATTAAAAACGGTCCCCACTACAACCATTGGGAGCAACTCATACCATTGTATCCACATTGGACAAGATTTTCCGAACGTAGTCGGATGCTGTCCACACTCGGCCTTACAGCAGGAGGTCATCGGTTGACTTTCACTGAGAACTAATGGCTCTGTCATTTTGCAGATCACAAAAGAGAAAAGCATCGAGTTCTGTCACCTTGACAAAGTCCCCGTGTATCAGAGAGGATCAACTGCTGTGTGTCAGTGAGAAAGTACCGCTGACATCATTGCTATTGGCAGATTGGCAGGATGTATTGGTCAGTAAGGAATGTGAGCACTGGACTCTATAGGATGTAGATGTGCGGCGGGATGTTTGCCATTTATTACCTGTCCTTCCAGTCAGAAGAGATGCTGAGGAGAAGGCCAGAAGGAAATGCATTTTCAACAGACTAGTGACGACAAACAAGCAAATAATGACTTATTAGTGTTACTTCATTCTGCCGACCGCCACATGCCTGTTTGACAGAGTAGAGTAATTAATTTCATGAATGTTAAATATGGTAAATTAATGTTGCCCGTGTGCAGCATAGCTTGAAGGGTTTTTTCTGACCTCCCAATCTTCCTGTAGTTGGTGTTGAGTTATGAGTTCATTTTTCTAATGTTTAGTCATTAATACTTGTTTTGCTTTGCTAGTGATTTGAAGAGTTGTAGCTTTTCATCTAAGCTAAATTGCTGAAAAAAAAAAATGACACATTGTACACAGTGATTTAAATATTCAGTATTCTTAATCATGCACGAACACACATGCACACATGCTCTCACATACAGACTCAAAACACCAGAACTGTTAAAAAAACACACTTGAGTAAAAGTATGGATACCTTATTATAAAAATGACTCTAATACAAGTTACAAGTCACCATACCCAGGAAGACTTGAGTAAAAGTTGTAAAGTATCCAATTTTAAAAGATCTTAAGTACTGAATTTGGACTCAAAACTCTGTACTTGATGAGCTTTTATTTTAATTATAGGTGGCTTTTTTATTTATTTTATGAGCTTAAATGAGGTTTTATTTCCCAATATAATGAAAATTTTCAGCTCAATGTTTCAAATTGACAGAACAAAATAGATAATAAAGAATCATTTCTTTGTGCAAAAAAGTAAAAACTTAAATGTGCAAAAAATGTGCAGCTGCTAAATTCACATCCACGTAATAAAATAAATAGCATCAAGAACCTTCAGCACCCTTCAGATGGCGATATCACCTCGTCCGCCCAAGAAATTAACCACGGTAGAAAAGGATACCAACTTGCGCACAATCACAATGTAACGAGTAACGTTATGTGTCCATTCAAATATAGTTGAGTAAAGAGTACTCAGAGTACTTATATTATATTTTTGAAACTCAGCACATGTACAAAGTAGCCAAAAATACTTTTTAAGGTATAGTGAATAATAAAGTAAAGTAGGTGCTTTTATAAAGTAAAGTAACAAAGTCCATTTATGCAGGTACTTCACAACACTGCAAAGCACACACAGTTTTAATCTCTTACACAAAACATCAAAACACACACACGGCCCTGGATCTCAAACAAACTTCTTATGCGATTTACCCAGTTCATTATATTATTGGCCAAAATAGAATATAATGCACCACAAACACAATTCATGAATCATCACTGAAAAAACAAAAGTGACGTCCGGCCAGAGCGCCCTGTCATAATCCCATCCTGCAGTGTCCATCCTCCTCGTCTCTACAGACTCCATATAAGCCACTAAGCTGATTAGAAGGCCCTGATGCCCAGGCCGTAGATCCAGTGATATCCACTATCTGGTTTCCTCTTCCAGGGGCAGTAAACGCCATATTCTGATTCTCTGTGTGTCCAGCTCGTATTGGACCTCAGAGTTTGGACACGTGGGAAAACAGGCCTTATCAGAGGAAGAACAGACCACGCACACGGCCGTCCCCGTACGCAGGCGTTACGCAAACCTACTATAATATCCAGACCTCCCTTCTTCCCTTCTGGGTTTTTCTGATCCTACCATTTCCCTTTCAGCTCCTAGTTGTCTCCAGTGAACGCAATAGATTTCTTTACAGAGCCAAACAATGCAGGATCCTGAAATTGCATTAAAGCATGCTAATGTAATCTCTCATGCCTGTAAGCTATCGGGTTTGCTGCTTTGCCAGCGCGCTTATTAGAGAAATATCGTTGCGGATGTGTGTGGCGGTGTGCGCTTGTTCTGCGAATTCATGGATGATGAGTTTGGAACATTTGTTTTTGTAGCAAACCATGGCGCGGAGGAAATCATTATGTCGGGGCTTGACGTATGGCCGCTAATGACTGCAAAATTTGCTCTATAAATCTGTAACGGCGTTAAGGTTTTCAGGGGCCCATAAATGTGAAGACTCTCTTCCTTTTAGCCGTGATAGATGTAGGAGCATCGCCAGCCTTTTTATTGTTGATTCCGAAGCAATAGGACGTTTGTTGAAAGCGGAGCTCGTCCGGGCCCGCACCAGTGCGTCCTTAGATTTAACACACTTGTACACACTCGCGCATGATAATCATCAGTTATGTCGACTCTTTGTACAGTCTGACCTTACTCTTCCACTCCCTGGTTTAACGGCAAAACAAACTTGCCCTCGGCGAGCTATATTTCACAAGTCTTTTGGGACCGGTGTGATAGATGATTCCCTCATATAGAAAACCCATAAAGCCTGGAGTTTATGTGTAGGCAAATGAGTCTTTGTGTTTCACGTGTGGCTATGCAGAAGCACAGCTTGACATGTTTGCGTGTTACTTCATGTGATCAGTAATTATGTTTGCAGTTAAAGTGAGGGTTAGGTCACTTCATATTTCGGCTTTGTTGCTATCTATAAGATTTGCTTTCTCAAGCAATATTTTCCTTAATTAATTGCCGTTTTATTTTTAAGAATTCTTCATTGTAGGTAATCATTGTGTGTAAGGAATTTGCATGCTCTCCACATGACTCGATATCTCCCGTTATCTCTCACAGTCCAAAGGACAACATTGTAAACATTGTAAACAAGTGTATATGTGTCCAGCTCTGTGATTGGTTGACTATCAATTTAGGGTGTGTCATAAAAACATCTGATTTCACCAATCAGTCTGATCACATCTGATTTCACCAATCACCAATTTTACAGTATGGAAAACAAATAAAGGCTGGGTCAGCAAATTCTAGCGTTTATATTTCTCTCAAATTAAGCTCTATGCACCTTTGCAACCTCGGAAAAATGCACTATTGTTGAGAACAATGTAATTTTAAAGAACAATTTGCTGCTTTACAATGTTGGGTGCAACAGTAGTAAACCGTAAAACATCTGTGCACATTGTTTCAGAAAATGTTAATTTGAAGATAGATATAAGATGCTGAGATGTACTGCTGCACTCGTTAGTACTGTATTGCGCAAACGTCAGGTAAGACGTTTAATAAATAAACGAATCAGGTAAGAATATCAGAGCACAAGAGTATGGTTTCACACATCGAATAAGATGTCAAGATGCCTGGTCAATACTTTCCATCAGGGCACTTTTAGGACTGAGAATATAGTTGTAGTTGGGCAAACGTATGCTGTCAACTGGTAACTAAAATGTAATTACTGCAAAGATAATTTTCTCCACCTAGGCTAGTAGACCCCAACTCTCTTAAATAATATACAATTGTCTAAAACGATTCCTTTTTGTTGTATCACCACAGGCAACGTTCTCAGAGGATTACACAAAATTAAAGGCATTGATTGGGATTTTTTTTTCAGGCAAGTTTTCCAGCCAACCCTTTGTGCTCAGTTGCCCTGGAGTCTCGTCCGCCCTGCCAGTCCCCATTTCCCCATTCATTTATCAGTGGGCCACAAAGGACATTAACCTGGACCCTTATATAGGCTATCTAGGACTTCTGAGGTGGTCCTAAATGTGTGCAGGTACAGATGTTTCTTGTCTCCCCAGCCTGTGGCCTGCTTTTACCATGGCATTCTGTGGAAACTTTTCAAATTTAGGTTAAGTTTAGATACAATTAAAGTGCCTCAGAGTGGTATAATGGCAGCCATCTTAGCACCCACCAATTCTGGAGCATCCACATTTTGTCTTCTTGTCAAGACAGTAATTATCTGTAGCCAGTTTGAGAGAAATGACTTCCACTTGCTTGTTTTGTGGGAGCATGTGTAAGAAAAATAATGATACCTTTTCCCAAAGTTTTCTTTCTGTCCTTCACAACTGACAAACTGTTGTTCCGCACACCTTAGGTGCCAATTAGAGAGTATGATAAGCTGATACCTTATACCAATCAACAACAGAGACAGCACAGTGTCCACACCTTTTTTTTAGTATTTGACAAGTTTTTTTGTTTGCACTGGTAATGGTGGTTCACTCTGTTTTTTGACAAGGCCAGAAAGTGCTGTGATACATGAAAATCCTCTGTAATTCCTCATCTCTGCAGCATCCCAGAGGGAAGAGTAAAGGGATAAACTCGACCCTGAGGAAACACAGGTGCTCTGATGACAAATCACCAGTGTAATGGGAACAAAGTGGGGTGTCCTGTGTAGAAACGAAGGCAGAGGACAGAAATCACCTAAGAGAATGAGCAATTACGTTTAAAGGCATCTTCCTTGATTTACGGTTGGTTTACAACGAGGTTTTCAAATGTTGGGATGTTTCCAATTTTGGATCTGTGAATCCACGGGAGTGAAATTATCATTCTAACTCCACAAAGATCAATACAACTTTTTCTTGATTGCATAGTTGGCAGAATAGTCTGAACACATGCATATTATAAAACTATATTTTGATTTCTAAGTGGATCTGTATATAGCACAATATTTAATCAAAAGCTCTTTCTATTTCTAATCTTCAGACCATCAGAAGAAAAAAGAAAATAATTATTCTACAACCAATATGCTGAACTTCGATTTCCAGTTCTTAGCCAGTTTATTTCATATTAGTATATTTTTATAATAACATGAAATAACTATTACATATGTTTTGTGTGTGTTGTAAACGTTATGGCTGATAACATGATATAAACTCACTTAGAGATTCGCTAGACTGCTTAAGGCTTTAAATATAATTAGAATCTTGAACTGTACATGTAATTTAACAGATAACCTATTAAGAGATATTTAAATTGAATTGATATTATCACACTTGTTCATTCTTGCAGATATATTATGAATTTAGCCCGTTAAGTAGATCATGTATTATGTCATGAAAAAATTAATTATCTTATAAATAAGACTAAACTTTGTGTGCTATCGTTTGTGTAATACCTTTGGTCTAATACCGTAATTGCTAAATTTCAACCTGCATTTGGGCATTTTTAAACAGCTAAAGTTGCGGATAATTGAAATGTTGCCATTAAATTGAGCTTGTGAAAAAATGCTGAGGTGAGATGATGAGCAGAAAGGGCTAAATGGACCCAGTTTGAGCTGAAATGAGGTAGAATCCTTTCCATGTAGTTCACTGATCGCAGTGACATTGTTATGGTTTGATTTACTGTAGCTGGGGAAAAGGTTTTAGACTCAGAATTAGATCTACTGCTGATAAAGTGTTGGACATGTTTATTACAATGAATATTTCAAAATAAATGAAATTCCTGGTTTTTCATAGATATTTCTAGGTGAATTATAGGATGGATCAGATAAATGTTTCTGAATGTTACCACTATAGAAAAAGTAGACCCATTTTTACCCACTTTTTCCTTTATAAACTGTATAAGACTTTCTTAATAGATTAATAAGATGTATCTATACATTATCTAGGTTAATTAATCTAGATATAATCTAGAATTAACTTCATTGTATTCTTGAAATTAATCTACAGTAGATTATTCAAAATTAGACTACAGTAGATTATTCAAAATGAATCTAGCTGTAGTTCTAATTGCATTAGCAAAGGTATGCTTTGTGCTTTTGAGACTGAAAAAACTCATAAACAGTAAACTAATTTGCCATTGCACTAAATATCCTACACTAAGGGTTCATAAAAATATATTTTCTTTAAACCAACCCTGCAGACTTCATAGCTGCATCCATGTTAGCTCATCACGTTTGATGTGAAAAGTGAGTGGGTTTGTCAAATTGGCGCCACACACAAACTCGGAGCAGTGGGCAGCCTTAAACCGAGGCGCCCAGGGGAGCATGTGGGGGTCATTATCTTGCTCAAGGAAAGTAAGGACCAGGATTGAATGTCTATTGTGATGTGGTAATTTCTCAGTAGGCATTCGGGTATGGCGTGATTTTTGTGTATGTATGGAGCATTCGTGTTTCATGTGATTTGTAGTGTGTGGCAGGGATGCCCTGATGTCAGTAGACACTCGCATGTCCGGTTGCCGCTATTCTGCCGGGAAGATGTGTGTGTGTTCTGTAAAATGACCTTGAGGACACCTGATAGGCTAAGGATGCCCACTGCTCCGGGTTTGTTTGTGTAACTTCCTCGGCTAAATGCAGAACGCAATTTCAACTGACAAACTAGCCGAATTGAAAGAAGAAATATTGCCAGGTAATTACATATTCTGGACAGACTTGGCAACATTCTGTAACAAAATTATCACAATTTTCATTTACTTCCATCAATATAATTTTATATTTCTAGTCTAAAGACATGCAGTTGTGCTAGCCTGTCCCAGTCTGACAGAACAATCCAGACACAACCTCTGCTTTCCTCAGTCTTATCGGAGGCACTTAGCTGTGATATTCTAGACATATCCTCTGGATTTTCTACTGAGGAAATGGATAACCAATCCTCCCACCCTGCAGCACTGGTTCTCAGTGTTTGTGCACACTGCCGAAACTCTATTAAGCCACAGCACAAAAACAAGAGAGAAAATAAAGTAAGACCAAACCTGATTGGAAAAAGAAATTGAAGAACATTGCTTGACAATGTGCATGGCTATCTGAATATGAATAAATATGTTCTTGGGTTTTGTATAAGAAAAGCGGAGTGAAACTTCATTATTGTACCAATTTTGTGTGAAGATCTAGAAAAGTGGAACACCCATCCATCCATTTTTATTTCATTTCCATTTCTGGGTCATGAGGAGCTGCAGCAAATCCAGGTCAGGATTGGTAGAGGCAGGACAGTCCCCGATAAAGTGGAAACCAATCACAACGTGGGACAACCAAACACACATTGCTTTTGCTTATACCATATGGTTAATTTTACTGAACGGATGTTGTTGGGACTGTAAACTTGACCCAGAGGAAACCCACACAAGGTTATGGAGAAAATCCTAACGCCAAAAAAAGCACCTACGCAAGATGAGAACCAGAGGAAAAAAAGCTAACAACTAGAAGTTCTATGATAAATTAAATAGCAACATGAATAGACAGGCAAGAGGAAGACGAAAGTGAAGTGAATGAGAGCCTGTAAGACGTTAAGGGTCGTGTTTCATATAGATCTGTGAAATAAGAAAGTGGAAGAGTTTAAGTTGTGGAATAAGTTGTGGAGAGCTTTGTCATTGCAGTTGCTAAATGAGAGAAGTGATGGGAAGAGTGAAACAGGATTTTGGAAAACAATATGAGCTGCCATTTTTTATAGAATTGTGTGTTTCATTGACACACTATCTTCATGCATTGTATTCTGTTTTAATTGTAAGGTACAATGAACAATGCAGATGGCGCCAGTGAGCTAAAATAACTACTGTTCTCATAAGCCTCCAGGAAATAAAACTGCAGCATGTGACATATACTGAAAAACATAAACAGGTGTCAAGTAACAAAGTTGTATTGTTTTTTAAGTAAAGTAAACATTTTTTTTTACTTTATTTTACTTGAGTAATTATTTTTTCACCTACTTTGTACATCATAGATTTAATGGAATAAACTCACATGACTGTCTGTCTGACATTGCAGACTGTCTCAAAGCCACTGTGTGAAAATGTAAAAGTAGAAGATTGTTGCATTTTGTTCATAGTTTGTGGGTGTTAAGACTATGGCTCTGACAGGCAAGGGACTAAACACAGGGGATAGCTTAAATACATGACTAAATGAGGAAAACAGCAGGAAACAATAAACCACGTGACTACAAACCCGGAATAGACAAGTAACATGAATTCTGGGCTTTGTAGTCTATAATTCAGACATGAAAGTGACACTTACATTGTAAAAAAATGCGACTGAACAAAGCATATTGGTGAATTGTTGATGCCAGTTCTGTCCCTAAATTTTTGTTACATTACTTCAATAAAGTCTATTGATGACAAGCTTCTAGAGTGTATCTTTCTAATTATGACAATACTAGTTATCATATTTTCCACTCTGAAACATGTTTACGCTTAGTAGTGCGCATAGATGTTTGCATTGTAATACGATGCATTAATTTTAATGTAATTATAAATGGTAACATTTTATAATAATAATAATAATAATAATATAATAATAATAATAATAATAATGAGTATTTGTAAGGCGCTTTTCACAGTTTTAACTGTCTCAAAGCGCACATGTAAATATGTAAGGGAAATGATGCTTTTTATTCAATTTGTCGTCTGGATTGTTGGTGTTGACTAAGTGGCTGCGGTTATGACAAGACAAAGACAAAGACCAGCGAGCAAGCACATATGCAACAGTGGCCAGGTAAAAAAAACCTCTTTAACGAGGAAAAACCCTGGGGAGAACCCGGCTCACTGGTGCCAGTCTCCTCCGGCATTCTAATACTACACAATCAGTGCGTTGGTTGTTCCGCGTCATTTTTAATGATGATTCTGGAACGATGTTTCCCTCCTCAATGGGGAAAGAGGCGGCTCCACTGCTCCAAGCCAACAGCGTCATCAGGTCCACAGAGGTCGAGGAAGCACCACCGATGATTCCGAAGCTCTAGGAGATTCCGGTCGTACGACACTTGGCGCTCAGGAGAGGAGGAAAAAAAAAAGAAAATACAAGACAATTCGAAAAATTAGAAGTACTATAGATTTTGACAATTTTCTGAAGGTGCAGGTGTAATTCGGTTCCGAGCACTAACTAGGCAGCCTTTCTATACGATATATTAATATTTTCTGTAAGTTATTATAACAGGTCAATATATGCTTCGTTGAAGAGATGCGTCTTCAGTCTAGACTTAAATTGACTCACTGATTCTGAGTCTCGAATTGGACTAGGCAGAGCATTCCATAGTTTGGGTGCTAAGTATGAAAAGGATCTTCTTCCCTGGTAGATTTTAGAGATTCGCGGTATTATAAGCTGGCCGGAGTTTTGAGAGCGCAGCAGTCGTGTAGGCTCGTAGTAAGTGATGAGCTCACTGAGATATAGAGGAGCTAAACCGTTTAGTGCTTTATAAGTGATTAAGAGAATTTTAAACTGGATGCGATATTTAACAGGTAACCAGTGTAGCGACATTAACACTGGACTAATATGGCTAAATTTTTTTGTTCTGGTTAGTAATCTAGCAGCTGCATTCTGAACCAACTGAAGTTTATCTATTAGTTTAGCAGGAGAACCTCCCAGAAGACCATTACAGTAATCTAACCGTGATGTCATAAACGCATGTATCAGTTTTACTGCATCCGGTCGGGAGAGCATGTGACGCAGCTTTGAGATATTCCTGAGGTGAAAAAAGGCAGTTTTACAGACGTTGTGCACGTGACTTTCAAAAGAGAGTTTGCTATCTAAAATGACACCTAAGCTTTTCACTTTAGGTGAGGATGAGATTTCAAGCCCGTTAAGATTCATACTGTATTCGGGTGCATCAGACTTTAAGTTTGAGTCAACAAGTAATAATTCGGTTTTGTTCAGCATGAGAAAATTACTTGTCATCCAATCACTAAATTGGATTTTAATATAACAAATTTAATATAACAAACAAATAATATAACAAATAATATAACTAAATTGGATTTTAATATAACAAAATTTAATTTTAACATTTTTTTTTGCATTACTTTTAATTTCCTAAAAAAATGTTAAAACATTTTTGTTCCACAGAAGTCTTTTTTAACTCATTTATCTATACTTCTACTTGAGTAATGAATGTGTCTACTTTTGACAGCCTTAAAACAGACACGGTTTCAATTATGCATTTGAATGTATTGTCATGGTTAGAGTTAAAATGAACATTACAATGAATATAAAAAATGAATCACTACAGATATTTATAAACATTATCTGAGCACAAGTAGCATGAAGATATATTAGGAGGAAAAAACAGTAATTGAAAATAAATTACAATGACAACTTTTTTATATGGACGTGGGAGTGTGACTCGTTGTTCAAACTATTCTCATTGTGATTCTCATTGCACTCATTGTTCAAATATTTACCAACCCATGCATTTTATTTGTCTTTAACCTCTTTAATTATTGTCGGAAAACCTTTGACTGTGCCACGCAAGTTTCAAGAATTACTACACACAATTATTATTTTTTTTGGATTGATAATAATTGTCAGGTGGCCAGAATCCGACAATAACATCAAACTCTAGTGCTCAAGCCCCTAAAAATATAAACTGCCTGTAAAATTGAAAGAAAAGTAAAGTGGCTTGTGAAATGTTGCTCCTCCCTACAACACATTGGCTGGTGTCTCTTCAAATAAAGGACAGAAAGGTCCCTAGGCCAGCAGTGCTATAATGAAAAGTAATTAGAATCATTTGGTCTCTGGGATTAGTGAAAATCCTGATTAATGAAACACAGCAGTTAGAACTTCTCATCCACTGAAGGCCACAGCTGGAAACCAAACAAGCAGACCAAGAACAGTGTTTATCATCCTTCCATCTATCTGTATGTCCGTCTGTTCGTATACAAGTGGCCTCTGAGGGTGGCAGTGTAGTTTTCAACTTGTTGGTCACAAAAAATATCCAATGAATATACCAGACAAATATTTTACCTGACTCCCTTAACTGAAAATTAAATAAATACATCTAAATAAAGCCAAAAGTGTGATTAAAGTAATAATTACAACCCTTGGATTGTAGTGCACTGGGGGCTTTGAGAAACATTGAGCGAGGGTTAGGGTTAGGGGTTAGGGTGATAATCAGCAGCTCCAAATCGTCATATGAACTTGTTCCTTGGAAGAGCCAATTAGATGCTTGCATGTGTTGCATACTGTTCTTTAACTCTTTTTGAACCTTAAAATAAAGCATTATCACATTTACAATAACCGGTTATGTTGTCAGAAGGAGCAATTGAAGCGATCTGTCTTAAAAGGAGCCACGTTGCTTTTAATTCTGATTTATTGAATACAGTGATCCCTCGTTTATTGCGGTAGATACGTTCCAAGCCCGACCGCAATAGGTGAAAATCTGCGAAGTAGAGGCACAACATTTACGTATTTATTTAACACTTATTCAGACTTTTAAAACACTTTTTTCTCGTAGTATTCTTTATTAAAGTAATGTTAACAAACATCTCTCAGTCCCCGCGGAAATATTAATTAGTGTTAAAATGGGGGGATATGAGGCGCGAGTGCACGTTACCTGCCGCTGGGGCTTGTGCGGTGGTCGCGGGGGGGACGTCCGACATAGCGATTCGCATTTCCGCGCCGAGACGCGTCTGGTGAGGTCCGTCTTGAGCCCCTGCGAGCATCCTCCTTATCGGTCAAAAGATACGGTCGGGAAAAAATGAATCCGCGAATATACGTAATAAAGAAAAAAAATCCGCGAAGCAGTGAATCCGCAAAAAGTCAAACCGCGAAGAAGCGAGGGATTACTGTAGTGTTAAATGGACGTATACACATTATTATTAATATTTTAATCAAACCACTAGGACACAGGACGTATTAGAGCTGTCTATCATTGTGTGTGTGTGTGTGTGTGTGTGTGTGGCGGTCTATTGGAGGTTTATTATGGTATCTATCTATCTATTCATTCATCCGTCCATCTGGCTAGTGATCGTATTACCTGCGTCTGACCCACTTTGCTTAAGTCAAGTCAAAGCGTTTTATTGTCATGTGTGCAGGTTGTTCTGCACAATGAAATTCTTACTTTGTCGTTCTTACATTGAATGCCAGTGGTAATAGAAAACAGAAAATAAAAAAACAAAAGTATATACATGCAATAAATAAATCAAACAAGTACAGTGCAACAAAACAGAATGTGATTATGTACATTTGTGCAAGAGGTGCAACCAAAAAGGTCAGATAAAGTGGCACGTGTTCCTTAAAGTGATGTTGTGCAGTCTGTAGCAGCAAATGTCATCACTGTGTGAGTGAGTCGCTGGACTAACTGTTCAGTGCTCTGATGGCCGAAGGAAAGAATGAGTTCCTCAGTCTGGAGGTTCTACACTCCAAACTCCTGTATCTCCTTCCTGAGGGAAGAAGTGTGAACAGTCTGTGTTGGGGGTGGGCGGGGTCTTTGAGGACGGAGGCAGCACTTCTGTGGACTCTGGGCGCTGATGAATGGTCTGCAGGGAGGGCAGAGAGGTCCCGGTGATCCTCTCAGCTGTCTTCACCACTCTCTGCAGACGTTTGCGGTCCTTTTCAGTGGTACTGCCGTACCACACTGTGATGCAGCTGGCAAGGATGCTCTCGATGGTACAGCTGTAGAAGTTGCTGAGGATCTTTGCAGACATGCCAAACTTCCTCAGCCTCCTCAGAAAGTACAGCCGCTGTTGAGCTTTCTTGACCAGCTGTGTGGTGTTTAATGTCCAGGTGAGGTCCTCACTGATGTGGACCCCGAGGTACTTAAAGCTGCTCACCCTCTCTACCTCACGCTCTCCGATGAACAGTTGCTGTTGAGGTCTCCTCTCCTTCCTCATGTCCACTATCATCTCCTTCGTCTTCTCTGTGTTGAGGGTGAGGTTGTTGTCTTCGCACCACGTCACCAGACTGGCCACCTCTCTCCTGTAGGCTGCTTCATCTTCCCCAGTGATCTTTCCGATCACTGCAGTGTCATCCGCAAACTTCAGGATGGTGTTGTCCTTGTGTGAGGCCACACAGTCGTGTGTGAAGAGTGTGTAAAGTATGGGGCTTAGAACACACCCCTGTGGAGTACCGGTGTTAAGTACGGTGACTTTTGACTTCCTCTTCCCCATCCGTACAGACTGAGGTCTGCCTGTCAAAAAGTCCAGAATCCAGTTATCATGAGGTGGTGAGGTTAACTCGGAGGCTCTCTGCTCCTGTGCATAAAAAAAGAGGGAAATGCTTTGAGGAACTTCAAACCTGCAAAATTGTCAGAAAAAAGATCAAATGCACACGCGACTAGGTGCGAACTCTTGTGCATTTGCAGCAGCAAAACTACTAGCACGCTCTCTCAGAAGCCAGCGAGAGCTTTGATCACTTTAATTCACTTTTCTGACAGTGTTTTTGAAATCTTCTGAGCGTTACTCAACATGATTTTAATAAGCATTGTCAGTTGAACAGTGTTGACAATATATTGCAAAAGCATCTGTTGCTATTTTTGAGGATGACGGTGGAGAAAAGACACGCTTCACTACAACACAACTGTCATTTTGTCAATGTCGAACACGGTTACTGATGTTCAGATTGTTTTAATTAGAGATTTGTTTACTGATCAGTTAAGGTGCATTATTTTTCAGTCACGAGTACAGAGATGACAGAAGAATCCAGGCTTAACGCTGCTGTCCTCTCCTCTACAGGGCAAAGAACATTCCATGATGAGTTTATCTGAAATAATGCACTCTGTGCGTTTGCCGTCTTATCAGATTGCACAGAGAGACTTTAATATTTACTTGAAAAGCAAAACAAAATGTGACATTGGATATGAAATTAATCTCTCTGGAGGACATGCGGCAACAGAGCTGCTGCTTCACTAAATTACACAGTGAGACATTTGCCGAAACCTTTCGCGAATTCTGTGAATTTCTTTGACAGGCTCTCTGTGATGTAATCTTTCTGGGAGCAAACTGAATCTCCAAAGCAGAGACCTTTTCAAACTCTGCAAAACATAATATCGAGTGCATCACTAATGGACAATTCAAGCTTCAATTTTAAAATACAAGTGATTTAAATTGCTGGAATCCAGCTAATTCATTGGCACTAAATGAAACTTTAAAAGAGGCATTTTGCAAACACTTTTACCCAAAGCGACTTACATGGCATTACAGTCAAGTTACATCAGTTGACACCACAATTCCAGTGTTGTTGACACCACCATGTTCTACTTATTGATCTACTACAGGCAAGTTGCATATCTGTCTTCCTGGCTTTTTTTGCTTAGATTATGTTTTTTTCTTCAGTAGTGTCCATCTGCGTGGATTTTCTTCTCGTATTTCAAGGGTTGCATCCAGGTCTCCAGTCTCAGTCTAAAAATCATGCGTTTTTTGGAGTATTGGAGTCTATTTTTGTCCTGCTATGTGATTGGTTGGCCCTCAATTCAGGGTTTGTGTCCATGAACTGAGTTACTAGGATTGGCTCTACATGACCCAGAAACAAAAAAATGGTTCAGAAAATGAATGGACAGATTTACATCTTGTTTTCATCCTCAATTTGCACCAATAAAGATGTTTCAAGTTTCGGATGAGTTGAAATGTAATTACATTCCAATACAGTAGAAGAAGTTTGAAGACTGTGCACACATTTTAATTTGTTCGTCCTTTTTATTGATTGCTCCATCGTTCATAATCAAGAAATCTTTAGAAAACACTGTCCTCTATTACAAACAAAATTAATATAGTACTCGCTGATATCAATTTACATCTGTCAGGCTCACTACAGTATGAGATCAATTTAGTTTGTGCATCTCCCAAAAGATGCATTCCGGTCCGTGTGACCGTGTCTTTATGGGCTTGTGCTGTAACAAGCAACTGTTGCTCCTGTGCATACCTGTGAGAAAGAGTCTGTCTGCTTTTAGTGTCCATCAGAGTGACTAGTGACCCATAAGACAGGTGTCGAGACAGACTGAGCGAGGCGAAAAGAGAACATAAAGGCTCAGACTTGGAACTACACAGAAATCATAGCTCCTTGCAAAGAAATTGGTTGCAGTTGAGATAAATACTCAAAGCAGAAGACATTGATGGTTTGTTTGATTAAAGATAGAGAAAACATCCTGCCAGCGGTGATATGCAGGCTCCATTTTGACTGAAGTGCTGGGGAAGTAGATAGTACTAGTTAATAAGAAAGGTTCAGAGGCAGATCTCTAGTAGCGTGTAGTGGTGAAGTTCTGTCGGAGTGAGAACTAGTCGTCCCGGCGGCAGTGTGGTTTGACCACTAATGTCTGCACTTGTGTTATCTGCACTTAAATCTGAACTGAAAATGAATTAAATCCATTCTTTGAGTTTTAAGACAGCAACAACAAAACCAGTTTTTACTGAATGAATTTCCTTTGTTGAAGCATCTGATTTTGAAAAAGCAAGAAATGGAGTTTGCTGCGTTTAAGTCGTTCGACCTCCGGGCTTTTCAGCTCGACTGAATCTAACACTGATGCCATTTAGAGCTCTTGTTGTTCTGAGTGACTGAAACATTGAACTTTCAATGAGTTAAGCTTGGAATTATTGCTGTGTGGTGATTGTAAATACGTTCAGTGGGGCTTGAGAAGCAACTAAAAGCAAGAAGCCCTGTACATCAGAGCAATAAGAGTAAAAACAAAAAAGCTTAACGCTGTTTCCAATACAATCAAGACTTTGCACATAAAAGATCTACTTATAAATCTGTACAGTATAACTGAACACAGTATAGTGAGGGTTTGGTCTTTTCCATAAGTAATACGTTTACACGATATTAATGTTAAGAATGATGATGATGATGAATATTATTATCATTATTATTAGTAGTAGTAAGAATCGACAGATTCCGAAAGTTGAATTGCATCAGTCAAGTTTTTCAAACTTAACACTGTTGTTGTTGCTGCAATCAGTGGTCCAAAACAGTTCAGTAAAGAAAAAGTACTTTCATTAGTATTTCATAAAGAATTTCAAAAATTCATGAAGTATTTTTTGGCTACTTTGTACTTGTACTTGTCTTGAATATCAAAAATATAGGCAAAGTTTACTTTCTACCCCACTACATTTTTGATTGAGTATCTGTATTCTTTACTCTACTACATTTGAATAGACACCGTTACTCTTTACATGTTACTCTTTACTGTGATTGTGCGCGACAAGTCTGCATTTTCTATACAACAGTACATTTCTTGGCCGAATATCGTCATCTGCAGGGTGCTTAAGGTACTGGATGCTATTTATGAGCTAAATCACACAAACATCAGTTAGCTTAGCTGTTGCACATTTTTGCACATTTGAGTTTGACAGACATATTTTTGTTCTGCCATTTTGAAATATTTAGGTAGTACATTTCATTTCAGTCAAACGCTCGTTCAATAATGACTGAGATGATGAGCGAGTGCGACGAGAAACAGTGAGAAAACAGGATGTGCTATAAATGACAAACAGGTTTAATATTGACAAGGGCACTTGGTAGGGTGAATTCTGACACTGTAGATTAGAATGAGACGAGGAAGCAGGAAGTGAAGATCCCAGCAAGGAACGAGAACCAGGTAACAAGATGAGTCAATGTAAAATTCATACTTAGTTCTTAATACGACAACAGAAAAAAACAAGTGAGTCCTGAGAATTTATATAGTAATTCTATAGTGCCGGGAACCGGCTCCAGGTGACCTCTGTGATCAAGGGTATGACGATGAAGATCAGGCACGGGACGGGGGTGGAGCCTATGATAGTGACAATCGACAATTGTCGAGGGTGGAATCGTAACTATTATATTATATTTCGATGTTTGGATATAAACCCCCATAAATAGGCTTATTCATGGTTATTTGAATTTAAATTTGCAAGTAAAAGATTCAAGTTCTTTTAAAACTGGATACTTTACAACTTTTACTCAAGTATTTTTGGAATTGGTAACTTGTAACGGAGTAAATTATTATAGGAAGGTATGTTATGTCCATGTATAGTTCTTTACACCACTGGGTGCAACCAACAACAAACTGAAATAAACTCCTAGCATGACTGATTTAAAGAAAGCTACTTTATATAAAATTGTTCATAACATTGTTGATGGTGTATTGGCTTTTATTTTTTTTTCTTGGCCGTATTGAAGATTCACTGCTCTTCGTCTTCAGTAGAAGCCTTAAATGTGTTGAATACTAATGAGCATCTCTGCAGCCAAGGGGATCTGAGCGATTATTCTAGCCACTGGAAGAATCAGGATGGATGAGAAGATACAGGGACAGGTGAGGGAGGACCGGAGGGTTGAATTTCTATCTTCACCTTGTCTCTACCCTGCAGAGATCTGAGGGCACACAGCCAGGACCTGCTGGGGAAGCCCATTGGCTCCTAATCATGCCCTATATCCTTGGCCTCAGATAGCGAGGTGAATGCTGGGTCTGATAAAAAAGATGATACTATGTAATATATTCATACTCCCGAGTTTATTATGCCCTAGTGCGGCTTCTTAGTGTTGTTTATCACTCCTGACAGCCATGGAATATGTTTGTGGACTACAGATTTACTGCATTGTCAACAAAATTTAGTTTAGATGCTATTTTAACTCTGCACTTTATTTCTCTTCCAAACAATAGAAAGAATTCTCATGTCCCATTAAGTCCCAAAAAGTGGAAAGTTTGTTTTGCTTTGAAAAGTCACAAAGTCAGTGTGAGTTTGTCAAATTTGGCCACTAGGGACCTTATCGATCATTGTGCTCTGTAGTTAACCATCCAGTAAAGTTACACACCCACAGTGAAGTGAACAAACACACACCAGGAGCAGTGGGCAGCCTTAAGCTGTGGCTTTTGAGGAGCTTATATGGGTCACTGTTTTGCCCAAGAACACTCAGTTGTAGAAGTGAAATGCCCGTGAGCTCTGGCATTACAGAGCCAAGGGTGGATCTGGGACTCATGGTGCGTGTGTGCGTCACCGTACTTTGTCACGTCACAGCTGGCGAATTGGCGCTTGAGCACGTTGACTGATTTTTGGCTGCTGGTAAACTAATGCAGTGTGAATCATTGTCTATCTGCCCTTGTCCTGATTTAAATCTTCTTGGTTTTTGATCTGTGTTCGTGTACCTGTATTTTGTTGTGGTCTCTGCACGCCTTGGTTTTATCTTGGGCAAATTTCTGAGCACATCCCCGAGTGGGAATGGACAATTTTCCCAACTCTATTTTTCCTGAAATTATGGCGCACATATAGAACAGTGTCCACGCTGTGATTTATTGATAGTGCATAGTGTCCAATCTTGGATTTAGGGATTGTGAACAGTGTCCATACTGTGATTTATATACTGTAAACAGTGTCCAAACTTGGATACATTATATCAATGAAAGGAAAGGAAAGGAAGGAAAGGAAAGTGAGGTGATGGCAATATGGCCACTAGGGACCATACTGAATTTGTGCATTTAACCCATCCGTGAAAGTGCACATACACACAGTGAAGTGAACACACACAAACCCAGAGCAGTAGGCAGCCTAAGCCGTGGCGCACGGGGGGCATGTGGGGTTCAGTGTCTTGCCCAAGGACACTTAGTTGCAGAACCAGTCGAACCTGCAACCTTTTGAATACGAGTCCATGTCCCCTACCACTGGGCCACAACTCCCATTGTGAACCGTGTGAATCAATAGTGAACCGTATCCAAACTTTAATTTAATGGTTGTGAACAAAGTATATTGCTTGTGAACAGTGTCCATACTGTGATTTATTGATTGTGAACAGTATTTATAATGTGATTTATTGACTGTGAAAAGTGTTCATATTGTGATTTATTCTTTGTGTACGGTATTTATACAGTGATTTATTGATTGTGAACGGTATTTATAATGTGATTTATTGATTGTGAACAGTGTCCATATTGTGGCTGGATTCATTGACACATCAGCACAATGCCACACGTTAAGCTCATTTCAGAAGCATGCTAAATGAATCCTTGCACTTTGTCCTTGCCATCATGCTTTGACAAAGTGATGGGCTCAGTTGGAGACCTGTTTGCTTAATGATAACAGAATGCTAATTAATAGAATGGAAGTAATGAACTAATTTATAAGGTAAATTAAAAATCTGTGTTCAGGTATTAACACTAATTTGTGGAAACATTGCTAAAATAAACAAAACGGCTAAAAGATTAGCATGCATTAATGAATTAAAGTGCTATTTTGAATAGTATTTATCAGCACTAGATTAATGAGAAAGCTTCTTAATTTCCTGGTTCTGTATCAACCTGAAATTAACATTTAACCAAATATTTAAACTTTTTATTTTTATTTACACTGCAGATCCCAGACTGCTTGTTAAAAATAAACTTTCTTTCTTTCTTTCTTTCTTTCTTTCTTTCTTTCTTTCTTTCTTTCTTTCTTTCTTTCTTTCTTTCTTTCTTTCTTTCTTTCTTTCTTTCTCTCTCTCTCTCTCTCTCTCTTTTGTTCTCTTTTGTCATGTTCTCTTTTCATCTCTCCCTGATCCACACACACAATTTAACGAGGCAGCGCTAAAGTGCTTATTGTACTTTATTGAGTTGTTGCTAATTGGGGGTCTTGAGGGACGAAGATGGCAGCATTACTTGGTAATTTAATCCGGTCTATGTCCTGCACACGCAGGAAGTATTTGTGCTTTCTAATGGCCTTTAAAGTGTGTTAAAAATCTTCCAATCAGGTCTATGGAACATTATCTTGGGCAAAAAGAGGTCTACTTGGATTTCACAAAGGTAAATTTAATTGCTATGCAACCTTATATGGAAGTATATATGTTTTAATATAATCCAAAGGAAACAATGCATTCAGTTTTTCAGAGCACCGTCACGATGCTGTTGATGGGGGACTCTTATTTTTCTTATTATTTTCACATGTGCGTCACATGCCTTCCAAATCTTCTCTTTAGAATATTTTCTACAATTCAGATTATTGCAAAATTCTAAAGGAAGAATGGGTGTCACTGCAAGCGTAAAATGTCCCATGCTTCCTTCGAAGAGCAATGCACATTGATAACTGCTTTGACAATACTGCATAATAGGAATATTTCCCTTGCGTAGTGTTTGTGTGAAGGGAATAATAGGGTCCCAGTGGGCTCATTTGCCAGGTTTTGCCCACAGTGTCTTAGCTAGTTTAAACCTGAGCACAAAGCTTTGTCCCTCTTTGCGGAACCGGTTCTGTCTCGGTGGACATGGTTTTTCTAATGCAATCTATTACACACTGTTGCAAAGCTAAGCAATGAAAAAACATGATTTGATATTAATATTTAAATAAATCTAAGAATGATCCATGATGTTAAGCTGCACTGTAAAAAATGAATCATGAGGCTTGGAATTTTCATTAAAAAAATTATGTGATTGCTAAAAACAATGTGCATGTGTGTTTCTCTTGAAATATTGAGAACATTTTGGTGAAAACAAATTAAAATGTGGATTTCACCTCTTTTTTAAGCAAAACAGTGCAATTTGTGGGGTCAATTTAAGAAACCATTTCGGCTCAAAGATCGAGAAAACGAGAATTCAAATTTATTTTTAAGAGAATTGGCTAAATTGGATTGTGGTTTGAATTGAGTCGTTCATTTGAATTTCAACACGTGACGTGATCAAATGTCATTTTGATGAACAGCAGATGAAGAACGAACGTTAAGAGGAAAGAGCAGAGGAAATCAGCCGCTTCAAATCATCTAATGAACTTGTTCCTTGGGAGAGCCAATGAGTTTGTTTGTTCATTTGTTGCTTTAACTCATTTTAAACTTTAAAATAAAGCATAAAACATTTTTACATTAATTGTTATGTTATAACAAGGATTAATTGAAGCAATTTTTTCTTAAAAGATGACAATATTTGTGTAAATAATGCAAATAACCGTCTTACCATCAACTGTCTACTGCTCTTCAGAATGAGGATGAGGCTGGCCTTCACTCTGCTTATGAAGATTATCCAGAAAATGTTGTTCTTCTTCTGCCATTCAAGTCTTTAGTAGTCAAGCCATCAATAATCAAATCAATTGAGAAAACGGGGTTTTATTTTCTAAAATTAAAAAGCACAATCCACTAATAATTGTTCAATTGTTAAATGTCAGGCTGAATGTTCCAAGAATTTTTACATTATTTTATCAAAAAGTATACTTAAAAATTAAGTTCTGAGAAACTACTTAAATGTAATTTTTGTAATATGTTACCAAACTTTTTTTAACGTAAATAGCACGTTTTTTTTACAGTGTAGCACATTTTTTACAGTGTAGCTTATCAGCAACTATATATGATTAGAGTGCATGGATATACACAATTTACACAAAACAAAATGTTAAATAAAAATGTAACAAAAGATTTGGAAACACTGACTTTTCAACAAAATAACCTGCTGTATATATCTAAACAATTTCAAGTAGAAAATGAAATGCTTTGTTTCATAATAATTTAATTTTTTTTTAATTGCAATTTAATACATTTATTTTTTCTTTGGATTTTGCTTCTGTGCCTTTTGTTTCAGAGCCTTCGAAACCCACAGGCCTTAATCATACTGGCAATTTCCAATCTGTCAGACATTTCAGCGAGTCTCATCATCTCACTGGGTCTGAGGAGCGTATACCGATGGCCTGAGCTTTCTACTCATTCAAAGTTTTAATGTTTCAGAGACAATGAGGAAAGTAATTTCAGGATTACTGATAATATTGGTACAGTAATGTTCAATCTACCTTATAGATGGGTTAAAGCAGTGCAAAGCCATTTGCATTTGTAAAATGACATTTGATTTTAACGCGTCCGTGTTCAGACAATGGTCTGTTTTGTGTACACCAACAGCGTTTGCTTCCTCTACTCTCGCATTACCTAATGATATCCAGCAGTCTAACAGGCTCGGAAGAGCTGAAGTCCATTCCAAAGTCAAATGACTGTCAATCTGAAGTAATGACCTCTTTCCCCAGGCAATCAGAGAATATGAATTGCATAGGGGAGAACGCTTTAAACTGAGATTGGTTGGTAATTTCACATTGCTGTGGAATGAGTGGGTATGTGTGTGCGTGTGTGTGTGCGTGGTTTGCAGTTCTTGAGTTTAACAAGCTGAGAAGCTGAAAAATTAGTTTCACTTGGTAAAGCGGGAGGCACAAATGGAATCCTTGTTTTCTAGTCTCCTAAAAAGGGCTGAAGAGCTCATGTAGTACTGTTTACATCACAGAGAGAGATTATAACCCCATTCATCCATCCGTTTTATGAAAGCTGCTTCTTTCATGTTTAGGTCAAGGGGAGCCAATCTTGGCATGAAGACCACACTGACACACACACACACACACACACACACACACACACACACACACACACACACACTTTTTTCAACCAGTCGCAAAAACACACACAGCCACACTCTCGCTCATCTATAGGTAATTCCGTGTTTTCAACCCTGCTGATCAAAGGCTGCACGATTTCTTGATTTTATTTGATATTGAGATCTAGAAAAAGAATAAACACAAAACATATTGTTTAAATTAAAGGCCATGACGAAAAAATATGGTGGAGATGTTTTAGATTTCTTCTTGTTTTAGAGAACAGGAAAGGATTTTAATAACAGGTCTAACAGGGCAAACAAATCCAAGTTCAAATGAGTGATCAATCGAACAGCTGGTTATGAACATGGAACCAATGCCAAGTGCTAAGGACAAGAACCAACAATACTGGGCAGAAAGAGAGAGAGAAAAGAGGGAGAGTGGCTGATCAACTCACGCAAACACTCCCTCTGCTGGTGTGGTACTTCTTAAAAGGAACAACTTAGGAAGGAAAGGAAAGTGAGGTGAGGGCAATATGGCCACTAGGGACCATACTGAATTCGTGCTCTGCATTTAACCCATCCAGTGAAGTGAAGTGAACACACACAAACGCGGAGCATGTGGGGTTCAGTGTCTTGCCAATATGAAGTATGGATGCTTCAAACAATGGACACTGTTACTTGTAACTACATACTCTTACATACTCACACTAGTGCGCATGTTGGGGTCAGTATATTACTCAAGGACAATCCGTTGTATATCCCACCGGCACTCAAATCCTCGACGCTTGAATGGCATGTTCTACAACTAGACCACAACTAGACCACAATACTTTACTGTACTTTCCACTATCGTGCCATCCTCCTTCCATTCAATAATTATTTGTGAATCAGCAAACATTCGTCGATGTTTGAAAAAAGGCAATTAATTGAGTTCAATTATGAATCTTTGTAGTGTCATCACACTGGCAGACGTGTGGTACAGATTCACTCAGAAATTCTCTTTATGAATTTGTTTACATGTGTAAGCTCCAGCGATGGCCTTGGAATGGAAAGAGCGGCTTTAGCTGCACAGATGAGAACAAAGAGATTTAGTGATGAAGCATCTTCTTCATTATTTAGTTCGCCTCTTGTTGTCTAAAGCAGCTGTAGCTTGTCTACCTTTGGCTGACATTACAGTCTGAGAGCAACATAACTGGCGTGTTGGTTTGTGAGAGCCAGCAGGCATTAACAGGGGAACATAAGGGCACCTTAAATGTCTCTTTGACCTTTTGTTGCTTGATGTTTCTATAGCTTGCTTGACTTCGCTATATGTTCCACACACATTTGTTTGTTGACTTTCCTTGAGTAATTTTATCACTGTATTCCTCCATCAATGTCTGTTTTCTACACTGTAAAACTCTTTTACCTCTCGGCCCAGTCAGTGGCTGACCTCTGGTCCTTTGCCTGCAGATCTCAGTGAGATTTCATCAAGGAACTCCTCTGTTTAAGCAGTGATCTAAATAATCACAGAAGCACTTTTGTTCATGGACCCTTGAGAACATGCGGATATGCGTCTGTAAAGATGAAGCGAGACCACTAGTTAAATCCTTTGCCTGACAAAACTTGCTTGCTTTGTCTATAAAATTAATTGATTTCTTACAATAATTGATTTTCATAGACATTGGTACTTCTCCTCTGAGTTGCATAAATGTTTTTCTCAGCCTGTCGTCACTTTCTAAATGTATCTGGAGATATGAAAGTCTTAAACGCTGAATTAAAGAGCTTTATTGTTATAAAGGAGTCAGGTTGTGATGCACATCCAAACCAGGACTTGTAAAGGGCAAGTCAAGAATCAAGGTCAAAAGGCAGCACAGGCAGTAATCTAGGGACGGAGAATCAATATACACAATACAAGAAACCAGACAAGACTAATAAACCCCAAACAGGAAACACGAACGGGGTAAACAGTTAGTACAACATTTCAATACTTTCAACATTCCCAAGTTATTGTTTCCCAAAATGTTTGGAAATCTATAGGTAATTTTTTTAGATTTTTAGCTATAGATTTTTTTATGGGAAACTTATGAGTCAACATGTTCCATGCCTTTTCTGCTTTAAAACTATATTTCTTTAAAATGGTACACTTGTTGACAGCTATTTTATACCCTGAATAAAAGTGTCCATTGTATGAACTCAATTGAATTGTGGGCAGGATTTCCATCCAGTAATATACATACAGTATATCAAACCCAAATAACACATATCCATGCACTATAATTTAATTGAGTTAGTCCAACTCATTTTTATCAAATGCAGCTACAATAAAATAGCAAATAAATAATAATAAAAAATATATTTGTCTGTGCAAACCCTTGCTAACACTAGTAACAGGAGTATGAGGAATTTCTTTTCCCTTCTTGCCTCACAAAGAGACTTCACTCAGCGAAGAATTTGTTCTCATGGTCAGTATAACAGCAGCCAGAATTAAAATTAGACATTTAATTACAGCCAATCTGTTTCTAAATAGCAGTAGACACATTGACGGTGAGACGGATTATTTACCTTATTTAAACATCTATTGTCTCCTTTTATGACAAATAGCTTCATTTGATTTTCTTTTTTTTTTTTTTTTTGAATTTATATATAGAAAGCTATATATAAATGTACCATATTTGTAAGTCATTAATTGTTTTTTTGAGTGTAGAATAGGTTGCAAATTCTACATTACTCACATAGTATTTACAGTCACACGTGGTATTTGGTAATAACACCAAACGTGGCGGTTTTGATCTAGCTGTTGCAGGTTCAAATCCCGGTCCAGTGGGTTTCATAACTGAGTGTCCCTGAGTCCAAGACACCAACCCGCACATGCGCACCAGGAGCCGATGCTTATGGCTGCCCACTGCTCTGGGTTTGTTGAATTGAATTGAATTGAAAAATCCTTTTTTAGTCCCACAGCGGGGAAATTTCACGTCACAACAGCAACAACAAATCCAAGCAAATAAATAAACAAACATCACCATAACGCACTGCACACATCATAATAGACAACACAACAAACACAGACCATAAATGAACCTGCCCGTCATAAGCATAGTTCCAGTCACCAGTTTAAATTTAAGTTCAAATTGTAGAGTCTAATCGCAGCAGGTAGGAAAGATCTGCGATATCTCTCCTTCACACAGCGGGGGTGAATCAGTCTGCCACTGAAGCTGCTCTCCAGAGCAGACAGTGAGTCCACCAGTGGGTGAGAGTCCAGGTCCAGGATGGATGATAGTTTATCCAGGACTCTTCTCTCACCCACCTCCTGCACTGTGTCCAGAGTGCATCCCAGGACAGAGCTGGACTTTTTGATGATCCTGTCCAGTCTCTTCCTGTCTTTGCCTGAGATGCTGCTGCTCCAGCAGACCACACCGTACAGGATTGCTGATGCCACCACAGAGTCATAGAAGATCTTCAGGAGTGACCCTCTCACTCCAAAAGACCGCAGTCTCCTCAGGAGGTAGAGTCTGCTCTGACCCTTCCTGTACAGTGCGTCTGTGTTGTGAGTCCAGTCCAGTTTGTTGTTCAGATGCACACCCAGGTATTTATAAGACTCCACTCTCTCAATGTCCATTCCCTGGATGTGCATCGGTGGGATGACAGTAGACTGTCGCCGGCGAAAATCCACCACCATCTCCTTAGTTTTCCCTGCGTTGATCAGGAGGTGGTTCCGCCGACACCAGTCCACAAAGTCCTGAGTGAGTCCTCTGTACTCAGCATCGTTAGCTCCTGTGATCAACCCAACAATTGCTGAGTCATCAGAGAACTTCTGCAGAACACAGCCGTCCGTGTTGTGTCTGAAGTCTGAGGTGTAGAGGGTGAAGAGGAAAGGAGCCAGTACAGTCCCCTGTGGAGCCCCCACACTGCAGCTCAGAGTGTCAGACACACAGTCCTTGGCTCTCACAAACTGTGGCCTGTTTGTCAGATAGTCCATGATCCACTCCGTCAGATAGAGGTCCACACCAGCCTCCTCCAGTTTGTGTTCCAGAAGCACCGGCTGGATGGTGTTGAAGGCGCTGGAGAAATCAAAAAACATGATCCTCACGCTACTGTCGGGCTTCTCAAGGTGAGAAAGAGCTCGGTGCAGAAGAAAGATGACAGCTCTTCCACTCCCGTGCCATGTCTGTAGGCAAACTGCAGTGGGTCAAGGTAGGTTCCCACAGCAGATCTGAGGTGACCCAGGACTAGTCTCTCCAGTGTCTTCATTAGATGGGACGTGAGAGCCACCGGTCTGAAGCTGTTGAGGTCTTTGGCCTGCGGTGTCTTAGGCACTGGTACCACACAGGAGGTCTTCCAGAGCTGTGGGACCTTCCTCAGCTTGAGGCTCAGATTGAAGACTAGTTCCAGGACTTCACACAGTTCATCTGCGCAGGACTTGAGGAGTCTGGAGCTGATGCCATCTGGTCCGGCTGCCTTCCTACCGTTGATTCTTTTAAGCTGGTTTCTCACCTGTATACTGGAGAAAGACAGGGGTTGTGGTGGTGTTGCAGTATCAGTGAGTAGAGGGTCTTGATGGGCTGGTTCTGCAGGAGGTGCTGATGGTGTGGAAAGCAGCTGCTGCGGGGTGGGAGGGGGGGCTGCTTGGTCGAATCGATTAAAGTGATGGTTCAGGTCATTGGCCCAGTTCATGTCCCCCTCCACCTGAGGGTGCGGTGCTTTAAAGCCAGAGATGGTTTTCAGGCTTTTCCACACTTCCCTGGTGTTGTTTCGCTGAAGCTGCTTCTCCATCTTCCTCCTGTATCTGGCCTTTCCCTCTCGAAATTTCCTCCTCAGCTCCTTCTGTACACGCCTGAGTTCTTCCCTGTTCCCGGATCTGAACGCTCTCTTCTTCTCCTTTAAGAGGACTTTAATCTCAGAGGTGACCCACGGCTTGTTATTAGCGAAATGCCGTACCACTCTGGATGGAACAGTGTTTGTGTGTTTGTGTGTCATTTTGTGTAACTTGACTGGTTGGTTAAATGTAGTGCCAAGTTTTGAAACGTCCCCCAGTGGCAATATTGACCGATTCACTCATTTAACTTTACGTTATTGTCTGTTGTAAAACGGTTTTAAAATAGTATGTAGATATACTGTATTTTTCGCTATATAAGACGCACCAGTATATAGGACGCACACAATTTTAAAGGAGAAAAATCTAAAAAAAAAAAAGATTCTGAACCAAATACTGTAGTAAAATGTTTTATATCAACTGTATAAAAGTTAACAGCAGTTTAAGAACAATTGAATGCCAAACATGTAACATGAACAGTCAGTTAAGTCAGTAAACAGTGAAAGTGACAGTGTGTGTAGGCTGTAAAGCTATAAGGCTGTAATGTTTTTTATTTGAACCTCAAAAATTCCTCTTCTTCACTGCTATCAGAAATGAGGAAGGACTGATAGCGAGTAACATAGCATCGCTGCTCCTCACCTGCTGCTGACGATCTATGACTATCTATGAGCATGACTATGGTAGGATCGACGAGCAGAGGGCGTGATGACTTCAGCGCACAACGCCGGGTGTACTAAGATGGCCGACCGCTTCGGTCTAGCTCCGAAGCGCTCCGCGGATCTCTGCATGCGCCATATAAGACGCATCAACTTTTCCCCCTCAGTTTTGGGGACGAAAAAGTGCGTCTTAAACGGCAAAAAATACGGTATGTATCATTGTAGTAGACGTTTGCCCTTTCATGACATTGACAACACGACTGTTTGTTTGATCGCTTCTGTCCTTTGCTCACTTCAGACCTTACAACCTAATGGATGTTCTCTAACAATCTACCCGACACCAGATTAGTGCCTGTCAGTCAGATTATCGGATAAGTGCCCCAGTGAATTAATGCATGCACATTGATCTCCTCCTATTGTCTCCCATCATTCCTGGTTTAAGAAAGCTGAGGGCACCAAAGGGACGACCGGATGTTTGTCTTGGAATTTGCAACATCTGAGCCCAGTTCATGTGCTATTAATGTGTGTCTAATGCTGGTTGTTGCTGGTAAGCAAATAGTGGTTAGCGTGGGCCGGGCAGCCATAGTTAGCTGTCACAGCTGGAGCCTGGAAACCTCACACCGCTTCCGTTTAGAGTAATTGGGGAATGAATAGAAAGCAAAGGCAAGCAAAAGCCTGAGGAAGCCTCATCAGTAAAGCTGTTTTAGGCATAATAGTCAAAAATGTTAGAGCTTTTACAAACATTTGACTGCGTCTTCACACAAATAAATACATAAATAAATAATATACGTAATACCAATAAAGGTAAAAAAAAAATGTAAACTTTATGTCTATGTAGATTTTTTTATTTCTGAAACTGTGATTGTTACCGTTAAAACACCATCATGTTTTAATTAATGGTGATTTATTGTAGCATTTAGATTTATGATAATGATTATAATATATTTTCACAACTCAAGTTTAAACACTTGTGTCACAGCAACATGTCACAAATGTGCGAAAAACCAAATGTTCAATAACAATGCAGAGCTATTTCCTTTTTCAGTTCTGCTTTGTTTAGTTAAGAATAATAATTATTCACTTGATTTTGATGAAATGTTTTGGTTATAATAAAAAGCGTACAAGTTTAATAACTCGTTGCTACTTGCTGTATATTTAACACAGTCCTAATAGCCCTGAAGTCATTTGGCTTGATATTTGTTTAAAAAAACATATAAATGTTTCTATGCTAATGTTTACGATGCACCTTTACTATAAAAATATTTCTTGTAATTGACAGTGTTGTCGGTGGGCAGCAGTTCTGAGACATATTTAAATCCTCAGTGGAAAAGGCTTAAAATGTATGGAAGCCAGGGCTGCTGAGTTCATTTCCAATAATAGATTGGTGGTAAAAGACTAGGTGCAAGAAAAGAAAAGTCGGCCAAGCTCAATAAACAACAACAGATTTGCCAGGGGAATCAATTAACTGTAGTACGACTCTTTCACTCTGTTTGATATTATGGTATTATTTTCAGAAAGCACTATTTGGTATTTAGAGATTAAGGAAAAATAAACCTTGATAATAACAAATAATGAAAAAGAAACACTCACAGGAAAATTCTATCTCCCTTTGTCACATAAAGTATATCAATTTTAAAACCTCTGAAATATCCCCAAAATGATTTGTTATGCATTTTGTTGGTTCCCTTTATCCAAAAATAATGTATGCACAAAACACCTCTGCACGCTTTGGATTAAACACAGGTGTATTTCATGAGATAATGGCTCAAACGATTCATTATTGTGCTCTATGTAAATGAGTATATGTTGTTTTTGGGTTAATAATCAAATGCAAAATTGGGATATTACTCAAGTGTCTTCACTCACAAGTAACTCGACATCCAAACATCAAATTCCCATAAATATAGTTTCCCATTGAAATAAGACCGATCAAGTTCATCTGGATGAAATGTCTATTCCCTTTCATAGTCAGGTCACTTCGACGTCAGTCAGAGACCTGACTATGGGACATCGGATGCGTTAGCCATTCGCGTTCATTCTTACGAACCGGCCAATGAACGGTCAAGTTCAATGGCTGCATGAATTTGCATGCCACCTCTGACCCGTACCAGCTGGTATAAAAGGGCGGTGGCGTGCCACATGCAAATACCTTTCAGATGATTAAAACCAGATCGTCGTTTCATCTCTGCAACCAACTCGATAAGGCTCTTCGTTGGAACTCTGCAGTAATCCAAACTGGTTTTCGCTCCTCCGAAAAGACCCCGGAAGCAGTTGAAAACTCCTTGTTACATCGGCAAAGATTTTTTATCTGAAAGAGCTCCATAGCGTTCGACACGTCCTTTTAAGGATGGAGTCACGCTTGTGCAAATCTTCTGATTGCGGTAAGTGGCTGTCGCCGTCGGATGAGCACGAGCGCTGCGTCCGCTGTTTGGGTGCGGTCGAGGAGCAGGCTCCGGCCTCCGGCTGCCTGCAGACTCAAACGGGATGCGGAACTCCCTCGCCTCACGGCCAGGAGTCACCTGCCTCAAGGGGGTTGACCCAGAGGAACATTCTGAGGGCAGTTCAACCCCAGGATTGGTTCGCCGCTATCGACCTTCAAGACGCGTCTTTCATGTCTCGATCTTGCCCCGGCACAAGCCTTTCTGCGCTTTGCTTTCGAGGGCCATATCAGTACAAGGTCCTGCCCTTCGGCCTCTCTGTCCCGCAGTCTTTACGAAGATAGCGCAGGCTGCCCTCTCTCCCCTGAGAGTGTGCGGCTTCAGGATCCTGAACTTACCTAGACGACTGGCTCTCTAGCCAGATCGCGGTCAGTTGATCGCACAGAGAGACGCAGTGCTCAGGCACTTGAGCCGGCTGGGGTTACGCGTCAACAGAAAGAAGAGCAGCTGACCCCGTGTCAGCAGATCTCCTTTCTCGGGCTCGACCTAGACTCCGTTCTGATGTGCGGCAGGCTGTCCTCTCGGAGAGCCGCCAATATCCGGAGTCAGCTGGAAGTGTTCACACCCGGGGTCCGGGTTCAGTGCAAACACTTCCAGAGGATCCAAGGCCACATGGCGTCTGCCTCCGCGGTGACTCCGCTAGGCAAGTTACACATGCGGCCCCTTCAGTTCTGGATCCGGGACGAGGTCCCAAAACGAGCCTGGCGGCTGGGGAGATACCGGGTATTAGTCACACCCGAGTGTCTCCACCTGCTCCACCCTTGGTCAGAGACGAGTTTCCTACGGACAGGTGTCCCATGAGGAACGGTCTCCCGTCGTGTTGTGGTATCCACGGATGCATCCAACACGGGGTGGGGAGCAGTGGGCAACGGCCGCGGAGTTTCCGGCCGTCGGTCGGGTTCTCGCCTCCAGTGGCACGTCAACATGCTCGGGCTATCGGCCGTGCACCTCGGGTTGAAACACTTGCTCGGGCAAGGCCGAGGGTAGCATGTGCTGGTCAAGTCAGACAGCGTAGTTGCAGCAGCTATCAACCGTCAAGGCGGTTTGAGCTCGCACCGCTTGAACAAGCTCGCACGTTGCCTCTGGCTGTGGTGTCTGTCGAGACTCAGGTCTCTGGTGGCAGTCCACATTCCAGGCATCCTCAACACAGCCGCGGATGCACTGTCGAGGCAGGGCCCCGCCCCTGGCGAATGGAGGCTGAACCCTCAAGTGGTGACAGAGGTGTGGGAGGAATTCGGTCTGGTACAGATAGATCTCTTTGCCTCAGACGAATCGACCCACTGTCCACTCTGGTTTGCGCTAACCGAGGCGCCACTCGGTGTAAACGCGTTTGCCCACCCATGGCCTCACCACATGAGGAAGTACGCCTTCCCGCCAGTTACCCTGATTCCCCAGCTACTGGGTCGAGTCAGGAAGGAGGGTCATCAGGTTCTCTTGATCGCCCCTTATTGGCCCGACAAGACCTGGACGTCAGATCTCATGGATCTGTCACGTCCCCTCTGAGGCAGTTACCCCTGAGAGCGGACCTCCTCTCACAAGCACAGGGCTCGCTCTGGCACCGCGGCCAGACCTCTGGAACCTCCATGTCTGGCCGCGGGACGGGTCACCTCGTTAGACGATCTGCCACAGTCGGTACAGGACACTATCGCTCAGGCCGTGCACCGTCTACAAGACGATTGTACGACCTGAAGTGGCAGACCTTCGTCACCTGGTGCCGCCAGAAAAACGAAAATCCACTGAGTTGCCCCGTCGGTACGGTTCTCTCGTTTCTCCAGCAGAAACTTGAGGAAAGCGTGGCCCCTTCCACTCTGAGAGTCTATGTGCCGCGATATCCGCTGCACATGACCTCATCGAGGGGAAGACGGTAGGCCGGCACGACCTGACGACTAGGTTTCTAAGAGGTGCCAGAAGGGTTCGCCCTTCCAGACCTCCCCCGACCCCGGTGTGGGATTTGAGCTTGGTGTTGGCGACCCTCCGCTCTCCCCCCTTCGAGCCGCTGAGACTACGAGTCTCAGGCTGCTCACACTGAAGGCCTCGCTTTTACTAGCGCTGGCCTCAGTGAAACGGGTCGGGGACCTAGAGGCGTTCTCTGCAGATCCTCAGTGCCTGACCTTTGGCCTGGAGACTCACACCTAGTGCTGAGACCCAGGCCGGTTACGTGCCCAAAGTGCCCGCTACCCCCTTCAGGGATCAGGTAGTGACGTTGCAGGCCCTCCCCGCTGGGGAGCAAGACCTGGCCGGTCACCCACTGTGCCCAGTCCGTGCTATACGCACATACTTATGGCGCACAGGGAGCTTCAGAAGCACGCAACAGCTCTTTGTCTGCTATGGTGGTCGACAGAGAGGGAATGCCGTCACCAAGCAGAGACTCTCGCACTGGATCGTTGACGCAATTAAGTTCGCGTATCACGTCCGTAAGTTGCCTTGCCCGCTGAACGTGAGAGCCCACTCTACCAGGAGCGTGGCCTCGTCGATCGCAGTGGCAAGGGTGGTCTCTCTAGCAGACATATGCAGAGCTGCCGGCTGGGCTACACCCATCACATTTATTCGGTTCTACGAACTGGATAAGGCGTCGGTATCCACTCAGGTGCTATCCGCAGTGGAGGGCAATACCGACACGGTGTAGGCCTGCAGGAGCAAACCCCAGTTTTGGGGCCCAGTCTCCCCCCTTAGTGTTTCCTCTACCCTCGAGCTAGGCTAGGAACACGCCCAGTCCGCTCTACACACTAGGGGTCACGGCCGACGGAGGGCCGAGACCCCTGGAGCCCCGGCCTCTGTTTCCCCTGACGGGCAATCAGGCGAAATGAGGAGTTCCTTGGTACCACCGAGTCCAGACTAGCGAGGAGTCCTAGTTCTGACTGCGTGTGTGTTTTCTTCCTCAGGCGATACTCACCGAGTTATTACGCCTGTGTTTCCCGAAGGGATCAGGTCGAGTAGTAGGGCTACGCTCTCCTCCCTCTCCCGAGCCTACTCTGTCCTCGACAGACAATGGGCTTCTTTCGAAGAGTGACATTGTGCGTCGACTCTACGCAACACGTCTCACTATGTGAGAAGTGCTCTCCGTCAACCCTGGCGAGGGTCCCCCACGCACGGGTCGAGAGCCAACAAGTTCCTTGGTTGCCCCGGTGGAGGTGAGTGCTATTACCCTTTGGGCTAGGCCCACCTCTAGATGCTGTGGAAGATCCACCAAAGGGCTCCTCGGCTAATGAGCCGGAGGGGTCTTTTTCGGAGGATACTGCCCTGGATGTGGCCTGTTGTATTGTCCCATAGTCAGGTCTCTGACTGACGTCGAAGTGACCTGACTATGAAAGGGAACGTCTTGGTTACTTGCGTAACCTCTGTTCCCTGAATAAGTAAGGGAACGAGACGTCACTTTCTGCCGCCACATTCAGGGTATGCCGCTGGAAGTCTGCGTTGGCCCGACCGGCTTCAATCAGCGAAAGGTATTTGCACGTGGCACGCCACCGCCCTTTTATACCAGCTGGTACGGGTCAGAGGTGCCATGCAAATTCATGCAGCCATTGAACTTGACCGTTCATTGGCCGGTTCGTAAGAATGAACGCGAATGGCTAACGCATCCGATGTCCCATAGTCAGGTCTCTGACTGACGTCTCGTTCCCTGACTTATTCAGGGAACAGAGGTTACGCAAGTAACCAAGACGTTTGTGCACAGTCATGGTGGGAGGTCAGTCGAAAAATGGGAGCATGGAATCGTTCAAAATGTGTGAATGCCAAGTGCCTTTCACTGGTGCTAAGTTGGCAATACCAGAACCCTACTCCCTCCTTATCTAACCTACCAATTGGTCCAAAGCAGTCAGACAAGAAGACAAGTATGGCAACTTTGCGTTGGTCTGGGACTAAGAAAAGCACTTTACAGTATAAATAAACATCTTCTCTTCTGATTACCAACCTACCAATGATTCACTGATGTGCCCGGCTCTATGCCCCGACGGGCCTAAAAAAACGCTTTGTGTTTCAAATTAACAAAGGTTACTTCAAGTTTACAAAATTAAATATTTGTGCCACCACACACATCCGATGAAAAATAAAGGAGATGATTATGTACTGCACATTAGTTTCACTTACTTACTGTCTTTTAAGGGCACTAAGGAAGATCAGTCATCGGTCACGTTGCTTTATTCTCAATCTAGTACATATAAAACTTTAACGCTGCTGTACAGAGAAATACAAGAACAGACCCGTCTCTAATAATCAGAGGTGTAAAGTACTTGAGTAAACTTTTGGAATTTTTATACATTTTGTAAATATTGTAAATATTTTTTTAACTTTTTCGTATTTTTGGCTACTTTGTACTTGTACTGAGTATCAAAAATATAAGCAACTTTTAAATTCAAGCAGTCCCAATCAATAAAGTACCAGTACTAATACAAGTACAAATACTATGCTCAGTGTTTCAATGTCTAAAAAACTTTTTTCAGAATCTATACGCATCCTTTTCTGTAGAATCGATTGTTTTTTACATATGTATATATTGTATATTTACAAAATGTACAAACATTTTTTACAAAGGTTTATTCAAGTACACCTAATAATAAAGAGCTGCTAATAAAAACACACACATACACACACACACACACACACACACACACACACAACACACTCACACACACGCATGCATTTGAAAAACACACATAAACATTTTTACAATACTTATCTTTAAATAACATGTCTACACAAAAGACACTCATGCAATCCACACAAAAGCCACACTGATACAAAACACAATTTCCAATAAGAAACACATCTTACTTCTGCAGGACCAAAAAGACTGTCTATAAATATTTATATAAAAAGCAAAAACAAAACAAAAAGCTATTTTTAGGGCCGGAGTGTGCCATTTGTTCAGTGCATCCGATGATGAAAATCTTTCTCATTTTTTGTAATATACCCGATTCTTTGGAAATAGAGTATGGGACGGGCTTCCCTCTGGACTGCTGGATCATCCCATTTGTGAGGTCATGCCACTAGACTAGACCATTGTAAAGTTATAGGGTCACATCACACGTCACTCGCCACTCAAGAGGGAGACACTGTTTCGGAACCATCATCACAAATACTCTGTTATGATAGAAGAGGAGACTGGAACCAGTAAGTTAGGTTCTCCCTAGGCTTTATTTCCCTCTCACTACGTCATAGGGTTTTGTTTTCCAAGTGCCATATTTGTTGTCTCTCTATTTCTTGATAAAAAAATAAATATAAGATCATAAGCGCTTATAAGTATAAGAAAGCATATTTACAAAGTGCTTTATGAATAAACTGAACTTGTTCATGAAAATATTTCCCAAACAGAAAAAACACGATGGAGAAAACCAACATGATGGTCCACTGACCAAAGTTTAACCTAACAGTGACTAACCAAGCATCATGGACACTGCAAAAGGCTTAGCTAGTTGTTTTAAATCGTATTACCATGGCATCACATCCCCTATAACATTTGATGCAAACCTTACACAGACAAACTAAGCATTCCTGGAGAAAGCGAGCTAAAACATCATAAGCTCAAATATCTTTGTGGATTGGATTATCGAGGAGTTTTTCCAGACATGTTTTGCTAATTGTATCTGGTCCTACAGCTTTCTGCACTATTTTGAGAATATGCGCATTTGTAAAGTGTGTCTGTTGCTATGGAGACTATGTGTTCAGTGTTTAAGAGAATGAAATGTGACCTTCTGAATGTGCCTGGCTTTGTTGCTTCCTCCGCACAACTTGTTCTTGATAAATGAACACAAAGCAAACAACTTTCACCGAGGATGCTAAAGCACGTGGGATAGAAGCTCCTCTTTTATCTCCTCAGCTCTGATAAAACGTGCCTTCCTCCAGTGAATGACTGTCTGCTTTTATTCCACAATCATAAAACATGCAGGCGAGGTCAGCGGAGACTACGTGGATTAAATCCCCATAACTGTGCATATTTATTAAGTTAGAGAATACATTTTCTGGAGAAAGACATCGGGCATGACCAATTCCACGTGAAGAAAGTGTTACATGCTGCCGTTTTGGCCCTTGTACAACCCAGAAATTGTTGGCTATTCACTCAGCGGTTTTTATTTGCACTTTGCCGTCAACAAATTTGCTCGTGTAACCTGTTCCTCTTCTATTCCTGTATCGGTCTATTGATCTTCCAGCACGTATTGCCATTATGAAACGTCTAACATGTGTAACTTTTAGAAGCATGAGGAATAATTGGTGCCATGGGAATTTCTGGATAGGGGAATCTGTCAAGAAAGGAGGGAAAAGCTAATTCTTCAAAAGCTTTTGTAAGGATGACTTTTAGTAACTTTTTATAATCTGAAAACAGTCCAAAGCAAGTGATCCAGCTCATGGCGTCTTGTGATTTCAGATCACGTTTGTCTATAAACGTTCATTTACCAAAACAGATATAGTGCTCTTGCTAATTCTAATCAGGAGTTCTATCCCTAGAATTATGGGTAAGAGAAATAGATATTACGGAAGCTGACTCTGATTTTTCCATTCCTCCCCAGCAGGAATCTCTGGAGAGAACATGTTTCAATTACAGCATGTAGGACACCGCTGAACCATGTGAGGTTATTTATAATTCATTACATATTCCTTCATTACCAATGTAATGACGCCTGTCACTTATCTACATTAAGCTCTTTCTAGTCAAGCTCTAGATGCGACTTACAGTCTGGTGCCTTCGAAAAGTGGAAAATAAAAGCCTTCAGCTGTGTAGAAGAAGTTCTGTTGATAGATAACATTATAAATCACTCTTTTTTTTATAAGGTGACTGAAACAGTATAATGATTCATTCGGTTTTACTGGTGATTTGGAGAGTAATTTATATGTAGAAAAAAAAACATACAAACTGCTCTTGTGTTAGGATTAAAATGCAAAGCATTCATCTATGATTATCCAATGCCTTGAAAGGCAGTCTAAGTGTTGAAAGTGCCTTCATTTTTTAACTACCAATTGTCCCTAAAAATAACTTGAAATTTACAGTAAATATACTATTCACTCAGTATAAATGCCATAGTTATGCTGTGTGATTACATTTAAATTCTTGTTTGTTATGTGCAAAATGTGCAGTTTTTAGTTGAAAAAAAATATAAAATAAGATATTTAAGTTGTAAAATATAAATTAAATGTAGAATAGATATTCAAAGATAAAAATAAGAAGTAAGAAAAAGCAAAAGCGATAGACAGGACGCTTCGTTCAGGTGGTTGCTCAAGCGAATAACTTCAATCTCTGCATGTAGTGACCCATGGAGGCCTTTTCTTTGTCATGAACAAATAACGGCTCTTACTAATGTACACTGACTTAAAGCAAAGAACCAGAAAATTCTGTGCAACATGTGGAAGGATTCGGTTTTGTGTACGTTTATTTCACTTTTCCACACTCAAGCGCACTCTGCACGATTCGATTTATTTCTCATATATATGAATTTTTTTACTATCATTCTATATTTAATGAATCCGTTATATTTCTGTAATAATCAGTTTTTGGATTTCTGATTGATTCTGACAAAGAATTCTGATAATTTTGTCTGAGCATGGTCAGATAAACACAAGTGAAAATTATTATAATGTATTATAACTTTATTAATTTCTGAGTGGGGAAACTTGTCTTTACATATGACCCATCCAAACATTGAACACACACAAACCCAGAGCAGTGGGTAGCCTTTAACCGTGGCTCCCTGGGATGTGATGGTCAGTGTCTTGCTCAAGGACACTCAAAGAGGGATTTAAACTGGCGACCTCTTGGACATACAAAGTACAATTCCATTCCACTGGACCACGCCTTCCCAAAAATTACGCAATCCTAGATATTATTTATCCTTTAGATTCTACATGTGGCTCCATTTCCCATTGACCCAGAAATGGAAGCTGGAAGTGGAAAAATGAATGAATGTGATTTAAAAACCATGTTCAGTGATTTCTCAATTTAATGCAGCAATTAAATTAGACCCTATGTGAAGGTTGCAAGTGCACACGGTTCTAAAAAGAAAGCAGGCGCTGAACTGACAAGCATTTAATCAAACAGTGTTTCTTTAATTCCTGTGGCAGGAGCACGTCACGCTCAGACCCTGATCATTTCTGCCTCATTATAAGTGCATCTAATGGCTCTGTAATGGATCTGTCTTCATCTCGGCTTTGTGGAAACATCATTTACCTTTCGAAAGCCAAACCATCATTATTACCGGCACGACTCGTAACGTGAGAATGGGAAGATAAAGCCATCGTATTTTTAGAACACTGCTAGCGGTTAGCGATGCGTTACTATCTGTCTTTGTTTTGATCACATAAACCAAATAGTTTTTGTTTTAAGTGATCAAACAGAGGCGCTGTTGATTAAAATCTTCATTTGTTGGAATTTTTTTGTATCAAAAAGTGTATTTTTAAATGGTTTCTCAGCTTATGTTTTTATACAGTTTTAGTAGGCCCATCTGGGATGGAGTGCAGAGTTATCATAGAAAATTAAGCTATGGGTAGATTCTGTTTTAAGCAATCAATCTCAATCTTTAAACCCAACACTGAAACCATCCCTTCAATTTCAAAATCTATTTTGAAGTTACAGAGTGATACTTTCAGGAATAAAAATTTTGAACATCTTCAAACTGCAGGATTTCTGTTTGTGGACTTTGTGTGGAACTCCTTCAGGACTCAGGTCTGTGTGGAGTTTTCCTAAAGCGTATGTGTGTTTCCTCCAGGTCTATTGCTTTTTATTACAGTCCAAAAAAGCGGAAAATTTGAGTCTTGATCATAGGTGTGAGTGAGAGTGTGAATGTGTGTTCTGCTCTGTGATTGGTCAGCCACAAGTCTAGGGTGTGTGTCCCGTATTTTAAGTTGCTGGATTTTGGCTACAACTCCGTGACCTAAAACAAAACAAAAAAATGTTTGTCTTGCGCTAAAGCAATAAAACGTTTAAATTTAATTTAATTTGTTCTCATCATCAGAATACATAAATGATCATGACTTTTATTTATGTATTTAACAAGTGTTTAAGCAACTCCACATACCTTCCACAACCCAGTATTACTCCGCGATGGCCCATTTGCAGTTATTTCCCAACCTTGATAATGTAATTTTAGACAGGAGTCTCCAATTAGGTCATGACAAAAAGGTTCCCATTTGTCTTTTAGCGCAGCACCATTAATTATGGAACAATAAAAATATGCATGCCTCCACTCCACTGATGAAACGCCGCTTTCACTGTTTAATTCATGGCTGCTAACTCGGCAGTTTAGGAGAAATTAGCTGGCAATTAAAATACAACCCACTCCCGCGCTGCTGATAGTTTGACGAATACTTTTATAAATGAATATTGTAAGTGTGTGACTAGATACAAGTGTTATGATATAAAAACTAAAGCTGCTTTTGTATTGTCTACAGAACATTCAAATTACTTTTACAAGTTTGTTTCATACATGCATAGTTTTATCAACAAGGAAAAGTTATAACAAGTCTTTTAAAAATATATTCTTATGGATTGGCTTGTGTTGTAGAAAATACTTTATATGTCTGAACAATGCTTTTTTTTAATATTGATCTGTATTTTTAAGCTGCTTACATTTGTGATGTGTGACATTTAGCCTGTGTGAATTGTGTCTCTGTGTGTTTTAAGGCATTTTGCTTTTTATATATCATTTTTTTATTTCATTTTTTTTGTTCCTTTTATTTATTGATTATTAACAACAAAATGTGAACTTTCTAATTTTGCTGTTTTTTTGCCATGACGATAATTAATTGAAAAATTTAAAAAGCTTCCTAAACAAATATTTGTTCAGGTTTTTTTTTTTTATTTTGTGTGTGTGTCTGTGTGTGTGTGTGTGTGTGTGTGTGCAAATATACTGAATGTTTATAGATTGTTTTATATTGATTATATTTATATAGGAGGGCGGCACGGTGGCGCTGTGGTTAGCGCTGTCGCCTCACAGCAAGATGGTTCTGTTTGACACTTTAGGTGTGAGTTCAAGGCCGGTCGGGGCCGTTCTGTGTGGAGTTTGCATGTTCTCCCCGTGCTTGCTCCCCGTGGGTTTCCTCCGGGTTCTCCGGTTTCCTCCCACAGTCCAAAAACATGCGCTTCAGGCTAATTGGAATTGGAAAATTGACCACATAGGTATGAGTGAGTGTGTGAATGTGTTTGTCTGTGTGTCCCGCTCTGCGAATGGTTGGCCACCAATCCAGAGTGTGTACCCCGCCTCCGGCCCTAAGACGCTGAGATAGGCGCCAGCTCCCCGCGACCCTGTAAAGGATGAAGCGGTAGAAGATGACTGACTGATATTTATATAGATTATATAGATTATATAGATTATATTTATATTTGATATTATATTATATTATATTATATTATATTATATTATATTATATTATATTATATTATATTATATTATATTATATTATATTATATTATATTATATTATATTATATTATATATTTTTTTCCAAGATATCTTTGGATCAACTTACATTTTCAAATGCAGGTTAATGCAATTTTTTCACATTACAAGACATGTTGTTTAAGACATACAATTTACAAATGTAATAGGGTTATAAAAGTAATAATACAAGAATAATACAAGTTATAAAAGAGATGAGCGCTGTTCTTGCATTGGATTTTCCAAATGTAGATATTATACAATCTTCGGTGGCAGAAAGTACCAAATGTTTTCTTTTTCAGACCAAAGGACAGTGTTTGCTTTATCTTTTGCTTTTGTCTCTCTGTTTGAGGATCATAAACATGAGGTAAACGCCTTTCGGAGAACGAAGTAGAGTTTTGCTAACCCTGATACAGTGCATTTCTGTCCACTAAAGCCTTACCAGATTCTAACCTCTGCTGTCAGTCCCACACCACCTTTGCTGAAAACGGCCCGACAGCGGCAAAGCTTTCCTGAGCAGCCTTAACTCAAAGGTGCCATTGGTTCAAAGAGCTCTGATCTCGCTTTCCCATCACCCCTAAGTCTCCCTCGCTTCTCTTTTCATGCAAGGATGATGATGCAGTGGTATCTGGCTGTCTGCCGGGTTCGATGTGTGCCCGGTCCGGATTAAATGTCTCATTTTTATCCTGATAAACTCATCAGAGAAAAGAGTGCTGAACAGTGTGGTTCTCACCAAGCGGGAGCCAGTATTGGATTATTGGATTCTAGTTCTTATTGATGAATGTGAGCAATCAGTTCTAGCAGTGGTGTGTGCCCCGGGCAGGTAAACAGCTTGTCTGAATGCTCTGGTTCCATAATAAGGTCATTAATAGAAATCAGTCGACGACTGGACTGCCACAGAGCTAAACAAATCCCAACCTTTACCCCAGTGTCATCAATCTAAACATTCCGGCCTGCAGCAAGCTTATGCCGACTTTAATACATAACTTAGCTTTTGACTAATGGTTCCGGGATAGATGAATGTGCATGGCCGCTCTCTGACAGTGATGGTAAGATTATATGCTGGCGGAGAAGATGGTTGCCATGCTCACCATAAGCATCTCTGGTCAAGTAGATAACAGCTATGTTTAAAGCACTAGCGCTAGCAACAGTTGGTGCGCTTGAGTTGTAATGTGTCTTTGACGTGCTTGAACGCTCATCATTAATAACTTCCAAAGGTGAGCATGTTTTTTCGCATCCTATAACCGTAAATGATGTTGGAGCCATTACAGCGTTTCTTCGTCAAGGCAGTTTAAGGGTCATTCGTTTTTCAGAGTTAGTCAAGAGTTGATCACTGAGATGGTTCGGAGCCATCAAAAGCAACGTGGAAATTGCTGACAGGAGCTAGATCTGTCTGAGATGCTGCTCTTTCACTAGAAGTCAATACGAGGTCAAAGGGTTAATACTAAAATGATAATCAGGACCATCTTCGTAGAGTCCAGAATTCCTGTTTATCCCTTCCTTCCCTTCACTTCAGTCTCCGCTTTCCTTAGACCTCGCTTATGACCCATATAAATGGCTTGAAACATTTATAGGCTAGCCTGGACTATTCCAATGGGACACCAGTACAGCCCAGGTTCAAGATCTCTCCCCTCCCTCTTCTGCATCTTCCCAGCAGCTGCAGTCCTGCATCCAGGCCCACTTCCTCAGGCATCAAGTCTTTCTCATTATGTGCTGTCTATGGTCTAGTGGGATGACTTTTTAGCCTGAGTGCGGGGAATTGAGGAGAAGCTTTGCTCGTCTGCTTTTTCACCCCATGGGAAAGGGCAAGTAGGCGCATGAATAAGAAGAAGATTTATGAACTTGTCTGTTTCCAGAAATCACACATGCTGGGAAGTGGGGGGAAAATAAACAAAATATTATGTCTGCGATACGTTACAAGAATGATGAATAATTAATGAAAACAGTATGCTGTAAATGAGACGGCGATGCTAAATGAATGGATTAAGCTAATGTTGCATTGTAATTTAATTCTGTTGGTGATCCTTAATTGCCAAACGTTTGAGTTTGTCTGCGCATCGGTGTGGATCTTCTTCAATCTGTCGATGGAAATAACTGAAAAAATGGATTGAAAAGTATAAATGAAGGAGGCTATT
The DNA here is from genome assembly GCA_028031935.1 of Paedocypris micromegethes. Lineage (NCBI taxonomy): Eukaryota > Metazoa > Chordata > Actinopteri > Cypriniformes > Paedocypris > Paedocypris micromegethes. Next base: position 20,624,254 of record CM051493.1, read on the forward strand.
ATTTTTGGTCTATTATTTTTAGATTGTGTTTTTGGTTAAGGTCAGCAGTTACTGTAGAAACAAGGGTTAGGGTGGTTTCATGATTCTCCATTTTGTGATTTTCCATTCTCCAATAGAAAAAAATTGGCAAATGATGAGATCTACTGGTTCCACTTGTTAACTCGAGCAGCCGCTTCTTCAAACTGAATCGCAAAGAACTAAAACAACACCTATTAAATAAGCCCAATGCAGTTGGATATTCTGAAGAAAAGATAACTTTATTAGGTCAGAAATTACAAGGACATTTAGCTGTAATGTTACAATGAAAAAGAATACGATGCTCTGCAAATTGCAATGATATTGCTCGGATTGCAGAATTTGGAAGTCTGAAGATGGGTTAGAACTATTGCATCACATTTCCAAGAAATTATCAAGTTTAGTGTTATCATCAAGACTGAGTTAAAAATCTACTCACAGCTGTAATAATTTCCGAGACAAACTAATAATTCTGATATAAATTTACAAAAGGTTTGTAATCTGATATCTCAATGATTCAGTTCAAGTCCAAAATTACAAAGTACAAAGAATTGAGTATAGGACTGTGCATGAGTATGTGCATTCTTAATCTCTTTTTCTGTAACAAAATGCCAACTTTCGCCTCTTTGGCTCAAATATCTTTCTGTCAGTTCTTATCATAAACCTGTGTTCATGTCTTCAAGAGTCTCTCATTTTACCTACATGTATTATGACAGTATAGGGCACAGGCCCGTCTCCTTCTGTCTTTCCCATCACGTATGGCTCTTCCATATTCTCCTGTGTAAAAGATGGTCTGTTGAACCGTGGGCATCTGTTTATATCTTCCCATATTAGCTGCGTTAACCTTCTGACACAGCTCAGATTGATTGGCCAAAGTGCCCAACAGACCGCAAAATAAGAAAAGTGCTTTAGGAATCCATCTTTGAATTCTTAGCCACGTTTTTTTCCATTAAGAGTTTGAGGGTTTTCATTAAGTCAGGTGTTGCGTTATGCTGGGATTTACTGTTGATAAGACACGACCTTGACTTTTAAAGGGGTTTCATGGACTCGCTCTGGGTAAGGGGACGGGGTGCAGTGGTATATTTCATGGGAAATTACAGCTGGGACTTCTAAAAGACTAGGGCACTTTAAGAGAACAGCTCTGGCTGACATGGCTTTGACCTTGGGTGACCTCAACATCCCCTGGTCAGTGTCGTTCTTCACTGCCAGCAAGAATAATGGATGTTCATTCTAATACTCATGGTTCATTAAAAAAGGGAGCAGTGAGTGAGGTCTTTTGGATAACCTGCAAGTGTACGGCTCCCTGGAGAATCCAACTCACAGCTGAAGTTTTATGGTGAACCTGCGCATAGCACATCACAAGTACAACCAGTGTTTCCTAAAGGTGTAATAATTCATGCCTGCGAGAAAGGTTAAATTGTCGTCATTGGATGTGTGTATGCTGAACTGCTTCCAGCCCGCTGTGTTTGTGGGTTTGTTACTGTGTGTGTCTTCAAGCCTCTTCTTTATGTGCTTATTTCTGTGTTTTTATGAGCTGAGCGAGGTATGCTTTGCCCAGGATATGAAAAGGAATCTCAGCGGGGCATCTTCTTGTAAACACTTTTGTTATTACTCTACGCCAGCGCTGATTACACTGTGCCTGTTCTGCTCTGCTCTCTGACCCTGTCACTGTCCTGGGAGACTGTGCCTGATGCCGTGATAGAGGGGCAACAAAAGCCATCTGCCAATTGGGATTTTAGCATTTCTTGTTTTGTTCCTAAACTCCCCTAGAAACTTGCACAGATTCATCAGGGGCGTATGATTCTAGTCAGTCTATGCAGAGCTGCTTTTTGTAGATGTGTGTGTGTGCGCGGGCTTGACCGAAACGTCTCTGAGACCCAAACAAATTATTGTGGTTCTCTACTGGCATTTTAACAAGTGGATAAAAGATGTGTAGAGTGTGTGTTCTGACATTTACCTCACAGTGGGGTCCTAGAGCCACTTATGGGGACCTTAGGCGAACCTAATAACTTTGAATGCCTGTTTGAAAATCAGAATGAGATTGTGAGACTTGATGAGACTCGGGATTTGATTAGAATTATAGCAATGGATCTGCCTTTAGTTGTGTTACGGTCAGAAATAGAGAGTGGGGAATGTATTAAATCAAAAAGTACCCACTTTGATATATCTGCCAGGATGTGTGTGTGTGTGTGTGTGCGTGTGCGTGTGTGTGTGTGTGTGTGTGTGACTTATAATTATGTATATTTATGAGCATATTTCTATATTTCTATAGACGACAAAAAATAATTGGCTTTTATTCAGATCTTGAACTGACGCTTCAGTGTGTCAACAAGTATGCGCTAAAGCTAAAGATTTTTTGCATGTTACATTTTAAATACCATTTTGTATTCAGCTCTTTTCCCAACGTAAACTTCTTGTTTTCTTTTGCCTCAAGCTATTTGTGCGAGACAGGTTTCATATTTAACAACATTTGCCCTAAAACTGTACATCTAATATGTTTTGGAAAGTCTTGGCTTCGATGTTGCACTACAGGAAGACATTTTTTTTTACAAACACTGTTGCATTTCCTAAAGTATTTTGGAAAAACGCTAAACGGTAACGTCAACTTTGGATCCAATCAAAACCACGCAAAGCACACAATTCAAAATGGCGGCTGTTCTGATACCTCCATTTTTTGACTACCATGGTGATGTTCTTCCTTAATGATCAGCCAAGAATTGATGAGACGTAAGTTACCTTTTACTGAAGTTGATAGCCAGGAATTAATATTCCTCCCTCTGTTTCTGCCTTTCCCTCTGCGGTTCATTTGTATGCTGCTGTATGTCAGAGTTGCGTGAGTCGTTAATGACATTATGAATAATGGATGCTACAGTTCAATAAAACATTTGGCTTGATTTAGCCCAGTTTTAGCGCACAGTAGTTATCTTGCTAAATGTGTTGTTGTCTCTAGTTGTTTAGGTGATTTTTTTTGTCTAATACCACGGAAATATTATTTATTTTTAGATAATATTAGATATTAGTTATTTTTTATATTTGTTATATTTATTATTAGATCTACAGCAAAACATAGAGTAGATTGAATCAATATTATTATTAAATTAATTTAAATATATATGAAATATGTGCAGGTAAATAAACAGTTTTATGAATTAAATCATCATCAGTTAATTTAAAAACGACCACATTTTAGATATTTTATTACAGTGTACACATTTAAATTGTACAATATATTATTATAAACAGTACATACAGAATATTATTACAGTATGAATTAATATTATCAGTTATTAAATTTGTATTCTAACAAATTGTCACAGTTCAACCCCCTCAATATGCAAAATATTTATGCCGTGCCTCAGAGTTCCAATAAATTATAGATGATTTTTGTACTACAGCAGTTTCTTTGATGAGGTGTGAGTTTATTTCAGGGTGAAAGTGTTTTAATTAAAGTTTCAAAGAAAACGTATTAATTTTTAATGTCCTAAACTAAACACTGTCACATGCAAATGCGTTCTCTGCCTTTATGCAAAACAAGTAAATGTTGTGTAATGTTAGTCATAGTTTGCTAGAACAAAAGCATGGCAGAGAATAATCTTGATTCATGCTTGATTTAGTGCTTAGTTATCTGATTTGGATTTTTTCCATCTATTCATTTGTCTGTCTGTCTGTCTGTCTGTCTGTCTGTCTGTCTGTCGGTCTGTCAACATATATCTGTATGTCAACAACGCATGTGCTAATTAGCCAAATTTGCCCTAAAAATCAAATCATCTTTTTGCAACAACAATTGGTTTGTAAAATCATGCTGGAAAAGAAACTAGAAAGATAATGTTTCTCAGATGTATTAAATAGAGTCTTTTTTCTAAAATGCCAAACAATACCGTATCATAGAAGAGAATCCTAGAATACAATAGTGTGAACAAACCTAATAATTTTACCATAAAACAAAAACACAACAGTTTTTTATGGGTATTTTAAGTCTGTATTGATTCAAGCAAACGCAGAAATAACTTCACAGATTTAGTCATTATCCAGAGTGGAAAGAATAGTTTTAATCTAATTTCAGTGGTGTGTGCAACCAAGTTTCATTAACAGAAATGTTAGAGTGTCAGTTATACTGTAGATGACCGCAGACTGAACCCAACAAGGTCACAGACGATCGTACGTCACCTTGTCTCATCCTGGCAAACCAAGCAACACCAACCACTTGCACTCACACTATGGCTGAATGACAAAGTGAGCTGTAACACTATATTCCGGGTCATGTATTTTTAATTCAAAACAGTGAAAATCTTAAGGTCACGTAGTTGTGAACTGGTGTTTCCATGTGAACGAAAAGGTGTTTGTGAAACACACAAAACTGTCTACAAAGAGTGAAGCCTGTAGTCCAGCGGACCAAACCATATCTTGAGTCGTGAATGCAAAAATGCTAAATGCACAAAATGTCCAGCCTGGCCGTAATTGGCAAAAATCAACCGATGTGCAGATTTGTTGGAGTTACTAAGGAACTCTTAAACAATCCGCCACTATCACTCAGTGCTTTGCTGCCATAATTCTGCTGATTGTAGCCAGTTGGAAGAATATCCATAATCAACCCATCCACCAGCAAGCAAAACAGGCCGAGAGCTTAGGCTTATGCAGAGCTCCACTGAGAAGAACCAGCATTGGCAAGGTTTCTGATTCATTCATCATCCAATCTATTTTCAACCACAATGAGTGAAATAAAGTATTAAATCAAAGCTGTGTGCTAACAGTCCATTCCATGAGGCTACTAGCAATAATGGCCAACATTGATATAAGAAGACGTTTTATTAAAGTGTGTATGGTCAGTTGGCTTGACTTGGGGTTACCAGTTCGAAGACACAGCATCCAAGTAAAATTAAATTTATGAAGGGTCATTGGTGATGTCAGCCAAATAGAAGAAGCGAAAGTAAGAAAGGATCGGTTATGATTATGCTCCAAATGTTCTCATATGGGAAATCAGCCTTGGACTTGGAATTTAAATTCAAGACATTGTCACACACTGATATTTAGCCCAAAGTAAATATTGCTTTAAGCTCTTGGCTGCCAATTATGAAGGGATTAATTTTCTATTAACTTACAAACAAAGCAAGGTTTTTGAGTATATTATGCCATTTTCATGCAAGTAATTTTCATAAGGCGGTTTGAAGTCTGATGAATGCTTTGTTTGTAATTTTGATATATGGTAGAATGGAAAATAACCCTGGGTAGCTTAACGTTTTTTTATGCAATGTACCTTCTGGCCTATTTTTTCTGCGTCAATGTTCTCAATAAATGTTTAATTGAGAGTAATGGTTGTAAGCTGCTTCTGCATGATGGTTGGAGTGGACGAAACCATCATGATATAGTATGAAAAATCTGCCATAAAGTAATGTTTTCACTGTAATTTGTCTTGGTCCGTATGCTATTTGCGTTTAAAGTTATCTAATTTTTTCATTTTATTATGTTTTGATCCTCCTCTCATATACGTAATGTCCATGTGATTTGCTAAATTTGACTCAAGTTGGCTAAAGTTGTCCATTAGCCTGTTTGTCCTGGCCCGGCAGCTTCTTGGTCTCTTTCTCTACTAGTAGAAAATGTAGAAGCACTGCTGTGAAGTAGTGTTGTTAATGTGTGACAATCAGGAACACTTGGTGCTCAATGGATAAATGGTGTCAGTACATTTGAGTGTGCGCTCTTCAGAAATCCATACCTGTCTTTTTGTCTTCTCCACGTTCATGAAGAGTTTCATGAAGAGAACTCACCCACTTTACTTTAGTTCCTGTAGTAAATCTTGAATATGAGGCTTACAGCGGTGATGTCCTCTGCACATTTTACAAAAATGCTGGTGTTGTTGTGTCATTGTGGGTCCGCAGAGTGAAGTTGAGAGGGCCTAGTCCACATCCATGGGGAGACCTGGAGCTTGTTATGATGGTGCTGGAAATCTTTCTACCAACCAGCACATCTAAAGACGGAGAGTACAATAATGAAGTACAACAAGCAACCGAACAGCAGCATGTTCAGTCCGATCTGGTCCATTTTGATGATGAACTGCTGTGGAATGATGGTGTTAAATCTCGAGCTGATGCTTGTGAAGAACACTTGAAGCCATAGTTTTCCGGACGGTTGGGAGCTTTGTGGAGTGAGTGGAGACTGCATTGTCAATTGACCGTTTTAAACATTAAGAAAACTGGAATAGGTCCAGAGTGGTAAGAAAGTGAGGCTTGATGTGCTTCACACAAGACGATTAAATGCGACGGGGGCTGACATTATTTTGTTACAGGGATGGTTGTGGTGGCTGTTAAGTAGGTAGGGATGGCACCATGGGTCAGAGAGATGCTAGAGATGTCACTGAACACCTCTGCCAGCTTCAGGACAGCCTCTTAGCACACGGTCAAGTAAGTTGTCTGGACCCAAAGTTCTCCGTTCATATAATCTGGCTGAGAGATAAATTTAACAGGGAAATACCTCAGTTAGTGGGATAGGGTATTAACGATTGCTGGCAAAAAATGTACATGCTTCAAAGTGTTCAAAGGAATCAACCACACAGTTTCCGGGTGTCTCTACTATTCGGGTGGGCATTATTCCCAGAGTATTTCACCTTTCTGATGCCACAAGACAGTTTTACCCTGACTACCCTTAGACTGTCCCATCTTCTCAGAAAGCAGTGATTCTGGCTCTTGGGAGCCTCGTTTCTAGCTGTCTCAAATGTCCTGATTTTTGCTACATCAGCAATGCATTTGGGGTAGGCAGTATCCCATTCTGTTGTATCAAAGCAGTCCTGTAGAGCTTCTGTTATTCCCTCTGGCCACAGTGCTCCTTTTTTTCCAGATTGGTTTGGCAGCATTTGAGCGCCCTGTTTGTTGGCATTAACATAATGGAGAATTGGTAGAAAGCATCACGGTTGGGGAGGGTTTATATGCTCCTCTTTGGGTGGTGTAAACAACATCCAAGGTGTTGTTTTCATGAGTTGGAAAGTCCATGCATTTGTAAGTTTTGGAAACTGAGTGTTTGTAACCATGTGGTTGAAATTACCAGCCAGGATGAGATTAAAAAAAAAAAAAAAAACATTGAGGTGGCAAAAAACATTAGGCCGCTCACTGACTTTTCACATTCTCACTGAATTTTATTAAGAGCCTCCCTCTATTATCTATTGTTGTTTTTGTAGTATCGCCGATTGCAGAGCTTGGGACATTGTTATTAAGCTATGGTACCATGAACACAACACAACACACAAACACTCTCCTCTCCTTTGTACCAATTAATTGGATAAAGTCAGATGTTTTATCCATATACATTGTGTGCCCTCATATGTTGACCAGCAAAATGCTGCTAATGGTTGTCTTGGTTGTCTTGTATGGGTTAGCCTTGACAATATTACAACACACTTTTCTACTTCTGCTTCCTCTCGTGCCGTCTGTTCCACGTCTATACTGTAGCTGGTAAGCTGGTGTAACCGAAGCCGCTAGAGTTGAATGCTGCTGAGAAGTCGCTAGATAGAGAATCCATCTTCTTGGGAACGGATGCTTCAGTAAGTGCCCCATCGGAAAATATTGCAAAATACTGTCAGAAAAAAAGTCTGATTCTTTTTTTTTTGTGAATGCGCAGAGCTGTTGCGAATGTGGACAAATAAAGATGAAGATGAAAATAATTCATGGAAGGATTGCGTAGTTCCATATATGAGTATTTTTAGAAGATTAGAAATTTGAGAGTTGCTTTGCTTGTCTTTGATCTTTGTAATTCTGTGTAGTTTGGTTCTGGCCTGTCAGGTGTGTGTATTTCTCATCCAAGAAAAAGGTAGAATGAAAAAAAAAGATCAGTATTCATTGTTCCATGCAGAGTAGGAAAGACAAAATGCATTATTTATTTTTGCTTTAGATTCTTTTCCTTTACCTTTTCTGTATTTCTTCGATTTCGTACCCTGTCTCTGGTTTGCTTTGCTTGTGGGTTGGTACGCATGAAAAAACACCAATCCTGAGGCGAGGAATGTTGAGCTAGACATCTCGCTCATCTGAGATATTTCGAAAAGCTACGCTGCAAACTCTATGCGATTGAAAAGCGTGATATAGAGAGTGAAGCCAATCTGACTCTTGGAGCGAGCAATGTTAACGTCACCCCGAGCACACAATTACATGTGAGGGCAGAATAGTATCATGCTTTACATTTTTTGTGTGCTTGATCTTGCTATAGTTCAAGTTCAAGTTTATTTATATAGTGCTTTTCTTAGTTTGAGACCAACGCAAAGTCACTATGTGAATTAGGGAAAAAATTGTCTTTAGAGAATCAAATGTACATTCTTTATCTGTGTTCAAAAATTAGAAAAAATAGTCAATTTTTTCCATGTTCTTCAGTGTTCAGACTATGGGCTATGACCATGGGCTATAGACCCTTAAAAGTGTTTTTATGTTTCAGACATTTGCAAAAAAAAAATAAGCATTCATTTTGCTCAAGATCAAATTCAAATTCCAATTGTATTGGTCACATACATATTATACGTGGTACAACATGTAGTGAAATGTGTTCTGATCATTCCAGCATTTTAATATTGGAATGGGGGAAATCCATTCTTCTTCATTATTTTTCCAAATGTTGATAAACAAACTGAATTTGTATGTGTTTTACTCATGTGTGTAATATGTGACATAATATCTTACAGCTTACAAATGTCAATGAGGGAGCCTGTTTCCTTCAAGAAAATATTATCAAAGCTGCTTTGGGACCAGACTGAGAAGAGACCACCCTAAGGAGGGTTATCTAGTAGTGGTGCGTCATTCATGAACCATTTGTTCATATTTAAGAAATCGTAAACAGAGCTTGATAGTAACGTGTCATACTCAGAGAATCGTTCATTGTCTTTTTTTAGTTACATCTAATTAACTGTTTTCTGTGCATGAGCAAAGTATACACACTGATTCCAGATCAGTCGCATTTGTTCCCACTGAAGCCAGAAACAGTGTAGAATCGTTCCATTCTCCTGCTCCTAGAGGGGGAAAACATGCTCCACAATTAAACACTGATTATGGTTCATGCAAACTGGAATTTATTAGCTCAATTTTTATATAAAAATTAAGACTTGAGTGAGGAAGCATTATTTGCACATGTCTGAGCCTCCTTTGCTTGCTGATTGGATAGATTTTGGATCCGTACCCTAGTCATTTCACAAGTCTTTGCTCATGATTTTTGTTTTTGTGGAATTTTATTGTAATGAAGCACTTTTTCCATCCATCCATTTTCTACCGCATACTAATTTTTATGGCAGCTGACTGTTCTTTTTACAGTTATATACCTTTTAAAGTTTTGCAGCTCTAGAATTGTTTATTTTTTTGTAACTACAAGTACTGTAACTGTGTACATGTTTTAATGCTATGGTTCTAGCTCTATAAATGTGCTATTCAAGTCAGTTTTATAACACACACACACACACACACACACACACACACACACACACACACACACACACACACACACACGCACACACACACACTATCTATAGAATATGATTATACATTTCTCGTCTTGATGCAGTAATTTCAGAGAATGTAGCACAGGAAAAGATTATCTTGTTTTCCACAAAATAATTTTGACTAAAGCACCTGAAAGAGAAAAATTGTGTATTCTTCAGAACACTCACACTGCATGGCATTGCAACACCCATATCGACAGTTTCCAGGGAATTTTTCAAGTAAACACGTTTGTTTGACCCTTCACATATTTTGAATAGCACTGCCCTGCAAAAACATATTTTGTAATTATTTTTGAAGTAACAGCACAAAGCATTTTTAAAGGTGCCTTGGCCACGGACAGAGAGGCACTAGGAGGGTCTCTGATGTTGAAAGTGGGCAACATCCACTTCCTTCGTTTTGTGCCAGAAAACAGCAGAGATTATATCTACTCTCTGAGAGGCGCTAGAGAATAGAAGTGCTCAGCTTTAATAAAGTGCTGTTTATCGTGTAGAAATGGACGCTAGAATGGATTTTGAGGAAAATAAAAGTCCTTTGGCACGTACTCGCCAAAGACATGTTCTATTGACTACGGCTCTTTTTATGCAAAGGCACTTCACACGCCAAAGCTTTGAGCACAGAGAACTCATGGACGGCGTCTGATAATGTCAAACAGGCGGGTTTTCACTTGAAGATTGGGAAGTGATTAACTTCTGAAAGAACCGAAGAAGTTTAAAAATTCCCTTAGTTTAATTCTCCGGTTGAGAGCTGTGATTTTACCACCGAAAGTCAAATCATGGAAACTGTGAGACGTATATATGTCTATCACAAGAATAGCGACCTTGATTAAACTCTTTACGCTCCCGACTGCTGAATTGCAATTCGGCTGTGATTTGTTTACACAGCACTGTTCACACACATTTTTGTTAAAGCAGCCATAATTTGACAGTTAGCTCAATCAGCATGTATGTGTTTCCCATGGCAGCTAATGGTCTTGAAAGACCCCAGTGTTTGCCTCCTGTGGGAAACAAGAGCGCCACATATCAGGCGTTCCACACATTTAAGCTGAAAATGAAACATTTTAGCGAAAGAAGCAATATTACAGGTATGCACATGCAAATTGTGTTTTGTACATTAGATGGATTGCAGTAGTTTTCCTTCAGGTATAAACGCTTCTGGGTTTTATTGCTGTAATCAGCTGTGAGACGGTTCCTTTGCCCTTTCTGCTCCGAGAAAGCCGCATTAGTTTTCCACAGCTGTGGCTTCTTGGCACGCAGGACATAAAGTGTTCAACGTTGATAACAAAAAAGAGGGGGAAAAAGCCACCAACTCATGTTCTCATGCAAGTCTTGGGCACTTGCACAAAGAGAATCAGCCATCAAAAGTCTGAGTTATTTTCTCCTTCTCACAAATGGCCTTTCTTTATCTCGTATTTCTCGGGAGAAATTATCTTCAAAGTGTTGTGATGAGAGATATCTGTCATTCACATAATGGGAAACGCAGCCTGCGGATTTGGACAAGAATGGAGTGGATAAATTAGCTGCGGCTGTAGGCTTTGAGACATTACTACAACAGTACTAGTTTAAAAAGATTTGTGTAGGGTAATATGGGGACAATAGCATTAGCTTTGTAGCTCAGACAGTTGAGCGGGTATTTGGAACACCAAAGGTCATGGCTGGATTCCGAAGAAAGCATGACGATGTTCCATTGTTAAAATTGAAATTCAGGTGAAATTGGATAAAAACACTGGCTTGTACATGCAGCTTTGGATAAAAACAAACTCAAAATCCAGTGACTTTTATTTTGAAACTGAATTTGTTTTGGAAATGTTTGACTGTTTTTGGTGTTGTACATCATTAACACTTACAGTTTTGAAAACAAGAAGATTCAAGTAACGTCAAACAATTGTGTATTGTAATAGCAATCGTAGATTATTTTCAGAAGACTTGTGGTTGTGTTTGCCCGTTGTTCATTTCTTAGTGATCTCAATTGTGTGTGACACTTTCAATTGCTTGTCAAATTAGCTGATTTTCAGGGATGTCTTTGATCAAAAAGAGGCTTGTTGTTCATTCAGAACATTGAGGGGAAATGCCTTTCAGAGACACTATTGTTCAAAGAGTCTGTCATTAGTCATGACACAAAGGGCTTCCACAAGCACTACATTTTTCACACACAGACCAAACAGTCTTTGCTTGAGTTGTTACCGATAAAGGAAGAATAAAGCTCTAATGTGGTGGCTTGGTTTAGGCATGCGGTAAAATATCCAAGCCCTGTTTGTGGTCCCAAAAAGACCCGCGGTACTATTCTCCTCAAGGAGAGATATAAAGGCCTCTTCAGTAGAAATATGACATTTTGATGTAATAAGAGTCTTAAGTTGTGATACATATGCCTTGTAGGATTTTTTTCTCCTGTAGGCAAATTAATATTGCACGGTTAGAAGATTATTTGAATGTGGAATTTTAATACTGTCCTGACATATTATGTGCTGTTCTTCAGAGGTCATGAATACACACAAAAAAATTTCCCAGTAGATTTTACCATCATAATTTCAGCAAGCGCAGTATTTGTCCTTGATGATAATGGCTTTCATATTTAAGTATGGTCATAGCCATAGTCATAATACTGACAAACAACATAATTTTTCAATTCACACAGCTGCTTTGGGACAGTACGCGACTGGAAAAGGCTTTTTAGCTTGATATTTTAATTATTTTTGCTTCATTTTATGGAAAATGTTATTTATATTTTCTATTCTGTTAAGTTTTGCATAGTTTTGCATACACATACTGTATACTGTACTTCATCCTGGTCAAGTATAAGTTTATGGCACAAATAACCCTTCCCAAAAAAATTTAAACACTAATCTAAAACCTAAAATCTAAAACACTTTCAGGTGTCTGGAGCCACTTATTTCTCAGCTTGAAGTAGGATGCAGAACTTGAATTGATGGCTGACCAGTTTCCGGTGGGGACACTTGGACATTTAAGGTCACAGTATCACTCACATTGAAGGGACAGACAAAATGAGAGGAAACCATAGCCTTATATATAAACCAAGCACACACCATCAGGAAAGCATTGACAGGGATAAACTCTATCTGGTCCACCTTGCTTTGAGGTGACAACACTACTGTGTGACTGTTACACACGACAACGAATGAAATCTGTCGGTCTTCATACACTGGACTCTCACCTAGAGGAGATGACTTTAGAGTTGTTTAGTAACAAACCTCTTTTTGCAGTCATCATTGTTTTGGCAATTGGCCAAGAATCCTGCAGCGCTTCTTGACGTTACGTCCATTGCTCCAATACTTGGAATGGCTCGCCACAATACAAACATATACATTTAATTTTTAGGGATTTATTCCAGTCTGCAACAGACCTGCAGCTTTTGCTTAATTGTAACCGATCACCATCTTCACAGATTGATTGTTTTAAAGCAAACTCAATTTTTGTCTCATTAACTGAAGCTTCATACAAGTTTCGTTCCCATCTTTGAGAAGAATGTAGGTACAATTTTATTTTTGCACTAGACTGGATTAAACACTGCCAGCACTGCACTGATTTCAGAACTGGTCAAGCCCCGGAGGTCTTTCTTCCTTTATTCAAAATATGTTCCTGTTGGAGCCAGCATTGAGGTTGGATCTTATTTTTGTAACAAGACCCCTCACAGCTATATTTCATTACATGGAGGTCCAGAAAAGTCTTGCTTTTGAAGTCCAAACCATTCAAGTTCACACAGTTCGGGAAGCAGATTTCAATCCTCTTCCCGGACTAGGTTCATCTATATCTGTTTCTATATCCTGTCCATCACTACTGAACTCACCTGTAGAGCTTCGCTTTTTGTTTAGCTGCTGACTATTCACTCAAACGGCTCAATACTTGTTTATCTTGTTTTATCGGCCCTTGCCCCTGTCCTGCCCTGTGCGTAGGGACTAGCGGAGCTCCCTGCACCGCAGATAAAATCGTTTGGATCCTGATAAAAAGAATTAGCAGCACAGTTGGAATTGATTTCTAAATGGCTGTATACAAGGTATTGAAGTGCTTCTCTGTACATCCAGGGGAAACCAGATTCCACACAGGTCACATTAAAATGCTCCTTATGTGAGTCAGGTTTCAGCTGGAATGTTCCCTTGAATCAATGATGGAGGCTTAATTACTGGGTATGACCAGAAACAATATCAGAGTAATGACATATTATCAGATTTAGTTTCAGCTCTGAAAGCCCGAGCAGAATCTGGAAGGTCATTTGTTTGGCTCTGCATCTCTGAGGAAAATGCTCAACCAGAGTGACAATGAAGTTATAACATTCTTTATATTGTCTTTCCCGATTTTAATTACTGTCAGATCCTGATGGAATGTTTTCTGAGGAAGTAATGCTCCAGGACAGGTTTAATTTTAGATTTTCTATACAGTAATTGTGGCATTGACTTTGATAAATGGAATTGTCTCAAAGATTAAAGTAGGAATTAGTCAGCGAGTCTGACAGCACTCTTCAGTTTTAAACAACTGTTCCTCTTTAATATATTGTTGAGTGTCGTGTGAAAAATGTGAAGTGTAGGAAATTGCACCACTGGGCCACAGGGGAAATATGACAAGTCTCTGCACATCCTACCCCAAAATGTCCACCATCTTGAACGTTAATAAAATCTTCCCTAATATACTCGCATGCTATCAGGTTTGACAACATCCTTCCGCTATAGGTTGCTTGCTACTCTGGTACCCTAGGAGTGAGTACTCTTAATCTTGGAGTCTAAGGTAAATTGGAGTTAGGAAGTTGTTAGTGAATAACAATTTTAATAATTCGACAAGTTTCTGTTCTCCTTGAGGAATCAAACCCATGATCTGGTGTTTCAAACACCAGCGCTCTACAGACTGAGCTACTGAGAAAGCTCCTGGAGTGTCGATGCCACCAGGTTGCGATGGCGTTGCTCGAGGAGTGTCGATGTCACCAGGATGGAGATGATGTTAATTGAAGGAGTGTCGATGCCACCAGGATGAAGATTCCCCTTTGCCCTTGTCCCATGGCTTCCTGGAGCGTCGAGTGGGTTCACCCTACATCTCTATGATGTAATTTGCCTTGTCTCTTCTGAAGATTCAGTTCTTTTGTGTCGTTGTGGGTTGAATGAAGCTACCTCACTTCCAGGCCACAGAGAGGATTTTTTTTTCTAGCCACTGTTGAGATTGTAGCTTGCTCACTGGGTCATATTTGTAAATAACTTTTTTCCTAATTCCGCGTAGCTGCTTTGAGTTGGTCTTGGACTGAGAAAAGTCCAAGTAAACTTGAACTTGAACAAGTCCAATTTCATACCAATGGACCACGACTGCCACACCACAACTAGTGTGAGTGTTAATGCAAGTGTTTGTGTGTCCAATTTAGGGTGTTGAGGGTCCCACCTTCAATGTTGCCTTGGATTTTCTCCAGCACCCTGTGACCCAGAAAAAAAAAGCAATTAAAAATGCTTTAATCCAATTTTTGTCCATTAAAGCTAATACAACCATCTCTGGACCAAAGGCATGGAGACATCCTGGATGTTTCACAATTATAAATTATACCATATTGTTTATGAATTGTACTCTGTAGGAAGGGGTCTCTCAATCAATTTTTCTGGAATAGATGGCAGGTTTTAATGTTTGTTCTCATCATGTGGCAGTCATATGGTCTATTGATTCTTGGCAATCAATAGAAGTGGTCACATAGTACAGAGCAACACAATTTCTGTCAATAATGTGCAGCCAATAATGGGTTTTTAGTACATTCAGCTAAACTAGATTGCAGGTTCGGCAAGATAAAACAGCTTTGTTAACATGGTTTTATATATCTACATTGCACAACCTTCTCATGATGTTTAGTTCTTGTCATTAGTGTTGCGTAGTCAGTTCAACCAATGTTCCAGCACTTCAGTGACAAAAGCTGCTGATCTGATACCTTAATAATTAGACATTGGTCTTGCTCATCAGAGCGTCAATATGTGCTTGATGGCTCAATGCAATAAGCAGACCCTTGTGGGAGAATGTGTTCAAAAGGGTTGTAGGACCGGTCGATTATCTCTGACCTGCCACATCGGTACGGAAACCAATTAAGTGTGTAGCAGTGACTGAAGTCCTGAGAGATGCGATGAGGACTACATCAGCCATGTCAATCACTTGCTACCAGCCAGACACATGATCGATTGAGAACTGCCTTTTTTTTTAACTTAAGTGTAGTGTGCCAGGAATATAAATTGAATGTACTACATAAGCGACGACATTTTACACGAGCAACGTTCTGTGTAGATCTGCTTATAGCTTGTTAGAGACATGCTGGATAAATTTCAGAATGTCTAAGAAGTGAAAAGGCCACCCACTGACTTACCCACCGGTGAGGCAAGGCCTGATAACCTAAAAGTTAGATCTGAGTTTAAAAATCATGTCGTTTTCGAAGCACTACTTTAATAAACACTAGACTGTAAATTCAAAGTTTAGATCAAGCAAAGTGATGTAAAACAGACTTAAAAATGTAAAAATGAATAAAAAAAATAAAGATATTTATATTTCTCCAAAAGAATTCTTCAAGTACAATGACAAAATAATTGCAGAACTGCAAAACTGTTTATTTATAAAGGCTTAAATAAAAACATGTGTCATAAAAACAAATACGTTTGCGGTGCAGGAAGTCTTTTAAAAGTATGAACTGTTAAACAGTTTTGCATTAAGTCTGTTTTTTTTATTTGCTCCATTATACCAATTAGTTGTATATAGTGACATGAAACAAACATTTAACGACAGAGAAACTCAGATACACAACGAATGTGCAATGACAATGACTGAGAAAGAACCTAGTGACAGGTGAGACTTAAATAATAATGCAATTGAGAAACAGATGTAACCAATGAACCACATGACTACAGACACAAACACGGCTGGAGACACGGAAACATAGTCTGTGGCGACGTAACATTACCTGGGATCTGGAATCGAGTCTCCGTGGCGGAACACATGCCAAAGCAAGATTTGGCACGAAAAACAAAACAAAACACAGGAACACCTGAACTGCAATCACCATTTGCTGCGGCAGCGTCCAACAGACTAAATAAAGATTTTCTATACAGTCATACAGTATACTCAATGATACTGCTTGGTACGAGTGCTGTAACAGGAGTGCAACAGTTATTATTAGTCGCCAGCCCGAGCCGTTTTGTCAGCCGAGTCGATCTTGTACCTACATCGGCATTTGTCCTTCAGTGCAGTGAGTGCAGGTGTGCGTACACCTTCCCCAATTTTACACTAACTGGCACGGTTGCACTCAATCGTTCTGTTAAAATTCTCACAGAGCAGGAACCAGAGAAGCAGAGACAGGGAACGTCATGACATGAAATGGAGATTTAATGACAAAACGAGGACGTCAACTTACAAAGAAACTCGGGTACACAATGAAGTTGCAATGACAATAGCTGCTTTCACACAGCAATGCCTGTAAAATGCCCAGACCAATATTTACTGGTACATACTGTTCACACAAGCGCTGCCATTCCCGCATTTTAACGGTAAAGAACAATTCACACAGCGTTTTCAAAATACCAGTATTTCCGGTGACATGCTTTAAACAGCTGTGCTGTTCACTGAAACTAATAAACCACATGACTACAGACACCAAACACGACCAGAGATACGGAAACACAGGAATATGGAAACGGTTGCGGCATAACACTCGAGTCAATTAGACTCGAACAATATCTTTGTAAAATAAACATGTAGCGTGGTATTACAAATATAAGAACTGAATCGTTATATTTTTTATGTGATATTTACACCAAATAAGCCAAGCAGGAGAAGCTTCAAAGTGAAAAAACTTGTTATGTATTGTAATGTAAAGTTAAGTGTTTTTAAAATGTTTTTAATATTTGAAAAGAGGTCAATCTTTTCCTCTATCTTATCATTCTCTATATAAATATTTTTTTCTCTTTCACTAGATCCTTTTCTCTCTCACTCACAATATCTCACCTTCTTTTTCTCTCTTTTATTCGCTGTGTTCTTCATCTCTGTCTGTCTTGTCCTCGCTCTTCCTCTCTAGCTTTTTGTCTCTCTCTAGCGATCTTATTTTATCTTTCTTTCTCTCAAGTTTTTCTACTTTTCACGTTTCACTAAATCTCATCCTTTCTCCCTCTCTATTTCTTTCTTATCTGTCACTAACCTCCCACAATCTCTCTGAGTCTGTATCTCTATTCCTGATAAATAGTATCAAATTGAAATTGTGTGTAGTGTGCTCCCAATTCCAGACCTTGTTAATGCAATTAATAATGTATGGATATTCTAATTAAAAATTAGCTTGCTCCATTTTACAGTGTAAACACAATTGATTGTGCGTTAATTAAGTTTTAAACATAATTGATGGGATTCAAAATTAGTAGTGAATCTATGATGGTTATCCAAGCCTCCTGGAGCAGTTTAATGCATAATTGACTGAAGGTATAATAACACGCATTCTGGCAGCATTCTTGAAATTGCATCACTGAAAGCAAACAAATGCAGTCGCATAATACACATGTGCTGGTGGGAATATGAGATAAACTGATTTCACACGAAATGTATGCTTCTTCTCATTTGGGAAAATTGAAAATTACCAAAAGTCCTTGCTTTCGTCCAATAATATGATTTCTAACACACTCCTTGTGTGGCAAGGAGCCAAAACAAAGTAGGACACGCCCAGTGTGGGTAGCCAGCCAATAGCAGGGAAAAAATCCCAAAACACAGACAAAGCATGTAATTTAATCGGCTAAAGATAAAAAAAATTGTTCCGTTGTTCCAAAAATTTTTTTTTCCAATTCTTAGTCATGGGGAGCTGGAGCCAATTCCAGCAATTTTGGGTCTGAAGGCAGGTCAACCAATCACAGAGTTTGTACACACAGACACTTACATTCACACTCTCACTCAAACCTACAGACAATTGTCCAGACTCCAAATCTCCTGAATGCATGTGAACTGTGGGATGAAAACCGGACACTAAGTTTAAACCGACTCCTGAAGAACGTCGGCGCTACAGAGAAATCTACAAATGGGCAACGAACTTGAGTCACTTTCTCCCGGTGAGGCAACTTATAATATATATAAATATATATATATATATATATATATATATATATATATATATATATATATATATATAATATTTTAATATATATTTTGTTATGTGTCTATTTATATGTATAATATTTATATGTACTATGTCTATATGTTATAGTTATTGTGTCAATAATAGTTACAATTTTTTATTTATTTATTTATTTTTTTTGAGGATTTAAATATACAATTTAAAACTCTGACTCCGCTTGTGCAACTGAAAGCATCATAATGCAAAATGTAAATTATGTAAATTCTAGATTGGCACAACACATTGCATCGAGACCCCCTCACATTCTCAACCACCCCACACTCTAATAACTGAAATCATAGCCTGAGTCAATAACTGAGTCTTGCTCATAACTTTCCATCTGCTTTCCACCTCTAAGACTGGGAAGTTTACAAGTTGAGTTTAAAGGCAGACAGGAAGCAGTACTGCATCCAGACTGCCCAGAGAGATTATGGATTGAGCCGCCACCGTCCCACCTCCAGATGCACCTGTGACCCCCATCAAGCCTTCTCTAGCTGCCAATGCTCGCTCTGAGCTCAGGCCACAGGGTCCCACCAGCCGAGAGGATGCCATCTGTCCAGCCCTGCTTGGTATTCGTTCAGGGACTCTCTGACACGGCCCTTTCTCATCTAGTCACTTGTTGTGATGTCAGCTGAACCACCCTGAAACGCTTGTGCTGCAGACCAGTCCAATGTTGAGAAAAGGTCAGTGTGCGGATGTTGAACTTATTCTGTTGTGCTCTGTTGTGATATCTACATTGATCCGCCATATTGATTTACTGCTATTGACACAGTGCATGCCTGTTCTTCTCCGATTCTTCCATTTTAAATTCATCAGCTGGCACACTGTGGTTCCGGAGGCAGAGCATGGCACGTTCACAGCTTCAGTGGAGTGAAGCTTTAAAAGAACATCCACCTATTTTTGCATCAAATTAGCAATAAAAATAATCAGACGAGCAAAACCCCCAGAGACAGGAATTTACTTCCCTCTAAGTGGCAAAATCTCATTCTCACATTGTTCTTTCCTTTTGCATTTCATGTGTGATATCACCATTGTTTCACGGAGCATTATTTTTAGCTGAGAAGCTGTTTGGGGGAAACTTGAGAATGATACCCAAGGATGACCATTTTATATTGTAGAATCGTCTACTCATGTAAAGTCGGCATTGACATTTACATTTATCAGTTAAAACAATGCAACGAGAAAAAGGCTGAATCTGGCACTCGAACCCAGAACCTTGGTGTTGTTAAAACCAGGTTTTCAGATTGAGTTACAGCCTTTGCTGCTTGTGAAGGTCCTGAAAATGAGAATGGGTTGTGTTTTAAGATAGAAGGAGAAAGTGAGGGCGATGATGTCTGATATCCAGGGATCCTCTGAAATGCATGAGGCGATGAACACATTATTGACAGTCTGCACCCAGCGTGTTGTTTCTCTGTGATCTCTCCACGGACCCTCTGTAGTGTCGAATGTAATGACGCCCGCAGAATTGCCGCCCGTTACGGGGAGAAATCAAAGCTCTCACCGTAATTCAAGCTAAAGCAGGTTTAATAGAAGTATTAGATGTAAGGGCCAAAACACGCCGGAATAAAATATTTACAGATGAAAGATTGTTGAATTTAGTCAATTAGTGTAAGGATTAACAGTGTTTGTTCTGTATGTGGAGTGCTTTTTAAGATTTACGCATTTGGGGAAATAATGTAGCAAATAATGATTGCTTTCAAAAATGGAAATGTTAGAAGTTTAACTAAAGAGAAGTTTGAATCAGATCAATATTTGGTGTGGTCACACTTGTCTTCAAAACAGCAGCAATTCCCTGCGTGGTAGGAATCCGGATGGTAGGATGCTCAAAAAATTGTGGAGAATTAATTTGATCTCGTTTCTTGGTGGATGTGGAGTTTCTCACAACTTACTCTCTCTTCATGTAATCCGAGACAGAGTTGAAATCTCCAACTCGTGAATTGCAGACCCAAATTTTACAGGATCCTTCAGCATTGCCCAATGTTGTCCCGCTCTACAGCTCTTCATTAATAAAAATGTGTTCTACACAGCCACATATTTTACATTTTGACTCACCAGTTCAAAGCATCTGCTGCCATTTCTCTGGACCCCTGTTTCTATGTACAGTGAAGTCAATAAGTATTTGATCACCCTGTGATTTTGCAAGTTCTCCTACTTAGAAATCATGGAGGAGTGTAGAATTTTCAGCATAGGTGCATTTCCACTGTAAGAGACAGAATCTAAAAATAAAAATCCGGAAATCACATTGTATGATTTTTTAACAATTTATTTGTGAGTTACTATGTCAAATAAGTATTTGATCACTTGAGTCAAAAATGTTTAATATTTGGTACAGAAGCCTTTCTTAACAATTACAGAGGTCAAACGGTTCTTGTAGTTCTTTACCAGGTTTGCACACACTGCAGGAGGGATTTTGGCCCACTTTTCCATACAGATCTTCTCTAGATCTGTCAGATTTCGGGGCTGTCGCTGAGCAACGCAGAGTTTCAGCTCCCTCCTAAGATTTTCGGTCTGGAGACATTGGATTTAGGTCTGGAGACATGCTAGGCCACTCTAGAACCTTGATATGCTTCTTATGGAACCACTCCTTGGTTTTCCTGGCCGTGTGCTTTGGGTCATTGTCATGTTGGAAGACCCAGCCACGACCCATCTTTAATGCTCTGACTGAGGGAAGGAGGTTTTTTCCCAATATGTCACAATACATCGCCGCATTCTTCCTCTCCTTAATACAGTGCAGTCGTCCTGTCCCCTGTGCAGAAAAATACCCCCAGAGCATGATGCTTCCAGCCCCATGCTTCACTGTTGGTATGGTATTAAGTGGATGATACTCATCATTCTTCTTCCTCCTAAATTGGCGAATGGAGTTAAGACCAATAAGTTGTACTTTGGTCTCATCTGACCATAGGATTTTCTCCCATGACTCCTCTGGATCATCCAGATGGTCCCTGGCAAACTTCAGACGGGCCTTAACATGGGCTGGCTTAAGCAGGGGAACCTTCTGTGCGATGCATGATTTTAAACCATGATGTCTCATTGTATTACTGATTGTAGCTTTGGAAACGGTGGTCCCAGCTCTCTTCACAGCATTGACCAGCTCCTCCCGTGTAGTTCTGGGCTGATTCTTCACCATTCTTAGCATCATTGATACCCCACGAGGAGAGATCTTCCGCGGGACCCCAGTCCGAGGGACATTGAAGTCATCATTAGCCTCTTCCATTTTCTGACAATTGCTCCAACAGTTGTTCTTTTTTCACCAAGCTGCTTGGCAATTGCCCCATAGCCCTTTCCAGCTTTGTGAAGGTCTACAATTTTGTCTCTTGTGTCTTTTGACAGCTCTTTGATTTTGCCCATGTTGCTACTTAGACTTTGGCCGACTGTGGGGTGCACAGGGGTCTTTATGACAGCTAACGACTTCAAACAGGTGCTACTAATTTAGAATCATGAGCAGTGTGGCTGGACAATTTAAAAGCAAAGTAACAGGTCGTTGAGGGTCAGAAATCAGGCTGATAAGCAAGTGATCAAATACTTATTTGACACAGTAGTTCACAAATAAATTGTTAAAAAAATCATTTTTTTTAGATTCTGTCTCTTATAGTGGAAATGCATCTATGGTAAAAAATTATCGACCCCTCCATGATTTCTAAGTAGGAGAACTTGCAAAATCACAGGGTGATCAAATACTTATTGACTTCACTGTAACTCTGGCATGAAGTCCACTTCAAGAAGTCGAGATTTCTCCAGACAGTAGGTACACCTGGGTTCCACTGGGTTAGCCAGTTCTAAGCTGATGTCACAGCCTGGACATCTTGGATTTTTAAGATCAAAAGGTTGGTGTGTCTTTTATCTTCTGTAAATTTCCATTGCATCAATCATTGCATTGCTCATTTATTGATGCTCTTCAATGGTTGCTTAACAGCAGCTTCAAAATCCTTTTCTGGAGAGAACTTATTGATGCAATGTCTTGATACTGTGCTCAATCTGGCCATGACATGAAACTGTCTTTCACAATCGTGGAAGATGCGGTCCAGTGGTGGGGATTTTGACCTGCTACTCAGATGTTGCAGGTTCAAATGTCTTGAATATACTGACCTCCTCATGATCCCCGGGCACAATGGTTTAAAACTGCCCAGGGTTTGTGTGTGTTCACTTCCCTGTATGTGTGTGTGTTCTCCTGTTATGTTTGTTTCAGAGGAACATCAATACTGTTCGTGGGTCAATTTTATTGTGCATATAAGTGTCTGAAACCAAAAAGTTTCCCAAGAGTGTAGCGAGCGTACATATTTTTAAACTTTTAACCCATTAGAACATAATCATTGTAATATAAACATGTGGCATGGTGTTAGAAATATGTGAATTGAGTCATTACATTTTTATATGATGATTACACCAAATAAGCCAAGCAGGAGTAGTTTCAAAGTGAAAAAAATACTTTTCCAATATTTGTAAGCTTTGAAAGCAGATCAATTTGTGATTATCTTTATGGCACCGTTCACACATTCCTTAAACTTGTTCACAGCAAGGTATATTTATTTGGACAGATGATGAAAAGGTGTTATTTTACACAGCAAGGAAAATTACAATATGACTTTTTTTGTTCTCACTTTTTTTCGGTTTGTCTCCTGGTTTGCTATTATATTCTTGAGCTGAGTAACCAGGTGTGGGTTGCTGAATGATGCTAAATTAACTAGAGGGCACACTGACAGTTTTAATATATTTTTAGCTTTTAGTTTCATGCTGGGTTTCATCTAATGGCCTTATATGAGGTGTCTGTCTCAGCTGGTCTCAGCCACAAAAATGCACAAATGACCTAAATATTACCCTCTTAATTGGAATGAAAATGGTTTCTTTCCGCTTTTTTAACCTTTATGTCTTTATAGGAAATGTGATTTTTTTTTTCAGGATGTTGAATTAGTTCAAATGTTTTTAGTCATGTACACATTTATTGGTCATTGTCAAACTGCATCTTAAAGATATTTATCTGTTTTAAAAAGACACAATGTTCTTGTTCAATGCTGATTTAAAGGATAATTGACTAATTATTGACTTCTCAAGTGGATTTTCTCCTCTAACCCTTCTGATGTAGTTTTAACTTTCAACCAGCAGGGGCTAACTAGTCCACCCTGACCACCCAAATCTCAAAGAACCTGAAACTCCTGACAGATGCATTGAAACTCCAGGCCAGCAGGACGCACTGTTGTTGTAAGTGCTGACATTGGGATACTGGCTGTATCCTGAGATCAAGAAGTAAAATATGTTTATCAAGCATATTATATTCCAGGTTCAGGTTTTTTGCCTTTGTTGAATGAATTTTGCAGTGTAATTTAAACTGGTTATTTTTTAGTCTTAATGTATTATTATACAAAAACTGTTAAAAAATTATTCTTGTTATCTTAAAACATTTTCTGAGTTGTTACACAAAAACATTACAACTATGATTATAATATATATTAGTTATATAATATAAACGATGAACCACTTTTATGTGTTGGACGAAAGCCTATTTTTTTTCCTTTATTATGTAACACATTACATGGACATTTTTTGTCCAATTTGTCAAAAGTTTAACTGTTTACTAGCCAATGGAAATTATAAATATTTTTATTTGACAGATATATAGTTCAAATTGAGCAGATGTTTGTTTAATTTAATTCTTTATCTTGTAGCAGTTGGGTTCCAGCGGAAGGGAGTTGGACCTTCGTGTCCGTAACCTGGTTCATGGACATAAGAGTGTCTTTTAGCAAGACCATGACATTCTCCTTTGCTTAAGGCTGCCCACTGCTCCAAGTTTGTGTTTGATCACGTCATTATGTGTGTTTAATTTCACCAGTCGGTTAAATGCAGAGCCCGATTTTAACATGGACTCTAGTGGCTATACTGACTTTAAACTTTGCGTGAATCACATCTTTTTTGACTGCATAGACATATAGCTACAGTTCATCAGCGCCATGGTTATTTATATCTGTTCTTTTAGCTCATTACCTGAATCTGCTGTGTCGGTGATGTGATACAGGTGCTTCACACATGAAGAACAGCTTGAAGGGTCGTCATCTCGTCCCCGTGGCTTTCATCCTTCTCCTGATTAATAAACCTGATTGTCCTGGAGTGCACCACAGCAATCGGAAATGACACACTGCGAGCCACAAGACTCTCCAAGCACTGACTCACAACTTTCTCTCTGCACAGCTTCTTTTTTTTCTCCTTACAGAGCTCCATTCATTTTCATACTAATTATTTAGCACAAAATTCGGCCTAGAAGGCTAGTTTTTAGCATATAGAGGGACACCATTGTGTACTTGTGGGGTCTTTGTCTAGGGCCCCACAACTTTGAAGATCTTTTTGAGGGTCAAGATGTAATTTTAAGGCAGAGGCCTATAACTGAGTTTTTGTTAAGGTTAAAGTAAAAAGGGAAATATTTTGATGCTTCGGGTGGCAGTAAGGAGACTGAGAACTTATTGTTTGCATGCAAGTCAAATTATATAAATGTGAGTGTGTGTGTGTGTGTGTGTGTGTGTGTGTGTGTGTGTGTGTGTTTGGGGAGATATTGCAAGCAACTCTACAGTACCTTCACCATTTTTTTGCAGTGCTCTTTATCTTTTAATTAAAACTAGCCGCACTACTGTTTTAGCTGTCCTCATGTTCTAATGTAAAGCCACGACCTGTTAACATGTGTTACACTGAGATACAGTATGTGTGAAAAAAGCATTCATTAACACACTGAGTAACTGTTACTCCAAGTCTGAATAGCGTAATTTATACATTCTTAATGAATCTTTCAAAACATGTGAAAATACAATTATGAAGCATATAACATAGAAGCTTATAAACTTGAATGAAGCTTTTATAGTTGTTACTACCAAGCAACGTCCACTAATGTAGGAATAACGCTGTATTAAATGGTACTGGATTTTACCAGGGTTGTAGTTATTATAAAGTTCTACCCAAGATGTTCGATTAGGCCTGGTTTAAGCCTAGAGTTCGAATGTCACTTTTTTGTATTTTGCTCATTTTATTGTATTTTTATCTTTTTTCATCTTTGTAGTTTTCCTTGTTTTATATTCATTTTTTTCTTTTTCCATATATCCTTATCTGTTTATTTTGTATTTTATTGTTTTTTTTTTATCTCTTATTTATTGAATGTCTTTCTTGCATGTACCCCCCCCCACCCCCACACCATGTTTAAATTCTGGACGATTGTAAAATAGATTTCATTGCATATTGTGCCATGTAAAATATGTATATGACAATGTGTATGGTTGTGAGGTCTTGACTAGTTGTATATGGTATACGGGGTATGGCAGTGGAAGACCCTCAGCATGGGACAAAGACCACACTCGACAGGTTGTACATAACACGTGGTTGGGCAGATAAGGGAGTATTTGTAGCTGCTTTTTCTGTTTTTTTAATTATTTCTTTTCACAAATATTCTTAAAATTCTGATTAGAAATCTAATTTTGTTAAAATGCAGCCAGACTTTGAAGCAAGTTATGCCGTCAAATCCACAACCTTGCTAGCACCAGCTCCACTGACTGAAATTGATGTTTTATCTCAGTATAATTTCTTCGTCATTGTCACAGTAGATGGATTGTGTGGTACAGCAAGTCAAACATATTTTGCTTGTGCATTGTTAACCTAAGTTTTGCTTTTTGCTTGTTAACCTAAGCTTTAAATTAAAGTGGTCAACTAGAAAAAGAAGTCAACAAGTTTGAGAGAAGATTGGCATTGCCAAACATAGCGCTTTCATTTAGTCGAAAAGGCATTACAAGCTGAATTGAACACTACGGCCAGAAGGTTTCTGTTCTCAACCTGAAAGTGAAGCGCATTCTGATCACGCTGCATTTCTCCTCCCACAGCTGTTGATGTATCTGTCACAGCCGCTCTCTGTAGTCTTAGAGGTAACTTGGGAAGACACACACATACCTAGTAATTGCCAAGCAGACGGTGTAGTGTTCAGCTCAGCGCTCCATGTGCTCATTTCTCGCAGATGCGCCAAGTCCTCTCCGTTCCATTGTCATTCCTTTTCGCACTCTCCATGCAAGATGTCTTTTCCCTTCACATCCATGGATCCATCCTTCCGTGAATCTATATCGCTCAAACATCCCCCAGCCTTTCTGAAACCCCTCTCTTTGCTTCTTTCAACCCTGGGTGCCCTCACAGTCCCGTGGAGTTGACTCCCATTGGGCGATGCTGTCATCTGTGATGACATGGAGCTCTGGGACGGCACTGCTGGCGTGCTTGGATAAAAAAAACTGTTTGCTCTGAAGCCTTTTTAGCATGTAGCTTGCTGTCCAAACAGACATTTGGGTTAGATGAAATGTCTGCACTTTTCTAACGTGCTGAAAGCCTGAAACGCGTGATGTTTGCTTTATGGTCATTGGCAGGTCTTGGTCATTGTGTTAGAACGGGGGTCGGGAACCTTTTTGGCTGAGAGAGCCATAAACATTGCATATTTGTAAAACATATTGTCCATAAAACACATACCTAATGTTTAAAATTAAATACAAGTAAATGTATGCATTTTTGTTAACCCAAGATGAAATGCAGGACAACAAGTATATTAAATAGTTTTGATAAGCTGTTATCAATGTTTCACGCGTGTGTAAAAGGTCTTCACTCTCATGTGGCTCGTTCAACTTTTAATTCTTACAAACAAACGTCAGGTGAAGAAACACTGCGAATAAACACGCCGCTACACTAGTGCAAAAATCTGAAACGCAACGAAAAAAACATTTTTGATAGTGCAGATTGCAAGCGTAAAATGAAAAAAAAAATAAAAATGCTTAGAATTTCAATAGTTTTTTTTATTATTTCACGTTTAATATTTTTTTAATCCAAAACTCTCTCTTCACAAAGGCAAATTACTCTATCTTGTCACAGTTCCCGGCTTAGAGCCGGTCAGGACTTTTATGTTGAACATTATCTGGACTCTAGAACTGTATTCTTGCCGCTGCCATCTTAGTTTATCCACATGCTTTCACGATCGTCTGTATCCAGCTGTTTTGTGTCACTCGTTAGTCGGTGTATTTAAGTTCGTCCAGTCACTGTCTTGTTGTGGGTTTGTTGCAGTGTGTCCTGTCACTCGTAGAGTCTTGTTCCTGTTCTCGTTCTTGTACTTAACCCTTCATGCTCCTGTGATCTCATCCTCGAAGTGCATGTGAGTCCACCCTGCCTTGCCCGGTGACAGTACTTAAACTGTGACACATCCGTGTTGAAAAGTACAACACTCATCATCTTTTAGCCATTGTCTTCGATAAAAGGGTTTCCGCTTTTTTTTCTATTGACCAATAAAAACATGGTTTTGTCCCGAGGATAGCTGTGATTGGCTTCAGCTGGTCACAACCAGAAAATTAATGCATTGAAATACAGGAAAATGTCTTATATTTTTACGTTATTGTATATTTGTAAAGCTTTGTCTGCAAGCCACCAGAAAAGCCATAAATATATAAATTACAACAAAGTCACAAATGAAATTTTGCTGTTTGTGAATTGTCGTGTGTATTATTGGTCTTGAACGATTTTACTGTTAAACAGACCCAATCTAACTCACTTTCTCGAATGTGTCCTCTTTAATCTTTTAAGCAGCGGCTTTCTTATGATGAGGCTAGTATATGGAAATGAGGAGGTCAGAGAATGACTAGTAACTGGACCTCACTGTAATAAGGATGAAGAATGACAATTTGAATTTAGAGATTAATGGATTATCTGGAAAGGGCTTGTCACGGTGCCACAGCCAATGACCTTTTCAGATTGACGGATGACTCCATTTTACCTAAACGAATTCTATGGGTGAAGGCGCAGTGAGGCTTCTTTCGTTTTGTTGTGAGAAACAGAAATAATCTATTGATATGTCATGAAAGGAGAATTAAAAATGATAGATTTTCTTTTTAATTAATGTGAACATATTGCATTTAACTTGGAACAGAATCAATCCACATGCACACTTGTGCTTTTATCAGTTAGCAATCCCTTATTTATAATGCACAGTCTTGAATTGTGAAAAACACCATTTCCAACCATATACAGTACACCAATAGCATTGCAACACAGTTTTTTGATAAAGTTCTTGCCTATTGCCAGTTTTTTTTTATCGTAAATTCACAATTTATAATGTATTTTTGCAATAAGTTACACATTGTGATTTGCATTAAAACCAGTTTTGATCCGGAAAAAAATTTGTTTTATCTCGCTTTATTTTTTGCATTTAAAACCGGCAAAACATTTTTTTTTATCGCAACACTTGCATCATCAGATATTTAAACTCTGTTAAGAACACATGCTTCAGGGTGTTTAAAACCACTGAATATCTTTTGCACAAATGAGAATTTGCATGAAATTGTTTAATGAAAGGTCTAGATATACTAGCGCAGATGAAGTTTTAATGAGGTGTAGACCTGCTATTCAGACCACAAGTGTATTTACATTTTTTCCATGGGTGGCTTTACATTTTAATTGCCACCTTACCTGCATTTGTTCTGCACAGCACGCAATCCGTCCTCTTGAAGTACAGGCAATTTCATTAAACAAGTGTTAAGGAGAGTGATATTTATAAGCAGTCAGTGATCTTGGTTGAATGGCAAGTGTCCTCTGCGGATTTCCAAGGTTTTCAAGCACTTCAAGAACATTTGAAAGAATTTTTGAAAGAAGAAAGAATATAAATAGCTGGGGGTATTCTGATTCAATTTTGGCTATGCGATTTTGTCCCAAAAAAGCAAATTAAAAAAATTATAATAGACAGCAGAACCCAATCTTGGTTCTGATCTAGACGTAAACATTTCTGGCAAGTGTTCAAATCACACTTCTTTGAGTTTTGATTCAATTTGATCAGAATCTTTTAAAAATATATTAACATATCAAGCTTATTTGTATAGCGCTTTTCTCAGTCCACTATTAGGAAAAACAAGTCAAAACGTGTCCATTGTTCATAGTTGTTAAGACTATGGCTAAATCACAATAGTGGCTAGGAAAACAGAGAGGCTGAGTGGAAGTAAACTTAGGGAGAACCCGACCCACTGGTGCCAGTCTCCTCTGGCAGGCTAACGTTACAAAGTCATTGGTGAAGATGGTTCTGGAAGGTGTCTTCCGTGGGAAAGAGGAGAGGAAAGTGAGGCGGCTCCATTTTTCCAACAACAATGCAAATGCTCTGGATCATCAGAAAGGACTAAGAGAAAGACACCTTAGAAATGGTGCATGAGACTATATATTGTATTGTATATGAAAAGATCTCCACCGATATTGAAGTTCTTTTACGCAGCAGCGTTGAATCATAATAGAAGATGTTGGTGAAGCGCTCAGATTAAACTAGATTAGAATGAATGTTACATTTTCCATTAGCCTTGTGTTTACATTAAATTTATCACCTAAAACAGGTTTTCTCACACTGAAGACACATAAGCAGTGCAATGCCATGCTCGATCCTTTTGTCTTCAATACCCATGTATTTTAATCGAAACCGAGCTTTTGAAATACCATGTTTACGCGAATATAAGCACCCCCTAATTTCTCAGGGACAAAATAAAATAAAAAAATAAAATTATTAACGTTTCTGGTTCAATTATGTTAATATTCTCTTAAAAATACAATTTTATCTCTATTTAACAAACCCAACTTGTGACTCGTAACGTTTTGATATAGTTTTACTTGAATAACAGATAACAAAAAATTGATTCTAGTGGTCTAGTGTTTATCCGATGGCGTGTAAAGGGCAAAGATTATTATCCCCTGTGCAGCAACCTAGCATTTTGATTGTTGTATTTGTTTTACTCCTTGCCCATGTTCTTCATTTTCGACTCTTAATGACACATTGGACTCGTTTGTAACCGGTTGTGCTACGATAAACTACCCGGTTGTTGTTTGTAGTCCATTGTTAAACATTACATACTGTATACACGCACACTCGCGCCGCTGCATAAAGACAACATGATTTTGTTTATTTGTGATTGTTCCTGACTTGAAATAAGGAGAAGTGGGGGCTTATATTTACACGCATATTTGATATTACAGATTATAAGCACCCTCCAAGTTTTTTAGAGTCGAAAACTCTAAAAAAAAAGGGGAGCTTATTTTCAAGTGCAAGTTCAAGTTCTGAGCATTTGTAAGGTGCTTTCCACACTTTTAACTGTCTAATATTCGCCTAAATACAGTAAATAAAAGTAAAAGTTGATCATGAACAAGCCATAATCTATAGTCCAGATTATTTCAGTGGTGCTAGTATTGTTGCTCAGCCCGGGTCAATGGGCATTTATCGCAGCAGCTATTCCAGACATGTCTGCTGTTTTAATGGTTTTGGCCTGTGTAGCAGATCTGAATTATGATGAGGTTGTAAACACTCAGAGACTCCTGCTGTCTCTATTTTTGAAATAATGCTAATTAAAAATGCACTGTGACAGTGGCAAATGTGATAGCAAAGTCCTGCATTATATTTGGATGACTTGTAGTTAGCTGTCTCTTGACAGTAATGGCTGACGTGTTTGACCTAAACAACTCGACATGCTGTTATGAACCTAATGCGGTCGGCTTCTCTCAATCGCATGTATATTTTGCCTCTGCTTACTACAATTTGTGCTGCCACTCAATGTAAACTAAGAGGCATTATCCAGAAATGACTCAGAGGACGCGAGCCGCGGCACGTCTCGCATTGTGCTGTTGTAGAAACACACAAACACGTTAGCCGTGTTCCCACCTTAAATGTCTCGTAAAGGTCACGTTTAGCATTTGAGTGAGCCATCAAGCCAAGCACTGCTGTAATAAGGGCAAGTCGGGATTATTTTAGGTTGAAGAAAATCACACCTAAGAAACCAATTTCAGGTCGTGTTCAGCACTATAACAGCTAGAGGAGATTCTTCTGGAACTTTAAAGGTGAAGTGTGTGCGTACAATTGGAATGAAAATTATTTTATGTTTCATTATTCCAGTTTGACTTTTTGAGAACTACACGACTAAAGGACAATGTATTTTTGTACAGTGTGTCATTTGCACACATCTAATGTAGCGTCTCAAACATCCATGTAGCTCTCTTAGCAAATTCAAATACTTACACAATTATATTTGGTTTGATCTAAAATTTTTGACTTACCGTAGTGTTGCAAAATTATGACTCATTGTCAACATAATTTACACTTTGCCATCTCATGATTTACATGGCTTTGTGTCTCACAATAATGACTAAATTGAAAAAGAAATCCAAAGTTCTCCAAATTTTGGCCTACTATTGTTCCTCATTTTAACTTTTATATATTAAAAGTTGTATTGACTCTAATAAGTAAAAAGAGTCAGAACATGAATCACATGCAGAAGGGAAGATTAATGCTAACATATATATATATGTATATATATATATATATATATATATATATATATATATATATATATATATATATATATATATATATATATATATATATATTAATATATAGTTAAAAATAGTCCAACCATTGTTTTATAGCATTGAGTCGAATATTTTGGATAAATGTAAATGTCCTTTAGTTCATTCTTCTCTTTCTAATTCTTTCAGTGCTGGAGAAGTCAAAGTCTAGGGAATATAGCAATAAAATACTGTTTCGGTGAGAGTACTGTATTATACCATATAGAGTGTTGTACCCTAGTTCATTGACCGTATATAATATGAATAATATAATATACACTTTTATGGAGCAATTTTCCTTTTCCATTTTCCTCCTCAATATCTATAATCTGTAAAAGTTCAGTAAAAGATTTTCTGTAAAAGATATCATCAAATGTAAAAACAGACTTTGTATGAGTTTCAAATATTTAAATGTGTAAATTGCATTTACCAATATAAATTCTGCTTGGTTGTACAAAACTGTCTTTATGCAAATAAGCCAACTCATTTTAGTAAAATAGAATCTTCCGTTAAAGAAAGATTTTATTAAAAAAGGGTCTGGGGAATCTCAGTAATGACTTCCTGTTTTGTAGTTGGATGCAGTGGATTTTTGCTGAGCTCTCTTTAAATTGCTTTGAAAAACTATAAGTAAAATCTATGTAACTTCCGAGTGCTTCAGACGCTGTTTGGATCACTGCGTTCTATATACGCCTTTGAGAGAGTGTGAAATTAGTTAGAATTGGGAGGTGCTTTAAACTATGGGAAAAACGGTGATCCTAAACTCCGAAAATGAGTCAAAGCCTCTTAGGTTGTGCTGCGGGACAGACGCATGTTCATGCCCGGGCTACAGCTACAGTCCTGCATTGTTCATCTGTCTCTAGAGAAATATGAGATTATCCATTAGAGGGCAAGCGCTAGGATAGATCTGTGATCCGCTGGTCGTTTGGCAGGCTAACGTCACCTATAAACCGATTGGTAAACCCCACAGGGAAAAGGCATTGTGCAACAAAAAAAAATGGAATAATGGAGTGATGAAAACGGTTTTCCAAACCTACTGGACTACTTTTACCTATCTATCTAATGACACGTCACAGCAGAATCAAGATAAATTAATAATAATAATAATAATAATAACAACAATAATAATAATAATAATAATAATAATAATAATGAATGTTTAGTGTGGCTTTGTAGTGCCATTTGAATTGCCCGAGTGATACTTTCATGGATAACTAGAGAAGGCTGACTTACTATTTGTTTACATGTAAATGAAAAAAAAAACACTGACCATGGCATGGCCATATGAATTTAAATAAATGAAATATCTTAATGAAATAATAAAATCTGTTTCCTCTCTCTCTCTCTCTCTCTCTCTCTCTCTCTCTCTCACACACACACACACACACACACACACACACACACACACACTTTATTTGTCTTGATCTCTCTATCTTGCTCTCTTTCTCTACGTCTCTCTTTCTGTCTATCTATATATATATTTCTGTCTCTCTCTCTATTTCTCTATCTCTCTCCACCCATTGGTCTCTATCTTTCTCAGTCATATATATCTTTCCAATAAGCATGTTTTTTCACTGTCCCTCCCAATCAATATTTTACCAATGTGACAATTAACTGTGCATTATTTACATTGCAGTAATTGATCTTTTCAGAGAATTCTATAAGCTCTTGATTAGTTTATATTCTATACCGATTAAATTTAATGAATGCTATTTTATAAGAGGTCAACGTGTCTCATGACACAAGAAAAATGCGAGTCCAGAGATTGCCAATAGAACCATTCCAGTTGTGGCGTTCACTGCCAAACAACACAACCGAAAGAAAAGCGAACTAGT
Source organism: Paedocypris micromegethes (assembly GCA_028031935.1). Taxonomy (NCBI): domain Eukaryota; kingdom Metazoa; phylum Chordata; class Actinopteri; order Cypriniformes; genus Paedocypris; species Paedocypris micromegethes. Next base: position 20,658,020 of record CM051493.1, read on the forward strand.
TTCCAGGCTAACCTAATGTGAACCTGAGTAAATGAGGGTCCATTTAGAGGATATTTCTGGGGCTGCTGAGGTATCGCCCTACGTAAGTCCTGCGACACTTCAAGTTCAAGTTGACTGATATTAGTAGCAACAAGCTAAACAGAGAGAAGCCTACAGCGTATGGCTCAGTAATGACAAAATATGGTCATATTTCTCTGCCAATATTGAGCTTTTTTGTTGCCAAGTCTTGATATGCCCCCGATGCAAAGAATTTGTTGGTTTTGCGTGACTTATTTTTTCTCTGTTACCTATTTCTGTTTTCGGAGCTCTTACAAATGCTCCATCTCTCTGACTTGCTTGCTCTTCTTTGATTTCCCATGAGCTGGAGAAACTGACTGGAAGTGACAGTCTGTTGCAGACTCCACAGCGAGGATTACCTGGGGATATTGATGTATGCAACATTTTAAAATATTTGTTATGTGCAGAGCTCCCGCTCTCTTTAATATGTAACTGCGGTTATGCAACAGCATTACTTATTTGTTGTAGACCGCTGTACATATAAGGCAGAGATAGTTGTTTCTTGGAAAAAGAGAAGTTACCGAAACATCTGGGCCTTTGGGAATTGCCAATGTCAGTTGTCATTACGTTTCCAATACAACAACCACCTAGTTTTGTTTTGTGTGGGGAAGAAAATACAGATTGTAAATGTCTAAGACATTTATTACAAACAAAAAATTGTTGAAATTGCATGTTATGATGTATTTGTTGTTTCAATATGTGTTTAAATACTTTAAAATATCTACTGTTAATTAATTTTGTTGTGTGGAGAAAGTGTATTTCATTGACATTCTGAAAATAGGGGAAACTTTTCTTCTTTCTAAGGAACAATGAATTGGCTGCACCGGTTGAATTGATTGATTGATTGATTGATTGATTCAACTTTATTGTCATTGGCAAGTACAAGTACAAGACAACGAAATGCAGTTAGGTCCAACCAGAAGTTCAAAAGTAGCGATAATGTTTATAAAGTGCATAATGGTGAGGAATGTAAGGTACAAACAGAATATACATATGGGAGGCTATGACAGAAACTACAGGGTAATATACAGAAGGGTGGTGGCAGAATAAATATATTATACAAAAACAGGAATATAAATATGGTGCAAATGAGCATGAAGATCAGAACAAAGTACAGTAGTGCAGAGAAATGTAAACCGTTGTGTGCAAAGAGCAAGTCCAGTGCAAGATCCGCGAGTGGCCATCAGTGTGGTGTGGCCAATGTGCAAGTAGACGCAGTGGGAGAGGATGAGGGGGGCAGTGCAGTTAATGTTTATGTTTCAGAGTGTTCAGGAGTGACACAGCTCTGGGGAAGAAGCTGTTCCTCAGTCTAGTGGTCCTGGTCCTGAGACTCCTGAAACGTTTCCCTGATGGCAGAAGAGAGAAGAGTTTGTGGGCAGGATGGGAAGAGTCTTTGGTGATGCAGAGCGCACGCCGCACGCAGCGTTTGCTCTGGATGTCATCAATGGTGGGGAGTGATGAGCCGGTGATGCGTTGGGCGGTTTTGACCACCCGCTGCAGTGCCTTACGCTCCGCAATAGAGCAGCTTCCGTACCACACAGTGACGGAGTGGGTGAGGATGCTTTCTATTGTGCAGCGGTAGAAATTCACCAGTAAAGCGGAGGGCAGCAGGTTCTTCTTCAGAGTCCTCAGGAAGAAGAGTCGCTGGTGAGCCTTCTTGATCAGGCAGGAAGTGTTGGTGGTCCAGGTCAGGTCTTCAGTGATGTGGGTGCCGAGGAACTTGAAGGAGGAGACACGTTCGACGGCAACCCCATTGATGTTGATGGGGTTGTGTGTGTCCTTTCGTCTTCCTATTTTAGTCTACATTAGTCTACTATTAGCTCCTTAGTTTTAGTGGAGTTGAGGAGCAGATTATTGTTGCTGCACCACGAGGTCAGGTGCTGGACCTCCTCTCTATACGCTGTCTCATCGTTATTGCTGATGAGACCAATCAGCGTTGTGTCGTCTGCAAACTTAACGATGGCGTTGGAGCCGTTCATTGGCCTGCAGTCGAAGGTGTAGAGGGAGTAGAGCAGGGGGCTCAGCACACAGCCCTGTGGCACTCCAGTGTTGAGGGTGATGATGGAGGAGAAGGTGTTGTCTGACCGGACATGTTGAGGTCTGTTGGTCAGGAAGTCTAGAATCCAGTTGCAAATTGTAATGTTGATACCTAAGTCTTTGAGCTTGGAGATGAGTCTGGACGGGATGACAGTGTTGAATGCTGAGCTGAAGTCAACAAACAACAGTCGGGCGTAGGTGTTCGGGTTGTCCAGGTGAGTAAGTGTCAGTGCTATTGAGCGGAAGTCGTTCGGGCATGTTGGTCCAGAGTTTTTTGGCACCGGCACGATGGAGGTGGATTTGAAGCACGTTGGTACAGCTGCTTGTGCGAGTGACATATTAAAAATGTCAGTGAAGACACCAGCGAGCTGTTCCGCACACGCTCGAAGAACACGGCCAGGGATACCGTCTGGTCCAGCTGCCTTACGAGAGTCGACCCGGCTCAGAGCAGTAGAGACATCAAGAGAGGTGAATATGATGGGCTGGTGATCGGGTGAGGGGGGGGATTTAGTGGCAGTTATATTGTTGTCCTTTTCGAAGCGAGCGTAGAAGTTGTTCAGGTCGTTAAGAAAGGACGCGTCTGAAACAGCGGGGGTGGAGTGGGTGGTCTTGTAGTTGCTGATGGCCTGTATGCCCTGCCACGTGCGCCGAGGGTTAGAGTTGGAGAAATTCTCCTCTATCTTCAGCTTGTAGCAGTGCTTGGCCTTCTTGATTCCCCTCATCAGATTTGCTCTGGATGAGCTGTAGGCCTGGACGTCCCCTGATCTAAAAGCAGCATCACGTGCCTTTAGCAGAAGACGCACCTCTTTGTTCATCCATGGCTTCTGATTCGGGAAGATGGTGATTTGTTTCTGGGTTGTTACACTGTCGATGTTAGAGCTGATGTAGTCCAGAACAGATGAAGAGAAAACATTGAGGTCTGTGTGAGAGTCTGAGGTGGCTTGGGACATAAATCGGTTCCAGTTTGTGTTCTGAAACACGTCTTGGAGTGTAGATTCTGCCTCTGGTGGCCAGACTTTGATGGTCTTCACACATGGCTTCACACGGTTGATGAGAGGTGAGTACTTGGGAGTCAGGAACAAAGAGAGGTGATCAGACTCACCCAGGTGGGGGAGGGGGTCCACAGTGAAGGCGTCAGCCATGTTAGTGTAAACATGGTCCAAAGTTTTATTTCCTCTTGTGTGGCAGTTAACATGTTGGTAAAATTTGGGGAGAACTGTCTTCAGGTTGGAGTGATTAAAATCACCCGCCACAATAAAAGCAGCCTCCGGTGAACGGACAATTGTTTGCTGATAGCCGTGTGAAGTTCACACATAGCGAGCTTGGCATCAGCATCCGGCGGAATGTAAGCAGCAGTAATAATGTTCGAGGTAAACTCACGCGGCAGATAGAACGGTCTGCATTTAACCATGAGCAACTCCAGGTTTGCAGAGCAATGACTCTCGACGATAACAGAGTTTGTGCACCAAGCAGTATTGACATAAATACACAGTCCCCCGCCTCTGGTTTTACCGGAGTCTTCAGTTCTATCCACCCGGAATGCGCGAAATCCAGCGAGTTGAGTCACGTTGTCCGGTATTCCGTTGTGCAGCCAGGTTTCCGTGAACATCAAAACATTGCAGTTGAGAAGTCGTTTGTTGTTATTGATACGGAGTCTGATTTCATCCATTTTGTTCGCCAGTGAACGTACATTGGCGAGGAAGATGCTTGGTAGAGAAAGCCGGTGCGGTGTTAGCTTTTGCTTAGCTCGTATCCCTCCGTATCTTCCTCGTCTTTGTTTACGATTGCGCCGCTGCCTGCGTGCACTTCCTGCCGGCCGCAAGGAGCTAGTAGGTTCGGTCGGTCTGACGATGTCCGGGATGAGTTGTAGATCGTTGATAATACTGTTTGGAGTGAGTAACCGAATATCCAGAAGTTCTTGTCGGGTGTAAGATGTTAATGCACAACTGTTGTGCACGAAACAGCTCGAGAAAAGCAGAAATATTACCACAAATCTGCACCAACTGGAAAAACGCTGAGCCTCGCGCTGTTCACGCGCCACCGACATGTCGCCAATCCCGCCGCCGACATGTCGCCAATCAGAAATTTTTGCACCGTGCTTGGAAGTACTGTAAAACCAAGACAATGCATGGACTGGCTGGAGCAAGCTCCTTCTCCAAGTCCCTGGTTCAAAAATCAGATTAATATATGGTCCCCATATAGGGGACGTATCAGATATTAAACTGATAAGAACAGATACTACACGTGAATATGGTGATTATTAACTTAGTACCGGAAACAGAAAGGCTCAGAATATGGTGATTCTTAACTTAGTACCGGATACAGAAAGGCTCATAGAACATTTTGAAGGTATTGCACAGATGAAGCCAATTGGGCATCAGTTGTATATCATCAGACTTGGTGTTTCTTGGTGTTTGATGCATCAGACTACTGTGTGTTCTTTCTTTCCCACAAATAACTTATTGTAATATGTCAGTTGTCACCAAGGGTACCAGTCACGGAAGGGCACCAGTCCATGGATCAGCTGGTATGAGGGCCACCTATGAAACAATTAATGATTTTCATTTTATTTACTGTGGTGTAATTTCGCTTGGATTTTTGCAACTTTCTGTTAAAAACATTGTGCTATGTGGGCAGTTTTAGGTGGCACCTGCTGCTGAGCAACTCCAAATATCAGTCACAGCCTCCTTGTGTCTGAGAACACCTTTAATTCCCAAACCCTTTTCACTAAAGCCAACGCCTTGAGAATCATGGTCTCTATTTGCTTAGTTGGATTCCAGCTTTGTGCAGCTAGTGCTAGGCTACGGTCCCAAGCTACGGAAAATAGATGGGATATCTGGTAGAGCTTAACCTCAGAGAATCTCTGCTGTATAAAACTCTTTACACCTTCAACTAGGCAATGTAAGGGAGAAATAGACACAACCTACACCTATAGAATGGAGATACACAGCTGAATGTCTTAATTGGAGAAAATACTATATTGACACATTAAAGGTAACTGAGTAGGACAAAAGGTGGTGCAACATTGTTCACTTTAGAACACATAACTGTCTTGTTGGTTTTAGACCAAACCATAGTACAGAAACAGCACTGATTAGAGTCGCAAATGATCTCCTAATGGCCTTGGATGAAGGAAACATTTCATTATTAGTTCTGCTAGATCTTTTTAAAGTATTAGACCACAATATTTTGATAGATCGTCTTGAAAACTGTGTTGGGTGAGCGATAGAATAGCTTTAGGTTAGAATGGTTTGAACTTGAACTTATTGTGTAGTAAGCAGTTAATGCCAAACAATGCAGTGTCCTATTTGTGACGGGCGGCTGAATGACGGACACACTTGCACAGCCCGGATGAGGTGTTCACAAAGAGTTTACAGGGTTTAATTCCAAAGTCAAGGTCAAACAGGCTGGGACACGGAGAACAGGTAAAGAACAGACAAAGCAAGGTACAAAAACGCTGGATGACAGGTAATAAACACTGATGATCTGGCAAAGGTGGTCAAAAACAGGTGCTTAAAAATAGAACATGATTGCAAAATGATAATAGCAGAACTGGAAAACAGACAGAGCTTGATCGCGGGCAAAATCGGAAGTAACACAATAAAACCGGACGTATCAAAATAAAGTTTGTGACAGCTAAAAGTCAGAGTCTGTGACACTATCCACCAGTTACAAAGCTTTTTATAGCTGATTCGGGACGGTGTGAAACAGTGAAAATGCATAATCCCTGCCATACATGGAAGTTCAGGAGTTCTGATAAAATCATATATTAGCGTCAATGAAGGGCAAGGCGCCATTGATTCCAATGTGCCTTTTGTTGTCAAGACAGTTTGAGTTGTCTTTTGGCTTATAGAAACTGAAAATGCAAATCAGGTCCACTAGTGGTTCTCCTACTGTTAGTACCAACACAACACCAGTGGACTGACAGATATGGGACTTTGAATACAAAAATTGCAATTTTCATACACTGAAGCAAAATTGCAAAGAAGGTCTTGAGTGACGCTGAGCAAAGATCCAGCTGTTGCTAAAACTGGTAAAGACACATTAATGTGCCTGTGGAGAGTGTGAAGAGCTCTACTGCTGAATAATTCATGGAGAGCTCGAAGGACAAAATTCTCACACAAGCAGCATCACGTCCCTTCTCTGACAATTTGTCCCCCACTTTCTCATATTCAGGTGTTCCATCTTGATCAAGGATCACAACGCACGTTTCAGCTACTGCCTGTTGGACTGCATCTTCAGAACATTTGACTTTCAACGAGAATTCATGAAATCTTTGTTTTATTTGACACGAGATTTAGTGAATTGTTCATGAATAATAAAAAATGGACATGCCTAGAGAGCAAGCAGACGGATTGATTGATTTACTGATGGATGAATTTGTGAAGGGACAGGTAGACAGACAGACAGATGAAAGATTATGACATAGAAAGACGTATTTTCACCTTGTTTTCATGTGTACAAGTTGGTACGATGATATACTGTATTCATTTATGCTACCTTACTGTATATTAGGAAAGTGTCTGACCTGCAGACTATTCATTTTAGCCCTGCAGCATTGGAACTAATTTCACTCCTCACATTAACAAACAGCTGATGAGAATGAAAAAGGAATTTAAAAGAAAGAAGGGCACCGGGCAGCCACATTGATGCTCACATTTCACTGATGGTTTAATACCATTGTGATCTCTTGACTTTAGAAGTAAAATCAATGGCTGTCTCTTCTGCTCTTATCAATGTTCTTTTCGACATAGCAATTGAAAAAGAAATCCAATACTCTTTTTTTAATTGAGCTATTAATACTCTGTTGGGTGTCTCAATGGCAGTGACTGCACCCATTAACTTGTGTGTGATGACTGAGGTCATTCTCATTTTAGTGCAATACAACCCTCTACCCGGCATCCAATCATAGGTGCTTCAGTCACATGCTCTCATTTTCTCTCATTGTTTCATTCGTCTCTCTCTCTCTCTCTCTCTCTCTCTCTCTCTCTCTCTCTCTCTCTCTCTCTCTCTCGCCCCAACAAAACACCCTACTGACACTTCAGTTCCACCGAAAATGGGTGACATTTTCTTTTATTGTCGCTCTTTATCCTTCCAACATAATAAATCAGGTACAGTAAAATGTCATTACTCACGTTACTGTTAAATGTCATGAGTAGCATGGGATGTTCCCTGCACACCACTTGGGTTTTGTCTCACTAAAGCTTGGTTTTGTGAATTCAGGATGTTAAAGATTTTGAAAGCTGTTCTCTCTTTTTCTCTGCAGCTCATTTTGCTCCTTATTTGCATAGCTCTTGGATTATTAATTTTAATACCTGCTTTTTTTTTTCTTCTTAATAAAGGCAGAGGTGAGAACAGGATGAATGGCATGTTTCAACTTCATTCCCTGAGGCATGAAATTGCTTCGTTTTCTTATCTTGCAGTCTCCTTGAGTCCATTAAACTGATTTCACTCGATCCATGTACTGTACTATTTTTTAAAGTCTATCTTTACAGAGCCAAACATAATTGAGAGTGTCAGGAACATTATTGTAAAGATTCATATGGCCACAATTACACCCCAACTTTTTGGAATTCAGTCAGTGTAGGAAAACAGTTTTGGGTGGCTAAATGGGTTCCAAAACAAGTTAAATTGACTCACACAGAAGATCTAAAAGAAGACAATTTCAAATGTCACACGAGTGTTTGGCCGGCAGAGAGCTATTCCTCTGCGTCTCCTTAAAAAGAGCTCTTCCTTTAAAGTCCCCCTCTCGACCTCTAGCGGGAGCAGGGGAGCATGGTTGTAAAAGACTAAAAGTCTTTGGAATAATAATTTTTTTTCCTCAAATTTTAATTTCTGATTATACGCTAATTTACATGCTAATTTTAGGGTTGCACAATATTTTTAGGACTTGGATGTGAAGAGGTGGCCTTCTGTAAGAGGCGGCATTCTACCAGAGGTGATGTTAAATATAGTTGTTGCATGTGTCATGTCTTTGTTTTCTTTGTTTTTATGTTTGTAAAAATTGTCAGTTTTGATTCTGTTCGTGCTCCCTTGTTTACTGTTCAATAGGTCTTGTATTCGAAACAGCATTCCTTTTTTTGTTAAGTGTTATTTTGTTGTGTTCCCGAGTCTAGAGATTTCCCGTATTTTTGTGTCATTACTTTGCTTGTGCTTGCAACCCTTAGCGCATTTGCCTTTTTTTGTATAGTTAAAACATATATGTATTGTATTGTTTTCCGTGTAAACTAATGATTTATATCTCAAATGACCTTTTGAGCATATGCTGAAACCCAAAACAGCTGTGATTTGTTTAAGTCAATAATGTGGCTTTTAACTTTTAAATGCAGAGGCAACCCAAAGTAGAACAGCCAATCAATCGGTCGACAAAAAATGCCAGTCAGGTCATTATCTGGCAGGTTGAAATGAAGGTCAATGTAAGTAAAATGCTTTTCCCAGATTGCGTTTTGCAAGAGCTAATGCAGCAAGATTGGGTGTACTGAAGCAGCAGTCTCTGGTGCCTTGGAGAAAACATCTTTGGGCACATGGATTCCAGACAAACACAGTTTTGAACAGGTGTGTAGGGAGGCACACTAACACACACATGCTAAACATCATGAGCAGGAGCCAGAGGATTTTCTCCATCCCACAAACATGTTGCCAGTATGCCAGATGGCCCCTGTATGAGGAGAAACCAGGCCCCCGCTTCCTTGCAGCTAGTGGAATATAAAAAGCACCTACGGCCATCAATCACCCGCTGAAACTACAAGCACAACTCATTGGAGGACAATTTCCAGTAAATTGATCCACATTTTCCACAATTTGCATTTTGTCTTCACTGTTTGAACAACAAGTTTAGTTCATTTATTTATTTTGAGCTTCAGTTGAGTTATCTTGGAGCGTCACACCAACCTCTTGTATCATAGCAGGCACTAATCGTTCTTCATCCAATGGGGAACCTTTGATCTGGCTTTGGCTGCTGAATTAAAAATACTGCTATTCTTTTGAAGTTCCCGAATTTGGAAGCGGAAATGTTTGAGCTAAACTTAAGACTGGAGTGTAGCTCTCTTTAGCGTACCCTGACTGTGTGTGATAAACCTGCTTTTTAAAAGGCCTGATGTCAGCTTGCCTTTTCTTTATCCAATTAGAGTTGTGATTACCCTCAAAAGATGGAGCTTTTCTTGGCTGTGTGAGGTCTCTGCGGAAATGTTACAGATATAAAGTGCTCTGAGACATTATACATGCACTCTAGTATGGAAATGTACGCCTCCAAAACAGCCCACCCTCTCGGAATATCTACGGTACCACTGGCTTGACAAATTGCACATGGCTGTCTTGCTCTCTCCTGCTTCATCATTTACAGCAATATGTTTATTAAATGTTATGGTGAACATAAAAAAAATAAAAAATTAAAGGAAGATGAATGCTAATATTTAATTTTTGAAGTAATTCAGTGAGCCTTCTGTAATCTTTGAATTTTGCCTCCCTCAACTGTACGTCTGTCTGTCTGTATAACTCTCGATCCCTTCTGTTTGTTTTTCAATCAATCAATCAATCAATCAATCAATCAATCAATCAATCAATCAATCAATCAATCAATCAATCAATCAATCAATCAATCAACCTACCTATCTATCTATTTATCTATCTATCTATCTATCTATCTATCTATCTATCTATCTATCTATCTATCTATCTATCTATCTATCTATCTATCTATCTATCATCCATCCATCCATCCATCCATCCATCCATCCATCTATCTCTCTCGCTGTGTGTTGTCTGTCAGTCTGCCTGTGCGTCTGTTTACCTGTCTCTCTATCCCTTTGTGATTTCAATCTGTATGTCTGTCTCTCCTACTTCCATGCTTTCGTTTAACTCTTAATTGCTCTTATACATACTAGAGTACATAGTATGCTTAACAAGGATTTTAAGATACCCATCCAAATTATTGCCACTGACTTGCTAGATGTTTCACTTAGAATTGACCCAAGTAGTTGCATGTTCCAAGTAGTTCCCTAAAATCCAAGTGTGACATCTGGAGACTGTAGGTACTGATATTAGGTAATGAAATACAAAATAATTGACGGTGGCTTACTACCAAGGTGGTACAGTCAAACCAGTAAGATTTTCAGAAAAGCTTGATAGAACCTTTGATATTCATTAGAAAACTGTAATCAAGTCCCTTTTTATTAGAATAATGGTCAGAAGTTCCAATAATTACACTCCTCAACCTTATGGGAAGCCTTAACCAAAGAGCTGTAGCTGCTAGAGTCCTGCTAGGGCAAGGGTGGCCAACTAGTCAGAGACTAAGAGCCACTTTTTTCAGTGTTACTGCAAAGATCCACATCATACACATTGGGCACACATACACATCATCCCATTCCTTAGTCTTGTATGCACATGCGTACACACAGACCTCTGCTCAGCCAGATTTGATTAAAATAACCACACCAACATGATAACATTAGTTATTTTTCAACAGTTAAGATCGTGTGCATATTTTACTTACTGTGTGTCATGAGAAAGCTCATGAAGAGCCGCATGAAACTAGTTAAAGAGCCGCATGATTGGTCACCCCTGTGCTAGGGTGAGCAGAAGAAGAATGGCTGATCAAATCATTTATAAAATGAAAAAAATAAAATGTTAAAGACACACCCCTGGATATACAAAGAATAATTTGTACATAAAACATTGCATTTTGTTTGTATTGCTATAATGTGTTGCTATTTCTGCAAATTTTCTCATACATTTCTTCTTTTTTTCCAACTTATTTTCTGAACAAAAAAGAGATACTGGAAAAAAGAGATTACTAGATCACAGTAGGAATCAATGGCTTCTCATCTAAAGTTTTCACTATCTATACGTATTTTTGGATTCTGCATTCCATGTAATAGTTGATGAAATAAGCATTATTTAGAAGCCCCATGAATCACATATTTGAACGATGAGCCTCTATGAATGACAGTTAATAACAGTAACAAATGTAATTTTTGCTTAGTAAAATGTTTTGTTGTAGTTGCTGGGATAAGCTCCAATGCTCCGGGACCCAGAAATTGAATAAGCGGAAGAACATGGATGGAATGGATAAGAGTAAATACAGTATATGTTAATATACTGGTTGTTCAATTTTTATAAGAATAAAAATAATTTAAAAAGTAATATTAAAGTAATTGTGTGTTTGAGAGTAATGTAAACAGAAAGAGAGTGGGAATAAAACAATAAACCATCTTTGTGCAAGTCAATGTGTCTGTGTGTAAATAAATGCACATTTCAAATGTCTCATTCTTTTATTAGTTGTTAAAACGGAAACGAAAGGACAGTGAGGTGATGGCTATATAGACCATACTGAATTGGTGATCTGCATTTAACCCATACAAGTGAAAGTGCACATACACACAGTGAAGTGAACACACACAAACAGCCTAAGCCGTGGCGCCTGGGAGGCACGTGGGGTTCAGTGTCTTGCTCAAGGACACTTCGTTCAGAACCAGCTATAGCCAAACCAACATTTTCCATCTGTCCTTAACTAACGTCGTGAAAATCTGGTCTGGCAACAGAACATTCTGAGCGGGATCATGGTGTTACAACTCCATCCATGACGTCACCATCTCCGACCGTTGCCCCACACGAGTCTCGTCATGCCAATCATATGGACACCATTTAGTTCCGGTTTCGTTCACTAGTCTTTGTCGACGACTATGTTCATCGTTGTTCCAAGACTCATAATAAACCTTACTTAACAGTTAACACTACTCGAGCTGAGAGTATTAATCTGCTGGTCGGTCAGACAGTTTCAAAAGAATGTTTTGTCAATAAAACACTGTCTGTCTCTGTGTCTGTCTGTTTTATATGCAGTGGTCCAATTTGTACATATACGTCCACATTTTTGACAAAAAGTTGCCAAATTATTTTGTCATTTTGTCATGTAACACTGATTATTTTTTCATTTATTTACTGTCTTATCAAAAAAGGCAACATTTTGCAAAAATGTCACTGAGAAGTTATTTGTATTCCACAGTTAAATCAGCAGTTTTTAGTTAAGTTTAGGAAAGATCTAGTTGAGGCTCAGTAAGTAGGCGGCTAGATTGATGCGCAGGGTTATATATGTGTGTCTGTGTGTGTTAGCCCGTGGGTCCGGCACCACAGGGCCTTGCAGTGGAGCTCTGATTCATGATTGAAACATAAATAAGAGCCACCAGCGATTATTTAGAGAGAAGATGTTTTGAAGTAAGCGTCACCCTGGGACATGAAGCAGGAGAGGAGAATCATAAGGCTGTGGGAGAATCTTCAATAAAGAAAGGACGAAATAAGATCTCTGTTGAACATCAACTTCGGTCCCTCTTGACTCTGGTGCTTTTTTCAGGAAATAAGGTCAGTGACCTCACAGCCTCTCGGACCGTGTGGCGTAATTGCTCTCCTGATTGCTTCTTTGGAGTGTTTTGGTAGCTAGCACAATTAAATAAGTCTGCAGGTTTCTCTTTTTCCCCAGCCTGCACCTTGCGTAAGGCTTTAATTTAGGAAAATTCATCATGGACTGGACCGATTGCTGGTGCTTACTGTGAGTAGGACTTATTTGAGCGAGTGCATGCGAATGTTGTTCCAGACGCGACGCTGTAATAGCGAGAAGGCTGAGACTGACAAATCTCGATTTCGAAAGAGAAAAGCGAGTCAGGCCGAGGCGAGGAGGAGGAATTAGAATGGTTTGTTTTGAGTTTGGCACCCGCCCCGGGGACCCTCTCGATTCCGGAGCCAGATGGCTAATAAGTCTGCTGAGGGGAACTGAGCTGTGGTTTGGGGCAACGGCTGAGGATGCTGAGATTGAGTGGAGGTGTGAGGAGCGGGTGCAAGGGGGATTTGTCGGGCTGGAAACAGAAGGATCTGCTGAGGCACATTTTGTCGGAGTTCCTGGGGCGTGTTATGAACTCATGATCATCAAGTTTTTCCATCCCCAATAGGGTAAAAATAACCGTGAACGCATCCAAACCTCCGTTTTCACTGGGCTATTACTGTCAGATGAACCTCCCACGGCATCGCCAGCGTCAATACATTTAATCTGCAATTATAAACAATAAAACGCTCTGTTGAAAATTCATGAAATGTTTTGGCGCTGTACTTTTGGAATCATTTCACATTACCTAAATGAAAACAAAGAGAGGCTTTATCATTTTTCAAATGAATATTGCCAAATAGCAATAGTACACACACACACACACACACACACACACACACACACACACACACACACACACACACAC
>CM051493.1:20676634-20713417 GCA_028031935.1 Paedocypris micromegethes
ATATATATATATATATATATATATATATATATATATATATATATATATATATATATATCTCACCAGTCATATATGGTTTTCACTGGTCATTATACATCTTCCTGTCAACTATTCATATCTCTGTCACCTCACCCTCCCATCGGGAACAGAGATCTTTCTCCTTGATCATGTCTGACAATAAGGACGCCCTGAAAAGAGCTGTGCTCTGGCGTCAACGTGTCTGGAACACTGGGATATACAACCCAGGCTCTTCCTCCATCTCGAGCTCACCTTCTGAATAATTGAAGGCCCAAATCCTCTGCATAGAGGACTCCTTTCTACATATGTTGCCTTTCAGCCCAGCTGAGCTGGCAGCCCACGGCTTGTTGTGGCAGCTTATCAGGTGCTGACTTGTGGTGCTTTGCTATTGTGACTGCTTGTGCAGCAGATGTAATCAGTGCTGGCGTGTTTGAGTTGCTTTTCTTCCCATGCATTGGTGTGTTTACGTTTTTAATTTTACTTACTTCAGCAGTGTGAATGGTTTGTTGAAAGTGCAGCTAAACATTTTGAGGTTGTTTTTAACCGTTTTTCTTTGCTATACATACACACACACACACACACACACACACACACACACACATATATATATATATACTGTATATATATATGTATATATATTATTTATTATATATAACTTATTATTATTTCTATTAAAGCATATTGTGTAATTTATATTTGATGATTAGGTCTAATGGGCCAATAATTTATCTCTTGAGTTTTGGACTTTTGCAAATGGGATTTCCATGGAAAAAAAAATATGAAAGCCATTTAAAGGTGCTTCTTATTCATTTCTTTCACTTCTAGAATCAAACCCATTGGCGTGATCGTTTAGACCCTGGCACTTGCCATCAGATTTTCAGCCAAATCACGTGTAGAGACATTAACAGCATATTCACTGGCCTCCTTCAAATTTAAGCTGTGCCTTCTCTAGCAAACACAATGTGGAGAATTCATTAAGAGAATAAAGGGCCATTCATGAATTTGATGGCCATTTTCCCAAGCCACATTGGACAATCAATATTTCCAAAGCTTGAACCAAGAGCAGAAAATGAAGAACAAATTACCCCCATCGTACCAATCTCAACACAATGCACCTTTACCGCATTCGCTTAGGACCAAAGCACACACACAATGACTCACACCAGCAATATGCTGTGTATCTGGCTGTTTGATCTACAGGCCGACCAGTTCATGTACATGTTGCTAGTCCTCCCACATTAGCTAAATTTGACGATTATGCAAGTCAATACGGGCTTCTGCTAGCTCAAGGCGAAGCAAAATCGATCCTTTAAATAAAACACACTCCTTATCTGTCTTTTTTTATTCAGCATGTTGATGTTGTTCATTTTTCTGACAAAAAGGGACGTCTTAGCTACTGATTTCGAGTGTTTGTGCGTGTATGAAAGCTTACTTTTGTGTTCTGATTTTTGGTTGAAGCCAAATAGTCAATGCATTTACTGGTCTTTCAAGGATGAATTCAGAACACCAACCTTTTTTTTCTTCTTCATATCAATTGGTTCAAGACAGCTAATTCCAGACACACTCAGATGTGCAGAACTTTCATTGAACTACCAGCTTTAATATGTAAGAGCTCTTCAGGGCCCGTCTAACCATATGCTTTCTCAGAGGAAACATCCTCAGCGCTTATGCTTCTAAAGTTTGCGTTGGGATGTATCATGTTGAGAAACCATTGCCTAAAAGAGCATGATATTTTATAGATTCCTATTAAAATACTATCACAGCTGCTTTAATCCTCTGCTCTTGTTTGTTCCAAGAGGAATAATTCATTAACCAGCTGAAAACAGAATACTTTTTTCTGTCAGCATTGATGATTTAGCATTAACATCTTCTAGTCTTCAGATGAAGTACTGACTAAATCCTGATTCAAGCATACACATCTTAACTTTTTTTTGGTAAAAGATTACTTATGGTTTGAGGCCCCAAAAAAGGTGAGTGGGCTGAAGATTGAGATCTAACAGAATGTGAGGTGTAGTGTGAGGAAATATCACATACGGATATAGCATCGTGTATAATCATGGTTACTTGATATCCTCTGTTCCCTAGCAGAAGGCAATGAGAGGCTGTATGTCGTAGTGAATGACACCAGTGGGGTTGCACTTGAGATCTTGTCCACTTTTGTGCTTTACTAAAGGCCAATGAGATGACTCAAATTGGCTGAAGGCATTTGTGTGAGCTGACCTTTCTCCTGGACATCCGGGTATTGTGTGAAGCTAAAGAATCATGCAGCTTTGCAACATTTACTGCTAAAGGCCACTGGGTCACTGCAGACATACAGCAACGGTCCTGGGTTGGCAAATATCAGATTGTCCCGACATCTCATTCTCTTCCTTTGGGGGAACAGAGGTAATTTAATCTAGAGGTAATTTCTATCTGTCAGTTTGCTCAATGTTGTGTCATAGTGAATCACACTAGTGGGACCCCAAACCACAAGGTTGGACTGTATCTGGATTTATGACCCCTCAGCAGTCAGCTACAAGAGTTGCCAAACAACGGGATAATCAAAAAACCTGATCAGAACATCTAAAGCTCTCAGTTCTCCAAAGCAAATTGCAGAGAATGTGTACAAATCACAACCGCTGACTGGCTCGGATTTCTAAGCAGAGAAGAAGCTTCGAAAGTCACTACCTGATCCTGAAAGGATAGACGCCAGGCATTGGCTTCAGCACGACATGCAGGTTCCCTTGTCGAAATTTCAAATGCAAAAAGGAAGGAAGGAAGGAAGGAAGTGAGGTGACGGCAATATGGCCACTAGGGACCATACTGAATTTGTGCTCTGCATTTAACCCATCCGTGAAAGTGCACACACACACAGTGAAGTGAACACACACAAACCCGGAGCAGTGGGCAGCCTTAAGCCGTGGCGCCCGGGGGGCATGTGGGGTTCAGAGTCTTGCCCAAGGACACTTAGTTGCAGAACCCGTAGTAGGGGGGATTCGAACCTGCAACCTTTCGGACACGAGTCCATGTCCCCTACCATTGGACCACAACTCCCCAATAAACAGCCCAACTCCCCAAAAGCCCTCTAGGTCTCCCTTTATCACTGAAATGGTTTTTTAAATGACCTCAATTGGAATTCTTCAGGTCAGTTTTTTGACAGTCATATACCATCTCAAAGCGGCTATCAAGTTAAGAAGACTACGATTTAAGAAATTAGGTTAAGAAGACTAGACTTCAGTTAGCAGTTATGAAGACTACAACGGACTGGAAGAAGACTACAACAGACTGTTGGCAAAGCAGAACGAATCATTGGTGTGCCAGGGTGAAGAAATAGGCAGAAAACTTCATTCAAGATTCCTCATATTTTGGACACAACCTGTTTCACTTCTCCCTTCTGGCAGACACGACAGATCCTCCAACACTAAAATAACCAGACACTAAAACAGCTTCTTCCCCACAGCCATCACCATCCTGAACTTTTAAGCATTACCCGGACTGCACATAACATGTATAAAACACATCACTGTAAAACTTGGCAACTTAGTTAAATACCACATAATTGCTGATGTTTAAATCTGTACATACAGTCCATTGTTTATAGAGTGTATCAGCAAATCACCTTGTCCTATGCATGTGTGTATGTAACATGTTTAAAACCAAAACAAAACCTGTATTTGTGCACACTCGCCGAATAAAATCCTTTCTGATTATGTAACATTTAAAGACAAAGAAGTATCATTTAATAAATAGACAGTCTAGAGTAAAGCAATGTCTCTAGTGTCTATCTCAGAGGCTAATTGAGAGGAACAATTGTGATGGTTCATAAAAAATGAAAAACGCTCACTTAAATAGGGATGCACTGATCAATTTAGGGATTTAATAGTAATTGGCATAATTGCGAAATGTATCCAGCATTTAACAGGTAAATAGTAAAAAGCAAGAAAGTTCCAGAGGCCTGCCTCAACAACTTTTTTCTTATTGCATTCACCGTAATTATCCTGAAGTGCTTCGAGAGACTTGTCAAAACCTACTTCTACCATCTCTGGACTCCATAGAGTTTGCATGTCATTCAGATCACTTCACAGATTGTTACACTACAGAGTGTACAGAGAGGAGATAGAACGTCTGACTTCTTGGGAACCCAAAGCTTGTCTTTTAACAAGGAAAAGATCACCGAATGACTGCGGTGACCACCCATTCTGACCACCTTCCTGTCAGAGGAACACTTGAGGGCATCTTGAACAGCTGCAACTCTTCTTTTCCGTACTTCTCCTTAGTTCTTCTTACTTCTCTTACACCACCTTTCTGGGTATGGTCAATTAGCATCCATGTCTTCAGTTACCACTGCTACACAAATGTCACGCAGCTGTTCAAAAGTCCTTCTAACCGGACGACCAAACTGTCTCAAGGAACATCACCAGTTGGATGACAGAGCATGACCTCCAACTAAAGCTTGATATGACAGCTTGATCTTGGTGATTCATGCTCACCCATCCATTGAGCTTGGCTTAACCATACTCTGTCTAAAACTGTTCGGAACTTACTTTCTTTGCACACATCTTTGCCCACAGCCTGGTCCTGTAGAATTTTTTCTGTACAGCGTCATAAAGATACAATCTTGCTTCTAGAACAAGCTCTGTTAATCTCAAAGCTGGATTACCATATGTATGCTCTTTTGGCAGCAACATGCCAAGACATTGGAAAAAAAATCTGAATACATTAGCCGGACTGGTCTTTAATCAAACTAAAACGACACCTCACAGTTTCGCTCCTTACACTGGCTTCCAAGTGCCAGTAACAGCAACAAAAACTGAAGAATAAAAAATAAATAAATGAAACGGTGTTAACGGACTGTTATGTTCTCCTGTGTATTTCTAAATGTAGCTTTGTGTAAAATC
Organism: Paedocypris micromegethes; assembly: GCA_028031935.1. Classification (NCBI taxonomy): domain Eukaryota; kingdom Metazoa; phylum Chordata; class Actinopteri; order Cypriniformes; genus Paedocypris; species Paedocypris micromegethes. The sequence continues at coordinate 20,681,530 of CM051493.1, forward strand.
ATTACTGTTTCCTTTCACAGACAAATAGCTTTGAAGGCTCCTCATTTTGTAAAGTGCTTTGGATAGAAGTATCTGCAAAATGATTGCAAAGTAAAGCAATGTAATGTAAGGATTACCAATTGACCTCAAAACTTCACTATTGATGAGAATGGAAGTTAGAATAGAGTTCTATCAACCGAATAAATAAATTATCTTTAGACTTGCAAAGTCATATACAGTAGACATCTGATTCAAATCTGATTTTCCGTTAAGCACTACACGGATTCTCTCTATTCTTCCAGTAAAACAGACAGAAGCACTCACTCAAAAACAATATAGCACATATAACAGCCAAGGGCAAAGTTAAAAAACAATTTGATACTAACCAATACACTCAGAACCAGACTTGTAAACTCCATGACTTGAAAATGCGGACACATATACAACATTGATTTGGGCTCCGCCAATACACCAGTCTGACTTCTCATTACAAAGAATAGTGACTGGACTCCGGACAGACGCTAAATTATACAGCAGACCAATGTGAGTTTTAATTGGCCTTTAGAAAAGGACATTGAGGAGACTAGTGGATTCACTAGTGATCCAATCAGATCACCAGTAGTGTTATACACAGTTTTGAGTGACATATGGGGGACAAGTATTGAATATTCACAAGAAATCAGAGTTTTTAAAATATCAGTTAAACACAAATCTTCTGCAATGACTCTTGGGGGAGTGATTACGTAGAGTGCTTTCAGCTCCCTCCTAAAAGCCCTCTCAATCCCATCTTGTCAATTTCACAAAAGATTGCAAAGACTACAGAATGCTTTCAGGATTGTTTTGACACAGCATTTTTAATGTGTTGAGTAATCTTCAATTTGTCTGGGGGCAGATTGTCCTTGTTGCTTTTGGACAGGATACAAACCCTTGCTGAGATGGAAGAGCTTATAAAGGAAGTCATATCAAAATGTCTAATATCGATTATTTTGATTTTTTTTTTTACACATTGTATTTTATTGTATTAACTTTCGACATTGAAACGTTTAAAAAAAATGTACGTATATTTTATTGAAAATAATACATTATATATTTCATTAAAAAGTTTTATTTGTGATCACTATCTTGTTTTTCACTGAAGTTAAAAGAAATTAGTTTGTCGAAATTGTGCTCTGCATACGTACAGTGAAGCCAAAACACACACATCTTGAAGCAGTTTTTTGCCCAAGCACACTTGTGAAACCCACTGGAACAGGAATCAAACCAGCAACGCCTGGGTGGCAGGTCCCACTCCATGAGACACTTGAGGGATTCTTTTAGGCTTTCGTAGATGGTAAGGTCAGCAGTTGTGAAATTGGAAGTCTTGCTCCAGCTGTCTTTAGGTATTAAAATCGGTGAATTCAATTTCAGGACATTATTTGTGCATGGTGAGGACCTTTACGACTATAAGAGTTGAGCAAGCACAATAGCGAACCTTACTTTGCATTTGTTCAACTTTATAGCTTTATGTACTTACAGGTTGATGCCTGTATGACAGCTTGCTGTGTTTTAAATACTGTATATATTAAAGTTTTATGTTATTTATTTAATGTGCATGTCCATTCACTTGCCCATTCAGCAACTATGGGGCACTAACAACACTTGGATTGGAGGCAAACCAATCATAGAGCAGGACGCACATTCAAGTTCAAGAGTTCAAGAGTTCAAGTGTCCTGAAGACGTGATTTTGGACTGAGAGAAAAAAAATAATCTAGAGAAGATCAGAAAATTTGGCTAAATCACTCCGGAAAACCAAACACTTCATTTGAGATTGACATATATTGCTTGAGACAGTTTCAAACACGTATTCTATTCATCGTGGATGAGGGTCTTTTAAGACCTGTCAGCTCATTGACACACAAATGGCAGCCATGATGTTTGCATATATTCAGATCACAAAATGGTTAGCTTTGTTCCATAAAGTAATTCGTTTGCCTTTAATGTTGTAATTTTTTGATCTTCAAACTTCAAAGCATCTGTTTCTTCTGCAGTGGGCGAGCAGGACCGCCGCCTTCCCTCTCTTTGTTTGTATCAAAGGTTTAATTTGGTTTCCTGTGAACAGATTTTGGATTGAACCTGGTGAGCAGGGGTTTTGTCATATCGGATCATTTCATTTACGAAGATATAAGACTCTCTTCTGTGTATTGTGGAGATTAGTTGGCCAGAACAGCCTCATCATTTGTTGATGCCAAGATTGTCCATATTTTCACTAATTAATTGATTTCAGATGAATGGATGTGGTTGGTTCATTTACATATCTCATGGGATGGATGTGTCCCAGTTAGACTTATTAGATGTAAGACGGACTTATTTTGTAATATTTTTAAACTAAGATTGTGACTATACGTAGATCTGTGAAGTTCTTTTTATGTTTCTATTAAAGAACTACCTGAATTACTGTTAACTGTATTATAAATATAATGTTAATCTATTACAGATTATACAACAATATATATACTATAATACAAATATTATTACATATTATTATTGTTCTATTATTATTATTATTTATTTTAATAAAATAATTTTACTTATTAATTAATTATTATTATAAATTTTTACATGAACGAATCTGTGTAAACTTGTGCTGCATATACTTCTATCACATTAATGATATTTGTACCACTCGATTAATAAATAATACTTTGTGCAATATTAATGTGTAAGGCTCAATAACAAAACAAACAAGAAGCGGTTGATGAACACAATGTCGCTTCACTGTTTACATTGTTTTATTTATGATTTTGCGTGATTGCAGTGCAGTGTTACTAGTTTATTTATTAGCTGTTGAATGCACTTTCTTTAAATTGGTGAATTGCCTGTCTGCGAATGACAGACTATAACTAAACCGAAGTAACAAGTTTGGTAAAACAGTAAGTATGAAGAGGAAATTAAAGTTGTTCTATTTAAATTTTTTTGATGTTTGGATTTATAAAGATACTATTTCACTAACCCAATAGCAGTAGCAGAGGAGCGTTCATTTTAAAGTAAAAAAAAATATACATAATATACTATATATATATACATTAATGTTTCAACTGTTTATATACATTGTTATAACATATAAAATATTTAACATATTACTGTTTGCTTTAGCTCAACTGCATCGATGAACCAGGGAGAAATGTTGTGAATGTGGCGATCAGTCTCGTCGAATGCCTTTGCCGTTACATTTCCTTTGAAACATCCAGTGATTTTAGAGAAGCTTATAAACCCGACCATCCAAGCATAGTAAAGCGAACTTTCTGACCTTTCATTATCAGTGAGTCAAAGGTTTTCGCACAGTACCAGGAGCCTCTGGGGTCCGGCCCGGACTCGTTCCCAAGCATATTATGCCAGTGAAGCACTGGAGTGGAAACAGCTGAGGAGAGGAATACTGTCCGACACAGAATGAAACGTGGAGAAAAAGAAGTTCGATATATCTCTGCAAACAAAACATTTAGAAAAGGAAAGTACGCTAACACGGGAGAGAAACTATTTCGTTGCCCATATTTTCATAAATTTGTATACAGTATTAAAAATGGAAATCAGAACGGTATGCATAAACATACAACTCTTTTTTTCCTCCTCTCTGTCTCTTTAAAAATGTTAATGTTTTGTGCAGTGGTAGTAATCTGATAATAGCTAAATTGAGAATTTAAGAAAGCTCCATTTGTGTATTTGTGGTTGATGTAACTATTGCAAATCTCCTGAAATATTCAGATGGATCCTGCATATCCTTATGTGATAGATGTTTTCCCTGTCAAAATGAAATGCAATTCAGACAAAGTAAAGTAGTGAAAAATAATACAATTATGAAAAATGTGGGGGCTGTGTGTGATTTATATTGGAAACAATCGCTCTCTTTCTCTCACTCTGTCTATTTCTCCAAGTTTCTCTCTTTTTCTTTCTGTTTTTCTTTCTTTCTTTCTCCTACAATCTCTTGTGATTACTGCTTCTCTCTTTTTCTTTCTCTTTTTCTCACTCTTCTTCACTCTATTTTTTCCTCTCCTTTATCTTTCACTCTGTCTCGCTCGTTCTCCCTTTCTCTGCATTTGCCTCTCTCTCTTTCTGGGTTTCCTAGTTTTTTATTTTCTCTTGCTCTCTCTCTCTCTCTCTCTCTCTCTCTCTCTCTCTCTCTCTCTCTCTCTCTCTCTCTCTCTCTCTCTCTCTCTCTCTCATATCAAGGAACACAGCAGTCAAAGCACATCATAACGTGGAATATTTTATTCTCAGTTGACTGTTCCAGCGCTCTGAAGAACTGCTGAACTTTGCACTTGAGATCAGGGAACTGGTTTGCGGTGCACCAGATCCTCCCCCACCGACGATGTGGGACGAGCAATGTGGCCTAATCTCTGTCTTGGAGCGAGACACAGCAAATTATGCACTGGTTGGGAACACACACATACACACAGGCAAGCACGCAAAATCCACTTGTTATCTTAGTCAGCCAGAAGTGTCCTGATTTAATGGCTGTCGGAGACACAGTCATGATGTGTGAAGTGAATATGGCGTTAGCACTTTGTGACTAGATTGTGAAGTCTAACAGCTAAACAGTACAACTTAATTGAAAATCCGATCAGTTGAATAAAATTGCATTGCATTGTGGGATTGGAATTAAAATGAAACGTATATCTGATTCCGGAAGGCTTTATTTCACTACGTTGCCTGATATGCACAACACTTTTGTTCTCATTGAGTGGCAATTACACTTCTTTTTAATCATCTTCTTGTGAATTCTTAATCAGAAATCAGTCAATTGTAGCAAATAATTATTGGAACTAGAATATTCTGAAATCATAAAACAAGGGTATTAAAGAAAATTATGCACATTAGAGACTATAATTTGTTAAGAATTCCAAGCGTTTTCTACAGTTAAATTTAGTCCCTGCGACCTGTTGATTTCGCTAACAGATAACTACTATCAAAGTGGTCCCGGAGCTGATTTGGCTTGCCAGGACATTTTCACAAACTGGCAACACAAAATCCAAAAAAAAGTTTGGACATTTCCCATTCCACCTGTGGCTTTGGCTGCAGTGGAAAATAGTAATTTCTGTTGGCTTAACATATGTGTGAAGTGATTGCGTCACTACACTTCAACACACAGTCACGTGATCTCTACCAACACGTGACTCGCTTCAGCCGCAGAGTATTATGCCGTGGATATTTAATGCGTGGATAGAGATGAAGATTGCGGCAAAAACAATGTTGTTTTTATTCATATTATAGTTTTAGGTAAGCATCATCCTATAGCTCTAGTTTCTGAATAAAGGTTTACGGTTTTGTCTTTTTCTACCTTGTTAAAATTGCATATGTAGCACTAATCTGACATCATTCTTTTCAAAAGTTATCCCCATGTTTTTTTTTTTACCTTGAAAACAACACAATGGTTTAAGGTAAAGAGAATAAATAATTTCTGAGATAATACATTTTCAGGAATTTGAATTTTCACAGAACTCTAATGAACAATGAGTCTGTTTAAAAAAAAAAACATGTAATAGTAATGCGAACCTGTCGGAGATGAATTTAAGTGGCAGTTGTGGTTCAGTGGTTTGGATTTGGACTTGCAGCCCGGGCACTGCAGTTTCGAATCCCAGATCTGTATGTGAGCTGTAACTTCAGAGGTTGGGTTAAATGCAGACCACTATTTCAATATAGTCCCCAGTGGCTATACTGACAAAAACCTCACTTCACTTCAAGAGATCTGTTAGATGACACACACTGGAATCGAGACATACAACGCACAGCTAAGAATGTCTCAATCCACATGGGAATCCAGACAAGGGAGTGAGGTGTGCGTGCTCCTTGAATAGGCGAAGATGATTGACATTCCGTGTGATCTGGGTGGGTGGAGCCTGGTGGAGTTTTCTAAATATTGATAAAGTTAGCAGTTACATCTTTAGAAAAAAGGCCATGACAAGACTCCATGTCAATAGCAGAAATAAGTTCGAAGGCTGGTGGCAGACAATCTCAGTCAGTTCTTTGGAGTCGCATGATTCAATGTGTCGTGGAGGATTGTGGGAGGTGGAGTTCATTCAAAGTCCATACATGTTTACTCTCTTATGTAATTACGATATATAAACTGTGCGTCCTTGAATTTATCATCACAGACCATAGCAGATGGTGAGGGTGGCAATGTCAAACATGCCGCAAATAGAACAAGTGACATTCGAAGGAATATTTAAGGAGGTGAAGTCTCCTGAGAAGCGTACAATACAGAACAAAACATCTCTAAAACCATTTAACCAAGCGGCGTGTCTGTGATGAACGGCTCAGTACTGTAGACACCTCAATCCCCGGCAACATAAACAATCCAGCGCCACAATCGCAACAGCAATAAATCAGTCAATTTTTATGTCAGCATTTTGACACAACCTGTGTTTAGGCTTTTAAAGTGATTTGTTTCTCTCAAGATGTGCTTTCCTATCATGAAAAAAGAGCTTGAGAACATAAGCAACAAATAAATCTGAATAGGCCTGTGCTTGTAGGCAGTATTTTAAAACGGCGAGGCTTGCCACTATTCAGATTCACTATTTTGACATGTCACATCAGCTCCAGCGTTCTAAAGAGAAACCTTTCAGTTGGTGAGAGAAAAACGTAAATGTGCACCGATTCTTCTCTCTGACAGCCAAAAGTGCTGAAATGCTGACTTACGACGTCCAGAAAAATAGTGTTAATTTTGACAATGATTTTTAATTTAGTTTTAGTAATAGTATTTTGACTAAAACGGACTAAACTGTTTTAGTCCCAAATTAGTCATCTTCATTTTTTTTTTTTAGTTTTAGTCTACATTTAATCGACTAAATAATACAATAAAAGTAATTTAGTTTTAGTCAACTAAATTACAGTACATATTTTGTCAACGCAAATACAGTATAAATGTTTACTAAAGTTGCTAAGTCTAAGAAATCTGAATACGTAGTTAAATACAACTATATATATTTTATAATAACTACTTATATTATTGTATAAGAATATATACAAAGATCTTACTTATTTGGATCTTAATTTTATTAATTTTTTTTTTTCAATCCATATAAATGTATTCTTATATGTAATCTGTTATATGTAATTATAATGAAATCTAAACAAAGAATTATTAAATACAGTAAATTAAAACAAATTATAATTGCATTACTTTTTAAAGTAACAAATGGTTGCATGGTGAAAGAAAAAAAAGAAGCTTCATCTACAGATGGCGCTTCAGGTTTGTTGTATTCTTGCCCGTGATGGTTGCTCCACGGGACATACAGATGTTTTTTGTTAAGGTCGTGTTAAATGTAAAATTAATCCATGTATTTGATTGCTTTGTCTTGCCGGGAAAAAACATTTTTGAAGAAGCTAGCGCCTCTATCCTAGCCAGGATATTTGTGTGCCTATGGTTGGTTGGTTCTCTTTGCGTTTTCACCCTCCTTTCTCCACAAGCTTGGATTCTGATTGGAAGTCGTCACAAAGACATTTTGTGAGTCCGAGGTTTTTTTTTACAGTTCTTGTTTTGTTTTCGTCAGCGAAAAAGTGACGTTGACAAAGACAATTACGAAAACATTTCGTCAACGAAATTAACACTGCAGAAGAACTAACACCAAGGTGACCACTGCTCAATCAGCCAGTAAGAACTGACTTGTGGATTTGAGGAGCAGATTTCAGAGCTTGAACTGTGCTCTCACCAAGGGAAAGATCAGACTGACATTCAGAGACTAATGCGTGCATGCATCTTGTCAACTGCAGTAATAAGTGACTGACATTCCGTCAGTAAAGGTCATTCGATGAAAACATTCCTTTATTTTGCTTTGTGAATAAACTTGTTATGATGGATTTTTATTGCGTAAAAGACAATTCTGGCAAATGGAGTTTCAAAATAACAACACTCACACATACACACTGCTGTTCATTCTTTACAGCTGTTTTGTTTTACGTTATAGGTGACACTTTAAGTACACAGAAAGGTTTGTTTTTTTTTTACCTAAAGCCTTGTTAGTATGTGTGTCATTAGTTTTACAAGCACACCGCTTTCTAGCAATGTGGGTGCAAGTTGAAAAGTTGTGCATTTCTGGGGAAGCTGACGATGAGATTGTCCTTAATCAGCAGAAATATCTGCCTTGTGCTCTGCCAAAGACACGTTTTCTGGCTCGGCTCAGTCGTGTTTTGATGTAAAGGTTATGCATGACTTTATTAAGCCAACGGGGCACTCGGTTGACCTCAGGTGCACAAAATTGGACACACGACCTTGTCTGAATGTAACCACAGCGTATAAACAGAACAGCCTTGTAGTCTGTTCCGTCTCATATGCTGGGAGCAAACTAAGGTTGAAAGCATCTGATACATATTTCAAAAGTAGTGTTTGTATAGTGATGTCTGATGTGATTTATTCGGCTAGATGCTATAGTATGCCAACATGCTGTTGGACACTGGTTGATTTTAAAGTGTGCAATATGAGAGTTTTCGGGACCCCTACAGCTTCAGAGACTTTTTCAGAATGTTGTGTTCGAAACATTTTCTGCAAAATTTGCAGAGCAAGCACTCTGAAATGCTTATAATCCCTTTATTTTTTAATAATTATTTTTTGATAAGAGAAGATAAGAAAATCTAAACATTTATGCTCACATTTTTTCCACAGCATTTTAAAGTGATTACAAAAACAACTCCCAATGTCCAAACACATTAAAAATAAAATTACAGACCAGATTGTTTATAGCTTTGACTGTATTATAAATGCGCTCGATTGCAATAATGCTTTCTATTGGTTTTTCCAAAATGGCATTTGATGTTATTTTTAAAATGAACCGGCTGGAAAGGTTCCTTCCAATGTATTACTTTCCTGAGTTCAGTGCATCAAACTCCTTTTAATGAAAAGCAAAAAAAAAAAAATAAAGTATTTGCACTGAAGTTATTTTCATGCTACAGCAAACAGGCCTTTCCACAGCAATCTGAACTGTGGTTGACTGGGAAAAATGCACACAACTGGAAAGTGAAGTAGGACAAATGAGTCACTCCACTATTAACATGTCTTTCAGAGGTGTTTCGAATATTCCAAGTCCCTGTAGGACGCACAAACCAAGTCCACTCTTTTGACATCTTCTAGTCCTTGATAGAGTACAGAAGAAAGCAGAGGTCAGCTTCAGGGTTTATCAGCAAATTACTTCTTTTTATTAAACGTTCCTCTCATTACTGAAAAGAAATGTTGTCAAGCAGCGGCATCCGGGTAATCTTGGGGTTGAAAAATGATGTGTTGTATAATAAACGACAACCGAATGTAAAGATAGAGCTGTGATTTTTCATTAACACGTTGGCGTGCTCGCCTTTGACAGCAAGTAGACAAGACAGCAGAAGTGTAAAGGTTTGGTAGAGCAGGAAGTGATATCGTACATTGCAAAACATGGCGCATTGTGTCTCCAGTGAGATGTCTCATGTTACGTTTTATTAAAAAACGAAAACAGTGATGAAATAATAAATAGCCGGAAGTGAAATATCACAATGTTGCTGAATTGTCTTGCACTTTAAACGAACGTGTCCGTGACCAGGTCGTGTCCGCTCCCTGAAGACATCATACTGGGAATAAATGGCATCTTACTAGAGCCAGAAGACTGAGGAAAAAAGGGAAGAGATTGATCACAAATATATATGACTAGTCTCTCTCTCTCTCTCTCTCTCTCTCTCTCTCTCTCTCACTTGCATTTCATCCTACCCACTACTTACTTACAAACAAACTAATTTCTTCCCTCACTTTAACTAATTTCTGCCCAACCAGCAAAATAGTTTTACTCTAACCTAGACCAAAATTACACTGTAACCTCAGCTTAAAATCCCACATCGATCCTCAAATAACCTTCAATGTTGTGGGATCCAAACAACAATGTATCTGTGTGTGAACTTGTTACCCACCCAGTGGCAGTTTTAGGCATGGGCGAATGGGGCGAACGCTTTTTCATGTCACTTGGGGGGGTGGCACAAGCGCCCCAAGAAAAACCAAAAATCTATGAGTCCATTAAGGGATTGTCTTATACATATCATACTTTCGCGGTGCCCCTGTTTGTGTTTACTGAAGGAGTCATGCACAGAAAATGTGAGACAAGTGGAAAACGAGGTTCTCAAAAAACAAAGCTGGCAGCCACACCAAACTAAGTCTGCAGTATGGCGGGGGGTGGGTATCTGTTGATTCGAATTCATAAAAATGATATGTGCACAATTTAGAAAAAGGAGAAAATAGGGAAAACGAGCAAAATATAACGGTATGTAACAGTATTTTCCGTAGCCATGTCATTAATAAAGAACTATAAATAAAGTGTTCCATACACGAACAGGAGAGGAAATGTATTCGTGAAGCATTGTTTTAATATATTTAAATAAATTCATATATCCAATATATGGGAAATTTTCAAGTATGTTTTTAACATATACATGTATATATTGTTTCATATATGAATTTCATAAATGAATATATGAACAATAACCATATTTCCATGTATTTAAATATTTTCAAACGCATAGTAGAAATAGTATACACTCTATATGTAAATACCGTCTTTACTTGAATATCAGCACCCCTTTGATTTTTCAGGCAAAAAATTCTGGCTATATTACGGTACATTAATTTTCTTGTCAAAATACATTTTTTTTCTTTATTTAACAACTTGTGACTCGTATTACTTAAATGTCGTTTTACTTAAAACTAATAAAACAATAATCGAATAATTCGCAGTCGAAACTGCATCTCCCACAATGCTTTGCTGCTTACTAGTTCCCATGAGCCTTTGCGCTAAAAGAGCATAGCGTAAAGTTGAAAGAGCGCGGTTTTCGTTAGACGTAAATATTTGAACAGTAACGTTTTTCTTTGTGTAGCAGACAGAGCGATTTGATTGTGCTTGACTCCAGAGTTCTTCTGTTTGCTCCGAAGCTTTTGTAGAGTCCTGGTCTCGTTTTCATGCGCTAGCCAGTTGGCCTTTAGCACGGCGATCTACCCGAGGCAATATGGTCTGCCTGTTCAAGTATTAACGATTGCTTTTCGTTTAATCTTATTTTTTTCCATGTTAAGTGTCACACTATTTCTAATGTTTCTATATTTCTATCATTAAGCTAATAAAAACTCATATGTGTCACAGGCGACTGTCATTAGGACAAGGCAGGGTGGACTCACATGCACTTCCTGGGCGAGATCACGGCACACAAGGCGTTAAATGTCCAATGAGGGTTTATTCCAAAATCAAGGTCGGGTCACAGGCAGAGGGTCAGTATACGAGACAATCCAAAAAGACCAACTTAAATACACCAACTAACGAGTGACACAAAACAGCTGGATACAGACGATCGTGAAAGCATGTGGATAAACTAAGATGGCAGCGGCAAGGAATACTTCAAAATAAGAGTCCGGATAATGTTCATTAATATTTCGCCAAGAGAGAGTCTCGCCTATTAGAGATATTCAATATAGAGTCTATTCAATATAGAACCGCCACTGATCCCACCCATTCAAAAATGGACAATGGAGTTGACAAAATGGATGGTCAATACTGTAGAAAGAATGGGTCAAATTTGCTTCTGGCGCCGATTTACAGTATTTTGTTACAGTGAGATTCTTTTCTACAATAAATTAGTCAGAATTATTTGGTCCTTGTGGATTTAATGTCTTTAGAGACTGTTGCTGTTGTCATCAGAAAAGGACATTTAAAAAAAAAAAAACATTTTTCTTAAACCAAGCCATGGTCAACTGTTTCAAAGAACCCCACTGTACCTTTACACCACCAGCCTGATCTGCTAATCCAAGGCTTGATTTCCTCTTGTGGCATTTATGGCAAACTAAATCTTATAACTTTTCCCAACTCTACAATAATTCCCATAAATCAGACCATCACAGCGTTAAATCGACACTTATGAACCAAGAAAACATTTGTCCAGTGGCCACCAATGTTCTTATAGACATTGTTCTTATAAAGATTGTCAAAAATTTTCGGTGGCTTCTCATAGTAGTAACTACACCATATTTAACATTAACTAGACAAAAAAAAACAACTTTATTCATTATTAATAACATGTTAATTACTACATGACCGAAACACGTGTTACCGATGCAATTAAGCTGGTGAGTCATTGTTAATTTATACTTAACATGTAGATGTATTATTACTTACGTACTAATGTAATTCATGAAGAGTTTAGAAATGTGTTAATTGTCAGTTACGTTTTTTTCTGTGACCACGTCTAAAGTGTAAACTGTTTATGGTTAATTAAGTATTAGTTAATGTTGAATAAAACCCTGAAAAGTCCTGAAAACCAAGAAACCAAATCTAAAGATCAAAGCCAAGACCTGACACCGGGATACCGAACACAATTTATTTATTAAGAAGTTTACACTGCAAACTGGGGAGTAAATACAGAAGGTGTACTGTACATATTACAATTCTGAGACATTAATATTGTAAAGTAAGGGATTACTTTTTGAACAACAGTAACAAGTAAAGTGTAATGTATTACAAGTAAAGTAACTAAAATAAAGTGAGACAAATATTTGCTATAATTGCAAAATTGACAAAAATGCTATTTTTGAATTTGCGCTCTGCATTGAAGACTGGTGGAAAGGCCGGAATCAATGCCTTTAAATTGTTTCACCTCCCTATGGCTATTTAAATGTTCTGTTTTGAAGGATGCTACCAAGTCTTGTTTTACACTTTGACTTTGTTCCCATTTTACAGCTTTTCACTTAATTAAAACATCATCCCGCAACTGAGTGTCTGTTTTTTACCTGACATTCACAAAAAGCATTATCTGTCATTATCTTCTATATTATATTTATTTATTTATTTATTTATTCAATTTAAGCCTCAGCAAAGTATCTGAGGGTCACTGTTTCACTGTTTTCCAAAAAAGAAAAGGCCTAGTGGAGATTCTTCTTTCAGCAGAGTGTAGGATGGCAACACATGGAGTAACAGCGAAGAGTCCCGTGTGCACTGTTGCATGACATCACTGCATTAATAAACTGTGGTTTCTTCACATAAACAACCTGGTAATTCAGTTACCAGTGAAAATGAGAAGTTAAACTGATCTTGACCATGGTCCCAAGTTTCTAGGATTGCTTCTAAATTAAATTCATGAAATAAAAACAGTATCCAGTTCACTTCATAAATTCAGACTCTTTGAACGAAAGCAGTGGATTTATTTGCTCTTTTTCTCTACTTGACTTTCATTTCTTGAGCATGTGGAGAAATCCAATTCAAACTTGGAGATTACGGAATTATAAATTTAGAGAAAACCAAATCTGCACATTTCCAAAAAAGCTTAGAACTCAAGTTCGAGTTCACTGGTAATTTCTAGATAGAGCATTTTTACTTTAGCTTCAAAGGCAAAAAAAATTTTGTACAAAGCATTTTTAACCCTCAAAATGTTTTAAATCCCTTTGCATGTAATTATTTTTGTTTATTTGCAGTGTTTTTTAGTTGGAACTGGTGTGGATTCTGAACGAAACTCACGACTCCATTGGGATTAGTTGAGTCAATAGCACTAATTACACTCAGCATTTCGATGTATGTTCAGTTGCAAATTTGACACAGTCAATAAAAAACAAATTTGACTCATATGATTGGATTTGCAGTGTTACAAATGATAATTTTAATAAATATTAATGTTTTTTTTGATTCAGAATGCATAACTAAGATGTGAATGTCATTTGGGGTGTGGAAAAGCGACCTTGGGTTATTAATGACCTTCATTATGGATCCATACATCGGGACTTTTTACTCTGGCTTTGCCAATAAAATGGGCTATTATTTATTGATTAGTTGATTAGATCGTGTAACTAGATGGAAACTGTCAGTCGTTTCTTGTGCGCAACAACAGAAGCGATTTGTTTGTGGCTAAATATTTCTCTTAAAAACATAGCGATGAGCGCTTACATGGAGTTCAGCAAATAGGCAGAAGAGATGCTCAGACCAGTCTTGGCCTCCCTCAGCGCTGCAGCATCACAGTATAGCTGAAAAACACAGTGGAAGAACCTCTCAGAAGGTTCAGTAGAATACATGGTAACACTTAGCAAAGGGTAAACATCAAGATAAGACTTTTTCCAGCACTGGCACAGACCTCACAGCAAGATGATTAAACTGTTGTGATGTCTATTGAAGAATAACAAGCTCAATGTTTTCCAGACAAGCCTTTTGTGAAGCCTGGCATGTGGAGAATAGCACGTGTTGCTACAATTTAACAGAGGGAAATATTTATTTATAAATAGAATATTGTATTGCTAAAAAGAATGTATGAAGTTTTTACTTATATTTACGTGCATATTTGAAATCGGAATGTTGAACATTTGAAATAAAGGGGTGCATTGTAAACTGTTTATAAAACATAAATTGTGGACGTATTATGGACGTAACTACTTGAAAAATTACAGCCAATGCAAAATTATTAAGAATATAAATAAGAAGATGATTCCCTCGTGTATCAGTAATAATTATGAGTCTTGCGTTTAGATGGTTCTTCACTGATGAGATTTGTGTGTGTCTGTCTTGCCCCATTTAATCATCCATTCATACAGTTTCTGGTTTTTCATCTCCGAGTCATGGAGATCTGGAGCCAATCCCAGCCTCTATGAAGGCAGGATACACACCCTGGTTTGCTGGCCATCCAATCACAGAGCAGGACACGCACATTCACACTCTCAACCACAACTTTGTACAATTTCAAATTGTCTGTTGGAGAAAACTGGAGACCGATAGGAAATCCAGAAAGACACAGACCAGGCCTTGACCTTGAATGGGTCTTCATTTCCGTGTAGTGCTACCTTCTGCTGCACTTTATTCATTCATCTTCTAAAGCGTTTCTTCCTTTTCAGGGTCATAAGGAACTGGACCAATCTCAACACTCACCATAGATTTGGAGTAGGACACATTAGAGGCAATTGGTTCCTTTTATTGGCGCTCAGGAATCTGATGAACGTTGTGTGCTGGTTGGGTTCTTCGATTCTTCAAAATGCTTTCCCCATACCAATGCATGCGTGTGCAAGCATGAAGACTGTGTGTCAGTGAATAATTAGTATGCCATGAGGTTGTTTGCTGTTTATCGGATCTTGCAGTTCAGCGCTGGCTGCAGCTGAATTCTGAACAGTCCGGATGAACTTTGCCAACCTTCTGCACTGTCCTTCAGATCAGCACTTTTCTTTAAGCCGCGATATTCTCTAATTATCATCCATTACAGTATTTCAATAAATAATTAAAGCATAACTCATCAATCAACACTAGCACATTGATAACAAGATGAGAGCAAAAAAAAAACCAATACATGCTGATCCTTGCAACTCAATATCATAAATAAGTTGCAGGCCATATTATTCACATAAATCACGGTACGCAGCGTGCAGTGACCCATGGATATTTTGTTAATCATGGTATAATCAGAGTGTGGAAATGACACAGCCGCCCTCGAACTTCAGCTGGATGTGCTGACTGTCATTTCACTCGCTGTAAAACTGAAGGAAATGCTTGGCTCTCAGAGAGATTGATAGATATTGATTTCGCCAGGGGCAGACAGGCTTACTCCTGTGGTTCTCGCTCCATTGCAGATGTGGCAGTGTTGCACATTTACGCTATCGTGGACAACCTGCTGATGTATATGTTTCTGATCATGAAATTCCGCAGAGGACGGACAAGTTGCAAGAGTTTCATGGATCAGAACACAAACATTCCCTAAATCCTTGTCTTTACTTAAATAAATGATGGTATTTTCTCATTTCATAACACTAGGTGGGCTCTGAAACGATTTATTGGCTGCATACTAGTGGGGCCCGCCAGACACCAGAGCGCACAGATTCCCTGACTGGCACCTTATGCTGGAATATTCTGATAAGGTTAGTAAATATTACATACCCAATCGTTCCGAAAACAAGCTTGTGTGACTTGTGCCAGATTCTGCATTAATGAAATGTCCTGGATTTGAAGTTTGACACTCGTAAACGAAAAGAAAAAGATGGCTAGGCCTCATTGGAACACAATTTTGACATGCTCATTGGAACATGTTTCTGACAGTGTAATTGAAAGCTCTCTAGACTCACGCAAATAGGTCTATTAGTTTGGAGTGATGACCTTGTCAAGATTTTTCCCATTCTAACGATTGGAAGCTCATGATTCTGTCAAAGAAACCAAAGAAGAGACATTAAATTTGAAATTTCACTTAAAAACATGAACATGCAAATTGTAAACCCTAAAATTACATATCAATCAGTTTTATGTAATCTGATGTCGGTTACATTTTCTTGCATTAGGTAAAATAATAAAAAAATGTATAAAGAAAAAAGTAATAAAATATTAAACTTTGCCTGCCGGTTAATCATACACTTTTTCTCTCACTCACTCTCTCTCTCTCTCTCCACACACACACACACACACACACACACACACACACACACACACACACACACACACACACACACACAGTACATTGAACTGCGTCCTGGACGAGACTCCCTCTTGGCGACCAAAAAAAATTATAATTCAGAGTCTGTAAGATTTATAGTAATTAGTACAATTTCAACGCTAACAGTATTAGGACATTTTAAATGCACAAATCTTACAACATACTCAACTATTCTAATGAAGAATAACTTAAAATAAAAATAAGTTAATAAGTAAGAAATATATGTTAAAAATGTATACAAAAATAAAGCACTAGTGCGATATACTTGTCAGAAATCTATGGGAATATATAAAAAGTAAATTGATATATTTCTGTTTAAAGATATTTGTTTTTCACTGGATTGCAGTACCTTATAAAAATTGAAGCTTACACTCCACAATTACCGCTTGCAGCTTAATTTTAATTAATCTATTTATGTTTTTGCTTTGTGTAGAGTCTCTGTCTTTGCAAATTGTATCTGTTGCAATAATTTAAACACCAATGTGTCCCATCAGACTTTGCCTTATATCATTAGGGCTGTCATATTGATTAGCGGCGGCTCTCATTGAATCTAACATGTCATCTGTGTCGTCGGTTGAACGAACTTACTTATTGGATGGTTACAGGAACATCAGCAGTGCATGGGAACATTTATGATTTATGCTGTAACAGGGATGCAATCAGAAGGGTCCGGAGTCATCAATCACAACTATCTTTTGCTTAGTGAGCTGGTGCTGTCTGCCGCCGTCGCCTCCGCACTACATTGAGATGCAAACCAGGCTCCACTGGAGACACGGAGAGAAGTATTAAAGCAAAGAGTGACTGATGAATGAGCTTTGCGTAAAGGTTACTATTTCATCTTTTCTTTTTATCTGTGTTTCCCTCACACCATGTCAGTCGCTTTCCCTCCTCTTGGCTAATATGGCGTTATTATACGCTCTGAAATGACTTCACACATCACATCGCATCACTGAGAGGGGCTTTGTTGATGAGGATGTAATGCTATTTCTTCCCGGGAGCTGTGTAATCACTTTTTGATAACGGTAGCTTTCACATTTTTGGTCAAAAGGAGTTTTTACATTTTTGTTTTACACACCCATCTATCGCTTTTGTGAACAGCTTTTCCATTGGTGGGTCACGGGGAACTGTGGCAAATCCCTGGCTAAAGGTATCACAAACCAAAAGTCTTGCCAACCAATTACAGAAGAAACGAAGCATTTCAATTTTCTTGATTAATGTTTTTGTCACGGTCAGAATATGGTGACCAGACCCAAATGCAAAAGAGAGACTTTTATGACGGAGGACAAAAAAATACCACCTTAATACCAGCGCATAAAAAACCTGAATAAACAAAAGAAGAGAACGTTGGGAGAAATACTTGACTAGATAGCATAGATAAACTCATAACTTTAGAACTTTGACCACTCAGCAACATGAACAAGTACTGAAAAATATCTTGACACGCAAAAGGACACGCAGATATCTACAAATTCGATCATAACAGACAATAGGCAGGACATAGGTGAACTAAATCATGAACTAATTAAGTAATGTATAATAAGGAAATTAACAAATAAGTACAGTCAGTCTGGATGCTGTCAAATGAATGAGTTTTTGAAGAGTGGAAGGAAACTGGAGACCCAGAGGAAACACACTCAAGCATGTACACTCCATGTTTCGATCGGGACTCGAACTTGAGTCTCAAACTGGTCATCATTGCTGTGTGGCAACTACTAAACAATACACTAATCTTCTGTATTGTTAAAATAAGTTTTAATTATTGTATTTCAATTCTAAATACTGTATCTATACATGGTGTAAAGTAATGCACAGACGGACATATTTACTCTTTAGTTGTGGTACCTACCGATCTGAGACTCAACCCTGCCACCTTTACAAATCCAACTATCTATCAGTAGGTCACAACTGGCCAATATTTAATCTGCAATACATTTAACAAAGAGAGGAAGTATATTATATAGGCCACACTTCACATCTCAGTTTCACCGAAGCTATTCAAATATCTGAGATTAACAATAAATGACATGAAGATGCAGTGACAAGATCACCCGGTTTTATTATTTCCAAATATCTGCAGATCATGTCCTTGTTTTCCCTTGATGCAATACAGAAGAGATGAAACTAGAGATTGAAATGTTAATATTCAAGTAACTCCTGAAGTCTCAAAAAAAGTGCTTCAGAACACTATTTTCTGACTTTTATTTGTGATCTTCCTTGGCTGGCATCGTCTTTGAGCCTGGAAGTATTTCCTCCCAGTGACATCTAATTACATTGTCCAGTTAAACACCAGTGACAAGGTCCCAACCCGAGTCTCGCTCAACACATACTAATTGAAAGAGGTGAATGGACGACTGTTGTGCATCCAGACCACAAGAACTAGTTCAATATCTTTAAATGATATCCTGGGTTATGATGACCTCTCTGTTCAATAGTGGCCATCTGATCTCAGATCAGCCAGCTGCCTGAGCGAAGAAAAAAAATAAAAAACTCTTGCACTCGATTTTGGACAATTTCTGTGGAAAAACGGAAACTTCTTTCCCTTGTCCAAAGATAATTTCCATGCTTTACGCTCCTATTTTTGGAGACGCTTAAATCAATTTAGAGCTGAGAGAAGAGGCCTGCGGTCGGACATCAAGAGCAAATGACTCGCGAAACTCATGCTGCTTATTCTGTTCTCGGAGAAGTTCGGTTAAAATGTGTTTTTCCTGAAAGCATAGGCAATCTCACAGGTCACTGCTCGCGCTAAATTAAGTTACACGTTGTAATTGCTGCCCGTAGCGATTAGAACCAAAATATGGCAGCAATAAAATTAATATGAAACCTTTTCCGGAGAGTTTAGTTTGCAGGAGCTAACCTGCTTGTATTTATAGATGCTGATTATCCGTCGCGGTTCACGGCGGAATTGAGCGCACATCTTGTGTGTTATTTTCCTGTACACTCTGATACGAGTTCAGGCGTGTTGCTGCAGTGAGGAATATTTCCAATGTGGCAGGCGGCGATCCCAGTGTGATTGAGTTTGCAGGATACTGCTTATTTTCCCTTTTCCTTGTTCTGTAGGTGAAAGCGAACCTCTCATTAACTTCTAAACACCGCAGCATTAAGTACAGAGCCGCCAGGAAGAAGGAAGAACCACTACAGCAGTTTGAATGCAGTAAAGAAGTATAATTACAGAATCTTGCGGCTGAGCGCCAAAGAAAACTGTTTTTTTGTTTGTTTTTGTTTTCTGTTCCAAGTAGGAAGAAGGAACCTGTATGGAAGAGGTTAAGCTGTAGTAGAAGGGAGAAAACGAAAAGTAGGTGAGATGTGGATCTAGGCTTAATCACTTATGAAAATGTCATTTCAAATTCTTGAAGAAAAATAGAGAATAAAAAATTGACTAAGCATACTTAAATCCATGTATCCTTCCATCTACTGTATCTGTCCAACCATTCATTAACTTTTTGATGTATGGAGATCTGAAGGCATTTTCGACATCTCTTAAGGTGTAGGACACACTGAATTTGGATCACATTTTAAGTTTTCACTGTATTATTTTGCACTTTGTCACCAACATTAGATGTGTTTGCTTGAGTCTACGATATATGCACTAATATAGTTAAATTAACTTTCTGCAAATAGAGTCTAGCCTTTCTTCTAAACTTTTTCTTCCAAAGTTATTCCAAAAGAATGTGCCACAATTTCAGTCTGTAGATGTGCAAAGCTTGTAGAGACATACCGCAGCAATTGTGCACCTAAACTGTGGCAGTTGTAGTCCAGTATGGGAGTTGGGCATGCCGCATAAGGGTTGCAAGTTTTAATCTCGGTCTGGTGGGTTTCAAAACTGAGAAAAAAAGTTGAAGATCAGCCAGATTGGAGAGACAGCAGCATTCAAAAAGACATGGGATTTAGATCTGGGCTTTGACTAGGCCATTAAAACATGAATATTTTTTAGATTGAAAGTATTCCATAATAGCTCTGGTTACATCTTTCTGGTGAATCTCCTTTACAGTCTCAATTCCTTTGCAGCCTCCAATAGGTTTTCATCCAGCACTCCTTGAGATGTTCACAGCTTCGGATATATTTTATAATGTTAAAACTTCTTCACAACTTTAACTCTGACCTGTCTGAGGAGTTTCGGATTTCATGATGCTTTTTGCTCTCTAGAGTTTTCTAACAAACCACTGAAGCCTTAGCTTTTATACTGAGACTATATTAAAAAGAGGCAGACTAAGTTTTACTCAAGTCCAGCAGTCCAGTGTGTGTATCTCGCCCGTGGTTTCTGGGATTGGCTCCAGATCCTCATAACCGAAAAATGGAATAAGCAGTAGAGAATGGATGAATGTGGTTTAAGTAGAGGTATCAGAATGCATGTAGAGTAGATATTACATATGGTATTGATAAATATTTACTTATTTTCTTAGATCTTTCATGTCCTAACAAAAGTCTTGCCTGAACATCGCGCTCATAATTTACCTATAAGTTATAAAATTAAATACTTCCTTTGCAAAATCTTGCCTCTTGCACTGCAGCCAACTGAACTTCCCTCCTTTTCTCTGCCATTTTCGTTACAAGTCCTGCGTGGAGGAGAGTGAGTTTTCAACACAACAGCGTTGGTGGACTACGTTGAGGACGCATTGCTGTAAATAAGGGTTAACTAAAAATAAACAGGCGCATCATTTGACCACATTTTAAGTGAAAATCTATTAAATTATCAACGCAGAAATTAAACAGAACAACACGAAAGCCAAGCGCAATGGAGCCTATTATACGGAATGGCTCTTAGGATTCGCTTTTACTGAGAAAATCAGCTTTGCTAAACATGAACTTGAACTGAAAGTGAGACAATATATTTCAAATATCTTTAATAAATATTTTTGAATGTCACCAAAAGGCTTCGTTTTGATGATTGCAATATAGTCTATAGTTGTAGTACATAGTTAAATAAATAATAGGGGTGTCGTTATCCATGTGACTTACAGTATACAGAGTCGACTGTTATTGTAGAATGCTCATTTCTCTTTTTAGTGAATAAAGTAACAAAGTGTCTCACCCCAAGTATGTATATACTGCTTCTACTACTACTACTACTACTACTACTACTACTTTGTATTCACTTGTAAATATAGACCAGGAAACTCCACATCTTATCATTGACTCTGGCCTGAAGCCCAGACTTTGTGTGTGTGTGTGTGTGTGTGTGTGTGTGTGTGCGTGTGCGCGTGTGCGCGTGTGTGTGTGTGTGTGTGTGTGTGTGTGCGTGAGATAGAGAACACGCAGAAAAAATGCTGAAACTAAACACAAGACATCTCCTGTGTTCACTCTTTCTGGGCCATAGACCACGGGAAACACCATTAGATACATTAGTTACTTATTAACGCAATATTTTTAGAAGCATATTAATACAATTTTGTCTCCAGAACTATTATTTTTGTGAGTGTCTTTAAAGGCAGTTTTTAAAGCATGCATTGCACACTGAGTTGGCTTCACACTTATTAATAGTCTCAAACTATTATTTAGTTAATTCACGAGCAAGAGAATATCTGTTTGTAAACTGCTAAAGATTTCCGCACAGAATTGGAATTGACATCCCAGCCTTTATCCTTTAAGGCTAACATCACGAGTATGTACATCCTACTATACATTCATTAGATAGACCAACACACACACACACACACACACACACACACACACACACACACACACGCTTACCGGTCCCTGAAACTGGGCAGTGATCTGTTTACTGATGAAAATCCATGTTGTACACTGTATTTTCTTCTGACTCGATTAATACAGAAGTCTCTTTCACTCCCTTTGTCTTATTTGTCTGTGATTAGACAACACTAAATCATCTCTCTTTCATTCTCGCTCGCTCATCATTAATGCATGATCTGCATGGCAGACTCTTTAATCTATTGGCTTGTTGAGACGCCGTTTTGATTTCCTCTCGCCGCGTTTCGTCTGAATATATTCGCTAGTCAAGAATGATTGAAATTGAGAGATAATTAGATTTTCATTTCTTTTGGCTTCTCAAAGAAGCAGAACCCAGCAAATTATCCCAAAATATATCGAATTAAGATGCTACTCTGTTTGAGTTAATCTGCTCTAAAAGTGTTAAATCTATGAGGACTTGCAGATTACTATGGTTTTCAAGGGGACGTCCAACTTGATTTTTGGGTTCCTACAAACAAATCTATATGAAAAGAGAAGATGGAAGTGGTTGTCAATAAGGCCACTAGGGATCATATCAAATTTTGGCTCTGCATTTAACCCATCCAAGTAAAGTCCATATACACAGTGAAGTGAACACACACACAAACCCAGAGCATTGGGTCAGTCTCTTGCCCAAGTACTGTCAATAAAACCAGCCAGAGTAGGATTCGAACCGGCAACCTCATGGACACAAGTGCAAGTCTCCTACCACTGAACCACAATTGCCACTATGAGCTGAAGTCTACATGTGAGCATGTAATGAGTTTTTATGTCCCATTGGTCACCTGTCCACTGTTTGTTCTCATCCTCAACCCACAGATCCCTGTGACCCATAAATAGCAAAAGCAGTTATTAAATGGAGCATGAATGGACAGGACCCACATTCTGTGTTTAAATCCTAGCATTTACTCACAAGGACCACGCTTACCTTCATTAACACCACCTGCATGCACAGCCCATCTACTTTCCTCACATGACCGGTTAGTTTGGAATAACAATTATGGATGGAGTCAGCATCACCCAGTGCTGAGAACAGAAAGAGCTGAGAGCAGAGATGAATCTGCATTGCATCCTGGGTGATCTTTCCTCAGAGCGGTCTAGTGTGTCTCCCCTCATGACAGAGTCACATTTTATATCTCTATGCTAATGTGATGAGCCTTCGCTCGGCCTGGCTCATTAATCTCACGGATGAGTCTGCTTGCTTCGAGGGCCGAGCCACAAGTAGACCACAATGTGTGTGCCCACCCCCTGCTGCGGAGAACCTGCTCTATGTGGAGTCAGAACACAGACTTTTCTGATTCTCTCAGTGGCTGAGGTCACATGGCTTTGCAAAATCCTTAAACTACGCTATAAAAGCTTTTTGCAGAACATGAAACCTTATCAGGGATCATGTGCTCTACAGCCACTTTAAGACACTGCAGAGATGGATGGATGGATCTATTTATATATTAAGTAGTTTTTTTTTTTTTGCCTTTCTCCAGATTGTACTTGCCTCTTGGTAAAGCAGGATCAGTACCATGCTTCTTCTTAACACCATAAAGCATGGAAAATCTTTCTTTTGCTAGACCAATCTTTGTTTTGCAAATCTTTCTTTTGCTAAACCATTGAATCAATCAATCACTCATTACATCGCCCAGATTGGCATCACCAGGGCTCCACCCTGGAGCGTCTGTTGGCCGGGATCTGTTAGGGAGGGACATTGCAGAAGGAACATAATGCATTATCTACTGTACTTGGGGCAAACAATACCTTGGCAAGAAAGCTGGCTATTGGGACATTGAACAATACCTTACTAAGTAGTAAAGACCTCTGTCTTGTGTCAGAGGTGATGAGTTCCTGCTAGAAACAGTCTTGCGTCTTTCAATGGAGTTGTCAATGGAGTGGGAGGACGAGTGGAAGTAGGTTTTCTTATTCCTCCCAAACTCATCTTTTCTTACTT
The DNA here is from genome assembly GCA_028031935.1 of Paedocypris micromegethes. Classification (NCBI taxonomy): domain Eukaryota; kingdom Metazoa; phylum Chordata; class Actinopteri; order Cypriniformes; genus Paedocypris; species Paedocypris micromegethes. Next base: position 20,705,546 of record CM051493.1, read on the forward strand.
ACCTTCATCTTTGAGTTGTGGTTAGGTCTTGGATTGTTGTTTCTGTCTCTGCAGCAAATAGCAATGTGACGTTTCCAGGATTCTCGGGGACAGAATACTAGAATGTGCCCTAAGCGGGGACTCTGTTGTTCTCCTGGGAGAATTCAATGCTCACATGGGCACTGACTGTGAGGGTGGGATTGGGAGGAACAGCCTCCTCAATTAAATGGTGTCTTAACTGAGGACAGCTGTGCTAGTTACGGGTTGTCCATAACAACCACCATATTCAATTTTAAGGGTGTTCATAAGGTGCAAAAGATGCACAATGTCCATAACCAACATTGTGGTTGCATGTTGAACAAACAACATTTACCATTTTTTGGAAGGCCACTTGTCTAAATCAACTATTTTTTTTTTTTATTATATTACTATTAATGCTTAACTATTGAATTAATAATGTGAGCAGATTGTTTTATATATTGAGCCAAACAAATTTATTGAATTATGAATAATTTAGAAATTTGATAGAAAGATGTATAATATTGGGGTGATGGTGGATTGCTGGATGGTGTCATAATGGGTGACCATTTGTTTTTGCGTTATGAAGAGTGTTTGGTTAAAGGGGGTGTTAGAAAACAAAATGGAAGGTTGTATTGCTCAGTAGGACAGACAACATGATGTTTTTGTAAATGTTTAAATTTCTTTTTTTCATGTTTTTATGCAGCACTGCATTTGGGTTGCCAGTTTTTTTTTTGATTGATGCATGTTTTGTTGCTGAAATTAAATTTTTGGACTTTTAAATGTTTGTGTATGCTCCATTTCAGATGTGTGACGTAGCTATTTTATTAACTAAAAATGTAAGATATAAAGTTAATCAGAGTTGCTTTATCATCCATCTTCCCTCGTGCAGTTCACCAGGAGCACGAATCCCCACTTACAGCCTAATCTAACAATCAGCAGCTCATATTATGACATACCCTCACTAAAGAACACCTGCGTGCAGTTTCTTCTGCTGAATTGTCTTTCATTAGTTCCATAAAGCCGGGCTTGGAAGAAGATGCTTCCTTATTATGTCTTCTCTTTTCTCGTTAATGTGTTTGCTTTCTTTCTCTCGCTCTCTTCTCCAGGTGAAGTCGATTAATAGTTCATTTTAAAAGTCATTCATTTAAACAGACTGATAAGATTTCAAATTGAATGGAAATCCTCAGGGAACAAATTCTGCCGCCTTTGTGTATCTTGCAATGAAAATTTGAGCAGGTGCACAGAACGCATCTTAACCAAGATGTTCAAAGGCAACAACAAGATTGCATTCACTGGAACAATTCAACAAGATTGCTGCAAAAACTACAAAAAAAGAAAAGATAATTAAAATGTACACACTCAAAGCGTATCATTTCTGGACTGTGCAGAATATACAATTATTTTATCGGTATATATATATATATATATATATATATATATATATATATATATATATATATATAGACATACATATATACACACGTTTTTTTAAATTGTTCACAATAGTTTATCAAAATGTTTGTCTGAATTCACAAAGTCATGGCACGGATTAGTTTAAGAAAAGTTTAGGCCCAGCTAATGAAATTCCCGCCTAACAAAACTAAATAACTTGGGGTACCTGTATATGTATGATCATGCACCTTCCCACGTGGTTTGCAGAGCCCCAATATATGCCACGCCAAGCCACTCTCTGCAGACGCTGACTTGGCATCTACTGAAATGGAGGCCACAATAAAAAAGCTGACTTTTCTCCAGGGAACATTCACTTATACCCGACGGAACCCTTGACTAGCGAAAGGTTATTTACACTCATTGATTCAGAGTGTGCTTACTGCCGGAGCTACACCAGTCTACTATACCACCAGAAGGCCAAGCACCGGGCTGCTCTTGAGGTAGACAGTTTAAGAATCTGCACTCGGAAAGGCCAGTCAGAACGTCGCAGGCAGCCCAGCTAACAAACCTTTTTGGCCTGGTGGAAATCTACCTGCTCCCGCTCCTTAAGCATTATCAAAGATGCTCCAGGCTGCCACTCATTTACCCTTCCTGTAAATTACCTGCCAGAAGGATTATTATGAGAAGAATTCATGCCGCAGATAGAAACACCCAAAACGTGAAGTTGGAAGAGGCCAGGTGAGTGGCACTCTTAAGTGAGCACTGGACCTCCATTAGTAATGACAATTACCTGGGCGTTACTGCACACCTGATCGACTCCGGCTGGGAACTTCATTCCATCGCTTTAGGTTGGCCACGTTCAATGGTATTTCAATGACAACGGGCCACACTGTCTCGACAGGCCCTCCCACGAACGTCAACCAAAAGAGGCTGTCCAGGCTAGACGGTGTGCTGAATCCATGCAGGTGTGCTCCGTGTAAAAGCCACGTGTTGTTCTGGCTTGAACCAGCATGGAGGAGCATCCCGAGTCTCCCAGGCACAAAACAGCCCTGCTGCTGACATGGTCAGACTAGGACTCAGAAGAGATCCCGAAAGACAACACTCTGAAGCGGTACTAGGTGGAGCCCGATGTCTGTCTGGATCAGTGTCCACTGAAGTGGTGGCTGGGCCACGTGACCACCTACGGGTGCTTGGCTGCAGTCACCACAAACTTGACTCCTGCCACAAACGTCCAGTGTGAGGGACTTTTTTCTTTAGTGAGCCATATTGTGCTGAAAAGAAGAGCCAATTTATCACCGGAAAACGTGAACAGACTGGTCTGCCTGAGAAACTAGTGGAAGGGCTTGGAGTGACTGCGCACACTGGTTTATTGTCAAACAAAGGACAAGCAACTGATTTTCATTTATTCCAATAAAGAATTCATTCGATAAAGATTAACGCGGATCAATTCCAAGAGAACACTGAAATCAATCTCGATGAAAACATTTGAACTTTGCCCATCCCTAATATACATACACACTTGTGATCCACACACACACACACACACACACACACACACACACACACACACACACACACACACACACACACACACATATATTATATAGATGTATATATATATATATATATATATATACTATTGTTACAATATTATTTTAAACAACAATGTGAAATTAATGACAGTGTTTGACTGGAAACATAAAGAAAGAAACATATTATTATACTTTTCTTTTAAGTCAAACTAAGATTGATGAAATAATCAATTTTTTCAATGCAATTTAGAAAGCTTTGTTCAAAAGATTGCAGTAAGTCACTGTCGAAAAATCACAAGCGCTGTGTCTGCTTTTGCGTGCAGCACATGAAGATGCAACATTTATGATGAGCTCCTGCTTATCACATGAAAGCATGGTAATGGCGGTAATGCGCAAGAGATTCCATTGCATCGGACTCAAAGACTCCTGTCATTTCTTCTGGCACCTGATCCAAACTTGATGATATTAACACAGAACAGTCTTGGGTTGGTAAATCTTCACACAACGACTATAATATTACACATCAGAGCTCACTGGTAAAACGCCACACTCAGCTAAGCCTAAGCCCTCAAACTTTTTACTGGATTTATCTGATGATGATCAGCTATCGATGTGAAGTGCAGGTTCTACAGCCACTACCGAGTTCAAATCAAGCTTTGTGGTTGGGAGTGTCTAAAACTCCTTTGTTCAGACTTCATCCCACGAGCCTCTTTAGTTAACATGTCTATTCCTTTCTTGGGACCTTGCCTTTGGGGTACCAACTTTTTGACACCAAGCAAGGCTCATTTGAGAACATTTATAACACATTTCTCAAAATTCTGCCACAGGAATCAGCCATGCTTTAGCGCAAGCTTCGGTGAAAACTGTTGGAGACCTTTTCACTGTCCCCTACCTGTACCCTCTAATGGGATCAAGTAGTCAGGTAGTGACATTACAAAATCTTCTTTTCTTTGCAGAAGACCCTGGAATCAGATATGTCTACTTACCTGCACCAAACTCAGATCTTCAGACATTCGGATTGGTCATTTGTTTGGGTTGGTGGACAACAAAATGATAAAATTGTGTCCAAACTGACTCGCTCATTTAGATTGAGAATGATAATACCTTTGCCAACCTACCTGTCCTTTAAAATGATTTTCTGCTTTTTATGTTAACCTCTCTTGCCTTCCTTGCACCCACAACAGGACCACTCTACTCAGGAGGCTGGTTCTCGTGGACAGCAGCAAGAAGAGTCTCTCATTTTGACATGCAGACCTCAGCTGGGCTACCCCAACACTTCCGCCCAATTCCACAACCATTGATACCAGAGGCCTCCCTCTTGGGCCAACTCTTGAGTGTACTTTATCCACACATTACCTCCGTTTGGGGAGTCTGGTGAGTGTTCTCCACTGCCAAATACGGTTAGGAGTCAATTGAATGCTTGTTTCCCCCAGTTAAAATCCAGACTGTAAGCCAGTCTTTTCGAGCAAGTCCCAAGTTTTGTGCATGTAAAAGAAACAGTGACCTAGAAGATCTCCTTGATGGGAAGGGCTGGTCTCCTGAGAGTGTCAGAGAGGTTCATTTAGTTCATCTAAAACAAGGTTAAGTGAACAGACAGATATCTTTGGTTCCAAAGTTCAAAGAGCAGAAAAGATTTTGTGATACAGAGGTGATTAGGTGCCAATGATTAGCAAAAAGGGGTGCCAAGGAATGGCTAGCAGGGGATGACCTGTTGGTCAGGGGTGACAACTGAAACCTAACCTAGCGTTGAGTTAATTTCCATTAGTGAATTGACAATACACAAGTAAGCAAGATGCTTTTTCCTCATATTGTCTTTTTGTGCTTGTCATGCCACTTGCACAACTTTTACCACAAATCTTGTGGTAAAACTGTGTAATTATTCTTAGTAATACATTGTTTGAGTTACGTTTCTTCTTTTCTGAATATTCTGTGTACCATCACAATAACTTTTAAAAATAATAGTAGGTTTGTATTATTACAAGAGTTGTAAAGAGTACCTGAAAGTCATCTTTTAATAAAAGTTACCGTACTGTAAAAGAATACTAAATTAAAAATGACCAATTCCAAGAAGACTTTAGTAAAAGTCGTAAGTATCCAATTTGAAAAAAACTTTAGTATTTTACTTGAGCTGAACTTAGGCTAAAAAAACACCTAAAAATTTAAAAAGCAGGAAACTCTATTATTATGATTTTTTATTTCCTATTATGGATTTGTTTTAATTTGGCAGAACAAAATAGATAAAAAAATTAGCAAAATGTGAATTTCAGTCAATCTCACATTGCCAAAAAAGTGCAGCCGCTAATTCAAGTTCAAGTTTACCTCATTTGCAAAGCACTTTTCACAGTCACAACTGTCTCAAAGCCGCTGTGTAAAAAGGTAGAAATATAATATTGTTGCATTAAGTTTATTGTTCGTGGGTGTTTAAGATTATGGCTATGACCAGTGAGCAAGCAACAGATGCGACAGTGGCCAGGTAAAAACAAAACTCACTGGCGGGAAAAAAAACCCTTGTGGAGAACTCGGCCCACAGTCATGCCACTCCTCCGGCATTCTAACACTACAAAATCATTGCGATGGTTATTCTGAGCCATTGTGATGATGATCGATTCTGGAAGATGTCTCCCTCTTGAGTGTTAAATGAGGCGGCACCGTCCCTCCACGTTGACCAGGTCGTACAAAGTCCAGGCGAGCGACATAGAAAATTATGTTAAATGTCCTAAGTTAAATTTATGTTCACATGATTACCAAGTAATGTTTGATACTCTGTACAAAAAGTACAAAATCAAGCCAAATCATTCTCAAGTAAAGTGACACAATCATAAATCAGTTAACCACTTTTACCTGGAAACAGGTATCATTGACCATTAGTTCTACTGTTTTTCCATCCGGTACTGACAAGATGTCCGAAAGATCAATTATACAATATCAATCTTAGAATCAGAGATGAAATTTTGCCTTGATCAAAGTGGTGGCTATTCAAAAAAAAAATACACTGCAGTTTTTGCCTTGTTCATTGAGTCCACAACATTTTCTTTAATAACCGTAGAATAATGAAAGAGGATGGTCTTACATAAGGACTTGCATCATGTCAGCTCACCCAGGCCTCAATTTCAGCAAGATTGTGTGTAGTTCTCCGGAGAATACAGTCCTAGTTTTTTTTTTCTTTTTACACTAGCCAGCTTTTTCTAATGTTAGCAAAACTCGAGCCTGTAGAGTGTCAAATAACCTTTATTCAATCCAAAGAATGTTACGCAATCATATTATTGACATAAAATTTATAAGACCCGTTCTCTTGCAGGCCTTACCAATTATCTCCGTGCATTAGGAGTGTCAAAACAGGAACTGCTTAACTCCCAAGAGCCTGGAAAATTGGTGAACGTCATTAATTGATTTAAGGCTGATGTGTAATCTAAAGCTATCCAATGTCAGGAACAGTTCATGTCAGGGTGGAGGATTTGGACATGCTTAAGATGTGAGTGTTTCTTCTGCTCTATTCTATCCAGTGTGTTTGTTTTGACCAGAACCAGATTTAATTTGCGAAGAAATGCAATTAAACAGTCTCTCTGTCGGTGGACATTTTCTTTCATCGCCATGAGAAAAATGCCTCAGTTGTATCCCGATACTTAATTCGGAGCTTTGCAAACATTGAAGGAGAAACATTCCAGTGCGCTGAAGTGGATGGTTGTCTCACAGGTCAGAGGTCATCTAGGTAGCAAAACTCGAGATAATCATAGGCCTTAATCAGAAACACGGCTGGGCTTTTCTGATTAACTTCACAGATTGAAACATTTATGGGAGCATTGCTTTTTATTTTTCGGAAACAAATGGGGGGCGGGGAGGGGGTGTAAGACAAATTTCTCTCTCTTACCATCTTTTTTTCATCTTTCTCTTTCCCACTCTTCATTTTATTTATTTTTTTTTCAGTTGAATTTAAATTCCATATTTAATTCAAATTAAATTTACTTTAAACAATTTATGAAAACTTGTGAAAATGTGATATATTGACATAGAAAGTTTATTTTACTTGAAATAATCTACTATTTAAATTGATACAGATTTAGACTATTACAATATTGTTTTACAAATCTTTTTATTTAAATATTCCATTAAAATACAAGTCTACTTATTTTGACATATCAAAAACTTTGAGTAATTATCCTTGATATGTTCTAAACACCATCTGGTTCAAAAATTAATTATTTATTAATCAACTTTGTCTATTTCAGGGTCACAAGGAGCTTATCTCAGCATCTCTGAAAACTCTAAATAGGAAAGCTCATGGAAACTCTGATTGAGCTTCAGGACATTATTAGATGTTTACATTATAAAACAATATGGCATCCTAATACATAAAAGCTTGTGAGAAAATAGGCTCAGTACAGCTTACAGTATAAGGCAATTGTAGCTGTGCATGTAAGGAACCAGAGGGCAGGATACACTTTACAGTTCATCTCAGTAAAGCTACTCAGCAACAAACGTTCAGCAGCAATATTTCCACAGCTTCATTATGCAGCGAGTCCCCAGGCGCAATAATCATGATACCACGCGACAGGCTTTGTGCGGCTTTCAGATGTAAATAAAAATATGCTAATTAAGCCTGTGGTATTTAACTGAGCAAGTTACAAAAGTTCATTTATTTGAGCTAATTTGAAAAAGATCAGGGGTTTCCGAGAAGAGCGACGTATACGCTGAAACCATTCTGATTACTATTGACTTAGTAAAGACGCGTGAACGCAAATGTTGAGCACTCTCTCTACACTATTCCGACTCAAGTACAATTGAGTTTTAGTTGCTTTGAATTCTCACATCAGGAGCACGCAAAAAGAAAAAGCAAAAGCAGTCTGCATAATGCTTTTTAGAGGGAAGTTTATTTAAATATTGCATTATTCATGTTTACCTTTTTCACATTAAGCTCAGCGTGAGATGAATGTAAACACGAGAAAAAAAA
>CM051493.1:20713425-20804666 GCA_028031935.1 Paedocypris micromegethes
AAAAAAAAAAAAAAAAAAATCCCCGTTATTTGTTTATTTATTTATTTTTGTTATCAAAATAAATAAATAAAAGGGAAATCTCAATGTTGGCCTCACTGCTGCCCACTAGCTGTGGAGATTACATAGTTGCCGCTTAAAATTTCTCGTTGTTGGTTTTATGGTTCACTTTTTTATCGGCAAAAAATGCTACGTGTTGTATGTCTTAGACTGTAATTGAAACATTGAATACTTTATTTCTACTCATTTTCTTTTTGTTATGATTATGATTTAAGCACATCTCGCGATTTACCAAGTTCACCGAATTACAACACAGCGTTTATAATTTTTATAATAATAAAGTATTGTCATATAATGAGAAAACACACAATCATGTATTATGATATTCGTCTCAAGTTTAGAAAGTTTAGAATTAGAAATTTTCTCACATGACGCAAAAGTGCCATTTTAACAGCTTATGTGGACAAAAAGAGCGGGCGCTCACAGCACACAAACTATCCTCCCGGTTCGCATTGTAGCTAGTCTGGGTGCGCGCGCGTGTCGGAAAAGTGGGTGTCGCTGTGCACGCGGCTGGAGGAGCTCCACATCGATGCGCCGAGGACTTTAAACACACTGTGTCATTCACTAGAGGAAGGAAGGAGTGCGATCGTTCCGAACGGGTCTCTGCCCTGCAGCACTTCCGATACCATGTGCCGGGCCGTTCACTTTCTGATCCGCTGTGTCTGCTGATGCACTTTCCTCGCGAGCCGCTCAGACCGCCGCGCGTTCAAATGGAGACACCCTAAAAAAATAACAGGCAACCGGGAAATGGTAACACATGACTCTCCTCACTGGAAGGAACATGGTTGAGAGGAGCAGTAAATTTCTGTTCATCGTTGTCGGCTCGGTTCTGTTCATGCTGATTCTGTATCAGTACGTCGCTCCGGGGATGATGAACTTCGGCTCCCCGCACGGCTACATGCTGGAAGACGATGCGGATCTCTTCCCGACTCCCGATCCTCACTACGTGAAGAAATTCTACTTCCCCATCAGGGATCTGGAGCGGACCGTGGATTTCGAAATCAAAGGGGATGATGTGATCGTGTTCCTCCACATCCAGAAGACCGGCGGCACCACGTTCGGGAGGCACTTGGTCCAGAACGTCCGGCTGGAGCTTCCGTGCGACTGCAGACCGGGGCAGAAGAAGTGTACCTGTTACCGGCCGAACAGGAAGGAGACCTGGCTCTTCTCTCGCTTCTCCACCGGTTGGAGTTGTGGCTTACACGCGGACTGGACCGAGCTCACCAACTGTGTGCCGGGAGTTTTGAACAAGAAGGAGAACAGGATGAAAAACCAAAGGTGATGCTTGTTTACGCTCTCTGTTTATGTTTATCTGTCGGCGTTTGTTTTTTGTTAGCGTGCTGGCTGTCACAAAGGAAAACTTTACAGATAAATGATTAATAGGTTAATTTATTTAAAACACCATTTAAGGATCCTCTTAATCTTTTCACACGTTATCGTAAAACAAGGTTAACACCGCCTTTAACCTTAAAGGTGGTTTAATCCTGAAGTTACACGAGTTGACGTCAAACGGAGTCGCAGCCTCTGCAAAGATTTGACAGATTTCAGCTCCAAACTTTTCAAAACGAGGGGGTTCTGCATTTCTCACAAGATAAACGGGTTGATTATAGCAACTGTGTTTAGCAATATACGTACTGTAAAAAAGCAATTACAGCAGCCTCAGGTCCGCTCATTAATATTCATGAGTTTTGATGCGGCACAGACGTACAGGTGTTTGTGAGGCGAAATGAAAAGGCAGACTTAACAACTTCCTATTAAAAACATTAAGCCATATATTAAAACGTCTCAAATATATGTGAGTATCTAAGATAATATACAAATTTTTCTCTGGAAAGTTTCTCTGGAGGAGGAAGCTGGTAATTTTGTTTTGTTCTTTTTAGTATTATATCATCGCTGGCAATCCCCCAAACTATTGTCTTGGCCAGTGAAACAGTGTAAAAAGAAAATACATTTTTTTGTGAAAAATGAGAGAAAAAAAAGATATTTTTTCATACATTTTTTGTAATTATTTCTTTTGTATTTTTATTTCATAATAGCAAGAACCGAAAGTGTATTGAAGGAAAAATGGAAAAAAAAAAACCTCTCAAAAAAAGCACACTATCACAAAAGTATTGTTTTCATTTAAATGTGCCTTTACCCCTTTTTAATTTTTTTATTTTTGAAAGGCAAGACTTCCGTTTTGTTTGCCAGTTGTCATCAGAAGTTTGTGGATGCATGACCTTAAATTCTCTAAAACCAAATCTTAAACATCACACACACACACACACACACACACACACACACACCAAGGTTTTCAAAATAAAAGCTTATCCTCTGAAATGTGTTTGTATGGCAGGCAAGGAAAAAAAAATATTTGGAGAAAATCTTCAGTGGATATGAAAAAGATTTGACGATTAAATTGTACCGTCTTGTTTGCACAATGTTTTTCCGTGTAAAAACACGTCATGCTCTTCTCACTGCTTGCAAAACCACGATTACTGTCGCAAGCGATATGGAATCCATCTCAGAGCATGTACATAGACTGTTTTAGATTTTAATAGGATTTTGTGGATTAAAATGTCTAAGCCCTGCAAAGTCAAATACATCAGATTAGATTTACGGAATAATCATCAGCCTAGGATTTTTTTTCCTTTTTTTTCCAGTGAAAAGACCACAGTTTAGTTCCTCCACACCCCGGAGTGTCAAACATCTCCCACATCAGGGTGATTCCATTACTCCTGCTTTTGGCAATCTCAGGAATGCCGCACTGATACAGGATCACATTCCTGCTCTTGATTAATCTCTATTGAGATAAAGCCAGACAGAAATCTTTTTTTTCTTTTTTTTTTTCAGATTCCTCGCGCACGTGAACGCATTTGTGAAATTAGCACTGATAAGCCACTGATAGTTCTGCCATTTCTGACCAATTTGGGCCTTAATCCGCTAGGAAAATACGTTATTGGAATGTTTGGCTAAAGTGTTTTTACATTAGCTGTTTCACAAAGCCACTGTCGAGGATGTGGAGAGAGTTGCGCAGTCTTTTCAAAGACTTGACAGATTTGGACCAAACCATTCAACATGAGGGTTTTCTGCCTTTCTCTGAAGAGGAAGCCGTAATGCTGATGTGTGGGGATGGTTGTGGATCTTATTGCTGTTCGGTCGCTGTCATGGTGAAGTCTTACAGACTCACATCTGCTCTGACGTTACTAGAAAGGCAGTAATGTTTGATTCCAGCTTCACTTTGGCACTTGCATTCCTGTTTTCACATTTCTATTCTTCATTTCCTTGCTTGATCAGATCAGGTTAATCGGGTTTATTGATGCTCATGTTCAGCAGCTCACACATTACTGTGTATTTTACTAAAGATGTATTTGCTTTCTGGATTATTCCGTTTACACAAGTTCATTTATCAGCTTTAAAGTCTCTCATTCTCTTACTCTCTTTCTTTCTAAATGTTGCCGTTCTTGTTTTCTTTCTTTCTTTCTTCCTTTTTATCGACATTTTCTGTTTCTTTTTTTCCCTATTTTTCTGTTATTTTTCCATATTCGCTTTCTCTCCTGTTTTCTCTTTTTTACCTCCTTTCTCCCATTGTCTCTCTCTTTGCTTTTTGCTCTTGCCCCCCCCCTCGTTACCTCTCTTTTTCTCTCTCTTTTTCTCTCTATCTCTTTCATTCTATCTTTCCCTCTTTCATTTTTCTTTCTGTTTTTTGCCTTTGCTAATTTTTCAGACTTTTCTTTTACTCTCTTTCTCTTTTTTTCCATTTTTTCCCCATTTTTCCGCCTTTTTCTCTTTTCTTTTTCACCACCCTTTATCACTCTCTCTTTCTCTCTCCCCTCTATTTCTTTTTCTCTTTTTCTTTCTTTTTTCTTTTTTTTTTGTTTTTTTTTGCCTTCTTTTGCGAAATTTTTGTCTAGTTCTCTCTCTCTTTCTTTTTTATTTTCTCTTTTTTCTCCTTTTGTGTCTCTCTCTATCTGTCTCTCACTCTCTGTCCACCTCTCTGCCCCCCCTCCCCTCTTTCTCTCTCTCTCTCTCTCTCTCTCTCTCTGTCTCCCTCCCTCTCTCAGAATGCTCCAGGCACATGTTGGGTGGCCACATTACAGGGTTTAACACCTGTTTCAGTTCATTGCATTAGTTCACAGTAGCCAGCACCACTCCCCAAAACAAACGCGATGCCACCTGACAGCTGTGCCAATCTGCACGCTTGTTAGTCTTGTTTACCAAGGTTGTTTAAACCTTCCTCACCTCCAGAGACAGGCGAAGATTCCTCTTCACAACTGTAAACGACGGGAAAGCTTTGATTTTAAAAAGTCTTAGTTTGGATTGGGTGGATTTACGAATTCCGAATCCCACTCATGACGTACCACTCCCCAGAGACCCCAGAACGTGGGCACTTCGGGGGGCTTCAAATTGCTTAACGAGTTGTGCATCACCACTTTCCCATTGAAGCACCATTTTCAGTTGAGAAACCATCTGGATGGGGTCCGCGTTTCGCTCGGGCAATAAACTTTCAGGTCTTTCTGATAGACCACTGAATGGTGACCAGAGGGAGGGTGGGTTTGTGTGTGTGTGTGTGTGTGTGTGTGTGTGTGAAGTGTAAGAACGTTTCCCAGAGCGATAGGTGTGTGTAATCAGTCACCAGTGCTTTTTTTGCCCCCGGTTGAGTGTGTTGCCCCTGCTGCGCAAGTATTCTGTTTAATGAAGGGTTTGCATCTGCGTTTTGTGTGATGCACTTAGGAAGAACAGACCCCCGGAAGGGGTCGACTCGCCCTTCAAAAGTTCCCTGTCTAGTTCAATGATTCCCAGGTTCTTTAGACATCAAACGCTTCCAAATTAATATTTATATTGCATCTAAATACCTCATATTTTTTATGATATGTTTTTTTCTTCAGTTTGATGTAGGACATTTGAAAGTAGAAACAAGTTAAAATGTGGCTCTTTCTAGAAATGTGCTGCGGATTTCTCATTTTATTTTTTCGATTTCGGAAATTTGAGCTAAAATCCTTCCCGAAATGTCCTACTGAGTTCTCTTTTCTTTGCTGGATGAAGAAGCCCGGTTGGGGGCAGTTTGGTGGAGGCCTGACGCGGTGTTTAGCCAAACACAATTAACTGGAAATGACAAGGCGCTGATAGGGTCTGTACATTATTGTCATGTTCCTGGTGGGCTAGACATTCAGTTGGATCATTTTTAAAATGAGTTGTTATAAATAAGTTGTTTCATCAGCGTACAGTTCAGAGCTCCAGAAGAATCGAACGTGATATAAAACATGACTGATTTCCTCCAACCTCCTCCATTTTCTTCTGGTTTGTTCATCGATGTCAGTCTTTAATCAAGCAGGCAATATAATTTTCCAGACTGTGGCTTTATGGATACAGGCTAGCCTGAGCGTGACTGCAGCGGTGGAGGGAATGTATTTTCATGGAAGATTTATTGTAATTATTAAATGGCAGGCCTTGCTAATGTACAGTCACCTTCTATCTTATAGTATTTGATGTAATAGGGACACTTATGTAAAGAATTAGATCACAAATCTTTTGAGTTAGTTTTAACACTTTTGCAGCGTTTGCTGGTTATGAGACTATGCTTTTTAAGTTATTTTCCTTAAACGTATTCTGTTTTTCACAAATCCAACAGGAATCTCTGAGTCATATTTTTCAGGTACATCTACTTCATTTATTTTTAAATTTTTTTATTTAAATCAAAACCATCATGGGTTTCTTGTGCGAAAAACAGTATAATGTTGGCATGTAAAGATGAAGAATACACAGTGCAGACATTCTGCGTTAATTGAATGAAATTAAATTAAATGTATTACTGTATGTTATGATGATTTTCACAGATTTTATCAGAGTATAAACCATACATTTATGTAGACCTAATATAAAATTTAATATGGACATAAACAGTTGCCAAATTGACTGTGAGCTTTATAACCTGAATCTTTATGTCACAAATAAATTAACAAAAAAATAAAACATTTATAACAAATATAAATACAACATTTATAACAAAAAGAATAAAAAACAAGAGAACATTTAAACAATTAGAGAACAATAACAATTAGAAAACATATTTTTAGTAATGGTGGCCTTTACAACTATGGACTTTATAGCTGTAAGTGTGCCTTACAGTCAGAAATACAGTATGTAAATATATTTTTATTTTCAGTGCAAGCCTTCTGTTCTGGAAAAACTAAATCATGGTTGGTTTATTAAGCATGTTGATCTAATAATAACATATGTATCGTGCTGTGAATCTAATAATGTGACTTACGATTTAACACTTCACTTAAGAGTCGTCGCATTAGCAGGCGTCTCTCCACAAATAATTGTCTCTGTGGTTTAGAGGTCAGTAGCTCAGAGTTTTCTAGCTTCTGATCTGAACCTGGAGTCTGGCTGAGGAAGCGTGAGCCAGATGGCTTGGCAATCTTCAGATCAGCTTGGAGCAGAAAGCGTTGGTTCTGACGGACCTGTTTTCCCGGGCCGGTAAGAATAGCGTTTGTAGCCAGGCCTGATAGCAGCAGCCTGACCTCGATGTGTTAATCCCATCAGATCAGTGTGGATTAAATACAGGCTGCTCAAAGCCCGTTATGTGGTTATGCAGAATCAGTGTTCTCCCACCACAAAATCAAAAGACCTTTGCTTTTTGACAAATGGGCAATAACGACATTTGTTTGGTTTTAGTATTTGCATTTTTATTTCAAGTGAATTAGCAAATGCATGGTTTTCTATTTAAATATTTTGCCACCTCTAGTAGAAGAACGCCCCCTCTAATAGAGCGCCCCCTGACGGAAGAGTTGAAAATTAGACAGCCATTGGTGTTCTAATAGAAGTATATTAGAGGTTTTACGGTATATTTATACACAATGTATACATATACCAGTTTTAACCAATGTGGAATTAATAAGTCAATCCATTCCATTCTAAAACATTTTTGTTTCAGCTGCTTTAGTCTGTGTTGCAATTTGCACCAAAAAAATCTCAAAGAAGCTGTTACAATTTTTTTTTAAAAATCCTTTTTAACCTAACTTGCGTCATTACTGCTACATCAACGACTCCACGTCTCCACTTTCCTCCAATGCAGAAAGTCAATGCAATGTCAAGCAAGAAAAAGGGAATCACTTAAGCGTTTCTAAGATTCCCTCGATCCATTATACCATGTCATGCTATTATTAATCACAGAATCACTTTTGGAGAACCGAATTTAGAAATTTTGATTATACCAGTCAGTCAACCTTCCATCTAAAATGATATACTTTTCCCCATCACTAGTCAGGGCAACATGATTGTAGTTTTTTCAATCCTGCTCCAGAACAGAATCTTCCTGGCTCTGACTATTGAAAAACTTCTTGTTTACCTTTGTCTCTGCTCATTATCTTGGCCCATTTCTGCCTGTTGTGTGGTGAGGTTTGGTAATTGCTTGACAGCGTTCAATAGTGTTTCTGTTAGATAAGCTGTTTTCTTTTTTTCAATGAATGCCTTGTGCTAAGAGGCGCTATCACTCGCGTTTCAGGGAAAGTGTTTTTTGTCATCTGACATCTCAACTGTGTGAGGACAAAGTGCTAACAGATATTGTAAGTGTGCGTGAACAGATATCGTGCGGCTCAAGGTAAGGTTGCCTGATTCTGTTATAGGATCAGCATGCTAAATAAGTTGAGCTTGCAGAGATTTGTTTTCATTATGCGGAGAAAAAGAGGAGGTAATTGAGAAGATAACTAAAAAAACATTAACTTTGATTGTATGGAGAGAAGGAGCTAGAGAAAAACACACTTTTTGAATATTCAGAAGGTGAGGATTTATGTTGAAAGCATTCATTGAACAAGTGTAAAGAAGATACGCTAGTTGAAGTGGTAGCTAGCAAACATTGCCTTCAATTAAGTGGAGAAACTTTGATATTAACTTTGATATTAAGAAAAAGAGCTAGTTAAACACAGCTAGCTAAACAACCTTTTTAGAAAGCGTTCATGTGAAGAAGATAAGCTATTTGAAGAGGTAGCTAGCAAACATTATCTTCGATTGTGGGGTGAAGATGAGGAGCTAGCTAAATAAAACATTAACTTATCATAAAGGTAACATGATGATGAAAAGCGTTCAGATTGATAAAGTGAACATAATAAGAATCTAGTTAAAGAGCTAGCTAAAAACTATAACTTTGTTTAGGTTAACATGATGAGGAGCTAGTTAAAGAGCTAGCTGAAAACATTAACTTTGATAAAGTTAACATAAAGAAAACATTCACTTAGATAATGTAGAGAAAATGAGAAGATATTTGAGTAGCTAGCTAAAAGACACATTCACTAGCAGCTGAAGCTAGCTAGCCTACGCTCACTTCACTTATGTGGACTAGATGAGAAGCTTATCGAACATCTAGCTACAACATTTTAATTTGATTATGTGGATACAATGATAAGCTAATTGAAGACCTAGCTAAAACGTTTTCTTCAGCTATGGGAAAATTCAATTTTAGGATCTGTAAGTATTGGAATTCTTCCACAATATGATGATGTGACAATGACCAGATGATTCAGGTCTCCAGTGTCTTGTTGTTTTTGTATTTTCTTTTAATAGAAACCCAAAATCCAAATACAAATGAATTGTAGCGTGTTGTAGCTTTCCTCATCTCTTGGTACCGCACAGCCAGGTATTTCACTCAGTTTATGCATGTGTTATTATAAACAAGATGAAGGAAAAGCCTTGTTGCTATCTGATATTATGGATCTCGTGGCCCATTAAGAAAACATTGCCCTTGAGCCGGACCTGATGTCAGCACTCGGTGAATGAGCGCTCCACTGCTCCCTTTCTATCTCTAATGGCTTTTTAATAAACAGAAGCTTGACCACCCTTCAGCTCGCCCTTTGTGTTTTGCATAAATGAAAACATGAGGATGAACACAACTCCAGAATGAACAAATTCCTCCTCTCCTTTTCTCTTTTCCCTCCTCCTCCACCCTGTCTTCTTCATCTCTACGAGTGGATTATTTTAATCTCACATTTTGTTTACTCTTAAAACTGCTCGCGCTACAAATCTTTCACTCTCATTACTGTGATTCCCGTGGGACCCCGGAATGCCGTTCTAATTTTCTTTGCTTTGTATTGCGGCCCACTTTGGAGAGTCGTCTGCATGGTGAAACATATCTGGCTTCATATCGCTGGCTTTGAAGTGTGAAGTGTGTATGTCGCACTGCCAGGTAAAGCCCTCAGCGTGGAGCTAAATTGATTACCACGTGCTTTGGACAAATTGCCACGCGTTGACTAATTAGCAAACATTTTTATAATTCATAAATGGGTTGTCTTCTCTCCCAGTGCGATTTGGCTCGGAGCCAAGCTTTAATTTGCGAAATCCACGAATTTTCCGCAAAATTAGAGACCCTCGATCACGCTCCACAAGCAGCAGGTGTCGGAAAGACCTTTCGTGCCGAAGGGGTGGAAGAAAACCTTACCGATGGAGGTTTAAGAAGAAGAAAATATTCTACTTTGACAGTATTGACTGCGGGATAAATAAATGATAAGAGATAAAGGTGTAAGTGCAAAAACGGCAGCCATGGTTTTAGGAATCGTTTTGGA
Organism: Paedocypris micromegethes; assembly: GCA_028031935.1. Taxonomy (NCBI): domain Eukaryota; kingdom Metazoa; phylum Chordata; class Actinopteri; order Cypriniformes; genus Paedocypris; species Paedocypris micromegethes. Next base: position 20,723,022 of record CM051493.1, read on the forward strand.
AAAGGGTAATGGATTGAACGCTTCTACTGCTTAGTCCCATCATTCTTGAGTTGTAACGGTAAATATTTCTCAATAGTGACAGTTGCCCATGGCAACATTCTGACTGCTGCTCAAATCCATTTTTATTTATTTTTACATTCATTTTTTTTTTTTTTTGGTGTGTATTACATATTAAAACACCAGCAGATATGTTTTAATTTGTGATAATGACTGGCTAATGTGTTTGATTGAAGGTCTTCACTGTCGTTTTGGAAGGGTGATTATTCAATGGTAAAATAAGCAGGAAATTGTAAGGAATTCCACTGACATTGCTAGAGAGTTTTCCAAAAATTTTGGATGAATAAATGATTTCCCCTGTGAGAAACTTTTTGTTTTCCTAAACTTCTAAACGGTTGGATCTCACTTTAATTACTCAGTTTCCTCTGCTTGCTAGACTTGCATGATACCTGCAGAGCCATTTGAAGTTCAAGCGTGAATCTATGATTTATGAGTTTCAGGAAGGGCTTTTGCATGATTTAGACAAGAGTGACATCTGAGAAACTGTATTCTCATTATTATATCTTCTTTGAAATTTGACTCGATTCCAGGAGACAAGCAGTGCTTGCTATAGTCACACTAAAAGATCGGTCAGGATCCAGTCACCATCTCTCTTTTTCATCTAAAGGGACTTTTATTCTGGCAGTGGCCATGATATAATTTGTTTTGTTGATCACCTGGGTGTGTTGTAATTGTTTTTCCCGACTTCTGTTTATCTGATTAATTTGCCCATTACAGGTGAAGTTTCCCCACCTGTTCCATGTCGTTACCTCCCGCATATGCTCTATTAAAAGTCCTGTGTGGTGCGGTGGCAGTTGTTTAATTTCCAAACTCTTTAGTGGTAAGTCTCTGCTCATAACTTAACATGTTAGTTATTTTTAGTATTTCCTTGCATTTTTGTACTAGAGATTTTTTCCAATTTATCAGGCTTTAAAATGTAGTCATATGTGTAGTTACAGTTTTATGGAATCAGATTAGTTCCAATAATATTGAAAAATAATTTAGGAGTTTTATATTTCTATTATATATTTTTATTAAAATATACCAAGGTTTTAATATTTTTTCTTGCAATCTTCACATTTATGTTTGTTCCAACATTTATTCATAATTCATATTCTAACATAACCAACAAACGTGACGCTCTAACATGGAGGCAGATATGAATCTGCTGGGTTTTCTTTAAGTAACATTTATTTTTAAGAAGCCTCCCAATGGAAATCAGAGCAAAATTATCACCTAAACGCAAATAATTCTTTAGCTAATTCCTTAACTGTCGCATATGTGCTTGCTCACTAGTCTTTGTCTTTTCATAATCATAGCCATTTACTTAACACCAACCAGACAATCAAATGAATAAAAGCGACAATTCTCCTATATATTTCACACGTGCGCTTTGAGACAGTTAAAACTGTGAAAAGCGCTTTACAAATGCTCAGAACTTGAACTTGAACTAATGTGGTCAATGTAATTTTGTTACTCATACAAATACATTTTATAAATTAGTTATACATTTTATGAATAGTTTTATTTATTTTTTATAGATCTAAAAAATTTAAATAAATCAATATAAAAATAAATCTATTTCATTAAAATTGATCTTGCAAGGAGAAATCTTGTCGTAGCAGGTCAATTCCTAATGCATTATGAACATCTCGACCCGAAGTGTAGAAAGTATTACTACAATATTATTACAAATATACGTAAATTATTCCATTTCCTTCCTAATAAATAAAACATTCTGACCGCTCTATCGAGCTTCCGAGGTGAGGAGACCTGTGACGGCTTAGGATGCACAGAAATACTTCGACTTGGGTTTAAATCACACATTACCTGACCTCCTTAGGGAAACTGGTCCCAGTGGAGCGGCCCTGGAGACCCCCAGTCTCCCCCCCAGAGCGTCTGGTGCCGCCCGACACAAAAGAGCGTGGAGCTTGGGAGGAAAGTTTATTTGTGGGGGTCGTATTATGGCACATAATGTTCCCGTATTATACGCTTTTCTGCTGATACGGCCGTACTGTCAACAACTCCACAGAGCTCGCCGCTCAGTGCTGTGTTATCTACTATAGTGAGAGAAGGAGCTCTGGCTTGATTTATTACCCCTGCAGAATAGTGAGGGAGAGCGAGGATGGGCGAAGAGTGAGAAAAAGAATCGCGGTTCCTACTCAAAGTCTCTGGAGTCGAATGCGACGGGCTGGAGTTTGGGCTGAGACGAAGTAGAGAGCTGAATGAGTGAAGCTTTTTTTTTGCTCATCTGCAGGAAAGTTCTCAAGATTTTTTTTTCTGCTTTTTCCTTCTGCATCTCTTGGGAACCTGTTATAAACCTCGTCTGACCAATACTCACACAAATCCTCTCCGGATTTACCCAGAATGCCTCGCGGTGTGTAAACTGTTTTTGGCTGGCGGAGAGAGTGAAAGACCGTCATCATCGTGTTACTAAGCTCAGTGTGAATCTGAAGTCGTGAGATTTCCAGGACTGTTCTGCACTCCTTCCTGCTGCGATGGCGTGTGTTTGTTTGCACAATTTAATTGCATAACAGCTAAATTACTATCTGTACAATCCGTTACACATTAGCTGTGACTGCCTGAGAAACTCTAAGTAAATAATCCTCAGTTAATCATTCATTGAATTTAATAGTAGATTTAGGCAATATTACAGGCTATGAAACACTTGTTCGAATGAGGCTTTTTCATTTAGAACATTTTGGTGTAATAAAAAAAGCTAAATGTGTGAAAAGAAAAGTATAAAAACATGCAAAAAATTAACAATAACAATATATACTGTGGTTTTTTTCTTTTAATAAAGCAGGAAATTATTCATGTTTTATTGCCTTTGTATGTTTGAATCAATTATGTACTTTTTAGAGTTTAGTTTTTAATTGAATTAACATGAATGTAAACATATAACTGTCTCTTTGTTTATTTATGCATTTAAATGCATATTTCAATGCTTAGAAATAGATTTGTTCTTTATTAACAAATAATGTTAATGTGTTCGTTTACTTTTCATTTAAGCATTTATAATTTGGTTGTTTTTTTAAATGTTGCACACAATAAATGACATTGTTTTGCTACAGAAAACATCTTTTTAAATATCCTTTTAAAATATCCAGCCAGTGATATGACATAGGAAACGAGTACGGGTCATTTTCCAACCATGTTATGCATTTATGCATTGTCAACATACACATGTTTGACAATGTGTTGGTTCTTGTCTTTTTTAACAATGCAGGACATAGGACAGGGATTGTTATGCAGAACTAGTATTGTTTAATCCCGGGATAACATTTTAAAACCTTATTGATAATCCTCCAGCATCGCTGAGCGCTACAGCCGACGTTCAGTGGTGGTACAGTGTTTTCTCGTGAAGCCACTGACTTAGAATTCCACACTTGATTTACACTGAAGTGTCTAAGCATCCGAGATGCCAGACCTTCTCCCCGAGTGATTTCACAGACCTGTATTGATGCAATGGGCCTTTATATTTGGGAATGTTTACTAAATGAACCATGATTATGGAGCACATAAATCTGTTCGCCACTGTGCCCAGCCAGACCGTCACTCATCCCGTGTCGAGTTTGTAGGATGTGTAGCCCACAGAAGCCCCCCTCCTCTCATCTCGGCCTGCCAGGAAGGGTCGGGGGCATCTGTGCTAATGGGAATCCTTTAGAAACAAGCTCCCAGATCACTTGTTTTTCAGGGAAAGATTTACATTCCTTTGCATGGACAACTAGGGCTATTGTTTGTCGACACCACCTCATCGTGCATTTTTTGATGGAATTAGATGAACTTGTATGAATAATGCAACTTTATCCGCAGATTGTTATTGCAATCACGTTTCCACAGGGCTGAATGTGCAGTTTCCCCTTCAATCAGGCTCCATTTTTTTCCTCTTCTGTCCTTTGTAACAGTAAGATTGTGTTGCTCAGTGGTGGGATCAAAACCAGCCTGTGATGTTCCTCACATCCTGTGTAATAAAAACACGACGGAAGGTTTGAAAGGAACACGGGATGTATATTTCCTGCGTGGTGAAGTCCCCCATGATTTGCTCTTGTGGGTTTCAATGAACTCCAGCGATAGACTGCTCCTGCCTGCTTATTTGGGGTTGACATTTCAACAGACGTTGATTCACTCCCTATCAGTGCTTAAACATGATGGATGAGTCACAAGAGTTTTGTTGACTTGTTAGTTGATCACACAGCAGCTTCGGCTTAAAGCGTGTTTGTGTAGCAACTGAAGATCCCCGTCATACGCTCTTCATCCAGCCGTGGAGTCATGGACTCATGCTTCTGATGGATGAGATGGTGGTGTCACCTATCTGTTCCAAAGAGTTTATTTCTGTGAAGTGTTTTGGCAGCGTTCGTTTCAACACTAGGAAGATTAGTTTTGCGGCAAACACCATGTCACAAAATCTGAACAAGCACCCATGTGTCTTGACTATTGAGGTGAAATGTGTTGGATACTACATAAGTTGACTCATAGAGAAACTTCAGTCAATGAAGAATGTGCTCAACTGGCTTCCTGGTGTCTGAGGCTATTTTTGGGCTTCTGATGTGATTTGACAGACAGGTAGCAACAATGCCTCCCGTCCTGGAAATTGAGAACAAGACTTTGAGAACAAGAGAACAAGTTATTAAAACATCTATTGTCTTCTTCTTTTAAGACACATCACTTCAATTGCCCCTTCTTACAATGAAACAGGATCCTGTAAACGTGTTTATGATTTATTTTGAAAGTTTAAAAATGATTAATAATCGCATGGAATTTATGCAAGGTTCTCATTAGTCAATTCCGGTTCCGAAGGCACCTCTAATAAAGCGCCACCTTAATAGAAGAGTTGAAAATTAGACCCCTCATGAAGTTCTATTAGAGGTAATATATTTTATTAAGATTTGACCGACATTCAGGTTCTTGTATTTATTTAAACTTGAACCCACTTGAGACACGAGACTTCTGGGTTCTCGTACCTGTCACATATGGGATTTCACATCGAGAAGAAAAAGCCAAATTTAGCAAGACTTTAGCAAATTTAGCAACATTTTATATACAGTGGTACCCCGGCTTACAATGTCCTAGTTAACGGAAATCCCGAATAACAAAATGCCTCCCGAGTCCTGAGTTTCGAAATATTTTCACTGTGTTTTTTTCTTACCACTACTATGCATTGAGATGAGAGTCTAGACATGTATAATATTCTTTGCGTCAAATAAACAAAAAGCAACAAAAACACTAGTTAGTTTCAGAGATCTTGCTTCCAAAATATAAAATAAGCTAGGCGGTAACCGTTCATGTGAGATTGTCCGTATATCATTATATACTATACCTTTATAAACAATTACCAAAGGGCAAACTATGCAACTGCTATGTTATATGTTCTTATTATGAAATTATTATTAGCTAACAAAATTTTGGCCGAATAAAATGGCTCTTGGCGCGGATTAATTTCATATGTTGGGGTGCCACTGTATTTTAATTGGCAGCCATTTTCATACAAATACACTCAATGCTAATGTTTAAAACTTCTATACAAATACAATTGCAGCTATGAAGCCGCCAGGTTTGTTTAAGGGGAAATTGATTTTTAGAAGCCTCCCAAATGGAAACCTCGACAAGACCAAAGTTGTCTTGTTCTTTCAGTCTCTGAAGCATAATAATATGTACAAAATTATACCCATTTTAAATGTATTAACAAAAATACTCATCTGCAAATGCAATATGTAAAAAATGTTAAATAGTAAGGGTCAAATCACACTTATGTTCCAGTTTTAAGTTTTAGCATTAAATGGCTTTTTATATTGAATTTCAAGTCATTTCAGAGTCAGGTAGTTTCTGGCTGATGTTTCTTTACACATTTTGAATGATTTTCTTGTCATTTGTTGTCTCATCAAATAACAAAATTGCCATAGAAAGTGATCACAGATCAGTGGATTTGAAGTATTGGTTTATTCATTGATTTTCTATTTGTTAGGGCAGCACTGCTCAGTCATGTTAGCGGGAAGAGATCTTGTTTTGTTCTTTTCATCATCGCTGACTCTGTTGGTGCCGTGGGTGAAAGTGAATAATGAGAGGAGGAAGTGAGGGCGACTGTGCGGGTGGATGCTGGTGCGTCGAAATTCCTTTATAATCCAGTCTTGCACTGACATAAATCGGACGACCTTTAGCTGTCACCATCCCAGTCCATTACCAAAGATGATTTGCCATCATCTAGTGAAGAAAAATGCCTGAGGTTATAAAGAAAGCAGAAAAAAAAACATTTCGGCTGACAGAAAGCTCTAATGCAAGAGGAAGAGATAGAGCGATGAGGGAACGAAGAGTGAGTGGACAAAACGATGAAGGAGAGCAAGTACTTGGCAGGAACGCGATGAGATGTCATTTTTTGTTTGCACTGTTTGTAGAAGTAGCAGGTATGAAGCGGTATTGAAAGAATTTGTCTGCCTGCCATGAGTGAAAGTGACCCCTGCGGTTTCCTGTTGTCTGTATCACTTTTCATTTTTCTTGCACACCTTCTGATGCGTTGGGTACCGCATCAGGACCCTCAGGCGTACACCTGGACACGTGGCTCCGGGATGCTCTGCCAAGACTGTAGTTTTGAGTAGCTTGTTGAAGAGAGGCTCAGTCAACCGTCTCTTGAAATATAGAACTGAATTGTGTGGAAAATAACGTTTACAGACTTTACAGAGAGCTGCAACGCTAATTATCTGAACTTCGTTGATCCAGTTTTTTTATTATTAATTTGAATGTGGTCTTAACCAATCATGATCATTGGTATAAACAACAAGTTAGATTTTGGGGTGGAGCCTTTAATTACTTTTAGTTTTTGATGCGCATTACTCAATATTTGAGTAATGCGCATCAAAAGAAATGCGCCTTGAAAACTTTATCTCTCAAATTTCACCTGGGACTTTTTGTGTCTATTTTTTTTTTAAATAAGCATGATATTCCACATTTAAACATACAGCATATGTGTCATTATATAAAATTAGGTTCACAGTTATGGGAAAATAATTATCTATATTAATACATTTTGACACATTTGATCAATATTATAGGGTGCCAATTAAACGGCAAAAACAAGATTGAACTTTGACGTCACTGCCTTTATTGTGCTTCTGCCACATTGAATTCAATAACGTTTCGAAACACAATGAACAGAAATGTTAAACATAATAATTTTAGAAATTATTAAGAAAAACAATTTTGCCTTCAGCATTCATCAGAGGATGTTTTTTTTTCAAACAAAAAAAAACATTTTGTAACTTGACAGTACAAAATTTTTGACACATTAACTATGTATTGATTTACCGTATTCTTCAGCCTATAAGCACCACCACTTAATTAAAAAAAGAAAGAAATACACAATAAGGCACACTGGTTTTAAAAGCTTTAATTTTTATTTCATGCATTTTCTATTTTAAGTGCACCTTATAATCATGGAAATAAGATATATATTTGCGCTTTAAACTGCTTTAAAAAGGCAAGCCCATCGCCTGCTTGTTTCAGGCACACAGGCTTACGTCGAGCGTGGACAGGCAATGTGTGAAGCTCTCGGCCGTAACCGAGGTGGTCCTGATGGGTAACGGCTGAGCTGTGGCCGACAAGCAGATGCTAGTGAGGAGAGCGAGGAAAGGTGTCTGACAGAAGGAGACGACTGTGGTGAAGTGTTTCCCGGCAATACGCCATCTTCACCCTCACAGTCACTTAGTGGTTTGACAGAGCAACTCAAGCTTTGAGACTCTAAAGTGCACTTAACAGCTTACTATAACAACGTGTTTTCGCCTGGGCACTCGAGGCCTGTACTTCCTCAGACTTGTAGGATTGAAGATGATGTTCTTGTCTTTCTCTTTGACTCTTCTCGTCCGCCGTGTTTATTTTCACGTTGTCATCATTCACTTCACGTCTGATTGACAAGCCTGCTGAATCATCTGGAGATGCCTAATGCACATTCCGTGTCTGGCGGAACATTTAAAGTGCTGAAAGTGCAGTCGACGCTCCTCGCTCTTCACTTGTTTTGCTTATCAGATATAATGTGTTGTAACAGACTCCGATGTTTGTTTTCACACGGCTTACTTACATTTTCTTAGAGATCATTACGCGTGTTATGAAGCATTTTGAGACATCGTCTGCGCTTTAATTTTGGTTTTTGCGAATGTAGCCTGTGGATATTAGTTGCGCGAACTACAGACGCCTGTGTGTGTGTGTGTTTAGTATTTTGAAGCTTTGCGACAGAAGGAAGTGATGCGTCAGGAAGTGAGAGGCTGCTATCAGGAAGAGATCAGATCGCGGCTCGAGATACGGTAATGACTGGGTTCAAATTATGTCATGCAATCTTCATCTTCACCCTCTGAGGAATAATTCTTCATTTGCAGATATCCTTTTGTTAGAGGTCGTCGAGCCTTTAAATAGACACCAAACTTAACCGGAGATTCGACGCTGAGTAGTTGTCTTGACAATGACGAAAAACAATTGCACGACTATCTAGGTTGTTTACCAAGAGGTTTTTGGATTTTCAGGTTTGAACACTGATCACAAATTGTTGTATTGCCCGAAAATGATTACTGATTGACCATTCCAGACTCAAGTTCTGTGTAGAGTTTACATGGTGCTTTGGTTTCTGTGCACGGTCCCAAAAACATAGATTCACAAAAATTGGAAAGCGGAAGAGTGTGAATGTGTGTCTGTTTGTCCTGCTCTGTGATTGGTTGGCCACCAATACGGGATGTGTCCTGCCTTCAGGCCCAGAGTGGTTGGGATTGGCTCACCATGTAAAAGCAGTTAAGAAAATGGATGGATGGATGGATGGATGGATGGATAGATGGTTGGATGACGCATTGGCATTCTCAACTGGCTGAAAAGTAATTAGAAGATGCAATAATATCCTGATAAAGTTGCAAGAGAAAAAGTTTGCGCAAACACGAAAATGCAAAGAAGTGTAAGCAGCCAAAACACAAACATCTCATTCAATTTTTCCCAGCAGTTTTCCGCTAGAAAAAATCTGTGAAGATATGATGTAACAGCATTGATCAGCCGGGTCTAGACGACTGCAAACACTAGGGAGTAAAATATTCATGTGAAATGTCCGCAATTAAACTACACGATCTCAACTGTATGAAGGATTGTCCTGCCACTTCAGTGCTACTGAGTATAAATCGTTCAGTCACTTTCAATTCATTTTAACGCTTCTGCTGTTTCCAAAAACTTCAGCAGAGACTGAGACATGGAGGAAGAAAAACCGAGGGCTTGTATCTTCCAAGTGATGCATTTTTGACTGGTTCCTCTGGATGAAAGCCTGTTGATGGCATTGGGGAAAAAAAAGTAGGAGAAAAGAACGGCTAATAAAAAGAAGAGTGAGATGATTGTGCCAGTCCTCTGCTCTCCGGGGCTGTTATCGTCTCATCCATCCATCTTAACTCTGCTCCTCACAGTGCTCGGAATGGAATTTTCTCCCCCCTTCGGCTCTTTGGAGGACCTGCGTGTGTGAAAAATGGTTAAGCAGCTCTTTTTCTCTCTCTCTCTCTTTCTCTCTTTTTCGGGTTGTCTGTTCTTTGTGCTCGAGCAGGCGTGTTCCAAACTCTTGACATCAAAAGAAGGCGTAACTCATCAGTCTCTCACCAGGGAAACTCTTTTCACCGGGCTGCAGAAAAGGAAACATGAGCGACACAGGATCCGTTCAGGGGCCACGAGGAGCCAGCGGGCTGATTTGTGGCCCTCAGTGCGAGTCTGAGGGGGGCGGAAGGGAGATCTGGAAATGAAGTGTGCGGTAGCCGGTCCACGCCGGGCTGCTGGAAACATAAACACACACTCGTAATCTCAGCGCCCAACACACAAACACACATGGCTCTCATTCCGACTCTCTCTTGCTTCCGGAGCATTCAGAGAGAGTTTTTTTTTCTCTTGCTGTTTCCTCTCTCTCTCTCTTTGGTAGTGTGCTCAGTGATTCATCAGTTCATTTTTGTGTTGATTATTGTGATTTAATGGCCAGTTGTCCTTCTCGCCATTGCTCAGATGCAGACTTCTTCTCAGCTAGGCGTCCTGTAGTGTGAAATCGGCCCGTCGGTGGAATTAACATAGCTCCTCTGCAGCAGATTGTATAACATAACTTTGGCAAAGAGCTCCATATGGCACCCGGTTCAGTCTCCAGCCCGGCCCACTGACTAATACTTCTCTCACTGAGACCGAATGCTGCATTAACATAATTAAAGTGGCCACACACACACACACACACACACACACACACACACACACACACACACACACACACACACACACTTCTCTAACTCTGGGCTCCTGCTCTGATCTAAACTGTGAGATATGTCAATATGGCAACTTGTTCAATGTGACTATTCAATCACTTTTTTGTGTTATTAGAGACACTTAGATGGTTAACGTCTGCAATGACACTGTACATAATTACAGGTCTTCCACTCTAAACAGAAAGTTGCTGTGTAAAGCGGTGGTTGTAAAGTGAATGACTGGCACATTCGTTTATTGTTTAGGTGTGTATTAAAACTATAAAGCGCATTTAAAATCTTGTTGTGCGGCTTATACTTTTGAGGGAAATTGTGCTCACAAATTGATTTTTACTGGAACTTGTTGCTCAATACCTTCAACAATTTAGTGTGACCGGAGTTGGAGTGTTTAAGTATTATAAGTATTAATAAAAAAAACATTAATTAAACATAAGAATAATTGAAACTTTATTAATCTCTCAGTGGGGAATTTTTTTTTTTGCATTTGACCCACTCGAACAGTGAACATACACAAACCCGGAGCAGTCGGCAGCCTTAAGCTGTGTAGCTTTTAGAACCAGCCGGAACGGGATTTGAACCGACAATATTTGGGACACAAAGTCCAGTTCTAAGTTTGAAGTTTTAAGTTTTAAACTTAGAAGCTTGGCTCTCGTGACCCAAAAAATGAAAAGTGCTTCAGAAAAGGAATGTATTTTCCAGTGTTTCAATTTTGCCTGACCAATGGCTTTTTAAGTCTAACAAAACGATCCATCTTAGGCTACTCAGCTGATAAGGACATTAAGTGTTTGTCGTCTGTGTTTGATTTGTGGAACTGTTCAAATACCAGCAGATCCCAACAAGCTCCTGAACAAGAGCTCCGCACCACGGTCGCTCCCCCTCCTCCTGCATTTATCCTGCGTTTTATCTTGTTCTTCTCTTCCCAAAAATCAGCTTGTTTTTACAAACCGGTGAAAGGCCATGCTTTTATTTCACCTAATCCCCACCTGGGGGCTTTTGTTTGGTTCTTGTCTCTGCTTGAGCGTGTCAAAATTAGCTTTTGTGTGGTTATTCCTTTTCGAGTAAACTCTTCTATATGTTCAAACTTGCACTTCCTGCTTTTTGTGCAGCCAGCATTTCAAAAACCGTTTGGTCTGCCGCACCAGTTCATATCGCGGCAGTCAAACAATAGTTTAACCTTGGCTTCAGATGGGAAAAAAGATGCTGGTTCTAGACGGCCTCCCACTGATTTTATCTTTAAGTTGTACAAGTAGGTTGACATGTCCTCTGTTTTCTTTATTTAGTATTGAGGTCTCACATATATACAGTACATGAACAAAAAGTGTGAAAAGTTTATATATGGAAAATACCATTTTAACATGTCATTGTTTCTTATTCTTCAGCACTAATTGTTAAATATGGAAAATTAATTGTGCTTATGTGCGGCTATTTGGGGGAAAAAAATACATTTTTGCTGAGATTTTCTTAAATGGGGTGGGATTAATCGAAAAAATTCGATTAACCAATTACCAAAATGTATAGATGCAGCCCTAACATTTTTATGTACATATGTATGTATATAGGCATCATCTTATATAGTGTATATATATATATATATATATATATATATATATAATTTGTTTTTTTTATTTATTTATTTATTTTTTTCTGTCCCGACAAATTACGAAATGTGTTTTTAAGCTGTTTGGTCTAGCTACGTTGACAGGCCTATAATCGGTGAAAGCAGCTTTTGTTTTTGTTTTTGGAAAAAAGACTTTATGGGAATGTACTATTGTCAATGTTTAAGTTTATCCACCTAGTGATGAGTCAGTAGTTATATAACAAGCCTTTAACATATCTAGTTTAGAAAGCATTTTGTTTTAAAATTGCATACTTTTTTCTTATAGTACTGACAAATGTTTTCCTCTACGACAAAACGTTTCCAGATTGAGCAGGAGGTGTGTTTTATTTTATTCTTTTAAACCTTTAGAATTTTTTGACTCCCAGATCGCTTATGTTGCACACCAGAAATGTCCTTGAGCAAGACAGTAAACCTGATCTGCTCATTCTGTAAGTTGCTTTGGATAAACGTGTCTGCCAAACAAATGTAAATGTGAAAGATTTATTAAAAATGTAATAAAAAAAAAAAATAAAAAATCCTATTTATGTGTTTTTGAGAACCAGCATTATGGAGACCGGCGTATAAATGGATTTTTGTCAATATGATTTTTACATCTTTTACTAACAGATTTTGATTATATAAATCCAATAGTTTTGAACTGTTTGAAACGTTTAAAGTAAAATTTGGACTTTAAATATCGCATTAAGAAGGAATTTGTGTGCAACTCTTATGCTTGTGCATTTCACGGGCAGGGTGAATGTCTTTGACAGATTTTAAATGTGAATTGTGGCTCATTTGATCTGAAGCCATTGGCCCTTTATCTCTGGACTAATGATTACATGTGATTCACATTCAAATCTTTGAGAGCAGAGCACACGATGTCTGGATTAATCTCTCACACCGCTTTCACCGTTGCACTATGACGGCTCCACACGACCCACGATGCTTAAATATTAATACGCATTCTTCTTCACAAGAGCTTGGTTATCAGTGCTGTCACTCTCAGGGCCAGTGTGTGTGTGTTTCTACACTCACACACCTTCGCTTTCAATAAAAGTGTGTGGTGACAAGAGGAGACAATAAATGCCTGTTAATACTCTATGTGTGTTTGAATGGAACCTGCAGATTGATAAAAGATGAATAGCCCGGAGAAGAAAAAAATGTTTGAGAACAGTTTGCTTAGCGCTTTCTCGGAAAACATCAGATTTTATATAACATTGTATTGTTTTATACATTGTATAATATTTTATACATTGCAGAATAGATATGGGAATCGTATGTCATTTCCGATGTTGGGATCAAATTGTCCACACAGCAGTTTATATAAGCTTAAATAGAAAAAAAAAGTTGAAAACAATTAAGATTACCATGTACTCCAAAGTATCTTTAGCTGGCGCTGGTAGGGTGAGAACATGTCACTAAAGAAAAGAAAGTACACTCAAACCCGGAGCAGTGGGCAGCCTTAAGCCATGGCGTCTGTGGGGCGTATGTGGGGCATCTGTGTCTTCCCCAAAGGAATTCAAACGTGCCATAGGGATTCAAACATGCAATTCAAACACACAAGTTCTATTTCCAATCACGGAACCATGACTGCTAAAAACTGCTAAACCTGATTATACTAGGTTATTTACCTAGCTATTTACCTAACGTCAAAGAGATGTTATTTGGAGACACCATTAAAGCCCATGAAGGATCTCGTAAGCACTGGTGATAAACCTCATCAAACTCTTGCTCTCTTACGTCAAGCACACGTTTATTTTTAATTTAACGTCTCATATTTCTGACTTGCTGTTGGAGTACAACCTATAGAACAGACTGTAAACATTTTTCAAGTCTTTATGTTTGACTAATCTTGGAATCAAAATTGGGACGTGATCAGCAAATCTTGTATAGACAAACGTTGTCTTTTGGTTTAGCAAGAAGGTTTGGCTTGAAGTAATGGTTTGGGGTTCGGTCATTTAGAAATTCTTTTTATTTGTCTCTCTGTTTGAAGGCACCCATTGGGTTCTCTTTGGCAGTTTTTAGTCCTACGACAACTTCAGACCATTTATAATGAGTTGCAAGATTCAAAAAGATGGTGAAGCCAATCAGCCGATTTGTTGGACTATTTGTACTTTGAGGTCTGATGTATCAAAAGGTCTATTTGTGAATTTACTGCAGCTCCTTCTAGTCCGGCCTCACACTGTTTCTCTGGTTCAGTGGGAAGGAGCAGACAAAATGGACTCTACGGGGAAGCACCGTGAGGAAACTCAGGTGAACAAAGTCCTCATTAGCCACATTAATGGAGCTAGTAAGGGTCGCTTGGCAGCTTTTTGGGCTCCTCATTAGTTGATTTTTAACCTTTCACAGTGACCCATTATGGATCATTGTTGACCCCAGGATGAGGTAGCTGATAGCGTAACTTGAAAACTATGATTTAATAGAAGCCAGAGGCCTCGATGCCAATTTAAGAGCTGTTTTAAACTAAAGCTGTGGGCCGTTGCTTAGAGACGTAACTTTATAATGAGGTGCTGAGCTCTTGTTTGATTACCTGTCTTGAGAAAGCCACAGCGTGTTTATTTTTAAGGTTGTGCGGCAAGCCTTTAGTGTTCCCGTAAGGTCAGGTTTGTTCATTATGTGATTGAGGATGGAGATGTGGTTTGCACAGTCATCTGGATTGCAGCACCGTTACAGTATTATCCCTTCTCCTTTTTATTTAGGCTCCTGCAGTTCCAGAAGAACTTGGATTTAGCAGGTGTAACTTTGCCCATGAGTAGAAAAGCAATTAAATTGATGTATTTGGCTAACATCATTGGTCCTCAAGCACCGGAGATGGTAATGAGCTTCTGGATCTTGACCTTTTATTTTATTATATCTTAAATCTCTGAAAACATATTCATTCGCCCAAATAGTTTGTTCATTTGTTTTCTTTTCTTTTGGGAAATTCATTCATTTTTCAGATTGTTTCAATCAAGCAATTTAAGGTTATTCATTCTATCATTTCATTATTAGTGAAAATGAAAGTGACTCTTATCCTTTGACCTAAAGCATAATCGATTAAGATCTGTGATTTTAAGTATAATAATACCTGTTTGGTTCAATCACTTTTTTCTTTGGTCTGGATCTGTTGTACAAGTGTGAAAACACAACTGGTCTGGTAGACCAAACCACCATGCTTAGATCCTGGTAAAGAGGTGGTCTCTTCTTGGCCTGGTCCCAAACATAACTTGAGTATGGTTCACTTGAGCTGTGAATACAAGCTGATCTCAACCCAAACCCAATGTGGAAATAACTATGCTTTTTGAACTAAAAGTCTCCCCTAGATGCCATTTGGGAAAGCCTCTGCTATATTTTCTGTGCAAACAAGTTGCTGGTTGACATGGAGCTTGAGGATTCATGGTTCCCAGTTCAATTTTGGGCAGATGCCGTATATCTTTTTTAATGGAGAAGACACACAAATCTGAGGCTTTTATAGCTTTCGGGTAAAAAAAACTGTTTCACTTTAATCTAATAAAAAAAAAGAACATCTCCTATGATGGTTTACAACGTACTCGTGAAGACGGACACTTCTGGTTCTGAAAAATCAATCTTTTTATGATGGTCAAAGTTTTTGTGCACTAAAGCAAAATAAATACATTAATTATTAAATTATTGATAGAAAAAAAAAATATGGAAATAAGTTAAATCGTTGTTTCTTCCAAAACAAAGCAAGAATTAAGGCTCACTTGCTGTAAATACAATCCAACAGGGATGAAAACTCTTGAACAATAGATATCAGTTAAGTAATTATTTATTCAGTAATTCTTTGCCCAGACTTCTACGGTAAGTATTGCTTATATTGATTTTTTTTTCAATTAAGAAAGCACAAGATTGATGTCATTTACTAACGGAATGGCTCATCACAATGATGATCCCATTTTCTTCCTTATCATATTTTGAGTATTGGGCTAGTTTGAGATGCACAGTTGCAGCATTTCTCTCAGTTTAACTGTTTATCCTCTCCCCCATGAGTTTGAAAAGGGGGAGTTGTGTTAATGTGAGTGTCACTGAGGTGAATAGTTCATTGACACGCTGTCCTTTTAAAGCTCTTCGCTCTGTCTAATTGATTGAAGAGCTGCTTGTGTAGCACTCAAGCTCCATTTGAATCGCTCAGCGAGTAGGAGGGAGTTTGCCTAGTCTGGTAAAAGGGAGGATGGGCGTTTGGTTGAGGGTCCGAGTGTTATTCAGGCCTCAAGTGTTTGTAGGAGCTTGTTTAGCCAGTTTTTTCCCATTGGGTCCCTTGTGTTTGTTATCCATCATTGCGGCATGTTAGACTAAAGCGAATGCTGCAAATCTAATACAAACAACAAGCCTTACTCTCGAGAAGTAAATCCCGAAACCAAAGGCTGTCAATGACCGAACCCAACTGGGGGTTTAAGGCAATTATTTGTAAGTTTTACTGATAAAAGGCCAAATTGGCAGAAGTGCTGGTGGCCAGACAAGTTGAGATGGTCTTCTCTGGCTTAAGTCCCCATAATGGAGGATTAGTCTAATGAGGACATCACAGAAAGGTATCACAGAAACGATTAATTGCATTAATGTTGTTTTTTTTTTTACTTTATAGAAATAGACTCTACTATGGACGGAACACAAGCATGTGACTGCTTGAGGAGGGAAAGGGAAATTTACGGCGCAATAATGGACTATGCTGGTTTTCACACACATTTGTCATGTGTAAATTTCATGCATTATGATCCATCTGTGAGCTTTAGTTTCTCTGTGTTTCATTTCATACTTTTGTCTTGATCATGCCTTTGCTCCGCTCCGTCTTTCCCTCCATCTGCCGTCTCGCGACCCGCCGGAGAGCTGGCGAGCGTTCTGAAGGTTCTCCACTGGGGGGAAGTCTTTCTGGAAAGCAACAAAAGGATTTAAAAATAAGTTTGCTCTTTTCCTTATTTTAATGAGCCCCAAAATGCTTTCCAGTCAGACTGCCTGCTGTACTGTACATGTGTGCGTCTCTTCTCTTCACGACTGCTGGCTGATCTTTATACCCACTTTGGTTTTGTTATAATATTTGATATTGGCCACCATTTTAGCATTTGTAGATGGAAGATTATAAAGCACCCTCTGTGAAACGGCCTTGCTGCGGTGAAAGTAATTATAATTTCAGCTTTGTAGAATGGATTAATTTTAATTGGCTGGATTATAATATTGTTAGCGAGTGACTCATTTATTACGTTGTTTTTTATTATTCAGGACATTTGCCTATGGTGTTTTATTCATGGTGGTATGTTCTCTGCCAGTGCGTGTGAATAGTGTAAATGTCGTTTTGAAATGTCCTAGTACTTTTAATAATTTTTAATAGGGGTTTTCTTTGAAATGGTTTGCTACCGTTTTTCATTTGAACTTTTGAATTGTATGCATGTGCAGATGTGTATCTAGACCTGGACTGACAGACATTGTTTGAAATAACTTTTTGTGTGTGTTCACGGTTCAAGCACTGGGTTTTGATAGTGTCGGATCATTTTGGTAGTTGTATTAGAGCAGTTGTGGCCTAGTGGTAGAGAGTTGGACCAAAAGGTCACAGGTTCGAATCCTGAACCCGATCTGCTCATTCAATAGGCTAGTTTGAATCAAAGCGTTTACCAAATAAAGTGTTTGTAATAAACCACATCCAGTATATTTGAACAAATATATGCTGTTTGGCAGTCAATTGTGCATTTATAAGAAAAGAAAAACTATTGTTTGTCCCAAGATGAGATTTAGACATGAGTGTGTTTCACCAGATGATTCATCCACAGTTATTGGTCCCCATGTTGCCTACCACGTCACTTATGAGAAAAGTTCTTATCCTCGTGCTGATCCCTAGCATTAGCAAACACAAATGAGAAATGGGGGAAGGGATACATCCCCACATCTTTTCCCATCTGTTGAGCAAAATGAACACTGAGATCATCAAAGTCACTCTCAGCTCTGCTTCTCCCTCTGTCCGCAATGAGTTTGCATTCATTTCAGATTCGTTGGCAGCGTTGTTCGTCAAACATCCCCGTGACAACACAAATTAGCAACACTTGAAAAAAAAGGCCTTACAAATCACAAGCAGCGAGCACACAGAGTGCTGATTGTTACTAAAGCACTCGCAGACACATGGTAAATTCACACATTCAGCAGTGATTTAATTGGGTCCCTGGTTGTGTTTTGCTCTCTGAGTGGGCAATGTGTAATTGAGTGTTGCGGCGGGTGATGAACAGGCTGAAGCCGGCAGCAGGTGTGATCAGAGGTTATTTGTGGTCAAACGTTGGAATGAAGAGCTCAGTTAGCCTCCTCACCCTCATAATCTGTCCTCAATCCTGTTAGTGTCGCGTCAACTTTTATCCCCCAAGCCACTTCCACAACACAGAACACAGATTTGGAGCAACACTTCACACGAATCCCTGTATTCCAGTATTTTCATTCCAGTGTCTCAATTTTTCAATTTTTATTTTGTAATTGTTAATTTTACATGTGGGTAGTTAATTGTATAATAAATGTATTATATATTACCGTAGTGGTTTGGTCACAGCTCCCCGTGACCCAGAAATGGAAAAATAGTTCAGAAATTGGATTGATAGTTTAATACCCTTAGGTGATTATTTATAAATAACATGGCTTGAATTTGTTTAAAATATTTCACTGATGCATTTTGTAACATTTGAAATATCTTTTTAATGTGAAACATTAATGTGAAATGTTTTTTTCGACACTTGTTTTAATTGTCTTGTGATGCTTGTGAGTTAATGAATATAAATAAATATTATTAATTTAAATTTAATTTAATAAATACATTAACTGTTAAAATGTATAAATAAACAGTAATGAATCAAATAAATAAATATTTCTTAAAGCAGATGTTCCTGATGAATTTGCCTTTTATTTTCCTTATATATAAGCACATTTGGCAACCCACCTCTCAATATTTTTCCAAAGTGAACTGAATCATGAAGCCTTAGGCTCATAGTGTATAAGAAATAGAGTCTGCTGCTCAGATCTCAGTTCCAGATCAGAGGAATGAGGAAGAACTTTTTTTAGCGCAAACTTTTCTTTCAAGCACTATAACCTGAAATTCATAGTCGAGGGACCAAAGGAAGGAGGCGCTAAGAAGCCTTTCTGCTTCTGAAGGGGTCTCTGGGGTCATCTTCACCTCTTTGTGCTATGTTCTGTGGAGCTCACATGACAGGGCAAGCTTTGACTTGCACAGTGCTGTTTGTTTTCTTAACTCTATGGGCTCCCTGTAGTTCCCAATGCCTTCCTTCCTCTCTGAATCACCGTGTGAGTGAGCTGCCGCCGCTCGTATATAGGGCTGGTGCTCCCGAGAAATGCGCTTGCTTTCTATACATCTCTCATTGGAGCCGGCAGTTCACATTAACCACCTGCTGTTCCTCTTTTCTTATCTTTTTATAAAAAAAAACTGTGCCGATACATTTAGCTGCTGCTTCATCATTTAAGTAGCGTTGTTTCCCAAAGGCGGCTATTATTGTTTCATCTCACTCTTGTATTATAATCTTATATTCTGTTTCCACTCGCCACTTTAATAGTTTGTCCACACAGTTTGGCCTTAAATTGTGCAATCTATGATGTCTTTTTTGCTTTCATACGTGATCAGGATGATGATGATACATTGCTATATTGTTCTTGGGTATGAATCCTGTGTCTATCTCCAGAGACCCAGCGATGGAAAAATCAGTTTTTGAAATTAAATATATTATTCTTCATTGTCATTAAACATTCGTTGTCTTCTCTCGGCTAATGTGGAGTGAAGCTGTGCGAGACGGCGCCATGCTGGGTGTAAGTTGTAACCCTGAGGGTCCAGGGACCCCCACAACGGGACTTGTTTTAATCAGGTCAACAATCAAACAATCCATTTGGGTGCACGCAATTCTAGTCTAGAGTCAGGACGTTTTTTTCTATTCAATTTACCTTTATAAAACATTATTTGAATATTCATTATACGTCATTCAAGTATTTATAAATGTACATACAATTAGCTGTTTGTTTTGTTTAAACAAACTATCTGTGAAATTCATGAAAAGAAGGCAACTCTGGGGTCTAAAAACATGGGGTTGAATAGAGTTGTAATCGGGAAAAATTGCCTATAAACGTGAGTGAGAGTGTGATTGTGTGTGTCCGTTCGTCTCGCTCAAACCTTCAGGCATTGACCCAGCAACGTAAAATTGGTTCAGAAAATCAGAGTTAAGCACAGAAAATGCTAAACCTTTTACTAAAGCAGCAGCTTAAAAAAGTTGGCCGTTTTATTTGCCCAAAGAACCATTGAAAGCATTGCCTCCTCAACCGGCCGTATAATGCAGTTATTTTATTACATTTGTGTCTTAATAAATGTGTATTTTGTCAAAATACATTGTGCTGATTGAAGCTATCTGGCCGGCTGGTAATGGGCTATCACACACCAAGTGCTTCCGTCGCTGTAACCTCTACCGTCTCCTTGGCCATCCTCTCCTCGGCTGTAATTGCATTTCTAACTCACTGCTCTTAGCTACGAGGATCCGGCTCCTCATCTTCGGTTCTGTGTCCGCTCTATACAATTAGCCCAGGACGACATTTAGCAAGGAGCTACAGTTCGACTGAACCATGAGCCCATGTAATTGCATTTGGCAGCAGGAGCAGTGCGAGCAACTTGATTTTACATCGTGCAGACGTACATCCATTTACATGCAAAGCAATTCAAATTATAGCTGTTGGAAGTAGCCAGGAAAGCCCTGGGCCCACCTCAGACCCCGTTACACGCCTGGTTAGCAATGTGAATAAAAAAAAAACAACAATTCATTATTACTTAATTGCGCGCTAACATTAGTGCTTTTTAAAAGCGAAAGACAAAGTAGCTGCAAGTGCGATAGTTTGTCATAAAGCAGGTCTGATGTCATTGCGGCGTTCGCTTGCTCGCTCTGATAACACCAGGTAGCGTGCGCTCGAAGCGTGAGAAACGGAGCCATGCGGAAAATTGAGTAGTCACCTTGAGTTCCGCGCAGACATTTTCACACGTTTCACGGCAGGTGTGAAACATCTCGGAGGGTTTATGAAGAACAGATTGGGATTATGTACTTAACCGATGTCTATTGAATTACTAAACATGTCCACTTTCATGCATGTCAGTCATTGCTAAAGATGGACGCAGTGGAACAATATGTGGAAACTGTCAATGGGGAATTGGGTCACTCGATGCTACAGTGTGTTAGTGCCATACGTCCCCTCGCCTTTTGCTCGCAAAAGTAAAACGTAAAAAGTCAGCTGTTTCGTTTTAAAGGGCTGGTTACGCTCAGTGCTGCGTTTCAATAAAACTCTCGCTTTTTTCTTTCTCACAGTCAATGTCAATAAATCTTCATTAGCCTGAGCATGAAGCGTTGCATCAACACTTCTACGTTTTTCAATGGTGTGGATTCATCTAAAGAGAAAAAAAAAAACGTACTAAATTGGATGCTTTAATACCGACCTTAAACCGAATTGTTTTAGCGCGTTGCTAGCTTGTTTAGCTCGGTTACCTCAGCGTTGTGTTGGCTTTATTTGTCTGGCTGTAGATAGAATGCTAACAGGTAGCATAACATGCGATATTAGGTCTTGAAAACTCTCAACTTGTACTTTGCTTTTCACCCGTAGGCTGTGTGAATTAGCTTGCTACATAGATGGCAGATAAGTAGCTTGCTGCTGTGGGAGCGCGGTGACCTTTCCTGAAATAATTTTCATTTTCTTTTTCTGTTTTCACTCTCACTTTCTCCCTCACTGCACACTTCAAAAGGAGTGAGAAGGTCACAGCCCAGCAGTAGCTGTTGTTAATATATCAACCCCTGTGTTTTTCACTATAATTATGCAGTAAACTCCTAGAGATTTGGCTAAAGTATATGTGTTCAGGGATCAGAGCCAAATACTGAGAGGAGGGAGGCTTTTTCTGTCTTTTGGACCGTGTCTCTGCTCATTGGGGTTCAATGCTCTTTTTGTGTGAATTATAGTGCCACCCACGTTATGTTTGTGGGTTTTGTAATATCTAACTTGCTCTGTTTGGGTTGCCGAGGACCTGCAACTGTTTTTGAGATTTATAGGGTGGGTTTATGGGCGATGAAGTATTAACTTGGTTTAGCAGCAAAACTTGTTTCCCAGTGTTTATGAGAACAAAGTTCTTCTTTGTTCAGGGGGTAAATAAAACGCCAGTGGTGTTGGAGATAGCGCAAGGGTTTGTGTAGGCAAAAGTGCTGTTTGTAGTTCAAGGACCGCAGTGACCCAGGCTGCATCTCACACCGGTGGCTTTGCATAATGCTTTTATACGCCTAGAGAGCAACTTGATGGGAATTTGCATTTTTGCGATTTACAAAGTAGTACACATCCCTTGTCCCTGGACTGTTAATTAAATATTTGCCTAATTTGATGCTTTCAGCGGCTAAAGCGAATGTTGTTTTTCGGTTTTAACACGTTTTACCACACTAAAGAACACGTGCAATTCGAGGTTGGGAGGAATTATTCGCCACTGAGGTTTCTGGATCACACTTTCCTCGACACTGTGTGATGGACTATGCTCTAGTTTTACAATGGGGCAGGTCAAGAGTCTTTTGCATTCGCCCCTGGGAGAGTAGTCGCATGGCTAAAAAGAAGTACACACTTTAATAACAAGTAGTTGAGAAAAGGTTCATTATAAAACTTTATAACATATTACACCTGTGCAAATCAATCCATTTTATGATTTAGTTTTTTTGAATTGTTGTTCATGGGAAGCTGGAGCCAGTCTGAGTGTGTATGAGCAGAAGCCTAATGGCCGACATTAATTTTTCAAGCCAACTTACATTGCAATGCAGTTTTTACACTCAAACAACTTTACACTTGTCCTGGGAATCAAATCCCATGACCTTTGGCGTTTCAAACAGCGGCTCTACTGCTTTAGCCACAGGAAAGGAAACACACACGAATCGGGGGGATATATTATTTCTCACACCCAAGAATAAAAAAAAAGATTTCTATTGGACTGAATAAAGTTTTGTCTTGGTCATGGGAATAAATATTGTAATTTTTTAAGAATCCATGGTTCACTGCTTTTCCATTTCTGGGTCTTGGAGAGCTGGAGCTTATCTCAGCAACTCTTGGCCTGGAGGCAAGACTTATGCCCTGGACATGGTCAATTGTTAAAGTAATAATAATAATAACAACAAAAATGATGTAATGAAAATGCACACAACTCTATAATAGAATCAAATGTTATGCAAATAAAAAAATGAGAACACAAACCTACAACATAATATTACAGAATATTACATATTACAAAATAATAATACATAATATTATATATTATTATATATTAGTTATTCCAGACATGTCCGTCATGTTCTTTACAATCGTGCAAACATTTATTAAGACCTCATTTGCTTAATTTTAGAACACAGTTCACAGTTGTTTACTTTTTTTCACAGTTAACCCAGAAAATAAAACTGGAAGTCTCTCCGCTTGGCATGCGAAGCATCAGGTGCGGCTCTCATTGGCGTGTGTGTGTGTGTGTTGTGTTGGAGCGGTGACGGGCATCTCGCTGTCCTGCTGCCTGTCATGAGAGAGGCCAGACAGCTGCGCTCTACTGAGCTCAGAGCATCGTGTATGAGAATTTGCGCGCTGACAGAGACAGATGACAGCTGAAAGGAAGCAGCCTGCTGGAAGAACACCTCCATATCTCACCCGGCTTTTTCTAGACCACCCCTTTAGAAAGCTCCTCAATCAGCACTCTCTGCTGTTTGCTGCATTTCCTCTTTCCTATACGTACAGTTTCATCGCAATTGCAAAAATGCACTTGGTCCTAGAATCAGATGGTGATAAAAAGTAAAATGTAATACCCCATAAAAATACACTTTTACTATACGTATGTGCAAAGCATTTTTTACTAATGCAGAAAAAGGCTATTTGCTACAATTATAATTTAGATTAATTTGGATTGTTTCCATAATTGCAGGTTAAAAAGAGATTAGGATTAGGTTAGGGTTTGGTAGGGTTAAAAAATATGTAGGCTGTACATTCATAGTTACACATACATATATAAAAAGAGAGAGAGAGAGAGAGAGAGAGAGAGAGAGAGAGAGAGAGAGAGAGAGAGAGAGAGAGAGAGAGAGAGAGAGAAAGAGAGAGAGACGTATTATGATATTTAATTTTTTAATTTTAAAGCTTTTAATTTTTTTAAAGAATTATTTTGTTCGTATTTTCAAATTGTACTTATTTATGCATTGATTGGTATCAACCCGTTTTTTCCAGCACCTTACAAGTTTTCAAGTACTTTTACAGTAAAAAATAATCAAACACATGATCAAGCTGCTTTGCTAAGTGTTAGCATTTTGTTGGCATTCAGTGGCTTCATGGTTGAATGGCATTTTTGGCAATGCTTAAATTGCTTCGGTGCTTTCAAGAAGAAACACGACAAACCCGTTGATGCGTTCTTTTATTTTCAGTTGCATCACCTTGCACTTCCCACTCACCTAATTTACCGGTGACAGTAAATGATGACACCACCCAACAGCAGCGGGCGTGGCGTCTCCAGCTTATTGGCTGTTTGCTTGTCACTTGTAGCAGATCAATCATCATAATACCTGTCTGGCTCATGCGTTTGATGCATTTTAATAAAGCTTTAGGGAATTTTACATTCAAAAGATCCCTTTGAAAAAAAAATGTAATTGTTACGAACCGTCTGCAAATAATAACTAAATTACTACGCCCGTATTACAAGTGTAATAAACAGCAATTTAGGCATATTTTAGTATTTAGAATTCATTAAGGTGTGAAATATAACAATGTGTAATTCTAGCATGTTCTAAATTGTACCTTTTCTTTTTTATGTTCTTCGCCCTCGCTCACTGATGGTCTTGACTCTCCACTGAATCACAGGTAAGATAAAAGCCTCTTCGTCCTTGTCCCTTTAAAGGTCTTTTATTCTGTTTTGTTCCACGCCCTAGTCTCGTGCTGACTGATTTCATCCACATAAACAGTTTGATGTTTCGGAACACTACTGTAAATGGTGCTGAATCTGAGCTTGATCTTGATGGACGACCTCTGCGAATGGGGACACGAAGCAGAACTCAAGCTTCAGACTCCTACTGCAAGGACATTTTCTCACTCTTTTGTGATTTTCAGTCGTTTTTTGGGGGAAAGTTGAGATATAAGAGAAGCTGAGAGGAATTGGTGCTATAAAGTAATGGCATGCGCTTTTCCAGCAGTCGAAGCAGATTCTGTTTTGCTTTGTGGTGGGATTAGATTTGGATTTTCTGGGGGCAAACAACACGATGTGAGGTCAGGGACACAGGCTGATTAGAACTCTGATGCACTAATCTGTTTATTAAGAGGAACGTTAAATCTGAAGAATGAGAAATGGTTATGCAATGTGCGTTACGCAAGTTGTATTGTGTAATTGACTGCTTTTAAAAGGCCGTGGACTAGATTCTCTCCGGTCCGGCAGCTGGCTTGGTTTGTCTCATTCATCTAGTAGATTCCTCAGATATGCGCTATTAGAGACGGACGCTGTTAGGGCGGCTATAATTGACGTTGATCACTAATTTATATTTATTTATCTTTTAATCCCGGATCACAGTTACAGATTTTCTCAAATCAGCCGTGAATACAACAACATCAAGAGAGGCATAACATCATCTGGAATTGTGTTCAAGAGGGGAAAGGAGAACATAAAAACAAGGTGGTAATTGGGGGGAAAAGAAATCTACAACGTTGGAATCGAATTTGGTGTTGAACATGGATTGATCTGCTATTAGCAAAGTACTAGTAACAATATCTATATATTGATTTAAAAGCAATAAAACTTGACAGGAGCAGAGATGCTTACAAACTGCTCATTGTCAAGTGTTAGGCAAAGAAAATGTATTGCTTGATAGTGATACTTATCTAGTGTGGACAGGGATATTGATGAAGATTAATATCGATTTTTTCCATTTTTGAATTTGGAAATTCAACCACTATGCAATTTGGATAAAACAGAAACAAGATTAGACATTGACACCATTTTCATTTACTGTACTTGAGATATTCGTGTTACTGTATCATGAGATAGTTAAAATGACCAAGAAGCATTTTCCAATGACACAGTTGGCACGGATGTTAAACATAGTGATATTTTCAAACGAGCATGCCATGATCATTGCTTTTTTTTTACATGAGTCCAACAAACTGTAAATAAATAAATAGTTGAAACAAATAATAAATTAATAAAAATAAACTGAAGACTAAACAGTCTCCTAACAATGAGTTTGAACCAACCTAATTAAGAGTTTGAACCAACTTGACCAAACTCTTGTTTAAATTGATCAAGACGTTATAAAAAAGTGTGGTGGGCTCTAGGGGGTTTGAACCCTGATTCTTAGGTAGATTCCTAGGACGACCTTAGGACAATTTGACTCATGAAGAATCAGCTTCTCATAAGGAAAAAAAAAGAAGACAAATATGTTCTCGTTGTGCATCTTTTGCTCACGCTCCTTTGGGCATAAAGACAGATGCGCTAAACAGTTTCAAGTCGTTTCCTGCTTTGACTGCACGAAATTAGCAAACAAAAAGAACAACAGACATTTTTTTGTGCGTTTCATTGGTGCAATTTGCTTTTCACGCTAGCCCTGTGCATCTTATATAAACAGGGAGTTTCTGCATTGGGCCAAATATATTTTTTAGGGACTGACAGACGTATGTAAAAGAAAGACTACAAGCCATATCAGCGGTTTTTCATTTCATAGGTGAATCTTATAAATATGGCAGGATGCTGGAGAGCAAAGAGACCTTCTGAGAACCGAAAGACATGAGATGTGGGCTGTGTAAAGAGCTAAGTGAAGGAAGAGATGCGCTCGCAGCCTGTTTATCATCACTAGGTACGGTGGGGCTATTGGGAATACAGGGATTTTTCCATTTGATCTGTCTCTTCCAAACACAGCTTTTGTTTCACATCTGTGCTGAAATTCTGAACAAAGATGGTATTTTGATGGATAAGACCACAGCTTCAGCTATATAAATACCTATATCATGAATAATTTAGAGCCACGCTCCCAATACGTAGATCACTGGGGCTCACCACCATTCAGTGCCTTTTGACATTCAGCCACGTACTGTTCACGGTATTGACTCGCAATTCCACCTGCTTTCATCAGAAATTGTGTCCTTGTGTGTAACTCTTATTTTTCAAGCACTGCACTGTGAGTGACGTTTTCCGTCCTGCTGTTTGTTTCCCAACTGCACCGACACTGCGGTGCCTGGCTCTTCACATGCTAAACACTAAAGGATGACGTGTGATGGATCTCGTCACTACGTCACGGAAAGCAATACAACACAATGTTCAATTTTTACTACTCTCATCAGCTTTACATTTATGCAAACCTTTATGGGGATCTGTAATTCAATTCCAACAAATGTATTAATGAATAATAAAAAACTAGTGGATTAGTTTGGACTGCGTTTTCTCTCACAGAATGATCAGGATGGTAAAATATGATATCAGTATTAACTCCTTTATTTTTTAAGTTATCAATGCTGGAGCCTTTAAACTGGAAGTTGTGTGGAATGTTCATGGACTTAAAGACAAGACTTGAAAACTCGTAAACCTAAGAATAATTTGGTGACAATCATGGCTTCATCGATCACCATTTTTACAAGATGTGCACTTCTATCGTGGCATCAAAGAAAATGAAAATTGATTATGAAGACACAGTTTCAAACACTGGGTTGTGAATTGAATTTGACACGGCAGAGATAAGAAGGAAATCAATGCGTCTTATTTGTCCAAATGGCTGTAAAAAGGCATGGATGTATCAATCAGCGTCATAAGCAATTGAAAGAACCAAGATTCAGGAATTTAAATTAATTTTATTGTTTAAACATCGATTTTATCTGTAATCCAATTGCCATGTATTTCTTGAATCCCCGAATTGGTGAATCCCGAAAGAAAAATGCCTAGTTATAGACTAATAATCCAGATTAGGAAAATAAGAAATATGTGATTTGTCTATTAAAATGCAATAATGCTTATTTTTATGAATTTGTTCCTTTATTTATAGCAATAAATATGTCTTGATTTATAGTTTTAAATCACGCCAAACAGGATCTAAATAAATGTATATTTAAAACAGAAAACATTTTACTTTAAAGCTGCAGATTTGCCATTTGGGAAAGGAACTCAGAAGCTGCACTGCACATGTGGACTTCTCTCATTCTGTGTATTTTCTCACTTAAATAGTTTTTTTTTAGTCTTCAGAGTTCAAATATTATTCATGCATCAGTGTCCTGCAGCTGCTGTGTGTTTATCTGGTTTGAGTGCATGGAATTCTGGGTAGTGTAGTGTCGGAGATAAAAATCTGAAGTAGTATACACCAACAGGCTGCTATTGGGTAACTATATAAAATAGTAACCAAACTAACTAAATAGTAATTTTATTCCATTAATATTGTTTTACAGTGGGTTCAATTTTGCGGATTCCCTTTATCCTAGTTTCAATGTGTCAACTGTACCATATTTACCAGATTACAAGGCACGTCATTGATGAATACATTTTCCTAATTTAAATTCACATGTCACTCTTTTTTTCAGATTATAAGTCATTTTCACAATTTTTTCACAATTTTTTTAATTTTAAATGCACCTTATAGTCCAAAAAAATACAGTTATTTAATTGTGACACACATTGTGTCAAGTCGAATGAATAGATACGTTGCTTAAACAGATATTGAAGTTAAAACCGTCAGTGAGGGGTATCAGTTTATTTTGTCCGTGATGTCATCAGCAGACTTCAGACTGATCTTGTTTGCATGTTTGTTCAGTGTCTGATGTCTTGAGTGTATTCCCTCCCATGGGTTACACTCTGTACTCAGTAGGGGTAAACTAGTCAAACACGAGCTTCCCACTCTCGCCGGATTAACTGTCACCCAGCTCCTCCCTCACCATGTGTCCCACTGCTCGCATCCTCCTCCCCGCGTCTGCAGAGACTTGCTGAGAGCCGAGATGCATCTATTTCTCCAGGGTGAATCAACACGGTTAATTGCTTCTGGCCTTCTATTCCAGACGCTTTGAGTTTGTAATTTAGTGGATGAGGAATCAAAATAAATGCTCTGAAGTAGGTTGAGTTTAGTTCAAAATCTAACTTTGGTTAGTGTGAACATGAATTATATATGTAACTGAGCAATGCATATGGAAATCATGCGTTAAGGAGAATTGGTAGAATAGTCTGGAACAATTAATTGTAGGTGTGAGTGAGAGTGTGTGTATGTGTGTCTTGCTCTGTGATTGGTTGGCCACCAATCCACTTCCAACCTTCAGTGTTTCAAGCTTTCATTTAGCAATTTTTTTATTGGACTTTTTTTTTTTTATTAGTTTATTAGATTTTTATATTTTCCGTTTAACCAAAAGTTCACAAACAAACGTAAACAAAAAAAAAACCACTCGAAAATTCCAAATAAGAAAAGCCTTCAAAAAAGCTGACATTATAGAGTTGTTCAAATACTATTCAAAATGTCCAAAGAGCCTTCACAGAATTCCGTGCTGTAAAATAATTTAAAGGTGAGGTTCCATAAAATACAGGCCTGTAGTCCATATTTTGCGAAACTGTCTGGGTTTGTAAATTTTTTCGAGTTACAGTTTTTGTGTATTATATTTCACACTATAGTTCAGTTTTCATGCAGGAAAAAGACCAGAATATTTTCAGATAAAGTAACTTACTGACGTTAGCTTCAGAACTCACAATTTTTGCCCTTGGAAATTGCATGCAGACGCGTCATTTTTTGTCATCGCCCACACTTTTTCTTCTCCGTTTTCCTCAAAAGCTGAACATTCACTGCGGCGACAATGCCATTCCATTAGAAATTCATGGACGCTCCTTCACACGGATGTTTTATGAGACCAGTGTTGAGTTTCTGAGCTCAGGAGAGTTTTAAATGTTGAAACAAAGACAACAAAGAGTGTGTTGAAGGCCTTCAGAGGAACTTTTTCCAAAGAGACACTTTAAATGAGAACGACAGTGTCTACCTGTATTTGCACGCGGAGTCTCTTAGGTATCTTCTCTTTGATCACTCTGGTCCTCTGAGAAGCTCTCTAGTATCTGCACTGCTTGTACTTTGATGGAAACATGGATTTGGATTAGTCTGATGAGGAATGCTCATCGGTTGGATAGGAATTCCAGGAAAATGGTTGTGAAGGAGCATGCTTGTTTGTTTTTGCTGTTGAACACTAAGGCAAAGTCTCCTTTGAGATGTGCTCACACCTCATCGGAGTGTGTGTGTGCGAAATTGTGTTTCTTTACTCTGGTGTATTTAACACTTCATTGGTGGAACAAAGGGCAAGTCTGTGGCCGCAACAGCTGGAGCTCCGACAGACAAATGTTTAATTGAGATCCGTTGTAGAGGTAAGGAGACGTTTCCAGCATCTACTCAAGCCAACAAGGATACCAAGCAGCTGAGAGCCAAACAGCTGTGGAGTTGGATTCCTGTGCCTGACCTGCAGCCAAATCGAATCAGAAGCACTTTAGCCCTCTATGAGTGTAAATGGACGCTATCAGTGTTTCCAGCTTCAGGCTTTTCCATTTCAGTTTTAGCCGTATTGGTGAATTGATTGTTGAGCTCTTTGGCCTGCGTGAGATGCAACAGGTTTGAGCCGGAGCGTTCTGCAAAAGTCTTGTTTCGCTCATTGTTGTGTACACTAAAGCTCTCAGAAGCCTCTCGCTTGAGGTAACCACACAGGTTTGCTTTTTTCAAGATCACTGCATTTTAAAGTTTCAAAGTTTCTTGTGTTTTCTTTTGTGAGTGAGATGCACAACTCTAGTTCTGAAACGATTCGTTCAACGTTCCTGGATTGCTTCATTGTTTTCCTAGATATTTCTCTAATAATGTCATTCTTCTACACAATGGCCGCTTTACTGGGGGCAAATGTTTTGTTTAACTTCAAAATGATTTTGAAGCATTGAGACTCATTGACGTTGGCCAGAATTGCTTAGAATGGCCAACTATCTATTTTCGCAACTATCCAGTGGTAGGGATTGGGACTGATGTCCAAGAGCTTGCTGGTTTGAATCCCACTCTGGCTGGTTCGGCAACTGATTGTCCTTGGGCAAAACACTGATCCCTGGGCTCCACGGCTTCAGAGTGCTTTATAAGTTTCATGCATGCCTGTTTGGAGACCTGCGATGTAGGAAAGGAAGTAGGAAAGTGAGGGAAAGTGGACAGGCCTGGTGGAAACAATACTAGGAAACTGTGCTCGAGATTTGACCAGTGAAGAAAACAGTGACACACACACTTTTTGTGGATCAGGATTTGTGGAACATACCATATTTTCCGCACTATAAGATGCACATAAAAGCCTTCAATTTAAAATGTATTTTCAATAAAAAAAATACTGTACAAATAAAAAACTATTGAGAAACATAAACATATATAAGTATATGGAACACAACTTTTGCTCTTTTACTTTTATGGCGGCACGGTGGCACAGTGGGTAGCGCTGTCGCCTCACAGCAAGCAGGTTCTGTTTGTGACTGGACGTGTGAATTCCCCAGGGTGTGTGTGAGTGTGTGTGGGTGTGAGTGGACGCTGACATTTCACGCTACTCTGCTGGGCAGTTGTTGTTGTTGTGTGTGTGTGTCTGTGTGTGTGTCTGTGTCTTGTTTTTTTCTGTAAGGCGGTAAATGTATTACATTATTTATTGTTGTTGTTGTTGTTTATTTTTGTTTATTTGTAAGTCATTTGTTCGAAGTGAATGACAGGAAAGCAGATGAAGCTAATTCAGGATTCAAACCTGCAACCTGTTGGTTGTAAGATCTAGTCTCTGCAGCTTGGCCACACCAATACCAAGAAAAGCAGGAAAATTGATCATTTAAGAATAAACCAATTATGTAATATAAAGTAAATCAATTATGCAGCCAAAACGAACAAATCTACAAACAAACAAACAATAACTAGCAAGGCGGATAGATATTGACAAGGAATCATGGGGAATGTAGTTGTTTCAGATTTTCTCTATAGTGAGTCACCAATAAAATTACTTTTGTTCTTAAAAATGTAGCGGTTACGTTTCATGGAAAATAGGCGAGTTTCCCAACAGTAGTAAATTAATAAGGTTTGATCAGGTTTTTCGCTGTCTTGCTAATCATAATCCAACCTCCTCATTTTGTGTTCATGAATAGTTAAGACACTCTTCATGACGCATTACTTGTAGAGCAAGGTATATCCATCGCATTAATAGAGAAATCAATACACGTGTGAGCGTAAGTGCGCATGCGCAAGCACGTTTAAACAAGTATGGTGATGAGGATCATGCTCGAGGCGGCGTCATTAGCTCTGCCGAAGCCCCTCTCTCTCCCATCCATTCCGCTTAGCATCACTCTTGAAGCTTGTGACAGCTCCCTAGGTGCCCATCTCAGAAAGACTAGACTACGCGTTCAAGGATGCAACTTAGAATAAAAGCATCTTGCCTTTGAGCCTCAGCAGCGAGTTAATAGTTAATGCCCTGGCGGCCTCCACCCTGCCTGAAATATTCAGCTGGATATGAAATAATCATGAACATTGATGGAATGAAACCTGCTAATTTCACTAACCCATTTAATTTTTTTGTAGAGAGCAGACACGAGACTACAATTAAATATTATGTGAATTTGTAAAACCACCCAAAGACACTATTTTTCCAAAGTTATATACACGCACATGCACGCGCACACTCACACACACACACACACACACACACACACACACACACACACACACACACACACACACACACACACACACACACATCTACACACAAACACCCACCTTCACACACACCTACACACACACACACATACACACTATAATATTTTTATATGTGTGTGTGTGTGTGTGTGTGTATTATACAATTTGTATGTGTCTTATTTATGTATGTTATATTTTTTTTTACTACAATCTATGTATCTTATCTTATTTTTATTTTTTACTTTTTTGTATTTTTAGTAGATCTACAGATGAACAGTCTCTTTTTACTGTCTCAAGTGCATTTCAACTTCTAGTTAGATCAAGGACATCTTTCCCATTTGACCGAGCGACTGGAATAAAGCCTCAAGTGAGAAAATGTTTAAAAAGAAAAGAATTGCTTAAAAAGAGTATGCCTGGTGCGTCAACAATATGCTGTAATGCGTCCACTTGCATTTTCCCAGCTTCGTGGAGAGAGAGAGTGCTATTCCATCGAATAATTCAAAATGGTAGTGTGTTATCTCAGCCCCGGTAATCAAACTCTCATTTTTAATTCCAGTCATGCCACACGGCTATCAGCAGTTGTCCATAACTCTACATGTTTCCAGCGTCCGTCTCACACCGCGGGCACCATGCCAGGCTTTAGATTCTCCTTGTTTTTCTCCTCCTCATTCCGAATGTGTGTGAGACCACGTAGAGAGGGATTTGCTTTGTACTTTTCTCTCCGGATAAAAAAAAAGAAAAGAAAAGATGGGGATGAATGGATGAGAGAGAAGATATGAGGGCTTGCTGACAGCTTAGCGGGGTCAATATCGCGGCGGCAGATATCACCGCCTCTGAGTCTGATATCCTCACGGCCGCCTCACGGGAACAAAGGCCGGCCGCCATGTTGGTGGGAAAAAAAAATACTTTTAAAGGGCGGGAAAAAAGTTTACCTGCAACACAAAAGGGTTTTTTTTTGTTTTTGTTTTGTTACACACGCACACACACACACACACACACACACACACACATACGCAGTTTTTTTTTCTAGCTTGATTGAATTAGAAGCGTAATTACCTATATTCCGTATTTTTCAGCCTCTTAGTCCAACCAGATTCTGAATAGCGGCTTTTATTCACCACACACACAAAAGCCTCATAATGTCAATACCTGCGCCGACTGAGATCTGTAATCATAAAAATGCCTGTCACGATGCTAGTTATTCATCTGGTCAGCCGTTAACCTTTAGCCACTGTGGATGGGAAGATTCATGGCTTGTTGAGTGCACACGTTCACAGTTTGAGCCTGCAGGAGCCTGGAGAGGATCTGGTGATGGATCTAGTGAGGAGATGGAAAACAAAAAGCAGGTTTCTTGAAGTCCGAGACCTCCGCTTCAGGTGAATTTGCTGGTGTCTGCTTTCATGTGCAGAGATTGGCGTCACAATGTTGTGCGTTCGGCGGTGCTTTCTTCTTATGTAGGTTAATTGACAGTCTCGGTCTCCCCGTCGTCTCCTCCTTCGCCAGTCAAACGGGACTCGTTGTGACTTTAATAACCTGCAGCGCTTGGCATCTGCCTCAGGTAGAGCGAGGCTGAATGTGAAGCGGTGTCAACTCCTTCATTAAACATTAATTGCAGCTGGTCCCTCGGCAGAGCTTCTGAAAGGGCAAAACTAATAAACAGTCTGTCCTGGGGAAGACACGGGCACTTATGGGGGTCCCTGCACGGGGACCTGATGGATAACTGACAAAGCTGTCTCTTCTCTTTATAGTGTGGTTAAAACAACAGACAGACAGACAGAAAGATGGATGAATGGGTTAGTGAGTGGATGAATGGATTGACGGATGGATGATGAATGAATGAATGAATGAATGGAAAAAAAATGGATGGATTGATGAATGAATGAATGGTTGGTTGGTTGTATGGACAGACAGACGGAAAGATGGATGGATGGGTTAATAGATAGAAAGATAGACAGATAGATAGATGGATGGATGGATGGATGGATGGATGGATGGATGGATGGATGGATGGATGGATGGATGGATGGATAGATAGATAGATAGATAGATAGATAGATAGATAGATAGATAGATAGATAGATAGATAGATAGATAGAGAAAACAGCGCATACAGTAAATTCTCATGCGGTAAAAGAATGCACATTATAATATTTACATGACGCAGAAAAAAAAACCTTTACCGAAAGAACAATGACAGATAATGTATGCTAATGTATACAATAAATAGTAGCACAGAATAAAAGCAAAAATATCACATATTTATTTATTATTCATTAACTCTGTGTGTGTGTGTGCATGTGTGTGTGTGTTTAGTGTTAAGGTTTTAGTGTATTTTAATATAAAATACATGTGGGAATTTTACTATGAATAATCAAGTTGTAATCTTTTATACCTACCTACATATATATATATATATATATATATATATATATATATATATATATATATATATATATAATATTAGTGTAAGTGTTAGGTGGTTGGGATCTTTGTGTCTCAGTATCTAATTACATTGGTATATGACTGGATTACATTATGTCTGGCATCACGCATGCTAGTTTTCAACTTGATGAATTATTCATGGCCACCGCTTGCAATGCGCCAGCTGTGTTTAAATGCAGATCAGGGGTCTGTTTGAGCTGAAGTGTTGTGCCGCTCTGACAGGTTGCCGGTATTATGGCTCTGTTAATATTATGAGTGTGAGGCGCTGACAGGAAGAAGTCATCACACAGAGGGACGTTCACGCTGACCCCGGATGCTCCCTGTCTGCACTTTGATCTCTTGTGTGATGGAGGGCTCCAGAAATAAAACGAGATGGAGCTCACGTTTCCAGAAAGGTGTTGCATGCTGGGATAGAGTCTGCACAGATCATGGACGGAACTTTCCAGATTGTGGTGGTACACACCTGTGCTCTAACTAGTTTCATGTTGGTATATATCAGACAGGTGTGTGTGTGTGTGTGTGTGTGTGTGTTAGGGACAGCGTATTATAAAAGGCTGGATAAAGGATGTCTGCTGTCTGCCATATGAGGACTATCTGGTTTCCTTGCAGCAGGTGCCACACGCGAGGGCAGAAAGTCACGTCCACGCCGGGGTAATTGACAGAGACGGCAGAATAGTTTTCTGCCGGGTTTGGACTTGAAACACAAAACAGATGTTGCCTGGAGGAATTCGCAGGCCTGATATCCCAGAACGTATACATTCCACTGCTGCTCAGGCGGCTCACAACATTCATCCCGTCTGCAGGAAATGAAAAAGAACAGAGGGTCTTCCGAGAGGGAACTCTTTTGTAAAAGCTCAGTCTGCGGAGATGGCTGACCTTTTTGTGTTTTATTATCAAAGGTGTTGACTTTATAGCATTACTGGACACTGGAATTCACGTTTACGAGGTTTTGTGTCAATGTACCGTATTTTCCGGACTATATGGCGCAAAGCATTATATTATAGTCTATTATAGACTGTTGTTCTATTACTATTATATTATAGTGTAGTATAGTAATAGAAGGCCCTGATGTGCTAATTTTCAAATCTTCTGGCATGGGGGTCTACTACAGGGTGGCTCTGAAGTTTTCAACTTGTTGGCCAAGTTGTACAATGACGTCTCAACACGCATTTCTGAAAATTACGCACAGACACAATGTTGTTATTGGAGTTTTTTGTAAAAGCATTGCTTTTAGAAATATGCCAATCTGCTTTAAGACTAGAGACCTGAATAATTCAAACACACCGATCATAATTGGTAATTTTTTCCTTTCTATTAAACATTTTAGAATATTGAGAGACATTAAAGAAAAGTACTGGACGATAACACAAAAACCCCGCACAAAAACACTTTAAAAAGACATATTTCTCTAAAAAAGATGAAAGACACATGCCATGCACGCTGAAAAATGGTCACGGTGGTCTTCTACTAGAGATGGCCTGATTTATATTATATATTGTTATATTATTTTATATTCTGCGCATATTTATATCTAATATATTACTATTAGATATTCTAAGATGCACTATTAACGAATGTCTATTTTGCAATTTTTCTTCACATAAAATGCATTTTTTTCAGCATTTAAAGACCCACTGTTATAACAATTTCGGGAAATTTTAAGTGCGCCTTGTAGTCTGAAAAATACGGTAAATAGTGGTAAATAAGATGTCATTTTTGGGAGGCATTCAAAACGTTTCCCACCTTTACAGATGTCTGCCCAGGCTAAATAAGCCTAGCGTGATTTTCTTTAGTGCCTTACCAAAAGGCATTCCTCTTAAGTCAAATAAAACAGTTTAAAACTTGGCCTTGACATCAATGAGACGAATCTGAAACGGTAGATTTTCAGCGGCTTGTTCTTCTCTCTTGGGGCATTTTAACCATAAATCCTCCTCCTGAAACTTCTAGTGCAAGTCTCAGAGGAGCTTCTGTGTGTTTGTCTGACGGTCTGGAACTCCACGTGTCTCTTTTAACAGGTGCGTCTCGGCTGGAGATCACTGAAGTTTGTCTAATCCACTTTCACTAATTAAGATAAGAGCTACCGCGTGGTTGCTATATTGCTAACGATATTAGCAATTTAGAAGTTCTCATGCATCTTCTCCTTTAGTCCGTGTCTTTATATTTAAATTGAATGGGTTAGTATGGTTAGCATGGTTGGATTGAATTTTAGAATCTAGTTTCAATCGCTCATAAGTGTGAGCGAGAGTGTGAGTGTCGCTCTGTGATTGGTTGGCCATCAATCCAGAGTTTGCGTCTCACTTTCAGCCTCATGGATGCTGGGATTGGCTCCACCTCCCTTTGACATCGCAATGGAAAAGTATTTTAGAAAATGGAAAAAGTCCATCTCGTAGCCAAATGAAAGTTCAAGAATTTACAACTCGTATTTTTTTGTGGATGTCTTTATCATATCTTCTCATCGTGAATCGATCAGCCATCATGAGCTTGCGAAACAGTCATATAATTGAACACGACACTTAATGGCGCGGCATGTTTACCGCAGTTGAACGTTATCAGCAGTAGAATATTGTCTGGATGGTCTGCTTTAATGATTTCTAAAGCTGAAACATTACACCTTCTGTGAGATGTCTCCGCCGTGGCCTTGACGGTCAGATAAGTCGGCGGCTTTACCCGGAGATACATTAACCTGGTGTAGGTGGGGAGGGCGAAGGGAATAATGGACTCCAGAGTCTTAGTTCACACCATGACTTACGACGCATGTGCTGTCAAACATGCTTTTACACAACACGCATGCCACTGAGAAACTTTTACATCTCTTTTTATTATATCCAAGTCTTCTTTTTGGTTTGTGAAGATTCAATTTTCAGTTTAATTTAACACAAGGCTTTCACAGTCTGGTTTCGCTGCGAGGAAACTGCTGCATTTAGCTGAAGCTTTAAACGCACTGCTTTGCTGCAGCCATTAGAAGCGGTGTTAAATGCGACGGAGGGAGACGGTACTTTGCACTCATGCGGTGTCATCGTGATCAGAGAGAAGCCACACAAAGCTCTTTTTGTCTTTTCCGCTGCGCTTGGACGTGTCTGGCGGCCCCGGCTGCGAGCTGATCTGAGGTTGTAGGGATATTTCATTCCTCTCAAACAGGCTGTGAAGACACACAAAGCCAGGCTGTGAAATTGACCTGAGAGCTCGGGGAGGAGACGTGGAAG
Source organism: Paedocypris micromegethes (assembly GCA_028031935.1). Classification (NCBI taxonomy): domain Eukaryota; kingdom Metazoa; phylum Chordata; class Actinopteri; order Cypriniformes; genus Paedocypris; species Paedocypris micromegethes. The sequence goes on from CM051493.1 coordinate 20,761,207, forward strand.
CGGAATTATTCTTAACGATTTCTTTCTGATTAATGGTGGTGTTGCGTTTCTTCGCAGCAGATTCAGATTACTCTTTACACACACACACTATGTATTTCACGTGACTCTAAATCATTTTTTTCAATATTTTTCAATAGATAAAGTTTGTTTTAAGTAGTGTATTATTGTGAGAATGAGAGAGTAGAGTAAGAAAGAAAAAAGAGATATATAGAGAAAGTGAGAAAGGAAGAGAGAGAGAATTACAGAGTGAGAAAGAGAACAATTGAGAGACACAGGAAAAAGGAGAGAGAGAGAGAGAGAGAGAGAGAGAGAGAGAGAGAGAGAGAGAGAGAGAGAGAGAGAGAGAGAGAGAGAGAGAGAGAGAGAGAGAGAGAATGAGAGCAAGAGAGACATAAGGAGAGGAAAGAGAGAGATTAAAAGAGAGATGCAGAGAGAAAGAGGGAGATAATAGGTGGATAGATGGATAATTATATAACTTTTTGTATTCTAATTAATAAAATCTGCAAGCCACTTTCATTTTTATAGCATTGGAACATTTTCTGATAAAACCAAATCTGAAATAAAAGCTGAATGTGGAAGCATATACATGTTTATGCACAAGCAGGAAACAATGCATATTATATTTTACTGTTTACTTTCCAACAGTTGTCGTAACGTTTGGCTTTTCGCTATCTGTGTTGTGCAGAGCATCTGCTGTTGTGCAATATTTGTCCGAATTACTAGGTTACGACTGTGAGCAGTGCTCGCTCTTACACAACTGTTGCCTTCTGATCTGTTGCAAGGCGTGTGATGACAGACAGACAGACAGACAGACAGACGCTGCCTGTGTTGTGTGGGTTTCCTCTCTTCACTTCAGTCTAGTTTTTCTCAGTAGTCTGCATTTCCCAGCAGTCTCGCTCCTTTGTAGACGCTGATGCATTTGCCATGAAGACTTTTCTGACACTTCCCTTGTTTCTTTTCTCTCCTGCCCTTGTTCTCTTTCTCGCTCGCTCTCTCGCTTTCTCTTTCTCGTGTTCGGGCCATTCTTCTTCACTTCAAAGTGAGTTTCTGGAGCAAACCTGGATGTTTAGTCGTGGCTGCGTCACAATCCACACACAGATCCCCCCCATGTGCTTCAGAAGATGCTGATGATTCCATTGAGATGGACGATCAACACAAAGCAGAAATCACTTAAGAATGTTGATCTTTTTAAGACATTTTTTAGCAAATAATACTGCTGAGGATAAGATAAAACATCCAGTAATATTTAGCACGAGTGTAGGGAAACCATTTTTTGCTCAGTGTATTGAGGTGCGCAACCACTAAGGAAAGTCTACGATTGACTCATCTGGAGGCAAACATCATTGACAAATCAAACTCTAGATCAAGCGAAAAGATTGAAACTAAATGAAAAGACGAAAGAACAGGAGACCGTATCTATAATGACAGTATTTAAAAGTAGTACTTATTATTATTGTTTTGGTTTTCATTATTTCAGATGTGTGACACTGTGCAACTCATTTAATATTCCTCTTTTCTTGTCTGATCACTAAATAGAGAGAATATTTCTGAAAGTTTTCTAAGTAAAGTTAAAAAAAAACAGATTTTCTTTGTGATTTGTTATTTTAAAGAAATGGCTAAATTTGTCGTAAAGTCTTGTTAGGAGCAAATAATGGCCCGCTTGAGAATCAAGTTTGAGGCCTGACCTTGGTGTTTTGTGCAGAATTAATTTGTGCTTCCTCTGGGTCTCCAGATTTTCCCAGAGTCCAAGGACAAACCAAACTAGTGTGTCTCAACTTGACCCAGAAATGGAAGAAGTGGATTTGAAGATTAATCAATGACATGATTCAACAATTCAGGGAATTCTTAAGTAAATATAAGAAGTGTAAATAACATTTCTTCTAGTGCTTATTTCCAGGGGATTGCATTACATCTTTCCCCTACAGAGAAGAACACCTGCTCCAGAAACTTTTATTCTCTTGTTGCATCATTTTTGAGGAAGATTTTGTTTTATTCATCAAAATTGTGTCTGTGTAAATGAATAAATTACGCTGACTGGCACAGATGTTTTTGTTTTTGTCTTGGCAGACCAAGACGCTTTCATTATTGCTCAATTTGGATGTTAGTATTTTTCCAGGAAGGATGTTTAATTACTTTTACAATGGAGCGTGATGGAGCTAAACACATCAGTGAGATATTTTGATAAGCTGATTTTTCTCGTAGAAACTAATTTTGTGTAATATAGAGTATTCCGATGAGAAAATAACTTGTTGAACTCCAGTCTGTCCATCCATCTAACCAACAACCATCTATCTATCTGTCCATGTTCTACTATTTTAATCTTTGGGCCTGTGGTGGGAAACACACGCTAGTTTGGTGACCAACCAATCACTGAGTGGCACACATTTGACACACACACAGTCACACTCTTACTCACACCTATGGACCTATGGCTTTTGGACTGTTGGAGGAAACCAGACCAAACTTACTTTACTTGACATTTGATAAACAAGCATTATTATTTTTAATCCACTTACCCAGTTAACTAAATTTTTATTTTTTACTAAAATCTATCTATCTATCTATCTATCTATCTATCTATCTATCTATCTATCTATCTATCTATCTATCTATCTATCTATCTATCTATCTATCTATCTATCTGTCTATCTATCTATCTATCTTTCCATCCACCAATTAATAAATCAGTCTGCTGCCTAACTGCTTGTCTCTGACTCTCTTTCTATTTCTCTAATTGTAAATCTATTGTTAAATAGGTTGTTGGTACCACAAAATATCACGAAAAAAACTTGTGACATGTGACACATAATTATAATATCCGTAATGCTGTTTAGAATGGCCGTGATTGATATTAATGGTCAAGGTAGCGGTTTAAATGTCATCGGTCTGCGGCGCGGCGGTGGAATGCAGGTGGTGGCACGCGAAGCATCATTTGTTATGGGCCTCAGGCAGCAGTTGACAGGAAATGCACAGATGAAGGGGAGGAAGTGCTCGGCAGCTGGTATTCACCTCACTTTACTCTGTCTCCTCAGATTTGTTGGAAGGGTGCACATGGCATTAATGGCCTCAGACAGGTTGGCATGTGTCTGTCTGTGCTCAATCTCACAATAAAACAATCCCTGGCTTTTCAGGGGAAGACGTTGCACGTGCTCGTGGCTTCAGCCGTCGGGAAAGTGCTTGAGAAATTGGAAGTAGGTTTGGGAAAAAGTTTAGGAATGTCACACCAACAAATGTCATCATGACTGCGCCGAGGTGATGCCAGGCATTATTCATATATGCGCAGGTTTGTTTGTAAATCTACTAAGGACTGCTGGCAGTAAAACACACCGGTAAATTGACGGATAACCCAGCACGCTCATGTATTATGTATTCCTAAGGAGAATAAAACATCTAATGTCACATTTCCCCCTCCGTCTTTTGTCGCCTTCAGCTTTCACAGAAATCTGTGGAAGGTTGTTTCTGTAAAACCGCGGCAGGGTTGTATATTTTTCACATTGAGCTGTATTGGACGTATTTTTTCACAAGGATTGAGGATTTGTTATTTTATTAATAAGAATAAGCTGGTATGAGCGTAATGCGTTAAATGCAACACTGCTGGCTTGCGACTAGCCCGTTGTTAAGATGTTATCTTTAATGGTCCTGCTTGTTTGTGCTACATTAGTTTTTACTTGCTTGTAAAATTGATTCTACAGAAGTAGCACCACGGACAGGGAATGTCACCGCAAGGTCTAGAGGACCACTGATTGTTTTCCTCCTTGTCACAACAAGGTTACTATGGAAACCAACCTTTTGGACTAGTAGAACGCTAATCTTTCTCTCTCTCTCTCTCTCTCTCTCTCTCTCTCTCTCTCTCTTACTTAATTTCTTTCTATATCTCTTATTCACTCTCCCTCTCTCACACACACACACACTCATTCTCTTTCACTCGAACTTTCTTGTTTCTCTCTCAGTTTCACTCACTCGCTCAGTCATTCTCTCAATTTTTCTCTCACTCTTGTTCTCCCTCTCTTGCTCTCTCTTCTGCATTTTTTTTCTTGCTGACTTCCACAATCCCTCACTCACTCACTCACTCACTCACTCACTCTCTCTCACACACACACCCTCGCTTACTTTCTTCTTTCTCTATCTCAATGTCTCTTACTAAATCAATCCACTATTCAATCCATCAATCAATCATTCTCCCTCTTTCTCTAATATTCTGGATTACTCACTCAGGTTCTCTTCCTCTTGTTCTCTCTAATTTTCTATCTCCCTCTCTCTATTTTTCTTTTTAATTTCACTCACTCTCTCTCTCACTCTGTCTCGCTCCTGCTCAGGTAAGAGCAAAGCCAAGAGAGAGCAATAGTGCAATATGTGTAATGGCTGCACTCATTTTCGAGATCTTTCAGATCGCCCGTTCCGCCTTTGTCTCATCACCGGCGGCTTGAATAAGAAGGGTCACAGCAAGGTTAGTTTAGAGGAAGCTAAAAATTCCTGTGCTAAAAAGCACAATCGGAGCAAAACAATGGCAATTGCGTTTGCAAAAGCCTGGCATCCGAGCTGGTAACGTGTCTCCCAGTCAAACCACATCTGTCCTGCTCTCATTCAGTCAGGAAGCAAGCCCCTAAATCTCTGAGACGGATCTCAAAATGCCCCATCAGAGCCGAGCAAAGGCATCTCTCAGCATCCGCACTGAGTGCTCTCCAGAAGCTGTCCTAGTTTGAGCTCCTCAGCCAGGGAAGGAGCCCAGGGCGGACACCCAGAGCCCGGTAACGTGCTCCGAGTCCCAATATGCTCCTGCGCCGAGTCCTGCCAAAGCCAGTCAAGTCACTTTCACCATTTACATAGTTAGATTTGAAAAGGGCTCTGCTTTACAAAGATTAAACCGTTCGGAAGTGGGGGGAAAAAGACCCTGCAGCGTGTATAGATTTTCTTTCTAATTTTATACTTGAGCAACATTTTTTTCACTCTCTCTCCTTTTTTTCTCACTTGTGTTGTTCAGATAATATTCTTGGGAAACCTCTGCATGAATTTTTGATAAGTGTGTATTTTTTCTTCCCGCGAGTGTAAAACTGTCCATCTACGTATCGGTATATGTTCTGTCTATCTTTCTATGTATCTGTCTGTCTGTCCGTCCGTCCGTCTGTCATCTATTTATTGCTATCTATCTGTCTGTCTATCTGTCTGTCTGCTCTTTTTGTCACACCTCTCTCTCTCTCTCTCTCTCTCTCTCTCACTCTCAGCCCCTCCTCTTGAACCTTTACACTAAACCCCTCTCTCCCCTTTTCTACCCCCCCACCTACCAATCTCTTTTCCTCCCCTAATGTGTTTCCTAAAGAGATCTGGCGCTCCACTCTCCGCCTCGAGACACATGCAGCACATTCTTCCTCTTTGTTCACTCTCGTACTTCCCATCTTCTTCCTTGTCCTGTGTTTCTCCCCCGAACATTGTCCCACTATGAATATAAATAAGGCAGAGAATATTAACAGTCCTTCCGTTTTCTCATCCTCTCAAGCTTGACTAAAATAGATGTTTACACGGACTCACAAATTTAGCATGAGTGTGAAGAATATGGGGGATTTTCAACAGCAAATGCTTGGCTGGCTTCCACTTTTGAGCGCTCAGGTCGATTTACATGTTAATATTTGTCCCGCTCCGGGTTCTTATGAGGAGGAGAGGCTGCTGCTGCTGTGAAAGTGATGCAACTGAAACCATTGTGGACCTTTTGATGGTTTTTCATACTCTCTTTATATATACAATAAAAAAACTACTAAAAAAACTACTACTTTCTCTACCACTTTCTCTAAAAGTTTACTTTTCTCCTTTTTTCTCTCATTCATTCCCTTCATCTCTCTCTCTGTTCTCCACTGTGCTCTGGCTCTTTCTCACATTCCTCTCTCTCTCTCTCTCTCTGTGTCTCTCTCTCTTTCTCTCTCTCTCTCTCTCTCTCTCTCTTTCTCTCTCTCTCTCTCTCTATCTCTCTCTATCTCTCTCTCTCTATATCTATCTATCTATCTCTCTCTATCTCTCTCTCACTGTTCTTCTGCTAGAACAGTTAACCGCCTCCACTCATGTGGCTGATATCAGTTGAAACCATTTTTCAAAGAAGTCTTGGAATCGATGCTAAAGTCCTTTCCAGCGAATGCGCACCCTGGGAGAGGAGATCAATACGGAGCACGCCATTATAGCACATCCACCTTGTAAATGTGGGATGAAGTACTGATACAGTCACACATCCTTGAACATCTTTCTACATGCTTTCCAAAGCATCTCTTTTTATTTCCACTCAGTTCAGTCCCACTTTCTCTTTGTGAGACCTCCACCTCTGCGGAACCAATATAAAAATCTGCTTTTCCTTCTTTGCGTGTTTCGTTGAATCACAGGTCATGCGATCTCGGTCTCTCTGCCATCTTCATTAGTTCTACTTTCTCTCCGAGAGACCAGAGACTGTGTTTTTACAGGCCTCTGAAGCCACAGGGCCAAGTCTTCTTTTTTTAGAATTTTTTTTCTTTTTCTGTACGTTCTGAGGCATATGCGTATGTATTTGTTTTGGCTTTTGTTAGTCTCTAAACAACAGAACCGTAACCCTCAGCATTTATCTGGCTGTCCGCCGACATTACAGACTTGGAAATGTTTTGGCCTTGTTGTTGCTCTGTCAGGTTTCAGGTCTCAATGCTGTGGAAAAAAAAAAACGCCGTTTTTTGTGCAGTCCATTTAGAATTTGTGTTCGCACATTCCAGCTGATCTGAAAGTGACATGCCTTCATTATCAAGATGCTTGCTTTCATTCTCTGACTTTTAGGTTTTCACTGTTTCTTCATTCTTTGAATAGTGATGGTGAGACGTCACTGCAGAGAACAAAAGCAGAATAGTTTCATTTTACTCCTACATGGAAAGATTGTTTAAGAAATTGAACTGCAGCTGTAATAAGCCACCAAGGGGCGTTTCTTTTTTATGAGGTTTATTAGATTTTTGAGTTACATTACTAGCCACTACGATCTAGAAGTGTTTAACCATATACTCTCTCTCTCTCTCTGTGTGTGTGTGAGAGAGAGAGATACAGAGAGACAGAGATTTGAATTGCTCTGATTTGGAATGATGAGACCTCGTAGCGTTTGGCCCTTTAGGTCAAAACTGTTAAGCACTAGACTTTAAAATTAGATTTCATCTTGAAGTTAAAAGCAAACCTGGCAAAACTCTGATTGTAATTGCACTCAATTATGCCTCCTTTGTTCTCTGTCTCGATATAACTCATTTCCTCGAGGACGACGCACATGTTCATTGATGGTAATGTCTCCATCTTCACCTCGTACCTCCTCGCCTGGTAAACTGGGAGGAACCTGATCTGGCCTGAAGGCTGGATCCTAATGCTTCTCCTTAATCGTCCTGCAAATGAACTTATTTCTGGACCCCTAAGTAAGTCTCTTAGATGGCGTCTTGATGGTCAGGACCTCCCCTGGCGTCAAAGACCTACGGAACCTGAAGCGTTTTAGGTGCGAGACCATCAGATGAAAGGATTTAGGGATAACCGATTAGACTTTTTGGAAGCATGAATTGAGAGGAACCCAAACATCCATTAACTGACCTCCGAGTCGCTGCCGGCAAAGGAGACATGTACCTGAACACATTAGCATTAGCATTGACGGATTGGAGCAATTAGGGTCTGGAAAGTTGGGAATACTGTCAGAAGCTCTCAGGCCATTGTCCATCAGGATGAAATGAGGGATAAGATGGAGCTTTCAAAGCCTAAAGCTGGCCAGAGCAGAGGTCCTCGGGGGGATTCGCTCTACCCTAGGACCCCTGGCTCCAGATCTGCATTTTTATCCCCTCTCTGTCTATTTTTTCGCTCCTTTATCCGTTGGATGGCCAGTCTGGCGGGAAGGGGAGCCAAGCTGACAGCTGCATTTATGCTGGAATTCCTCAGCATCTAATCATGGGTGGTGGGGGGCAGTGGAGGAAAGCGTCTGCTCTGTGTATGTGATCTGGAAGGGTTGTCTTGATGGTTGCTGGCAGGCCGGAGGGTAGAAGGTCATGAAGCTTAAGGATAAAATAGAAAATGGCCCCCTAAGCTGGTTTACGTTTCGGTGGAGAGTATCTGCCTGTCAGACTCTGTCAGATCACTTGGATTGTCATATGAAGATGCAAAAGCTTTTTCTGCAAGTGGGGTCCCTCTCTCTTTCCACCAATAAAAACACAACCACGATCCTTCTCTCTCTCTCCTCTCTCTTAGAGACTCTCTTCTCTCTCTCTATCTCTCTCTCTTCTCTTCTCCCTCTCTCTCGCTCTCTCTCTCTATCTCCCCCCCCACATCAGCCCCACCCCTCTGCGCTTCTCTCTCCCTTCTTCTTTGTCCGAGAGCTCTCTTCTCAGTCTATTTTCTCTCTCTCTTTCAATTATTCTCCCACTCAGTTCTCCATCTATCATTGTCTCTCCTCTCTCTCTCTCTCTTTATCTCTCTCTCTCTCTCTCTCTCTCTCTCTCTCTCTCTCTCTCTCTCTCTCTCTATCTCACTTTCTTTCTCTCACTTTCACTCTCACCGTCCTATGCTCCCTCATTTTCATTCTCTTTTCCGGTCACTATTTTTCTTTCTTTTTTCCTTTCTCTTCCTCTCACTCTCTCTCTCTCTCTCTTTGCTTTCTCTCTTTCTCTCTCTGTGTTTCAACCCCACCACACCCCTCTCCTTCTTCTTGTTCTTTTTTGTCTCACTCTAAAGAAAACTAATTTCCTCTCTGTTTTTACTTTCTTGCTTGGATCATTTTTAACCATCACTTCCTCACACCATCTGTCGCCCACTGATTTTGCTTAACCGTGTTGATCGTTTTTTCCTCTGGCACTAACTGCTTTGCAAAAGAGCATTTTTTAACTCATTTATTGTCTTTTTCTAGAGATTCCTTTCGAAAACCACTGTAATCTCATTGCCTGGAAAGTGTGTGTTATACCTAGTGTTTTGTTTCAGTAAGTTGGGTTCACTCGAGGTTAACGCTGCGTTGCTCTTACATAAAATTATCGGTGAAAAGTTGGATTCAATTAAAGTATAAACTGTTTTCACAACGCTGGTGTGTAAATGGTGTCATTTGCGTAGTCTCTGTGTTGTTCTTTTTTCTCTCTCGTTTCTTTCCTGACTCAATTGTCAATGAAAGATTGGCAATTGTTTTATCTTGGTGTCTCCTGTTGTTTGTCCTGTTTTTAGAATCAGTTGAGTGGTACCTGTCTGTGCCCGCCGGGGTCTAAGCCGCAGACCTCAGCAGCGTAACCTTTCATCACTCTGACCTTAATCTCTCGATTAGCCCGTCCCACTGCTCATCACCACCATCCTGCCCGCAGGGACCATATGCACGTTGGCACAGCACTGGGTACTGACAGCCAAACTAGGTCCAATCAGAAAGTTTTTTTTAACGTTTTTTAGGTTACAGAGACTGTTGCTTTGACGGAAGTGCTGACCATTATCGTGGTGCGGCTAGTCAGTTACTCTCTTTTTGTTGTTGTAATGACTGATGTTTTGAAAGGTTTGCACAATGGTAAGAGAGGGACTGTGAGTATAAAAAAAAGATAGACTTTATTGATCTGAGGGGGAAAATTAAGGTTGAACGACCGAGCTGGGTCTGGCTGAGATTGCGGCCGTTTTGCTGACTTTGTTTATCTCTCATCGATAACATTAGCCTGAGGAATTGTCAATGACATTATGAACTAATCCCTTTAGATGAAACCCATTTATCTTGACAAGACAAACAAAGTACAGGTTACAAATTTGGTGTGGTTGCCGTTGGATGAAAGCGCATTTATTTTGGTTATTTCAATCATTTTCCAATTGTTTGTTTAATTGGTTGCTATTCACTGCTGTGCACTAGAGTCAAATAAAAAAAAGAATGTTGATGGGAACAAATACAAGTTTCAAACATGGAATCATGTTTTCACATTTAAATAGTTAAGAAAAATTGTTTTCTGTTAAAAAAAGCAAGAAATAGCAACTTCTGAATGGTGGTGTGCCTCTGGGCTCAGGCCGGGGTCCCTTCCTTTTCATAATTTCCTCTTTTTTTCTCAGCTTGTCATCTTTCCATGAGAGGACCCAGAGCCTTTTTACTAAAAAAAAATGAATCTGAAATAAGTTAGTACTATAAGATATTACACAAGCAAGTGCAGACAAAATATTCCAAATGTCCAATGATTTATCCCAAGCGTTTTACAAAACTGTAAAAAGGGAGGTATTTTTGTAACACACACCCACACACACCCACACACACACACACACACACACACACACACACACACAGCCTTATTTGTCTTTAAAGTGATCTGTCTAAACAATGGTATTTAAAAAAATGTATATATCAGACAAGGCTGTAGAAAAGCTGACTTAGAAGCTTGAATAACTTGAAATGAAGGTTTGGAAACATGATAAGAGTCCAAGCAAACAGTTTGTCCTCTAGCTTAGTGGCCGTGTGGTGCTGCCCTTGAACCCTTGAATGGTGGGACACTGCAAGAAAAGGTTGACCAGAAGCAGTGTGGTGACTTTTAAAAGAGGGATTTCATATGGAGAAGAGGTCTGCCTAGAAAGTGACGGAGGTTTCAGTGAGGGGAAAATGAAATAGTCTGAAAAATAAACTACTCAATAAAGTTGGCCGGGTTCGGGCCTTGTTACATTTCTTTTCAATGCCTATATTTTAATCAAATAAAATGGCAAATTTATGTTTGCCATGGTTACCTTTTAAGTTTTATAACACACAATTTATAAACTCTCTAATTATAAACAATTTAACATGTTGAATTCATAAAAATACAATAGGCTGTTTGACATATCTGCTATGTACTTCTACTTTAGTACTTGTATGTGCCCAGAGCTCATCCTAGCCAGTATATCCTCTTTGATTCTATTCTTATTTTTGGATTGGAGTCATGTGACTCAGGGACACCTGTGATGTTCCATTGTGTGGACTGTGTATTTGAGACATTGTTTGCATAATTGCATATTTTGAATTTATATTTTTGTAAACATCACGGGACGAATCCCCCAATGGATTCCCCAGTTGTCACTGTCATCTACTCAGTCATCTACTTCAGTACTCTTGTACATCACGAGTTGTTTGAGACTCAGTGGTTTAAAGAACCTGGGTACATTTACTTTGTTACTTTACGTAAGTATTTTTGGCTTTCAAAAATATAAGCAACCTTTCCTCTCTATACTTTTTTATGTATTTTTTTACATTTTTGATTGAGTTCATGTACTCTTTACTCCACTACATTTGAATGGACACTTACTGTAACTCATTACATGGTGATTGTACGCAACAAGTCAGTATCTTTTTCTACTGCGGTTAATTTCTTGGGCGGACGAGGCGATATCGCCATCTGCAGGATGCTGAGTGTACTGGATGTTATTTATGAGCTAAATTACGTCAACGTTTAGCAGTGCTGGCCTCATTTACAGGCCAAAACGAACTAGAATATGCACCAAAACTTTAGGTTACAGCTTTTGTTGAAGCTGAATAAATATGTTGCCAGCCTCTGAGACTGAGAGGGGACTTTTTTAGTTTGTGCCTTTTTTGCACATTTGAGTTTTTATATTGTTTTAATCTAAATTCAGTACGAGTAAAACACATACGTTCTTTTAAAATTGAACTTCAAGACTTTTACTCAAGTCTTCCTGGAATTGGTGAGTTTTTGGTAATGTATCTGTACTTTTTCTCAAGTATGGTTTTCAGGTATTCTTTACACCTCTGGTGAGATTAAAACCCCAAAAGTGGTTCGTATACAACAGCCAATCAGGTGCATCTCAGTGACTAGAGCCCGCCACAAAATGGCCACTGAAGTTTCATAGCCCCCCGTTGGCCGAACCGGTTCTTCTAGGCTCTGGCATTGTGGTCTCGGATTAATACGACTGGCCACAAAGAGGCTCTTTCACTCACAGCTGTGCAGGAACACATTCGCGCTCATAATGAACCTACTGTGCCAGGACCATTTCACAAGGCTTTCGCACACTTGAACAGCGTTTGGTCACGTATCTTTGTGCGGCGCCGTGGTTGAATGCGGCAGGGGTGTTGGAGTGAGCTCTTTGTGTATGCGTGTCGACATTGAGATCGCAAGCAGTCTGATGTAACACGCTCTTGCACTCTCCCCCCTCAATTATACATGCAAATCTTTGTCGGAGAAGCTTCCAGACGGCAGAATCCTGGTCAATGTGATGCTGATTCACAAGTAGGAAATAACACCATGGGGTCGTTTCAGACCACCTTAACCTGAACAGCCTTGGTGATTTGCATACCGGGTTCATTACTGAGGAAATAAATGGATTTTGCAGATCGACTTCCGCTTAGTGAAATGCAGATATGATGTGGATCTTGTGTTTTAAGTCTTAAGGGAGATTTCTCTCCAGTGCTACGTTCTAATCCCTCAAGCTCTAATCCTGATGCAATGATTGTCAAACATTACCGTAACATCATGTTGGTCGTAGTTGCTCGGTATGGAATAGATAGCCTTAAAAAAACAAATTGGGTGTCTGATTTGACCCAAACTACCCCCGTTCAAATCTTTCCCAGCCGAGACGGAGCTTATTCTCGGCTTCCAGACTTTTTCAACCCTGTTCATTAGCCCACAAGCCCTTTCTTAGAACATAGAGACGTGTTGGGCAGAATCCCCACCTCACCGATTCGGGATTAATTGGCCATAGAGCCGAGACTTCAACACGTGTAACAGGTTTAAATTGGTCGTTTCACTAAAATAATATTTTTGTTCTCTAAGAGACTTGAAGTACTTTTATTTTGATATTATATTTATGCTACCCCGTGATTTTTCAGGCACAAAATAAAAATAAATAGAAAAACTATTTTATTTGTTTTTGGTTCAATTACATTAATATTCTCTTAAAATACAATTTACATTATTTACAATTCATACAATTCATTATTTAACAAACCTAACATGTGACTTGTATCATTTTGATATAGTTTTACTTGATTTATAAATAATAAAGTCGATTCTAGTGGTTAGGACTAAATTTCCCAAGATTCTTTGATCTCCAGTCAGACTCTGCACATACACAATGCAATTGTTTTAAGCTCAGGCCTGTTTCAAGCTCTCTGTTAATCGGAAGCCGTGTGACTAGGAAGGACTATTATTCCCTGTGCAGCGACCTAGCGTTTTGATTGTGTCTGTTTCTTGGATATTTTTTAATTCCTTGCTCGTGTTCAAGTCAAAGTCAAAGCGTTTTATTGTCATGCAGGTTGTTCTGCACAATGCAATTCCTACTTTGCCATACACACATTGAGTGCCAGTGGTTAGAAAGAAAATAAAAACAACAAAAGTCTATAGATGTGATAAATAAATAAAAAAAAGTACAGGGCAAAATACAGAATTTGTGGTTATGTACAGTGAATTGTGCAAAAGGTGCAATGACAATTATAAGGTCAGATAAAGTGACACGTGTTCCTTAACGTGACGTTTATTTGTCAAGACGTGAAATACGGAAAAATGGGTACTTATATTTACCTGCATATTTGAAATCAGCAATAAGCAGCCCTTGAGTTTTTTAGCATCGAAAATTAAAAAATAAAATGGGTTGCTTATTATCGTCTAAATACAGTACATCCATCTGGCTAAAAGCACCTTCCTGCTTCTCCACAGTATTTGAGCTTGTGTTCTTGCTTCATATTACTCAGAACAACGAAGGGTGTAGTAACAGTGTGTATCGATGGGGCGGTTAAACATGCACCACGAAAAAGCCTTCATCTCCTCTTCCCAGTTCAGCGTCTCCACAGGGATACAGTCAGAAAGGGAACCCGGTAGCCTCCAGCATCTTGGCCTGGCTGGCTTCTCAGCAGACCTGACGTAGACATCGACAAAAGATCTACATATGGGTTCATCTTGTTGGTCTCAATGCTGGTTTTATTCAGTTGTGTTTCTGCAGGCGACATGCTTGCACTCTTTGGGTTAGATTGATGTCGTATCAAAAACTGTTGGGAAACACAAAAACAGATTCTTGAAGAACGCCCCATTAGGACCATTGGGTGTTTGGTGGGAAATCACTGGCTTACTATTAAAGGAAAGTGGCTGTTTCGTTTCTTATAGAAAGACTGTATGGAAAGTGACATATTTTATTAGATTTTCTGTTTTGCAAGTCAGCTTTTGAGAAAAAAAAGTTCCTTTTCTAGATTGTGACTAGAATGTGTGATTTAATATTAAAATTATTTCGAAAAGGTTTTTTTTTCCTTCTGAAACAGTATGCGTAGAGGATTTAGTACAAGATTACCAAATAGTTTGATTTGTTGAGCCCTAATAACCCTTTGGTTTAGAAACTATTTAGAACTAAATTTGTGTTATTATGGAGGCTAGACCCTGTCTTAAAATCGTACAGATTTGTATTATTTATTTTTCTAATGGCACGGAAGTGAGTTTTATGTTAAAGGGCTTTTCACAATCACTATTGTTCTATAGTCTTGTCAACAGAAAAAAAATAATGAATAATAAATCTCTTTCTACATTTAAAATAAACAAGATACAATTCTATCTCAATTTCTATTTAATATAAATGATCACTATCAAAATTTAGCCGTTCATTAGATGATAATAGCTAGTGCGAGAGGCAAAAAAAAAACCTTAACTTGAGAGAATGTCACTGATACCATTTTGGATAATAATATTTTAGATCATATGTGTCAAACTCAAGGCTCCAGGGCCACATTCGTCCCTTAGTACAATTATACCCGGTCCGTGAGATCCTTTTATATGGAGTTATTATTGGAAATAAAGGCCCGGCGATGTGCAGCTCTGATAGTACACGCACTACACATCCCATAATGCAGTGATTCAGTTGCCTTGCTGTGGGAAAATATTAATTGTCATTTATAACATTTTCTTAAAAGCACATTTTAGCAATTTTTCATGCCTTTTTAAAGAATATTCATCTTTCCAATTTGCATAATACTTATGCAGAACAACATTTTGAGTTTAATATTTACAATAATTTATTTCAACCCCCCCTGTGCAATTGAGTTTCAAACTTCTGTTTAATCAGAAACAGAATTAACTTTAATGGCCAAGTTTGTACAAGACAACACGGAATTTAATGTGGACTGACTCCATCTTTTGTTCCCATCAGAAAAAAATCAGAAATTGAATAGAAAAATACACACAAATTGAACATAAGAAAATAGTTTAACATAAGAAGATTCATTTAAGAAGATAGTTGTAGATAATCCTATTCTTGGTCTGGTCTGAACATACATCTGCTTTCTATCTTCGGAAGTCAGTGTTCTTGTGCCACTGACATTGGTCTTCCCCTTTGACCGTGTGCGTGTATGTGATCCATCATGCTGGATCTGTGGTGTGACCAGGTGATGCCACCAATGAGCCTAGACGGTCATTTTGGGCCAAGTCCTCATCCTATTAGGTAGATGTAATTACAGCAGTGAAGTGGTGTGGCTTGTCCAACTGCACCCATGCCATCTGCTCTAAAATGGCCGAAAGGTTCTTCCACAACACTTCCGTTCAGTAAGTGATACTTTATCGGATCGGTGTGTAGAGGATGATCCCTCGCTTAATCAAACGCGATGAGGGACGGGAGGCTTTGTTCACACAAACATGCACAGACACGAGTAGCTGAAAAGAAGATTAGAAAAGAAGTCCCTCAAGGCTGCTGCGTGTCAACAGAGGGCTGTGCTCTGACATGCGGACCCTCTCCAATGATGGATCCTTCATCTCTTTGATTG
Source organism: Paedocypris micromegethes (assembly GCA_028031935.1). Lineage (NCBI taxonomy): Eukaryota > Metazoa > Chordata > Actinopteri > Cypriniformes > Paedocypris > Paedocypris micromegethes. Next base: position 20,776,886 of record CM051493.1, read on the forward strand.
TGAGAGTGGGCATCGTGTCTGCCCGTTGGCTGTTGGGAACATTCCTTTGGTCTTCCATGGTTTCCGTGGTTTCCATGCTTTGATGATTGAACACAATGACATGAATGAAACATTAGACAATTGCTTTTTGAGATACCAGTATATACATATATATTATTATTATGAGCTAGTGTGTGCATGTGTGTGCGGGTAAAGTAAAGGTAGAACTTTGAATATTACATTTTAGTAAAAATCTATTAAGCAATTTAGCAATGTCATAGATTGTATAATAATACCAATAATGATAATTCTAACAAGAAAAAGTATTATTATTATTATTATTATTATTATTATTATTATTAATAGTATTGTTATTTTATGTCTAGTGTGTGTAAAAAAATCCTCTAGATAATAAATATTAGTAAAATGTAATTTAGTACAATCATTGCTTTTTTCAAATTATTATATAAATAATATTAATAATAATAATAACAACAATAATAATAATAATACATTACTAAACTGCTCAAGCTGATTAAAAATGAAACTATTAAATTGCATTGTATGTGTGTGCTATGCTAATTAGTATTAATAATACTATAATGAATTATAATACTAATGAAACGTATTTTAGTATTAGTAAAACTAGCAAATTTAGAATCAGTAATCTTACCTATTTAATAATTTCATACAATGCCTGTACAGTATTACCATCTGAACTATTTCATATTTGTTTTACCATATTTTAAAGCTTTTTTCTACAGGATTTGACAAACAGCTTGCAGATTTAGGGTAGTTTGGAAGCAATTTTCTCAGTGGGGCCGTGTGGTGATTAGAAGGACGTACAGTGATTCAGGCATGTTCCTCCATGTTATAATCCATGTCGAACCCACATAAAGTGCTGAGAAATTGCGTCTTTTTTTGGGAAGCACTAAGCCCAGCAGCCCACCGTGTAATTTCCTTTCTCCCAGCATTCCAAAAAGCATTTGTGCTCTGATGACCGTTTAGACTAGTGCAGCAGCAGAAAAGAAGCTGCAACCTGAAAGCCGTTACGTGGGACGCCTAAAGAACCTAAAAGCATTGTGGATTTGTGTTTCCAAAGTCCCCGGCTCTGAATATCAAAGCCATGTGTTAATCCTTGCCTGGAGGTTGGAGTTTTCAGGCTTTGCCTCTATAACGGCACCATCTGTCTCAGCATTAGCTCCATTAAAGGTCGGCAAGTGGACCCGTAGAGCGTCCTCATCCACCTTAAATCTCACTACGTCTTCCTCGTGAAGCACGTCTTTCATGCGACTGGACAGGAGATAGCAGTGTAAGTTGTGTCCATGGTTCGAATCCCTTTGGCCAAGACATTGACCTCTAATGACCCCTAGGCTTCTCGGCTATAGGCTGCCCACTGCTCCATGTTAGTGTGTGTTCACTGTGTGTGTAACTCCACTGGGATCACAATTTCAATACGACCCCTGGTGGCCGGATTAACAATATCACTCACTTTCCAGACGGTTTTGGCCAGGATGAGGTGTGATCTCTCAGTCGGAACTAACGACAGGAAATATACACTCTCACTACACGCAGTTACAAAGCAACACCATTCCGACAAAAACGTGCATTTCAGGTTAGTCTGGCCGATGTGTGTGTGTGTGTGTGTGTGCGTGTGTGGTGGTGATGCCTGGATGAAGTGAACGCTGGCGCAGATTGGCTGCCGCTATTTTATCGGGCAAAAGGATGGTGTGTGTGGTGATGTACAACATCGTAAAAAGGCTCTTTGAGAAGACTCTGTGACATAAAGTACCAATAAATAAATCAAATGAATTGTTATTATTATAATTATCCATTCGCTCCTTGGTCCTAAAGGTTCATAATAATAGAAATATAAATGACATTTTAACTTGACACTTTACTGAGTTTCTCTAGTGGATCTGAAACTCTTGCGCTTGAATGTGGTTGAACGAGGATATGAACTTGAATGTGGATCTTCTACTTTTGATTTTGTTTCACTCTGTCATTTATTTCGATTGATGTGTGTCGCTGTGGGTGGATGAACTGTCAGTGTTGTGGAGATAGAATAAATAAATAATAATAATTCAACCTTTATTAGTCCCTCAGTGGGGAATTTTTTCTCTGCATTTAACCCATCCGACGAACTCGGAGCAGTGGGCAGCCACACAGTGCGGCGCCCGGGGGGCTTGTGGGGTTCAGTGTCTTGCCAAGGACACTTGGTTGTAGAACTGTCGTAGGGGGGATTCGAACCGGCAACCTTTTGGACACAAGTCCAAGTCCCCTACCACTGTACCACAACTCCCCCAATCCAACACTAGCGTGGTTTGCATTGTTCTGTCCATCTACTGTATCTGTTACAAAGAATTTGCTTGTCAGTGTCTGAGGACATGTGAAGAAGACAACTGCAAGAACATTCCAAATTAATAGAGTTGTTAAAGCCGGAGTGGTGTGTCCACATTCTCGCTTGCTCCTACTTGCGTGATGCCAAAGCCAAAGCCTTTTGTACAGAGCTTTTGTTGAACAAGGAAGGTACATGTTTTTAACTTTAAATCTAATAAATCTATAAGTCCAATGAATTAAAACTCAAGCTCAATGGTGTCTGTGGGATCCAGATTGATTTTATCCAGTCGTTTGTGCAGATGTTCTGCTGCTCCCAGTTTGTGCTGGTGATGTTAAATCCAATCCAGCTTTGTCACATCTAGTCTGAACAATTTACTTCCTGAATTTGCATTTCTGTAAATGGATCTTTGACGCGATAGTTTTTTGGATATTTTACTGGAGGTGTTGACCAGTTTCAGACTACAAGGTGCACATAAATCCTTACATTTTTAAATAATTTGTCAAAAAGTGTCAGAAGCCCCTTTCACACAGCATTGCCGGAAAATTACTTTACCGGTTTTCAAAATACCGATATATTGGGTGACATCATCAACGGATGACAACCTTTGAACAGCGTCTGTGGCGGCGTCACTAACTGTTCCATTGATGTGTCTCTTCATCCGCCTAAATTTGGAGAAGCTCTTTAATTTCGATGACGTTCCGGTTGGATGACATTTCCCTGACTGTGATTTCTGTAAACAGTGAGGAGTGAATATTTTGTGACCTCTTTAACTGGAGACACCGTTTAAACAGCTCCACCTGTGTAAGTGCCAGGAGTACGTGCACCACCCTTGTCAGAATGTTCTGATTGGCTCAGAGCGTTTAGGTCAGCGCGTTCTGAGCTTTTGTGTGCTTATTCCGGCAATCTTCATTCCACGTTTACTGGTAATGTTACAGCTACTCTTGCCGGAAAATTGGCAGAAATGATTTACCGGTATTTTTCTGTTCACACATGACTGCATGCCGGCAATTTACCGGTGATTTACCGTTATGGTTGACGTGTGAAAGGGGCTCGACCTTGGTGCTAAGAAGCAGCGCCACCTGATGGAATGTCTGAGCATTACAGCTTTCTGTGTAGTAATACTTAACACAGAGAAGAACTATGACAACCCATATTATCTAAACTAATATTTGTAAAATTAGTTTTGACTAGTCACCATTACTAGTTTAAAATGCTGTCTATTTTGTGCTTTAGCTACTAACAATGAAGCAACATAGAAAGCACGACTCAAATGTATTTCAGAAGAGTTTAATTTGGCTTGCCATTTTTTTCTTCTTCAAATCTTTGTTTCTATTGCTGCCATCTAACCAATAATGTCAAATTCATTTGAAGAAAACAAATTCGAAGCTCATTCCGAGTGATTAACTGAAGAACTCCAACCGCTAACCATTGTTGTCAACAAGTCATTTAATGTTGTATTGTGAGCTGCGTGTGAGCATTAGACGACAGCAGGCGAACACACATTCACCACGACATGGAGGCAATGGAGTCTGAACACTGAACAGCAGAGTAACAGCGACGAGACCGACACTGATAATGACATGAGATCTGTTGAACTCACACACCGAAGGTGAAGAATTGAATGGATTTGTAAGAAGAGTGTTTGGTTTGCTTTCGTGTTTTGTTGAGAATTATTGTGAATGAGCTTATTAAAGTCTTATTAAAGTTTTGCTTCACGCAGCTTATAATATGGCAACAAATAATCAGGAAATTGACATTTATTGATGATGTTTCTTATAATCTGGTGCACTTTATAATCGGGAAAATATAGTAATTTTTATTCGATTTTAGAGTGTTTTGAGCCACAAGCCTCTGATGACCTTCCGAAACATTCGCTGTCAAACACAATTCTGCTTTTGTTTCCTTTGCTGACTGATTTTTCTCTCTCTTTTTATGTCGCTGCTGCTGGTGCTGCCGCTTCTTCATCGTCTCTCCTTTTTCTCTCAATGGCAGGTAAGATTGTTTAAGGCTTTAACTCTTTTTTTAACTATTTTTCTGGCAGGATGTTAGTGCTTGTGGAAAGTTTACGGAGGAGATAGAACGATTGTTTGTGCAATAATCTCACAGTTTCAGTAAACTGGATTTTTTTCACATTACTGTGATTTTATTTTAGTAGTTTCCTATTTTATCCACTAATTAATATCCTCTCCTTCACACACACAAACACATACACACACTCACTCACACTTTTTTAATCCTACGGTTTCTTTAATATTCTAATCTTCCTTGCTCCATTCTCATTAGGATTTTTTTTTCTCTCAAAAAAATTAGGATAAAAGTTAAAAGGAGAGATTGCCTTTGTATTTTTGTCCCTGATATTTTCAAAGTGTCTTTCCAATTTGTGAGGTTGTAAAGAGAGACGTTTGTTTACGCAGGTTTCATTTCTTTGACAAAAAAGCAAAGTCAAATTTTAATTAATGGTTTGCAGTTTATTTTTACATTATTTTTAATTTTGTAGATTTTACTCAAGTGTTTGATGGCATTTGTGTGTTTGTGTGTGTGTGTGTGTGTGTGTGTGTATGTGTGTGAACGCGCAAAATTGATCCACCTTTCCATGCCGAAGATCATTTTACAATATTTTGCTTTGATGGAGGAGGTTGAAGTTCAGAGAAATGGCTGCGCTTTTGTGATGCACACAGTCGAACACTTTCACCTCCTCCATCTCCTTTGCTTGATATGAGGCCGGCGAACGATTGCGGCTCATTTTCCCCTTCATCCCTCACTGCTTACGAATCACCTCACCCATGAAAAATGTCCTCGTTTCCCCTGCTCACTGTCGATGAAAGCTTCCAAATAATTCTTTTAAAAGACAAATTGAGAAGCTGTGGCGGCGCCTCCTATAGGTCACCATAAGAAGTGTTTTAATGTCAAATGCATTTATGGATATCTGCTGGTCAGTGACGCATTCAATAATAAAGATATGAATGTCACATACAGTAAGGAGACTGTACTGTATATTGAATAAGGCCCATTATGAACGAGAATGGATGTTTCTTAGCATAATAGCAGCTACAATTACACTAGACGGTACAATTAGAGGGAATAGCTCCATAGTATCGGCTCGGATGAAAGGTTAATGGAAGAGAGTATAAATGAATTTGAGTAATCAGCCATGGCAGCGCGTGCTGACGGAGCAGAATCAGCCGCGAGCAGCAGAACCGCGCTCTGATCCGAGCTGACTTTTCAAGCTGACTTTCAGGTCGGGATGGTGTTTGCAGAAAAACAGCAGAGCAAATGCTTCTTTTCATCATTTTCAGAGAAACGGCGACGTCTGCAGTCGCTGCTTCTGTGACATTGAGTCTGTTTTTTTCTGTAGTGAAGCCGAGGGTTATGAGTGGATGAATGGCGCACAACCATAGGGCCAATGTGGAAAAATTGCAACTTTTAGTGTTTGATTGAGCATAATTTTATTTATTAATAATAATTTTGGGAGGATTTGATTATATACACATTTGGCCTGTATTCATAATTGGAATTATATTAATGGTTGAAAAAAAAGCATGTTTATATAGTGAAACACACTTTAAAAAAATAAATAATGCAATGTCTGATTGGTTTGAATAGCCTATCGTAGGATGGAACACAGATACTCACGTTCACACTCTCACTCTCATGGAAACCCAAGAGAACATGTGGAGAAAATACAATTGGGCCTCAAACTTGGGTCTTTGGATCCATATTCAGACGATGTTAAAGGTGGATTTGTGCAATTATGCTTTGTAAATGTCTTTGTGATGTTTTGTCTTGAGATTCTATATCATTCACATGAGTCTTTAAATGAGTAAATCCACAAGACGCATCAGCAAAACAGGATTCATCTTTGTTTAGATGTGGAATGACCTGTTGTGCAGTCGAGCTCAGCTTCTGGTTTGCGGCTAAACTTGATTTACTCTGAAGTTCTTTCACACTTTTTTTTTACGCAGGCGTTTATCAATATCTGTATTCTGAAGCACTTTGGCCACAAAAAGGGTCTTCAGTCATCACCATAACTCTGAGCCGATCGTCTGGACGAATGCACCAGGACATTCCGAGTAGCACATGCATAATAAGAGGCTTTTAAAGGAATGGATTTGTGGAGGCAGAGATGCCGTCCAATACAACTTGTCCTTTTTTTTTTTTTTTTGAAAAGTGAGCAATTTCTTTAAAAGCAATAGTGAGCAACTTTCTGTAAAATATTTTTTAAAACAGGTTACTAACGTAATTTGACTGTGACATTCTTAACTAATCTACAGCACTACACACCTTAATCAAACGTTTGTATTGCATATTTTGTATTGTATAATATTTTACAAATCATTGTGTTTAGGAAATAGTGTAAATAAAAACACACACTTGTACGTACATATAATACACATTTATATTCCAACAACATTATATACATATTTTACATGACCTGAAATTTTTCAATGTGAAAGTCCATGTATCGTGTACTGTAAGTGGAGTATATTTAATCAGGGAACAGGAAGTGTTCTGCTTTCAGATTTAATTGGTATCAGAGATGATGTATAGGCCCGTTTCCTCTCACAACCCATTCAGACACCATATTGAATGTGAGATCAAATCACCGGAGGTCTCCAACCCCTCATAATAGCATATGGCGGCTAGGTCTTTGGTCTTGAGAGGCACCGAGGTGAGAATTGAGTTTCACAAAGCTTTTCTTCCCCCCTCCCCTTCGTTCTCTTTCTTAAATTCTCTTTTCTTCTGCTTCCTCTCATTCTATTTTTTCTTTCACGTGGAACTTGGTCCTGCTATCAACACCTCATCCATCAGACAGGTCCTCTGTGGCCGGCTAGGAAGCGTTATGTGTCAAGGCCACTGTTGTTTCAGTGTTCTGAGGGCCTGTGGCGTTGAGGTTTGGGTGGTCTCTACTTGCTTCTGAAGGAGATTGAAAGCTAGTTGAGGATGTAGCAAAGACCTGAAAATAAAGCCCACACACTCTTCCGCTCGCCCGCCATCCAACGGATGATTTATTCCTTCTCCTCTCCGCTGTCTCTCAGCCTTTCCAGTTGGTTCTATTTTCTTCACCCACTTCACATTCTTATTTACTTGTTCGTGTACTCATTTACCTCTTGTCTCTCTGTGCCCTTTTCCTCTGCTCTTCACGCCTCGCCGTATATTATTTTTTGCCTCTCCACTCTTGGAATGATCTCCCACTCCTTCTCCATCCTCCTCTCTCCAGTTATCTCCAGGTTAACCCGACTCGTCTGGTTCTTAGGCTCAATATCGATCCATCTTCTCCAGCAGGATGAACGTGGGCCGGAGGTGGACACCTCAGTGGATCCCACACCATCTAAAGGCTGGTTGTGAGAATACCTGTCTCTGGAGCGTCTGGGTTCTTCTTGTATGTCGATCTCATTAAAGCCTGAAGCGAATGACGGGGCAGCGGGTTTAGGAATGAGCTCAGATGGACACAGCGATCCTGGATAGAGCAATTGATGCTCAAGGGTGTGTAGACGTTAGGAATGATTTGACTGACACACAGACACTGTTTTTTCCAGACGTTTTTTTTGTAGCAAATCAAAATAAAAGTCCTTCCAGAGTCATCCAGCTCTCAAACTTTTCCAATTTCACCCTCCGGTTACAGTGCGGCCCTTTTGGAAACTTTCCGCTCTTTGTTGTTGATTCGAACGCGGACTTTTCAAAGAGCCTGCACTTGCTACATACAGTAGCTTCTGATGTCCCCGGACACGGAACCTCTTGAACATCTGAGAGACGCTCCCGCTGCTGATGCTGACAGAGAGACGGAATCCAGATGAGATGAGAATGATTCAGAGGACTAACATTTGCTGGAGGTTGCTCTTTTATTCCTTTCGGTTTAATCTGGGGCTTTCTGGGCATGTGAGGATAACCACATACCGTATTTATGCAAATATAAGCACCCCTTTTTGCCATTTTAGACACTCACACAGTTTTGGGTACTTGTTTTCGCCAATTTCTATATATTTTTTTTTTTTTCGTTTTATTTTATTAGGCTTAAGCTGATGCTTTCTGGACATGTGAGGATAACCACATGCAATGTTTATGCAAATATAAGCACCCCTTTTTTGCAATTTTTGATGGTCACACACTTTATTTCACACACGCTGATTTCTTTTTTTCTTTTTCTTTTTTTCATTTAAATTAGTTTGGTTTAAGCTGGAGCCTCTGGACATGTGAGATAAGCACTTACCTTACAGTATTTATGCAAATATAAGCACCATTTTTTCCCATTTTAGATGTTCAGATATTTGTGGGGTGCTTATATTCCCCAATTTCATTTATTTATTTTTTCATTGTATTTCACTTGGCTTAAGCTGGAGGTTTTTGGGCCTGTGAGGATTACCACATGTTACTGCACACGAGGACGGCGGCTAACAAATGCTCTGACACCTCTATCCAAATCTAGAACCCACCGAGAGTTTTCACACTCCATTTTCTCCTTTCGACGTCTCGGCTATAATTGGTGTTTCTCAATGCCACAGACGGGAAATGGAGGACATTGCGATGCGAGCGATTATTTTACCAGAGCTGCACTGTTGTCCTTGACTGCTGATGTGTGATTATCATGTCGCTGTTGTTGGAGAGATCCTTTCAGGTAAAAAGGTGAGCAGAAGATAATGTGGAGGTTTCAGGCTCAGTGCTTTTCAGAGTCATGCCTCTTTCTTTACCTCCGCTCATCCAAGGACGCTCTGCAAAAAGCAGATCCTGTGAACTGCCGTCTGCCTTCTACATGTGTGTGTGTGTGTGTGTGTGTGTGTGTGTGTGTGTGTGTGTGTGTGTGTGTGTGCGTGTGTGTGGAGAAGAAGCCATTAAGCGTGAGAGCTTATGCCATCCTGTAATTCTATCCTGTGTGTGATGATATATTATATACGTACAATACAGTGATAAAATAAGTGTAATTTAGATTTTACAGTTTGGCAGTTATTAAATTGATGTGAAAACAGCAAAATGTACATTACATGAATATCAGTTGAAATGAAAAATAGCTGTTGTTACATCTGCACTTTATGTAGTATGTCATGATGTTTGTGTGTGTGTTTGATTACAAAGGAGAAAGCACAAGTAAATCTGTGTGTGTGTGTGTGTGTGTGTGTGTGTCTGTGTGTTACACACAAGCATGCGTCTGATTCAAGATTGACAGTAGTAAAAGCTCTGCTCGGGGGTCTGCGCGCCAGACTCTTGCCAGTCTTCTGGTCCCCTTGGCACAGTTGGCACCTCACAGCCTATCAGCTGGTATTCAGAGAGTTAAGCCAGTTCCTGGTAAATCTACCCGCCCCTCAATTCTGCAGCATTGTCTCATCTAACAACTGGAGAATCGCCCTCCCACAATACACATGTGGGTGACCCATTAATGGAGAGCTGACATGCAATACTAATCCTTTTAGTGCTCCGCTTCAGCTGCCTTAATGCTTTTATTATGGAATTCAGTTTTAGTGGGGGATGCGAGCATTGCGCTTTATGTTCGGAGTAAATGCGATACACAGATTAACAGAGATGCTATCACAAAAGAGGGCAGATGTACAATCCGCGTCGAGGTCCGTATGTGGGACTTTTTGGACTTTTTAGAGTTGGGTTTTTATGCTAATGCTCGTGTACTCAAACAGTACTCAGTCAACCGTTCTACTCTTACACAGTGATGCCCAACCCACGGCCCACGGGCAAAATCCTGCCTGTTCTGTTACACATGGCCTGCTACTTTATTTCTACGTTCACATACGTATTTAGTGGTTTTAATTCATTAGAAGGGAAGGGTTGTGACTTTATGCTAATATTAGAATAACTTTAATCGAATATGGCAGACGCCTCTCAAGGGAAAATTGAGGGAACAATTTTAAAAAGTTTTATAGGGAACGTTCATACAGTATTTACTTTTTTTACATGCTTTCCAAACATACTTTACTTTTTGCGAAAGTATGGACTGACTTTATCCACACCATTTGTTTGTGAAAAAAACCTTTCCCCTGATGAAAAGCAAAACTTCCATCACGGTCTTGAGTACAATAAAATTATCTTTATTCAAGTTTATATTAAATATTGTGATGAATCTGGACCCAAACTTGTTTCTGATAAGTGCAGCACTAATACAATCAGCGTTTAATAGTCCGCCAACTGTTTCACATCCTCTCTCACATTTTGGAAACTAGACTAAATTAAATATCCATAATTAATTTTTGGAAACATTGTGGGTTGGAGTAATGAACAGTAAATTCGAGAGTGGTCCTTGTGTGATTCGTTGAAGCCAGGCTGCTGTTTTCCAGACAGTGAACGCGATTGGAGAGTTAGTCCGTCTCCGTCACCCTTAGTGATGGGAAAGAGCTTCTGCCGCTCTCTATTTTCAATCCAGCGTCTATCTTTTCTCGGCATGTGTAAATATGCGTTTTTTTCAGATTGGCTTATCTTTCCTACCAAATGAATAAGCAGCTTACAGAAGTAAGATTTGGAGTGTCGGCTGGAAAGAGAGCGAGCAATGGAAGACGTGTCCTTCGCTTCACCTGTCTCTTTCCCTCCTCTCCAACAACACATATCAAGGGACTTTGCCAGATTTGCCCCGAGTTCTCAGACGGTCTGAGTGCCGTCGGAGTGTTTGTTGCTGATTTTGCCAAATTGAGTTTTAGCTCTCGGAGGCGATGATCATATTTTGGGCTTAATTAAAAGCATAATCAGGAGTGCTGGCCTCCCCACAGGCCTTCACTACCGACAGCTGTATTTCAGTGACCGGAGGCTGAACAAGTTTGGCTGTTCCGTCACTTGCTAATGGAAATGCCGCAGTGGATGTGTGATGACTTAAGTGTGTGAGCATTTGAAGAATTGAGAATTGAGAATTGAGAATTGGCAGAATTTGACAGATGAGCTGGTCAAGGGATGAGTCGTTGAATTAACTCATGTTGACGGTTGAAAAGAGACGCGTTTACAATACTCTCACAATCACTTCCTCTCCAGCTCACGCATTCACAGTCCCAACAGGGCACGACACATATGGCCGCCACACATCCTTCTGTTGGAAACTGTCCTGCACCATAGGGGCATCCCTCTTTTTGGCAGCCCACCAGATGGTGCAAAAATCGATCAGCTGCAACACGTCCATCACTTGTTTCCCGGCGCATCTGATGTTGGCCAAGCGCCTTGGCCGAAGTGACAATTGGCTGGCCAGTTGGTGAACCATCCACTCTCCGGTTGTTGGAACAAACACATTGTGTGTGGGTTACTTATAATTGTTTATTATACACGTGTGTGTAATTCAGTGTTGGGAGTGTTACAAAAGTAATGTATTACAGTAATATACTGTAAAACGCTGTATGCAATAGTGTAAAGCATTATTAATCAATATTCTATAACATATTACTCATTTTCTGGCATTAGCACCATTGCTACATGCTAGTAACACTTATCTGTCTTCACGCCCACAAGACAATAAATCATGTTATAGATTCTGTTCGTGCATAGAGAAGTCTGTATGATTTAAATTTTGAGCTTGTGGTCTACAGCTATTGGACCCACCACTTTTGACACTTTGGCAATTATGTACTATATTGTAGTTAGTAGCTTGGATAGGCAACAGTCATTAGGCAAACTAACATTGCCTTTGATTTAATGTAAAATAAAATGTAAAAGGTACTTTTTGTTATTTTCAGTTGTTTTTTACTTATTCTGATGAACGTAACTTAAAAGTAATGCAGGAGTCATGTAACATACTACAATTCTGAGGCAGTAATATTGTAAACAAAGAGATTACTTTAAATAACATTAACAGGTAATGTGTAATGTATTACGATTGTTAAGTAACTTGCACAACACTGTTATATACATACGTATGTGAATTGTTCGCCAACTACCATTCATTATCTGATAATCACAGCTTGTCATAAATCAGTTCGTGCAGGTTTTTGATTTCTTGGGAGTATTGTCTTCTTAGTGAATACTTCCAGAATGATATCTAAATACGATTTTGACAGTTCTGGTTAGGAGATTATTCTCAGTCTAGCTTTTGTCGGTTATAGGGGTCACGTCAACTCGCCAGCTCTACCCCTTTTTCAATAACCTTGCAGTGTAAATGGGTTTCCTTTTCCAGATCAACAGCGGCATTCATATTCATGAGAGAGAAAGAAACCGCCATGATTCAGGATGCTGTCGCAGGAACGGGCCTACAGTAGATAAATCACCGGCTGTCAGTCACGCGCAACCCGCCTCAAGCGCAGGCGCTCGCACTCTTTCATACGCTGGTGTGTATTCATAAGGGTAAACCTTTCTTCATGTAATGCATTCAGCTCTGTTTTGGCAGAGACATTATTTCACTTGCAAATCTCCCATACAGCAATATGAAGCATAATTTACCTCGCCGCTTCCTTTTTTGAGTGTTACCGTTTGCACGGCTTTGTCCCGTTGTCCTCACACTCGGACCGGATTATTAAATCTAGTGAGGTAACTTGTGTTTGCGTTACAATCTCTCGCCTGCGGCTTGTGTGATCATGTTTTGCACCAAAGCAGTTTTAGTGCTCAAAATCATTATTGTACTTTCCAAACTACAAGCTAATTTGAAAAGTTGAACCCTTGGGCTTTTAGTAATATTGTGTAATATAGTAATGTTGTGATTATTTTGTAGATTTTTTTATGTACCGTAAATATTTATTGCCAGCTAAAATCCCATTCTCTCTCATTCTCAATTAACTCTTAGTGATAACAGTTTTCAGGAAGCATGTTGGCTGTTAAATCTGTCATACCTACCAAGGATTTGCTTTACACTAAACCTTGCTTTTATACAGTAGTTCTTTTGCATTCAAGTTCAGAATCACTGGTAACAGCTTGACTGACACTTAACAGAGACAAAATAACACTGGTTTAAAAAAAAATTTAAAAATAGTACAATAATTTATATTACAACAAACAGAGACTACAAACCACAACCGGGTAGCTTAGCTTAGCGCAACAGGCTCCAAACAAGTCCAATCTGTCATCGCAGATAGAGTCAAAATTGAAAATGAAGGACACAGGCAAGAAGTAAAAAAATCCAAGAAACAGACACAATCAAAATGCATGGTCTGTAAAACAAGGGACAATCTTTCTTCGATCTTTGCTTCGATTATCTTTGCTTCGATTCTCTTCACACAGCGTCGGATAAACAGAGCTCAGGCCTCGCGCGTTCGCTTTGCACATGGGCGCACTTGTGCAAAGGCTCTTGGGAAATGAAGTTCTGACCACTAGAATTGACTTTTTGTTATCTATCATTCAAGTAAAACTATAGCAAAATGATGCAAGTCAGAAGTTAAGTTTGTTAACTAAATTAAAAATGGTATGTTGAGGAGAATATTAACGTGGAGAATATTAGCCTATTTTTGCAGGGTGTTTATATTCGCGTAAATACGGTATTTAGGAAATGTTCTTTTTTTTATTGTGAAAAAAGGGATGTTTATATTCGCGTAAATACAGCATATGATGGGTTTTATTTTTTATACCATATTTAAAACCAAAATGTTGAGTCCTTTTTCTCTCAGATGAGCATGAAATACAGTCATAAGCCCATTCCGATCACGGCCTTGTTTGGCAATTTGGAACGCTCAGAACTAACTTCATTTTATTAGGCTTCAGGAGCTGCAGAGATGAAATCATCAAGTCATTACGCATCACAATTACAGTGACGTCTCTTTAAAAACATCCTCCAGTAACAAGTTCCCCAGGACTAATTATATAATCGTCGGGAGAGTGCGGCCCACCTGCTGCTGAGGGGGCTCTCGGATAATTACACCAGTTACACAGGTTCACAACGCCTCAGGAGCGCAAACTCGCCTCCACGCTAGAAACTCGCAGCTCATTAGAATGCCGTTCCCTTTCCGAGCCACATCACTGCAGAAGTTTTCCTGAGCGGCCAAGGGAAAGTCAAGGAACGAGAGACCCCCGGAGCAGCCAGAAGCCAACACTTGTCCTACAGCGGGGACGGCGGTTTTTAATCTTCTGCGGAGAAGCGGCGACGTGTTTTCTCATGATAAGTGATAAAATGTTAAGCCGAACTGGCAGGCGTAACTTCACACACACACACACACACACATAAACGTGCGCGGATTTGAATGCGCGGCACATTGGCGTGAGCGTGCAGTGAGCAGACAGGACTTTGCCCTGCAGCGCTGCTGAAGTTCAGAGCAAAGCTTCGGCTCACAGAGACGGAGAGTCAGACAGTGGGTGTAAAGTTTAAAGGGTTTTACTGCAGAAAGGCTCCAGAGTTTCCAGAGTTCCCTCATGACGAATTAGAAATGTGGCAAGCCCCCCTTGGCCTGTTTTACAAGCAGAGGGAACGAGGAACAAAAGTTAAGAAGAGAAAATGCGAGGCTATTAAAGTCACTGACTCTCCCTTGTAGAGCTTCACCATGGCAACCATAGATTCTACTCGGATGCCGTTCTTTCAGCTGTTGTTGAGACTCACTTTGTGGCAAGCTGTTGATGGCTGGAAATGTGGTGATTGCTTTCATTTTTTTTTTTAAATGCTGGAAACTGTTCCCATGGTATTTTGCTAGCTAGATCATTTAGTGGTCTTTTCATTAGAATGCAAGCGGGGGGCGGGGGAGGAGGGCGGGGTCTGTAAGGCCGGTCCCTCCCACTGTGCCTTTCACTCTCTCTTCCTTTCTCACTGAGAGGTTTTCTTCTCTCAGTCTCTCATGGAGGAGACGGAAGGTCAGTGACCCGGGGTCTGTCGAAGGAAACCCCCTTTTTTATAGTCTTAGCCCCAGTCATGTGGAAGCACTTTGGGATGAAGGTGCATGCATAATATTTCATCCTAAAAGCATATTTGGATTACTAGTCGCTCTGAATTCATTGATGCTTTGGGGTAAATTGTACGTCATGTGTTAGTTTTCCGTCCAATCTTTAATCTGTTGTTCATGTTTATTTCCTGTAAGGATTTTCCGGCGATTCCACTGTAGTTTTTGATCTCAGTAACTCGACACACAGCAGATCGCATTCATTTCCTCCGGCTCTTTTCCCTTAATGCAAGCGCTGGTGTGTGCGAAAGTGGATCTTGTGGTTAAGTGTGTGTATTGTGGTGGTGGGATTAAGTACAGTATGTGGGTCACAGCTGGGAAACGCACCGTGTGCAGCGGCGAGATGTCGATCAGTGTCACGGTGCCACTGATGGGACTTAACAACACTTCCTCTCGGGATAAAAAGTGCGAACTGTTGTTTTTAGGCGTTCATGATGTCATATACCCAACATAAATGTACTGTATGTATGGGTATTTCTTCAGTGCGAAAGTATGAAGCTACATCATTGAACAGCATCAATCTGATTGACTAACGTCCCTGGAAACCCACAGTCACTGCGAGCAGCTGTTTTTATATAAATGTATATGTTCTGAGATTATCCTAGGTCGCACAGGTTTGTAACTCCACTTTAATCAGTCCCTTCGCAAGATACAAGAAAACGTCACGACACAGTTCTCTCAGATTCTGTGTCACGGAAATAACACAGAATTTTGTCACAAATACACAAACTGTATTTGGCTAATGTAATAGGATTTGCTTCAGGACTTCAGAAAATGTCCCTGTTAATTGATGTATTTATAATTATGTACTTTAGTAGCTATAATCCACCTTGTAACATCATGGAACTTCCCTGAAAACTACTTAATCTGATTGGCTGTGCAATAAAGGCTTGCTGTTATCTTTTGTATTTTGAGATGCACTCTTTCACTTTTGATGAGTTTCTAGAAGCTCATTTTGATTTGTCCTTGTTCCTGTTTTTTCTTTGCATCTTTCTGGCCTTTGCACATGTTGTGACTGACAGTTTTTTTTTTTCTCTTTTTCTTTTAACTGAATTTCCTCTGGAGCCAAGATTGTCTTTCTTATTTCTGGTGCTTTTAACTTGAATTATTCTCTGAAATATATGATGGAATGACACAAGCATCCGCCAAAGTATTTTTACTCCTTGATCACTGTATGGACATATTGTTGCATGAGTCATACTGCTACGAACTAGTTTGGTTTGTGTGTTGTAACACACACACACACACACACACACACATACACACCGGATCCGACAACAGTGTTTCAAGTGAAAATGGCTCCAGCTTTCCTGCTGTGTTGGCAAGGCCAAAACCTAAATTTGAAACATATTGCCCTTCAGCTTCAGTCGAGAGGACAGAGAAAGATGTGTGTTGTGTGTGTGTGTGTGTGTGTGTGTGTGTGTGTGTGTGTGGTGTGTGTGTGTGTGTGTGTGTGGGTGTTGTGTGGGTGGGTGTGTTTGTGTTTATTTTGTTTAAAGCAGCAAAAAAACAACTGAGCATTTGACTATTGCAATTGACAGGAGCAAGGAGGATGGTGACAATGACTAGGAAAACTAAATTCTCAGAAATAGTGAGAGAAAGACAGAGACGTAGACAACAAGAGAGAGACGGAGAGAGAGAGAGAGAGAGAGAGAGAGAGAGAGAGAGAGAGAGAGAGAGAGAGAGAGAGAGAGAGCAAACAGGGAGGGGGGGTGGCAATGAGAGAGAGAATAACATAAAAAGAGATACAGAAAGAGAGATGAGATAGACAGAAAAAAGGAGAGGAACAGAGAAAGACAATGAGAGAGAGAGAGATTGAGAGAGAGAGAGAGCAACAGAGAGCGAGAAAGAGAGAGAGCACACCCAGAGAGAGAGAGAGAGAGAGAGAGAGAGGAATAAAGATAAAGAAACAGAAATTGAGGGCAACTGAGAAAGAGGCAGACGAAGATATGTACAGTCGACTTCGCAAAAGAAGTTAAAGAAAAGAAGACTCCAAGAGAAGTTTGAGCTCTGAGAAACACGGCCTTCTCGTCTCGAGCTCTGGTGTATAACAGACTGCTCGAGCTGACTTGTGTGAACAAAACATTTTGTGGATTAACCACCCTGTGACAAGTTTTTTGGCGCGAGGAACAGAATAAGGGTTACGCGTCGAACTACATTTTGAGTTCTAAAACACAGTTATAGACGCAAAAATTTAAATGAAACAACACACAAGGTATTAAAGGTAATAATATTATAAACCTCCTTGTCATAATTATTTTGATTCACCGTAATTCATTTGATACCATTGCTCTAAACTGTATTCGATAAATATTAAAACATTATTGCTTTATGTGCTTTGTCATTAATGGGGGCTTCGGTTGAACCGTCCCGCGTCCTGTGTTTTCCTCGCTCCGTCGTGATCCGACAGTCTGTTCTGCGTTTGTGGGGAGTGAAGTGAGAAAAGACACGAGCACAAAGATCGTTTGTGGTCAGATCTTTTTGAATGTCACCAAAAGACTTTGTTTTGATGATTGAAATGCATTAGTTGTAGTACATAGTTAAATAAGTAGTAGGGGTGTCGTTATCCACGTGACTCGTCCACACTCACACGAGAGAGAGAGAGACATGAGAGACATGAAGTAATGGGAATAAATTCAGTGTGTAAAAGCACGGCGCTATTGTCTGGGCGTATCACTACACTGCGCTCCGTCTCAGTTACATCACAGCTTTGTGATTCTGCCAGACACAAAATCCTCCCACTCTGCAGGAACACACTCCAGCGACTTTCACAGGGACAGCAGTTCACACCACAATTGGCAGTTTATTAAAAGCAAACATACGCAGAAATGAGGATTTAAGTGTGATTAACGTTTTAATGAAGGAGGTGAACCATGAGTGCGCAGGCCGGATGTTTACCTCCACAGGAAGGAGAAAGGCACCTGCTTTCAGGTTTAGTTGGGTCTTTTTTATTTCCCCGGTTTGGTTTCAGCTCGTCATTGCACAAAGCCAGTCGTGTGGCATGTTTTCTCATTAGGAGAACCAGTAACTTTGATAAATCGTCCCTGCTGCCAGCTCTGTGCCCTCTTAGTATTAGAAAACCTAATTGAAATTCTCTCTTCTCCTGCTCCGACCCGCTCTTTTCTTTATTGTTTTATTCGGTTTCCTTCTGGTGTTGACACTTCAGAGGCGCATGAGCTCGCGCCGGCGTGCGTACGTCTGTCAGTGCTGCCGACTCATAGAGCAAATGTTTGTTCCTATAGTAATAGCTTTTTTACATTTTCCTGCACAAAGAAGTTCTGCCAGAGTTGAAGCTAATTTATTAACTCATCCGACATGCACTCTTGTGGAAAAAGGATCAGGTCAAGTGTGTATTTTTAGCCCTGTTATGGGTGTGTGTGTGTGTGTGTGTGTGTGTGTGTGTGTGTGTGTGTGTGTGTGTGTGTGTACATTGCTCACCATAAGTGAGTGTGCCCCACTACCTTTGTAAGAAAACTGTTATTCCTTCAGAATCAACAATTTCTATGAGATACTGTACGACAAAACACTCCGAGAAATGTGGGTCATTGATCGCAGACAAGATTTGTTAATTTGCACAAACCCACACTCACGAACAATTATCCAAAGTGCACGTTCCTAATTAGCAAATAATTAACCACAGGTGAATCTAATGATTGTTAATTGGTGTTAAGATTGACAGGCAGCTCTAAAATGGCGTTAAGCCCCTCCCACATCCTCCTATCAGCAAAGTCATACATTCTTAGAACGCAAACCATTTCTTTACACTAATAGACGAGGGCTGCAAGAATATCAGCACAGCTTTACAAACCAGTCTAAGTACTGTAAATGATACAAAAAGTTCAGAAAGATGGAAGTGCATCTTACTGAGACGTCCAGGTTGTCCACAGAAGTTAGGACAACCTGGAGTTCCCTAAATTCCCGACTGGAACTTCAGATGAGAAAGATTAAAGAATTGGCCGTGCAAGTTCACTGCAGTTAGTTGAGTGACTTTGTGCCGTCCCTAAAAATGACGACGTTGATACTTCTGGGTTTTTTTTGCACATTATTTTAGCTTCAATTTTAGCTTCTTTTTTAGCTTTTCAACAAATAAGTGTTGAGAAGTTTGGAAAATGGTATTTTGTTGAATACTGTTGAAATTCATACTTTTTTAAAGGAGGTGCACTTCCATCAATTATTCATGTTATAGTTCAGCATCAAATGCTAATGTGACATTTCCGCACATGACTCCTTCACACTACATTACCCACAGTACCCTGCTTGAAACAAATGCCATTAGCCCTGATGAGGTAAAAAACAAAAAATATAAAGGGCTTTCAGATTCTCTTTTGAGTTATCAAAGATATAGGTTGTGTTTAACATTCAAAAGCTTTTTTCATCACTAATTAATAATTATTCTTTAGCAATGACACATGATCAATGATGGCTTCCAAATGGATTTGTCTGGAATGTTGGAATCGTAGTGATCCCAAGACTCGTTGTGATGATTACAACGAGTAATAGTGTATTTACAGTTGATATTGTATATTACAAATGTGCTAGTAGCTCAAGTGGTTTAGTGACGAGGTTTCCAGATCATGGGTTTGATTCCCAAGGTCTTGATTTGTAAAAATTGAAATGACCTGTAAGTGATTTTGGATAATTAAAAATAATTCTTTTAAAAATTATTTTGTCATTTTATTTTGAAAGTGTATTGGAAAGAAATACTTCTTATTCAGATCGAATCTCAAAGAACCGAAACACATTTTTAGTACGTAAGCCTAATATTTGCAAATAATGCATATTCGAACCAAAATTCTGCTTAATCTGAACAAATACGGTAATCGGAGTGAAAATAAGAAGCCACAAGTCAGCAAGGCAGCAATTGAACAGGGTGTTAGCACGCCACATTTTTCAAACATTGACAACAAATGAAGAACTTGACATGAATATTGTTTTGTTCGCTTCAACTAAAAAGTTTGTCAATTTATTTTCAATGAAAAAGATTCACTTACTCAAACTGGCCATTTAGACTTGAGCGATTGTGTTCTGATAAATCAAAAATGGCTGGAATGTAATTCTGCACTTTCCTTTCTTAAAGCATTGAGGATTCCACCTGGATCTTGTTGAATCTGCGGTGATGTTTGTGTAACATGATGTCGGGAGACGGGAGAGGAAGACGCTGACAGCTGAGCGGTTTACAGGCTGCGGATCGGTCGTGTCCGGGCATTAATGTGTGTGGATTGGCTGGAATCCCCACATCGCGAGAGCTGGAAGTGTGTCTGGCACCCAGTCGGACTCACTCATGGTTCGGGAACGAGAAATCATCAAAAATACATTAAAAAGCCAATTCATCCTAGTAGTAACGATGACGAAAGGATTGACGTCTTTGAGACGCAAGCGCTCTTTGTACATTTGGAGATGTTATATAAGGTAGAATAGAGCTATTGTGTTTGGATGGGGTGTTTTAATTGCATCGGGGTTTCTCTTCTTAATCGAATGTGTTTTGAGCTTTTCAGATAAAAGGATTATCAAATGACGCGTACAACTTTTTTATCGTTTTTCATTACTGACCAATTTAATTCTGAAGAATTAAAAATGTGTTTCTTTACTTTTTTCCTCTGTAAAATACTAGTTCTTAGGGACCTGTTTGAAGCCCAGTCAGGTCTTTCTGTGTGGAATTTGAATGTTCTCCTTGGGCTCGCAAGTGTTTCCTCTGTTCCTCTGTATCCATGTTCATCCCGCAGCTAAAAAGCATGAGTACAGCAGAACTGCAGTTTGAATTTATTGGTTGAATAACATAAATAAAGAAACATTAGCCACGGCAAGACACTTAGCAAACTATATATATTACTATATAAAAGACAGAATTATCTTAAAAACATTTTATTACATTTTATACATATAGAAGTAATATTCAACGTTCTATCTTTTTTATCTATTATTCAAGTAAAAGAGTCACAAGTTAGGCTTTTTCAAACATTTGTTGCTAAGAAGAAGTTTTTAGCCAGAATATTAGGTGTCTGTGAAGTCAGAAGTATTGAGGCGCTTATGTTCGCATGTTAATAGAATTTCCAGGGTGGTGCTAAATACGATAATTTCTATTTTTTTTTTTTGTAAACAGCGTTTTTCCCAATATATTGGTGCGTGTGATGACGTAACGAAGATTTTTGGGTGAATCTTGTCCTTGAATGTGTGCGTGTGTGTGTGTGTGAGTGTGTGTGCGCATGCAGCAGACTTGTGGGAACCTCATCAACACTCATTGTTGGTGGAAATGTCTCCAGTCTCTGTGTTCATGTCTCAATAGAGAGCGAGTGGTGAAAAGAGAGCCGTCAGTCAAGGAAGCGGCGCAGGTCGTGAGGCTCGGCCTTCGGCGGCCCGTCATTTATAGTGCTCACACAGCGACTACTGAGAGTGTCAGCCTTCATTCACACTCTCCGTAAAGAACAGCAGCCCATGCCAGGGTCGGAGAAAACGCTCCCCAGCTTCGTCAGCCTCAAGTTCATTCCAAACCGGGTCTTTTGTGGCCAAACTTGGCTGCATCTGAAGTGAATGTGGTCGGAACCTCTTTTCCTTTCACTGAGAAAATGGACTGATTTTCAGAAAGTTAATCAAGCCGCTCTTTTCATGGGCGTCACACACACGCTTCTGGATGTGCGGTCAACAGGCTGAGTGTTGAGTTAAGAGAAGTGTTTAGAGGAGCGGAGACGGTGCTGGAGCCCAGATTTGCCTGCCGCATTAAAGGCCTTTTAACTTTGGCCAGTGAAAGCGTGAAAAAACTGTCAGTCAGCCGTTGCGAGGCCAGAGCACTTGTCTGAGCGAGATGAATGCTGGGAGGAAGAGGATCCAGTATGAAGGATATCTGTCAGCCTTCCGTGACAGCCGTCTGGTTTGTTTGAAAGATCTGACGTGTGTCGATATGTTCTCAGACACACGCGGCGGTGGCGTGAAGATTTCTGAGTGGAATCCTATCAGTCCAGAGTGTGAGTGTGTGTGAGTGTGTGTGTGTGCTTACTCTTACTCTATTATTAGGTTCCTATATAAATGTTCATACAATCATATTTCTAACCACAACACTGACACTGATGGTTTGAACTATTAATTCAACTCACATTATTGTAGTGAACATTCAAATTCAGAAACACTTGTAAATTTCTCAATTTTTTTTGCTCGCGCCCCCTTTAAACTTATGGAAAAATCTCGCGCCCCCCCAACACGCCCCACCCCCACTCACAAAAAAACAATTAACCTCAGACTATCAAATAATTTCACTACCATACATATTAATGAATTAATGTTTTTTTTTTTTTCATTTGAACAGTTTGCAGTGAAAAAAACACCTACATCTCTTGAAATGTCTCCTAATTTTTTTTTGGGCTTCATACCATCCGCTTCGAGCATTTTAAGGCACAGGAAACACATCGGTCTTTCCTCCTCACCAACGACATTAACAGTCAAGCCAAGAGCGAGAATTGCTTCGTCATACGTTCTGGGTTTAACTTTTGAATGGCTTGCGCGAGTCTTCTCCGACTTAATTGCTTTTTCTCTTCTCTTTTACAACCGGATCCATAATAATGATGTGTCTTTCATGAATGATTCGTTCGAAATAAACAAATTTTTATATGACTCGGGAAGAACGAGTCTCCTCAGTGAACAATTTGTTTATCATGAGCCAAGCAGCGCAGACTCTGTAGCGAGAAGAACCATTCGCCACTTGTTTAAACGGTCAGTGCTGCATTCAGTAAAAAAATAATGAATGACTCGAAAAGAATCGTTCACTTTACTGTTTGAGAGTTAAAAAATCGAAATTTCCATCCCTTATCTGCGTGGCTGTTTACTGGTTTCTTTCTTTTTGTATTTTTCTTCTTCTTCTGATCTTCCGTGCCCCCCCCCAACAGCGCGCGCCCCACTATTTGAAAAGCACTGGTGTACGCACATGTGTGTATCATCAAAGGATGGGTTAAGTGTAGAGCACACATTCCTTAGCACAATGACCAAATGAACCTCACTTCTCTGGCCTTCCACTTGTAATGTTTAATCATAGTAATTGGAGTGTGATTTTCTTCTGTAGTACAGTATAGCTCGGCCTGGATGTGTGTTCAGTCGCGGTGTTTTCTGGAATGGTCCAGTTTGTGGGGGATTGGAGGGGTAAAGCCTGCTGAGATCAGTGATTTGTGTTCTTCCCTGTCCTCTGTAATGAATGACATGATGGTTCTCCGTCGTGACGGGCTAAAATGCCATTTCTTTGTGTATTGGTTAAACCTGTGGCATTTTCTCAACTCTGCCAATTATCAGGAGTACCTGCGGTTCACATCAGCATGAAGCAGCAGAAGCTCATGTTCCTGCTCTCTAATGAGAAGCCAGCAGGACAGCAAGTGCTATAGTCTTTCTCTCTCTCTCTCTCTCTCTCTCTCTCTCTCTCTCTCTCTCTCTCTCTCTCTCTCTCTCTCTCTCTCTCTCACACTTGCTTTTCACACTCTTTATCTCTCTCTTTTTTGTCTAACCTTCTCTCCTTCAATCATTCCTCAGTAACGTTTTTCCTTCTCTCTCTTCCTAAGTCTTTAAAAAAAAAACTTTTATTTTTTCTCTCTTTTCTCATTTCACTTTATATAACTCTCTCTCTCTCTCTCTCTCTCTCTCTCTCTCTCTCTCTCTCTCTCTCTCTCTCTCTCTCTCTCTTTTTCCATTGCTCCATTCATCGTTTTAGCGTTCTCTCTTCTTCCAGGTCATTTGATTTAACCCTCAATATCCCCATCTCTCATTCACAACCTTTTCACATTTAAAGCAATGTACACACACACACACACACACACACACACATTTCTCTATTTTTGTGATCTCTATTTCACCCTCACTCACCCTAATCTCTTTGTCCCTCCCTCCCTCATTCTCTCTCTCTCTCTCTCTCTCTCTCTCTCTCTCTCTCTCTCTCTCTCTCTCTCTCTCTTTCTCTCTTTCCCTCTATTGCTTTATCCCTCACTTTTTTTACCTCAATCACTATTCTCTCCTTGCTGTGCCCACTGCAATCACAGTTCTTTGTCAGATCAGCACACGATGGTGTAATGGAGTTATCGATGAGATGCAAGAAAAGCAAATCTGTCCAAAAAAAGACAGTCATCTTCTAAATGTTTATATTGCTCGTGTGGAACTACGGGTACCACTGAAATAATTTACATAACATATTCAGCTGACATTCCGCACTTATTCCGTTGAACCGTGGAATATTCTACAGTTGTTTGCATTGATCTGAGCTCGCAGCTTCCTCTTGCCTCAACATTCCACCGCTGTGATGCAACATAACTCAACGTGATTGTGCCGAGCTTTTCCCAGAATCCTTTGGAGAGCATGTGCATGGCCTGGGTGTGGACACGGTTGTGTGCGCATATCCTTTGGCCAATCTGTCGGGACCTGCCGCTCTCTGATGTCATTTTTCTCCGCCAGAGGTTGTGGAGTTTTGCCGTACAGCTGTTGCGAGTTGTGATTGATTTTGTGTGTTCGGCCAATAGAACACCTGCATCATCAGTCACTGTGCTAGAAATATTCACACACCCAACCTGTTCAAACACATCACCGCAACGACAAGAACACAGCATCCGGGTCCTCCGTGACCCGCCCGTGGTTAGAGGCCTAGCATAAATACCGTATTAGTTCATCGTTCACAAAATTTTTGCGAATAAATTCTTTGTGCCGTTTTTTGTCTTGCGTATGCATGACACATGATGGATGAAAAAATGAATATTTCCTATTTTCTCGAGGAAACTTTCTCTCTCTGTGGTATATTTAACAGTAGAAA
The DNA here is from genome assembly GCA_028031935.1 of Paedocypris micromegethes. Lineage (NCBI taxonomy): Eukaryota > Metazoa > Chordata > Actinopteri > Cypriniformes > Paedocypris > Paedocypris micromegethes. Next base: position 20,801,739 of record CM051493.1, read on the forward strand.
AATATATTTATTTTCCACCATGTCGTCTCCCAATCCATTTTTGCGATGGACCCTCCACCTTTCTGAAAAACACACGCTATACTGTTCTGTGTTAGAATTCGTGTTTAGACCCTGTTCAAGTTGTGGTGGGATATAAAGTGTACTTTCTGGCTGTAGACGAGATGGATGAGAGAAAAAATGTCTTAGTTGGAGGTCAGAGGTCGCTGAGTAGAAGCAGTGCCTGTTCCTTTCTCAGGAGAGCTCAAAAAGCCTTTCCGACGAGAAGAAAACAGCACGTTCCTCCACAGGCTGTGTTTTTTGCAACCATCACATGCACCTTGAAGCATTTCCGATTCCCATGAGAATATAGTGGTGTTTCATTAAGGGGGCTTGACGTGTCCTGCCTGTGTGACACGCTGCTGTCCATCTCTAATCCCTGATGATTGGATGTACGTTGTCCCCCGTGGAATATGCACATAATGCAGATTATTGGAAGCCTAAACAACAAAAACAGGGAGTTGTGACCTAGTGATAGAGTGGACTAGGGTGGACGCGTTGGATTAAAACTTCAGCCGAAAAACAGAAAAAAAAATAGTTTTTCAATACAAACCATGTATGTTTGTAATATACTATTGTTTTCAATATGTAATAGCTGCAAAAGTGTGTTTCGTGCCTCAAGCCCTCAGTCACTGAGATTGGTTCAAGCTCCCCGTGATACAATAAATAAATATATCATTTTATTGTTAAATTATTGTTTGTTATGTAATAAAAAAAATTATATGTACATGCTCACAGAACAAAAGAAATACAATTTAACTAGTATATTAAAAAATAAAGAAAGGATAGATATATTTGTTTATTTGTAAATTTCAAATGAGGAAATTACTTTCTATAATTATTTTGTTACCTTCTATGTTCATCCTTCATTGTACAAATTTATGCTGGTGAAGTTTGTATCACTCTTGTATTAGTTTTCAGGTTAAAAATTAGCAAAGATTTGTTTGTTTATTGACATTTTCCAATTTGTATGCAGACGAATATTAATAAAATTATTGATTTTAAAAACTTTTTACATGTTATAGCTATTAAAACAGATGGATAAATTAATGGATGAATAATCGATGACTGACAGAAAGAGAGAAAGGGTGTGAATGTGAACAGTTAAAGCTGCCCGTGTAATATAATACCATGTTTGAGTTTTCAGATCATGTCAAGGTTAAGCATCTAGACTGTAAGAAAGTTTAATTCCCATAAATCTCTCACAGCAGACCATTTTGAGAATAGAGGATAACATCTAGTTGTTTAGACATCGATAGTTTTATTTTTACTGCGCTGCACTGTAGTCCATTATCGTATTTGATTACAAACATTGAGAGTCGGAGTTCCAGAATGGGAGAGATGGACTTAAACGGTGGCTCTCAATCCGGAACGCTGCCTCGTCCCCGGGGACAGAGAGTGGCTAATCAATTTTAAACCGATGGGAGCTTCATTTACATCACAAAAGCTAATTATTGCTGCCTAATCAATCAGCACATCCTAATTAGCTCAGAGCTTGAGCTGAGACTGTTAGAGAAGAAAAAAAAGATGAGAGAGAGAGGAAAAGGAAGTAAGAGAGAGAGAGAGAGAGAGAGAGAGAGAGAGAGAGAGAGAGGAGCCCGGGGTGAAGCCTAACTCTTCAACTTATACAAGAAAAACCAGCGGTGAAAAAGTGCATAATACGTATGAATGAGAGCTATTTTGCTTTAATATTTGAGCATGTTCTCTTCTTCAGGGCTCTGAGCGTAGAGAGAATGTGTAGAGGTTTGATTAAAGTCACTCATTTTACTCCGGGAGCACTGAGCAAGAACCAAGGTTCATTGATCTTTACAAGAAAGTTCACGCAGAGGTGAACTATCCGCCAGTTGTTCGTATGAATCCAGTGTTTTTTTCACTGCACATTTATTACAAGTTTTTGTGTGATTACTAATATTATTTACATTTATTAGTCAATTCAAATCTAATTAAGTTCTATTTATTTTGTGTCAAAATTGTGTATTTATTTCAGAATCTTTTCTTTCTTGCAATTTTTGAGATTTTTTTGTTCATCTCAAAATTGTGATATAACATTTATTTTTTACAATTGCAGGTTAAATAAAGTCAGTGTTATTACTGTTTTATTTCAGCATTCTATTTATCTTGCAATTTATAGTTATAACATTGGAATTTAATGTCTCATAATTTAGACATTTCTTTCATAATTATACAATTATAATACATATTTTTTTGACAGTTGTGAATAAAAAGATGTGATTATAAAAGATTCAAATACGAAACTCAAAAGCTGCAACTCTGAGTAGATTAATTTACCACAATTTGAAAATTGCAACTGGCAACTGGCTTAAATTGAATTAATAACAAAATTTTGCATTTGACAAAAATGTAAAAATTGTTTAATTGTACAATTTTGTAGCTGCTTTTTGACATGCTAATAGTTTGTGTGTTTCTGTGATGGCGTGTTGTGTTGGAGCAGGTCCGTGTGGCCCGGTGCTGAGATTTGTGGGTCGGCTAGACCGCTTCCCTCCAGGTGTTTGTTTTTTGTGACTGAGGAAATTGCTCATAAATTTCCGATGACGCTTTTCAGAGCGACACAGATTTCCCCAGATTCCCTTACTCGCAGATTTACGACAATGCGGATCTGCTACTGCTTTTACAAAGAGCTCTATCCTCACTCACGCACATTTTTATGCAAAATTTACTTATTAGACGGGTTCTAAAAATAGAAATTACGTTTCGGAGAATGCGAGTCTGTTCCTAGAATGCATTTGTACTTTATTAAATATGGCTGTGTGACTGGGGCTGTTTCTGCTTCCATGGTGATGCCAGAAAGGACTAGAAAAATAAAACATGTTTTGTGTGTGTGCGTGTGTGTGTGTGTGTGTGTTTGTGTGTGTGTGTGCGTGTGTGTGTGTG
>CM051493.1:20804684-20825620 GCA_028031935.1 Paedocypris micromegethes
TTTGTGTGTGTGCGTGTGTGTGTGTGTGTTTGTGTGTGTGTGTGCGTGTGTGTGTGTGTGTGTGCGTGCTTGTGTCAGCGTTTTGAGATTTTCTGTAATTTCCCCATTTGCACTATTATGGATTGATGATGGCAACTAGTTATTACTCATCTTTATTTTGTTTCCCTCCATTCATTTTTCCGTACTTTCTCTCTGTGTGCATCTTTCTCTATCATCTCTCTATCTCACTCTTTCTCTCTTGCTGCATTGAATTTTCTTTCTCCCTTTTTCTCCCTACCTCCTTTTCTTCTCTCCCAGTTTTGTTTCTCTTACTCTCTCCAACACCCTCAAAAACACATTTAAAATGTCTTCCAGACCCCTAAACTGTGCCTAATAGACATTATGCAAAAAAAAATTCCCCCAAAAGAATAATTTAATAAACTCTGTGTCTATAGCGCCACCAAGTGGACACTACTCAAAGCGCACGTTAGTAATCTACTCACGACCCAGCCTTGCCCCAGAGGAGTTGGCATTGGACGCAAAATGATTGAAAACGGTGGAAAAAGGTCATCGGATAGGGTGGCGATGAACGTGTAAACCAAGAGGAGTGAATGCATTAGCCCGAACAAAGAGCGCGGAGGAAAGATCAGGAGAATTGGGGAGATTATGCGCATGCTGGCACAGAAACGCTGGTGCTCTTTCTCTTGAAGTGTCTGTTGGAATTATGCTGAATGCCGGCGTGTATCAGAACAGCTCAGCTTATTTGACTTGACGGGAGCCATCAGTCAGAGCTGTGAGCTGTGTGTGTGCGCATCGGCTTTTAAGCCTTTTCTGTCCCTGTTGGCCCTTTCTGAGAACATTAAATTCCGTCATGCCATCGGCCACACGCACTTATGTGTTCCGCTGACAGATCGAGTGTGCAACAGTGTGACACGTGTTTGTGTGCGTGTTTGTTGGTGATTCTGAAGAGTGAAACATAACAGTCTAAGACTCACTTTGAGTTTTGCCCTTTCTATGGATATTTCTAAGTGATGTTATATTTCGATAATATCCGCAAAGTGTTTTTTTTTACGGCACGTACATACGTTACAAGTTTTGTGTGATAACTCCTATTATTTATATTTATTCAAAAATCATTCAAGGCCAAAATAAATTGCGAGTCAAACTTGTGTTTTTCTTTTTTCAGAATACATTTCAGAATTTTGAGTTATGTAGAATATGTGACGTATTTCGCAGGCTTGTGGTTGACGTGGCCGTCTTTCACAGATGAACACTTTAATGCGTCTCGGGCGGAAGTCTCCGCCATTGACTGCACTAATGCTCCATTCATCCCGGCCTTTTCTCGGGCTTCACGAATCCTCTCAAGTGCACGAGAGGGACACGGCCAAGTGTGCGCTAATTTGGTGTTGGAGAGCAGGTTGGGAATGGCAGAGAGGTGTTGTGGGATGTGTTAAGCTCTTTTCTCCTGCATTATGAATCCTCAGAATCAAGAGCTCCACATTCCAATTCTCTTTTATGACGGGATGTGTTTACGCTCAGTGAAATTATTTCTGCGCTGGAGGAAAGACGGGGAATAATTCCTGCCTGCCTGTTAAGCACCAGCGTGTCTTTACAGCATTGCTGCTATTTATGAGGAGAATAATAGAGATGGAGTTCCAGTTTGTACTGGGGAAATTGAACACTTTTACTGGCATTTTAATGAGTCGAGAGTAAAAAAACGATAGAAATGAATGTGCATCAAATGTTACAGACTCCTTTCTCATAATTGTACTGTTTCTTTCCCTGCAACATTGAACGTGAAAAAAAAAATGTAATGTATTTGCGTATGTGAATGTACAAAAATATACATATATATATATACTTCACTAATTTTTTGGTGCTTTATTAAATGTTTTCATTTAATTTCATTTACATTGTCCATGTACAATTATGTTTGGTTATTCTGTTTGAATAACAAATTTATATTCATAGTTTGAATAACAATCACAACAATACCTGGATAACTGAATGTGTCTGAATAAGTCAATATGTTAATAACTGTCGATAAAAGCAACGTCAATAACTCAGTCAGTAACATTATTTGCACATTGTTTTGTCATTTACTTAAAAGATGTTGTTTGTCTATGTTTGTATTTAGTTTTTTATTTAATGTTTTGTTATTCATCATACACACACACACTAAAGTTATCGAGAATAAAATGTCGAGTAGGCCTCTGATCCATGCTCACCATATGTCTTTTTCATTTTTCTCCCACAGGAAGTTCTACTACATCACTTTGCTGCGAGACCCCGTGTCCCGGTACCTGAGCGAATGGAGACACGTCCAGCGCGGGGCGACGTGGAAGACCTCCCTCCACATGTGCGATGGCCGGACCCCCACACCGGAGGAGCTGCCGCCCTGCTACGACGGCACCGACTGGTCGGGCTGCACATTGCAGCAGTTCATGGACTGTCCCTACAACCTGGCCAATAACCGACAGGTGCGAATGCTGGCCGACCTGAGCCTGGTGGGCTGCTACAACATGTCCTTCATCCCGGAGAAGAAGCGGGCGCAGATCCTGCTGGAGTCGGCGAAGAAGAACCTCCGAGACATGTCCTTCTTCGGCCTGACCGAGTTCCAGCGCAAAACTCAGTATTTGTTCGAAAGGACCTTCCGCCTGAAGTTCATCCGGCCGTTCATGCAATACAACAGCACTCGAGCGGCCGGTGTGGACCTGGACAATGACACGGTGCTGCGCATCGAGGAGCTGAACGACTTGGACATGCAGCTGTACGACTACGCCCGCGATCTGTTCCAGCAGCGGTACATGTACAAGCGGCAGCTGGAGCGACGAGAGCAGCGTCTGAAAAACCAGCCCCTCTTCCACTTCCGACGGACCCCGGGTGACGACTCCTCTTCCAGGGACTATCCACCCGAGTCTGAGGCGTCGCGGTTGCCCACGGAGGACTACATGAATCACATCATCAACCGCTGGTAGCAGTGCTGGGGGGAGGGATCTGGGAAACTCAGACTGAGGCGGAAGAGAAGACCATTAGTCCGAGCAGCGACTCGAGCCACGCCAGAGAAAGAGACCGAACTTTAGCACGTCTGACGATAAATCCAATCCGGTCCTCCCCCCGTCCGTGCCACTCCATCATGTTGGCGGAATACGGAGCATCTCGGCACCGTGATTTAAGAAACGGTCCCGACGTGGAAAACGTGACTGAGAAACTTAAAAGCACTGAGCCTGAACTTAAACCCTGGAGGGCAAGAGCAGAACTACAGATTATGGGACTTATATTCACTGCAGATTTGAAACCGATTGAAATTGTAAAGAAGTATTTGCTTAAACGTCTGCTGCCATTTCAGCCATGGTTTGTGACAATGATGCTCTTCGGTTATCTGTTTTAGTTCTTTATGCTCTTATTTTGTATTTTTTGAGGAGATTGTGAGACCAATGGAGCTGCCTAACACTTATTGGATGCAAATGATTAGCTTTCCATTATGGGTGATGACTTGAAAGGTCTGTTCTGTTGTCTTTTTTTATTCTTTTGTAATTGTACATACGTGTCAGCGTGCGGGTGGGTGACATTCGGACCACAGCCATTATTTAAGCTTCTGCAAACTGTCCAGAGAACAAAACCTGAGCTAAGTGTACTAATATACCGGTAACGGAAATGAGAGGGCGCTTTACATCTGTCCGGCGCCGAGCTGACATCCAGTCCAGACCGGGGCTTGGTAAGGAAGTCCGTGGAGATCCAAAGAGGGAAACGTGTCTTATTTTCCACTTAGTGTTTGTGAGAAAAGTCACTCTCCGTGGATAAGTGACTCGCCTGGACAGTAACGGAGTGTTTGAGTGAAACAGGAAAGCAGCAGACGCAGCCTTTATAAATGTCATCACCATTCCCGGTTCCCAGAGGCGAATTAATATTTGGTGTGCGTGTGGATCAAGGGGCGTCTGTGTGTTTATGTTCTGTCGAGCAGGACTGTGTTAAGAACACAAGAGTGTTTCCGTGCTGAGTGTGTGTCATGGCCACGGTCCTTGAGGCTGTTGGGGACAAGAACGTTACGTTTCCCCAAATGCAAGTCATACTTCTTTGTCAGGATTCTGTCTGGAAATGACTTGCTGTAAAGGTTTAAGAGCGTCTTTATTCTAGGGAGCACAGAACAAGCTGATTCGCTTGTTTGGGCCTTTGAGCTGATGGTAAACACACGACAAAATACTTAAAAATTGCTTAAAAAGAGCAATAACTAAAAAAGCAGGATTTGCGTGAGACGTCATTTTTGGATCAAATCGAAGCGACAATTTGACAATATTGATTCAAAAAGAATCTAGTGGAAATATATTTAACTGACATTTTTATGGTTTTTAAGGGACAATTTTTGTAGAAACCATGTTGCGAGCCACCACATGAGTAAAACGTTTGGTAAATGTACCGCAATTTGAAAAAAGAGGTCTGATGATGTTCATTTTCAATCAAAGAAATGCTTTTGCAAAGCTGATGATTAAATTCGTACCGGTCAAAACATCAACACTGACAAAAATGTGATTTTAAAATGGTTATTCCAGCCATTAAGCCAGAAACATGCTCTACATAACCTGAGAAAAGCTGATTTCAAATGCTCAGCCAGAAGATTGCAAAAGTGCTGTCGTTTTGCATTAGGCCAAGGTGGATTCTAGGATTACCGTGACGGCAAAAACAAATCAATTAATCTTCATTGACTAAAAAAAGCTAATTGTACTTGCAGATGGCTGTGCCATTAAATCCAACTAATCAATGGCGCCCCATGTGGCAGAGCTGAGAATGCAGCCTGAGCTGAATGTTAAATAGCTTTATTCTTTCTTTAGCTTGAAGCATCAGCATTCATCACCTGCAATTTGTAGAGTATTTTTCAGACGTTAATGGGAATCTAGCAAAGTGACTTCAATTCTTTCTGAAGGAATACGTCTGTGTGTGTTTATATAAGCACTAGCAAATCCTGAGTGTGTGTGTGTGTGTGGGGGGGGGGTGCGTCTGTGTGCGTGTGTGTGTGTGTGGGTGTGTGTGTGTGTGTGTGAGATAGATACACAGAGGAGAGAGAGAGAGAGAGAGAGAGAGAGGGAGAGAGAGAGAGAGAGAGAGAGAGAGAGAGAGAGAGAGAGAGAGAAGAGATATGGCTCTACTCCTTGATACATGTATCTATTGATTCATCTGCTCTGGGTACTTTTCTCCTCATTTGAAAAATAAATCATAAATTGCACCAATAAAAATATTTCATTTTTCTATGATCTTGTTTGTAGCTTTATTTTACATACAACAGTTGTGCAAGTTTGGAGTAGTTCATTTATTTTACACTTTTTACACTATACATGTGGAATGCACACACACATTGCATTCCACATGTATAGTCGACACATCGGAACACACCCAAGAATTTTCCTCAGGGATTAATAAAGTATACTATAGCTACCATTTTACCACAATAAAGAGGTGCCAGGTACGCCCCCTTTTTGCCTCAATAAAGTGGCACAAATATATATATATTATTTTATTCATATAAATAGATATACAGTATATTAATGTTATATAAATTAGTATACATTTATTTTTACACAAACACACGTACAGTATATTTAATTATATATACATTTATGTACAGTTGACTTTGCTTAATAATTTTGACCCAATAAAGAGGCTTTCCAAATAAAGTGGCGCCGGACACGACCCCCATCCAACCAATTACACCTTTTCAATTGTTAGCCGAAATAAGACGAGAAGAAACATTAAAATAATATTAAACAAACATACAACATATATACAAGTTTACAATTTACAAATATTATATATGCATGATTATATTCTCTGTCTTTATATTTTTGTCTCTATTGATGTCTTGGTGCCCTGATTTAACAGTGTGTCTGACAGACTTAATTAAATATTTGCTTTTCTACATACAGCAATTGCGTCTTGATCTGCTGCCCAGCTCATTTACTCTTAACAACATCGAAGATCATTGCTGATCCTGATAAATGCCTTATGTTTAGTGACAGTGTTTGAGTCCAAAAAAAGAGACTGTCCAAACAGCGCAGACACACGAACCGCCATAGAATAATGTGCGATTTCCTTCGTTTTCACAATTCACTTTTTTAAGCGCTGTCGGTTTATGGCAAAATTTTCTCATTCTCCCTCAAATTTGCTCCAATAAAGCGGTGCAAATTTGCTTTATGAGATACGATTTGTTTTGTGACTTTATGGTTTGGCTCAATAAAGCGGCTACCCCAAGTAACTGGTGGCCCAATTAAGTGGAGTCCACTGTATATATGCGTTTATACGTATATTATGTTTTTATAACTGATTGAATCTTTAATTCTCAAACAGTAAAATGAATGGATCATTTAAAGTCAATAGAGGCTGCACAGCTCAGCTCTCACGCGACACGTGAACGAAATGAACCAATCACAAATGATTCGTTTAAACGAATCAAACGTACTGAAGAGCTGCTGCTAGCTCACGTGCAGTGAACATAATGAAATTGGAGTAATGCTACAGTACTCATTACTATCATTCACTGAGGAAACTCGTTGATTTCGAATCATATAAAAGCTCATTTTGAACAAATCGTTCACAAATGACATCACTATCTTATACACATTATTATTAATACAATTCAACCCTCTGTATTAACACACAAACTTCAAAGAACACAAGATAAGAATATATCCATATTTAAAGGAGGGCGGTCTATGGGAGATGGCGTTCTATTAGATGTTTTGCGGTGTATATACATACAGTACACCGTATTTCTTTTTTTTTCTACACACACACACTGTAATAGACAAGCACACGCCGCAGAGGTCGCTGACTCAGACATGAACGCACTCTCTGGTAATTACAAAAATACCTCATGGCAGGGATATCAAGACCAGCTTCTTTGTCCTGTTGAATTGAACGGCAGAGAAGCACCGTATCAGCAGCCATTATTGTCTGAAATGGATGGCGGTAATCGCTCTAGCTCCTCCGAGTTCTGCAGGGGTAATGAATTGCCACGCTGTGTCTTTTGGACAAGAGCCATGCCGAGAATCACTTGCACCCTGGTCATTGTTCTGCAGGGATATAATAGAACCCTGGTATGACAAATACAGTGCAGAGAAAGATGAAGTGGCTGGGAAAAGAATTAGGAGAAATTCTATAGTTCCTAACAATAAGAATTGAACCTAGGTGACAATGGCCTAACACACTTTTTTTCTTTTTAGGCAAAAAGAATACAGAAAAAGCCTCATCTGCTGTTAAGTGATTTTGCACAAAATATTATTCAAAACGTATGGAAGATGAAAGGATCTTTATGATTAAGCTGGACAAAATTTATTTTTATAAAGTTTCTTTAAAACTCGAGTCAATGTATCCTTATTAAAAACATCTATGAAATAATAAAAAAAAACTGCTTTAATAAACTCTGAACGGAAGATTCAAATGTTTTAAGATTGATGTTTTTAGGGTTTGGGGGTTAAAGAACAGTTATTTTTGCTGTGAACTGACAAAGGCAAGCACGAATCTTCAATCAAAAGTAAATTATGATGTTAAAAGCCTTATTACGTGATGCGATAATTTGCCTTTTCTATGACTATGTACCTATATTAACTTTTGAAACTTTTTTAATCATCAGCCAATGAGATTGAATAATCATTAGGAAATCTGATGTCATGAGGCAGCACACAAATGCAGAAACATAATGTACTTGGCAAATAGAAGTGTTGTTTTCTTTCTTTTTTTGCATATGATTCATAATAGTTTTTTAGTTTTCATATTTAATTAATGTTATAAAACCTACTAAATGTTCTTAATTTAATCACAATTTTAATTTTAACAGTGTTCAAAACCAGAGAATTTGGTTATTTAAATTTTGTATCAAATTTTGTTCTTCATAAAGGCTTAGCAATTTCTTATTGTTTTATTTGTGTTACGATCCCACACTCTGAGATCCTCATGAGCGCTTGGGAGAGCCGGGAAGAGATCGACGAATCGTGGATCTGGAAGCAACTCAATACACTCCAGCCCTTGCACGGAGCTCGTCCTAGTGGTCCGAGACGTCTGGATTGAGCTGTTTTCGGAATCGAGCAGCTCAAACCCTGCTTTGATGCACATCAAGACCACACACCTTCTGATCCATAAGAGCTTGGATCCGCTGATTCCGGACCGCTATAAATGGGTTTAGCCACAGCCGACCGATCAAAGGTCCAGTCAGCCTTTTTTTACCCTTTTCCTGTGGGCTCCACATGTACGCTCTCGTGTGCCCGGTCTTTGTGTGCTCCGCGTATCCGGTCTACATGTGTCATGTGTTTGTGGTCTCCGCATGCTCTGTCTCTGTGTTCTCTGCGTGATCCCCTTTGTTCCATTTGGTCACGTGTTAGTCGCTCTCTCTCTTTAAACTCACTCGCTTTCTGGTCTATCACCTTCTGGTCTCACGTTTTTACCCCTCGATCTGCACAAGTGTGGAAAAGAGGTGAAGAGGCGAGTGCAGGCAGGATGTAGCGGGTGGAGGAAAGTGTCCGGAGTGTTGTGACGGTGTGAGTGTCAGCAAGACTCAAAGGCAAGATGTACAAGACAGTGGTGAGACCAGCTCTGCGGCTTAGAGACAGTGGCAGAGGTGGAGGCAGCAGAGATGATGTCGAGGTTCTCCTTAGGAATGATGAGGTTGGACAGAATAAGGAATGAGCACATCAAACAAACAGCTCACTACCTGTGTGAGCAACAAAGTCAGAGAAGGCAGATTAGAGATGGTTTGGAAATGTCCCGATGAGGGATGGTGCATATATTGGTAGAAGGACGTTGGAGATGGATCGACCAAGGAGTAGATGTATGGCTGTTGTATGAGAGGACATGAGGTTGTGTCACGGATCCAAGTCACGTGACCAAACTTTTACGTTGAAACGCTCTCGGACTTTTAAGTTCTACTTCCTGTCTCGCCGCCATGTTTTGTGTACTCATCATTCCCTATGTGTTGTCATGACTACCCCGGTGTTCCTCGTTTGTGATCAGTGTTCATTTGTGTATTTAAGGTTCGTCTCGGTCTTTGTTCTTTGCCAGATTGTCTGTGCATGTTGCTTCCAGCGTATTCCTTGTTCTAGTTCTAGTCTCGATTGTTGCCGACCCTGATTCCCTTCCTCGACTCTCGCTTCGCCTGCCGTCTTTGTACTGTTTTGGATTTATTCGTTGCCGACCATTCGCCTGTTCTGTGGATTTCCTCTTTTGCTGTGCCCCCGTTGGACTGTTTGCCGTTGCCGATCTTTTGCCCGCCTAACCTCGATTAAAGCGTATTGGAATTCATCCCTGCTGTCTCTTCTCCTGACTGTGCATGTGGGTCCAATGCCTCAGAGCAGTTTCCGCCGTGTCAGGTTGGCTGTGGTCAGTGGTAGATGCTCAGGATTGATTAAAGAGTGGAAAAGGGTGACAAACTTGACACAATCGAGCCGAGATGTAGACCTGCATGCGTTTGTTGAGGTACAGTACAGGGCAATTGTTTGGACAATGGGGACCTTCCCATTCAAAGAGTTTTCTTTATTGTCTTGACTGTGCAAGTTGAAGATTAACAATGATGGCTTCAAAACAGTTAATTAACACATGTGGAATTATATAGATAACACAAGTGTGAATTTTGTGAAATATCACATTCTAGGTTTTTCAAAGTAGCCACATTGTGCATTTATTACTGCTTTGCACACGAGAGGTTGTCACCTGAAATGCTCTTCCAACAGTCTTGAAGGAGTTCCCAGAGATGCTTAGCACTTGTTGGCCCTTTTACCTTCACTCTGCGGTTCAGCTCACCCCAAACCATCTTGATTGTGTTCAGGTCCAGCCTGGTCACCTGGTGCAGTACCACATCTTCTTGGTCAAATATACCTTACACAAATCAGGGCATCAGAACATGATACGAGCAGCTACAGGAATGGCATGCAGCAACCCAGGAACTGGTGGTTACAATCTGGTGCAGAACAGGAGATAAATTGTAGTGCACAAAAAAACAAAACATTTAAAAAACAAAACATTTAAACTCACATGACTCTGGAATACAGGCAGGTGCAACGTTAATGACAGACAAAGACAAGGACATGGGTGGCAACTTAAATATTTAACCAAATGAGAAGAAGCAGTTGGAAACAATGAAACACATGACTACTAATCCAGGCAGGGAAACAACAACAAGAATCCTGGACTTTGTAGTCCATGAGCCAGCCCATAAACCGTAACTTTGAACGCCTTACCTGGTAGAAAATAAGATTATTTGCAGCATTCAATTTAGAGATGCTTGCGAATATGTCTTTGTCATCCATGTCAGTCAGGCATGTTAACGTCATCCATGTCAGCCCTCCATCAGAAATGCAGTGATGAGTGATGACAGTTGAGTCATCTGGTGGAAAGGACATGAAGAATTATTTGTTTTTAGCATAGTAATGGAAAAAAACAGGACTGAATGTGTCACAAGCGGGATTAGAACCATGGTTGCTGAGTTGGCAGGTGAAGGTGTTAAGCTCACGCCACTCGAGGACTAGTTTGGGCCCAACTGAGACACGCACAATGTTACCAGGCAAAAAATAGGCTTCTATAATAAAGCATCAAAATTGGAAATAAAGAAATAAAGTCTCAAAAAATACAAATAAGGTTAATCTCATAATCGAGGTAATAATGGCCGACAACCAAAATACTTGAAAACAAAACTAAACAAAAAGCTTCACGAGAGAAGAAAAACAACAGAAACAAACAAATACTAGAGAGCTTGAGAACAACAAAGAAACAAACAGTACTTCACCCAGGAAGTTCACAATCTGTCACCTGACGACTTGCAAAAAACAAGTATAGAACAAAGGAAAACATGCTCCTTATATACACAATCTTAATGAGATACACCTGCTTCAACTATCTAGAGACAGAATTAGGAGTGCCTTCTAGAGTCCCGGAGACACAGAACAAGTAGATCTATGGTAGGGTTTAAAACCTATTTCCAAATAAACAAATGTTCTCTTGTCAGGAAACGTTAAAAGAATAACTTTACAAGATTGACGCATGCTATTGAATACTGGCCAGCGATGCCCAAGTAACAGAGTTACAGAGTAACTTCAAGTAACAGAGTTACAGAGTTAGGAAGATTAGACTAAATTTTATATCTCCTATCTCGAGCAGACGTGTCTTTCGCTCTCTCCTGCTCTGCTATCTTTTGCTCAAGGCTTTTGTCTTTTTTCCGAAGCTCTGCTGATTTTGCTTTCAAAGGAATATGAAGTTTTTAAATTGGTCACTGAGCGCTTTTGGAAAATGTTTTCCCCAAAGAAGGAACCTCACAGGGAACCAACCTGACCTCATGGGACACTCGCTGCTGGGTGCGTCCGAGTCTCAGCGCTCGAGCTCCCTGGAATCGTTGTCCTCTGAGGACGCGGAAGATCGATTTATATTTTGGCTTTTCACCGGACTGATACAGATTGGCGGAGGTATCACTCTGGTGTATCAGAAGATTGGGAAAAGCCGTGGGAGGCATCATTGGCTGCCCGGCCGAACACGGATCTAAAGAAAGACCCTGGAGGTGCTGACTGTGCGGACATCAGGATGACATCAGCGGTTTGGCTCGGTTCGATGGACTAAATAGTAACATCTTAGCCACGCCGAGGAAGGACGAAGACGTACGGACAACATCAGGAAGCGAGTGACCGTTGCTGGCTCTGACGGTTGGACTTTTTCTGCAGGTTACAGGAGATGTCCACACTTCTCCACATTGTCAGAGTGATTGCCCTCAGTGACTGTCATGATTGATTATGATTCTGAAATTAACCCATGAATCTGAAATTGTTTTATTGAAATTTACTGAAATTGTCTTGACTTCCTGTTTGATCACTTCCTGTTGCACGCTGTGTTTGTAGCTTCGCTGCTAAGCTGAGATCGTTACTAAAATAATCAGTACTCTGCATTAATTACTCGGCGTAATCATCTAATCGGCGATCTTAGATCCACAACTTTTCTTTCAACTCCCGGAGTAAAGCCGCGGTTTCAACGAGTTTTCAGCGTCTTCGTACTCCGGAAAACTCTAAGGGTAAGATGTGTACGCCGGTGGCCGTAGCCTGCACCTCATGCTACATGTATAGTTTAGCTCTATCGGTTGGCGGCGAGGGATTTATTTGCGCTAAGTGCAGAGAGGTTTTAAGGCTAACCGATAGAATTGAGGAGTTAGAAACACTCATCCGGGCGTTAGAGAAGGACAGACAGCGTGAGAGTAGTGAGACGCTCCCGGATGCCGTTAGCATTAGCGCTGAGGCACATTCCTCGGTTCCGAGCGGAGAGGTCCAGCAGCAGGACAACTGGGTGACTGTGAGGCGGAATAGTCGCAATTCGAAGCGGCATCGCTCCTCCGTTCCGCTGTTAACTGCGAAGAGGCTTTCCCCGCTCAGAACAGCACCGTCTGAGACGCCTGCTGAAAGTGCATTGGTGATAGGAGACTCCATAGTGCGGAACGTGAGATTAGAGACACCAGCCAATACAGTTGTAATGTGTCATCCAGGAGCCAGAGTGTCTGATATCACATCGCGTCTGAAAGTGCTGGCTAATGCTAAACGTAAATATTCTAGGGTAGTTATTCACGCCGGCACTAACGATGTCCGACTTCGCCAGTCCGAGATCACCAAAACTAATATTAAAGAGGTGCTTGAAGCTGCCAAAAAGATATCAGACAAAGTAATTTACTCTGGCCCCCTCCCCGCTTACCGGGGTGATGAGACTCACAGTAGACTGTGGGCGCTCCATGGCTGGGCGTCTGAGTGGTGTCCTTCGAATGGCATAGGTTTTATAGACAATTGGAGATCCTTTCGGGGAAGACCTGACCTGTTAAAGCCCGACGGCCTCCATCCCTCGTGGAAGGGGGCCGCTCGTTTATCTTATAATATAGCCTATAGTTTAGCGTCTAGATCGTGACTCGCCACCATTGCCCAGGTCAGAGAGCAGGCGGCATCACTTAACCAGCCGCCTGCGTACTGCTCACAGTCACCCAGTGCATTTAGTGCATCTAGATACAATCCTAACAATAATAATAAAAATAATAATAATATTATCAGCTCTATTAAAACCAATAACAACAACAATATCGATAATAAAAATGCTAAAAGTAATAACAGACACAACATAGAAACGGTATCACAATCTCATAAGCCTAGCCATAGAAACCGGTCATTAGACAAAGAAAAAATGGTGCTTAATCATATTAAACAGACCAAGACTTATACAAACAAATATTTAAAGCTAGGTCTCTTAAACATTAGATCCTTAGCACAAAAATCTCTTATCATAAACGAAATGATTTTGGATAATAAGCTTGATGTTTTAGCGCTCACAGAGACATGGCTAAAGCCAGACACCTACACTAGCCTAAATGAATCAACTCCACCTAATTTCTCTTACGAACATGAGGCACGATTAACCTCCAGAGGTGGAGGCGTCGCTACCATCTATAATAATAATTTCAAGATGAATAGGAAATCAAACTTTAAATTCTGCTCTTTTGAACTGTTAGTACTACATATGGAGCCAGATATAAATCGGGAATCAATACTTATTGTGACAGTGTACAGACCGCCAAAGCACAATACTGACTTTTTAAATGAATTTGGGCAACTACTAGCAGAACTCATCATTAGAGCAGATAAAGTGATTATACTCGGCGACTTCAACATTCACCTAGATAATGTTAGTGACTCTCTAACTCGCTCTTTTTATGATATTCTAAATTCCACCGGCTTTAAGCAAAACGTTATTGGCTCCACTCATAAGTTTAACCATACATTAGATTTGATTCTTTCATACGGTATCGTAGTTCATGATGTAGATATTGTTTCGGTGAGTGACTGCATTTCTGATCACTCTCTAGTTTCCTGCTTAATAAATATAGACATCCCAGCTGTGATCTCACCGCAATATCGCTCTTGTAGACTCATTAATTCCAGCACAAAAGATAATTTTATGAAACGTCTTCCTGATCTTACCATTTATACCCCTGAAAGAACAGAAGAGCTTGAGAATTTGACTGCAACCTTAAATCTAACTTTGTCAAGTACCCTTGACTCTATTGCCCCTCTTAGGGAAAAGAGACTAAACACAAAAAACAAAGTGTTATGGTACACTAATGACCTAAAAGCCTTAAAATTATCAAGTAGAAAGTTAGAAAGGAAATGGAGAAAAACTAAACTTGACGTTTTTCGCAGTGCCTGGAATGACAGTATAATCGCATATAAACAGGCCCTAATATCCACACGATCTACATATTTTAGTAAACTTATCTCTGCAAATCAAAATAATCCTCGTTATCTGTTTAAAACCGTAGCTCAGTTAACAAAGAAAAAGGGCACAGTAGACTCCGCAATCCCCCCACAGCTCACTAGTGTCGACTTTATCAACTTCTTTAATGACAAAATTACTAATATCAGAATGAAAATTGTATCCACAAATACTAGCCCTCAACTGGTTATACCGGAAATAAACCCACCCGCTGTCAAGCTTAGCACTTTCAAACAGGTCAGCCCTGATGAGCTCACTGAGATTATAGCTAAGACCAAGACGACCTCCTGCTTACTTGACCCTATACCAACTTTTTTACTTAAAGAAGTCCTACCATTAGTTAACGAACCAATCTTGAATATTATAAATTCGTCACTAGTTCTTGGTCACGTGCCACAAGCGTTCAAACAGGCCGTCATAAAACCGCTTATTAAGAAGCCACATCTTGATGCCGACGTGATTGCTAATTATAGACCAATTTCAAACCTTCCCTTTATATCTAAAATTCTTGAAAAAGTTATTTCGGGACAACTCTGTAAATTTTTGGAACAGAACGACAGATTTGAAAAATTTCAATCCGGCTTTAGATCGCACCACAGCACAGAAACGGCACTAATCCGAGTCACCAACGATCTTCTAATGGCATCAGATAAAGGGAACGTCTCACTCTTAGTTTTGTTAGATCTTAGTGCTGCTTTCGACACTGTTGACCATGATATTTTAATACATAGACTTGATCATTACGTTGGTATTTCTGGACACGCGTTAGAATGGTTTAGGTCCTATCTGTCTGATCGCTCTCATTTCGTCCATGTAAATGGAGTCTCTTCACCCAGATTTAGTGTTAAATATGGAGTTCCACAAGGCTCAGTGCTCGGCCCAATCCTGTTTGCACTTTATATGCTTCCACTAGGGGACATAATCAGAAAGCATGGTCATAGCTTTCACTGTTACGCAGATGACACACAAATTTATATCTCGGCACGGCCTAATGAAATCTCAAAATTTGCAAATATATTAGATTGCTTCAGCGACATTAGTGATTGGATGACAAGTAATTTTCTCATGCTGAACTCAGACAAAACCGAATTATTACTTGTTGACTCAAACTTAAAGTCTGATGCACCCGAATACAGTATGAATCTTAATGGGCTTGAAATCTCATCCTCACCTAAAGTGAAAAGCTTAGGTGTCATTTTAGATAGCAAACTCTCTTTTGAAAGTCACGTGCACAACGTCTGTAAAACTGCCTTTTTTCACCTCAGGAATATCTCAAAGCTGCGTCACATGCTCTCCCGACCGGATGCAGAAAAACTGATACATGCGTTTATGACATCACGGTTAGATTACTGTAATGGTCTTCTGGGAGGTTCTCCTGCTAAACTAATAGATAAACTTCAGTTGGTTCAGAATGCAGCTGCTAGATTACTAACCAGAACAAAAAAATTTAGCCATATTAGTCCAGTGTTAATGTCGCTACACTGGTTACCTGTTAAATATCGCATCCAGTTTAAAATTCTCTTAATCACTTATAAAGCACTAAACGGTTTAGCTCCTCTATATCTCAGTGAGCTCATCACTTACTACGAGCCTACACGACTGCTGCGCTCTCAAAACTCCGGCCAGCTTATAATACCGCGAATCTCTAAAATCTACCAGGGAGGAAGATCCTTTTCATACTTAGCACCCAAACTATGGAATGCTCTGCCGAGTCCAATTCGAGACTCAGAATCAGTGAGTCAATTTAAGTCTAGACTGAAGACGCATCTCTTCAACGAAGCATATATTGACCTGTTATTATAACTTACAGAAAATATTAATATATCGTATAGAAAGGCTGCCTAGTTAGTGCTCGGAACCGAATTACACCTGCACCTTCAGAAAAATTGTCAAAATCTATAGTACTTGAATTTTTCTAATTGCCTTGTATTTTTTTTTTTTTTTTTTTCTCCCCTCCTCTCCTGAGCGCCAAGTGTCGTACGACCGGAATCTCCTAGAGCTTCGGAATCATCGGTGGTGCTTCCTCGACCTCTGTGGACCTGATGACGCTGTTGGCTTGGAGCAGTGGAGCCGCCTCTTTCCCCATTGAGGAGGGAAACATCGTTCCAGAATCATCATTAAAAATGACGCGGAACAACCAACGCACTGATTGTGTAGTGTTAGAATGCCGGAGGAGACTGGCACCAGTGAGCCGGGTTCTCCCCAGGGTTTTTCCTCGTTAAAGAGGTTTTTTTACCTGGCCACTGTTGCGTATGTGCTTGCTCGCTGGTCTTTGTCTTTGTCTTGTCATAACCGCAGCCACTTAGTCAACACCAACAATCCAGACGACAAATTGAATAAAAAGCATCATTTCCTTTACATATTTACATGTGCGCTTTGAGACAGTTAAAACTGTGAAAAGCGCCTTACAAATACTCATTATTATTATTATTATTATTATTATTATTGGCTTTGAATTGTCTGTAATCCACCCCCCCACCCCCACCCCAACCGTGGCTGGAGAACGCAGGATCAGCTCGGGCTTCTCTTCCAAG
Source organism: Paedocypris micromegethes (assembly GCA_028031935.1). Taxonomy (NCBI): domain Eukaryota; kingdom Metazoa; phylum Chordata; class Actinopteri; order Cypriniformes; genus Paedocypris; species Paedocypris micromegethes. Next base: position 20,821,463 of record CM051493.1, read on the forward strand.
GCCATCCTGACAGTCTGTTATGTCTGTTGGGAGACTGACTGCAACATTTAACAAATACTGATAAGTGCACTCACACGGCTGCTCACATCTTTCCCTTTTCTGTCAAATTCCTCGTGTGTCTCAAGAAAAAGTTTCCAGCGCACGTGACCTGTGCGTAACATAGTCAAATGTAACCTTGTATGTCTGCGACTGTTTGTTTGTCTGTAACGCTCTGCAAATGCTAATTTTTCTCAAAGAGACATTGGTGGCGCGCGAATGCGCAGCGGCTCTCTCTCGTAATATCGTTACAATGTTGTACCCCAATGCTGTAATGACAATAAACTTCATTCCATTCCATTCCATTCCATTAGTATAGAAGACTATACTCCACCTTTTGCAGCCCACCACTGTCGGTAGTATAACCTTGAAATCAGAGTAGCATCAAATAAGTTTTTTGAAAAAGAAAGTAAAAGTCGGCCTGTTCCAGAACTAGGGATTGGAAACATCTCTGTCCATTGTTCATCATTGAAGGGTCAAAGATTGAGGAGTTTGAGGAGAAATATGAAAATGCAGAATCAATGGCCAGGAAAAGCAGCGTCTTGGAAAAATTGGAGAAGGGTAGAGGTGGTGAGATGTGTCTATTGTTTTGTTTGTTTGTTTGTTTGTTTTTGTTCTGCCATTTTGGAATTTTGAGGTGTTAAATTTAATTTCTATATTAGACAATTAAAGAGGGTTTCTTGCTTTTCACATTTCTTTGTGTTTTTTGAGCCTAAATTTAGTACGAGTAAAACACTTGCAAACACTTTAAAACAGCATATTTTACGACTTTTACTAAAGTCCTCTTTGTCTGTGGAGGACAACTTCCATGCTAAGAGATTTTAGATTTTAGCAGTGGTTTAGAGGTTAGGAAATTGTACTGTATGTGAACTCTTTTTTGAAAGCTACGTCGAGAATGTATGTAGAACCATTTCACCTCAGGAAAATCGATGCGTCATGTGCTCTCTAGGCCAGATGCAGAAAGACTCATACTTTCAAGCTTTCATGACCTCGAGGTTAGATTACTGCAATGGTCTTCTGGGAGGTTCTCCTGCCCAACTAGTAGATAAACTTCAGATAGTTTAGAAAGCAGCTGCTAGATTACTCACTAGAACAAAAGCTCTGCATGACCATATCAGCCCAGTGTACCTGCAAAAAACCGCATTCATTCTAAAATAATTGTAATCACTTTTAAACCCCTAAATGCTCCTCTATCTTTAAGCGAGCTTATCTCGTGTTACAGGCCGACGCAACAGCTGCACTCACAAAACTCTGGCCAGCTTATAATACCTCAAATTTCCAAAACATATACAAGAGGAAGATCTTTTGCATACTTGGCGCTCTGGAATGTTCTGACCAGCACAAAAGAGATTCAGACACATTTCAATTATTCATACACATATAGCTGTGGTAAATAACTATAGCATGTGCCTAACTTAATATTATAATAAATAAAAGCTGTTGAATGATATGCACCATAGTGTCAAAAATACTTCATCAAAAGTATAACTATTCATGTTTGCTGATAGCTTCTCTTTTCTCTGTTTTCACTCCTTTTCTGTTTTACCTCTTCTTTCTGTTTTCACTTACATCTCAGTTCAGACGAGTATCGATGCCAACAGGATGGAGATGATGCCATTCTGCTACGTATTTGATCTTGTAGAAGCATTAGATGATCTTCACCCCTGGCTCTACTGGCATTGTGGAGCGTCAGATGTGTTTTTTTTCTGGAGCGCTGGCTCTTCTGGTGTGTGATGTCACTTCCCAGGATCATTGGGAAGATATAGTATCGCTGCATCTTTGTAAAAGGGATGGACTCCTCCTTCACCACTCAGCAGAGAGACATTGTTCCAGAACCATCATCACAAAGGCTTTGTAAAGTTAGAGTTCCCGAGGAGTCTGGGACCAGTGTGTCTGGTTCTACCTAGGGTTATCCATCAGAGTTTTGCTTTCCACTGTTGTGTCTGTTGCTTGCTTACTGGTCACTTTTTACATTTTTACTTTTACAGTCAATTAGCAGACACATTCATCCAAAGCAACTTACATTTCATGACAATTGTTACAAAATTAACAAATGCCTCCGTTCCCTGGGAATCGAACCCATGATCTGGTGTTTGAAACAAGTAGCTAGACTATAATGTAAATAGTAACTAGACACTAGCATGTTATATTCTGAAGAATTTCAAGTCAAATGTGTCCATGACAATTTGAATCCCGAGGTTCATCCAGGTCAACATTTAGGTCTTTGAACGCTCAATGTCATCATCAGGTAAGTGGGACAGAAGCATGTCAAGCTCATCGTAGAGGGTTCCCAGCAGGCCGGTTAGTCAATAGATCAGTTATGTCAGCTTGTTGAAGAGTTTCCCAGAATCCCAGGTATCTGCACTGAGGAGCTTAGGTGCACTTCACGTCCCGACAGTTGTGGAGTGTAAAGTAAAGTGAGTGAGTTTATCAATACAGCCACTAGAGACAATATCAAAATTTTGCTCTGCATTTAACCCTAGTTAACCCTAAGTTACACACATTGAAGTGAGCATGTACAAACCCTGAGCAGTGGGCAGCCTCTTGCAGTATAAACCAGGGGGGGGGGTTGTTGCTCAAAGACATTCAATCGTAGAACAAGCCGTACCGGAATTCAAATTTAAAATGCTTGGATGGGAGATCCAGGTCTCGACTACTGGAGCACAACTGAGCATGGATATGTTGTCAATTGCATTTTTCTTGTGTTCTTGTATCTTGTGCTATATTTAAATAGTTTCTTGCCTTCTATATTTTGGGCCATATTTTATTAAATTGCAGTTATTTATAATGGTTATTCAGTGTGTATATTTTACCATTATTTCATCTTTCGTTTTGCACCAAACGTATCAGGAAAACTAATTTCACTGTAACCCTGTGATACAATGACAATAAAGGCATTATATTCTATTCTATGTAGTAATATAATGTGAAAGAGTTTAAACATATACACTACATTCTCTGTATACATTATGCATTTAGTAATAGCAGCCGTTACAAATGACGCATGCAATAAACAAATAGATAAATAACTAATATGTAGCTGGTGTTTGGAATACTATTTAATAAACGTGTCAGTTTTTCCAACAATTAAATATTATTTACATAATCACTGTTTTCCATTTTGAGGGTGTGACCGACTTTTTCTTTTTTTTTTTATTTCTAGCAAAACACATACAATTCCGAGCTGTGGAAATAGCCATGGATAGTGCAGCATAATGTCACATTCTCAAAAAAAGCTTTCAAGCTGTTCAGTAAATCACCTCACAAGAAAGCAAGTTTTCTCAAGTATGTGCCCGTTGCTTTTTCAGAGAATTCTCGCTAAGACGTGATTTCGCATTACTCATTCACCCCTGTTCTCGCTTCCTCTGCGATTTCATTTTTCAAGCATTCAAATCTGGTGTCGAATCCGAAGGACTTCTGCAAATTGCCTCCTAATCAGAGTAATTGATTTTTATTAGCAGACGCCTTCTGAAGCGGCCCGCTGTTTTACCGACGCCCCTGGAGAGAACAGGTGAGCGCTCTAGCAGAAAGGTTAACAGCCACTGCGGACGCTTTGCTCTATACTCTACTCATACTTTTCTCTTTTTCTGGCCACTGGCTAATGCATAATGGAGGCACCTTGACCCCATAAAGCAGCCGTGGCGTTCTCTGTTCTCTCAGAGGTGCACTTCAACATGTCACACTTGATCTACAGTTTAATTCAATGCTGGAACATGCAATTTCTGTCTCCTTGTCTTTGGCCGCCGTGCGCTGTTCTTCTCAAAGACAATCACAGGCTCCTCACAGCAGTCTGGACCAGACAAACAAATGTGAATCAGGTCTGTAGTGTATCTACGCAATAACCTTATTATGCCTATCTATCTATCTATCTATCTATCTATCTATCTATCTATCTATCTATCTATCTATCTATCTATCTATCTATCTATCTATCTATCTATCTATCCATCCATCCATCCATCTATCTTTCTATCTATCATTCTATCAGTCTTTCTGTCTGTCTGTTTGTCGGGTCTGTCTGTCTTTTTTTCTTCATATCTATCTATCTATCTATCTATCTATCTATCTATCTATCTATCTATCTATCTATCTATCTATCTATCTATCTATCTATCTATCTAT
>CM051493.1:20825629-20853928 GCA_028031935.1 Paedocypris micromegethes
TCCATCCATCCATCCATCCATCCATCCATCCATCCATCCATCCATCCATCCATCCACCCCCCCTCTCTCTCCTCATGAATATATATGCTATTTATACACGACTTAGACGCCCTCTGCGGCAAAAGCTGCCTTTTATAGCCTGGTAAAATACACATTTTAAAACTCATCGCGCTGTTATAATTTCAAGATGACCAAGTTGTATCAAAAGAATTGTATTAATTACACTTTGACTAAGATTTAAAAACGACAAATAATCATTGTTTTTTTTCTTGTGTACGCTTTAAGACTTCATATTTGGTCAGGCATAGAAACGAGGTACTACCTACTAACCGTTCGAAGGACCGGTTGTATGCGTCCAAACATGGCATCTCAAGAAAGAGAAACAGAAGCCGGTACTGGTATAACGTTCACTTTTTGTTCACAATTGTTTTTAGCATCAAACGTGTTTGTATTGTATTGCCGTTGGCGTGTTTTTTATCCCGCATTTTGAATCTTTATTTCTGTCTCAAGCTGTTTAGATTCCTCACCAACCGCCTGAGCGCTGAAATAATTCATAAATAATAGCTAATGTATATAAATCCCTCGTGTGTTATCACTAATTATCCGATAATTGTATGTTATGTTTAAAGGGCTGTAATTTACCAGATATGTTTTTTTTCCTCATCTTTATAATTCTTAAAACTGTATCATGTGGACAATGCATCATTACATTCGCATTAACATGCGCTTTGCTCTTTACTATTTAACTCTTTGTTTATTTGACCTTGTTCTCACTTTTGTACATGTATTTAAAATTTCTCAGTATTAGTAAAACGGGTTTATTACGGTTCAGGAAGTTCATCGGAACCCGGAACTGCCGTTGGAAGACGCTGATTGATTGGATAATGCAAATGTTAAAATCCACGCTGAGCGATCTGATTGGCTCACTGACAGGTCGCGTTGTTCACACACAAGTACAAACTATGTGAAGGACATTACGAGCACAAACAAAGCTAGTGACATATGAGCTGGATGAACGGTGTAGTGTAAAAACTACTGTTTGAAAGCTTTATGTGGAGCTTTCGGAAGTAGAATAAACAAGAACGTTTAAAGAGTTTTGTTTCACTTTCTTTTTCAAATTAAACTGCCAAACGAAAAGACACGATCATGTACCACATGCAGAATCGATATGTTTCTGTTTCACCAGGCTGGTTTGGAAAGATGTGGACGCTGTTTGCTGCTCTGCTGATTTTGTGTGTCGCTGCTGTGGATGGAGATTCGAAAGCTGTAACAACAACACTGACGACTAAATGGCCATCCACACCTCTGCTGCTGGAGGCCAGGTCAGACACACACACTTCTGACAATGCATATACAGATGAATGCAATCTGATAATACCTATACATTTTGTTACAGTGAATTTCTTGCTGAAGAGAGTCAAGACAAGTTTTGGGATTTTGTGGAAGCCAGTGGAAATTTCGAGAAGGATCATGATGGTAAGATTTCATCCAAATTTCTTGTGCATTTTGTAATTGTTCTGAGAGGATCTGTCCTATGTTTTTAGTCTGATCTGAATTTAATTCCTTACCCAGACACACATCACAAATTCTGAGCACTTTACTCACGCACACACAGTCAGGCTAAATAGTCATGCACACGTTTAAGAGTTCCATTAAAGCCCATACTATGGTGTTTAATTTAACTTCTAAACAGTTCAACTTAACTTGCGCCATTCTACAATTGCGAGTCTCTGTCTTTTTAAGATGACTCGAGCAATGCTTTCACTGTAGCGTCTGATTTAATAACAATGGATGAATTGGTTTTAGCTTCAATATATACATTTTCCACATTTAACTTGCATTACCTCCACACTGCAGATATTTTAGATGATGCGGCCCCATGTGTCAAAATGTGTTAAAAATGTAACAAAACCGTTCTACTGAGTAATTGCAGATCTTTTAAAATCAAGTATAATGGACCTGATCCTGAAACCATCTTTAGAACATATGTTTTTAAGTCAACTCCACCATGAATCTGCTTAACACTATGCGTTGTTTGGCGATGTGTGATTTATTTCAGGCACAGACTTGTCCTACTATGAACTGATCCTGAAAAGGGCCAGTGCATTACTAAACCCAGTCCTGCTGAATTTACTCAAGTTCTCCTTATCGCTAAGGACCTACTCGTCCACTGTACAGTCCTTTCAGCAGGTCAGTGGCATCTAGACTGTTACTGCACAGCATGTAACACAGATTTGTAAAATGTGACTTAGTTAATGTTGTGTGTGTGTGTGTGTGTGTAGATTGCTTCTAATGAGCCTCCTCCAAATGGATGTAAAGCTTTTTTCAACATACACGGACAGTTGTCCTGTGACACAGAAAGATTCAAAGTCCTGCTTGATACAGCTTTCGAAAGGTGAGTAAAGCAAACAAACCGTATTTTCCATATCACATGACAACTTTTTCTCCAAACTGTCATCTTTGCTTTGTTAACGATTCAACGGTTAATTTCTATTGGTGCTTTCAGATATAGTTAGTTTTAAGCGAACCGAACCCGGTTCGTTTAAAGTGAGTCCCTGTGATCCCTGTCCTTTTGCTGTTCACAACCTAGTGGACTCAGAAGAGAACCCAGTTCTTTTTTTCTGTCCTCTTCAGCAGTGAAGAGATCCCAGACCCTTTCTTGTTCACACAAGAATCTGTTAATTTCGCGACCTCTCCTGTGATGCATTTTATCCCTTCATATCACAGCATTTTTTGTGAGATCAAAGGAAAGACTTTAATGTATTAGGTGGAGTAGAGTTGTCGTTTAATGCAATTGTCTTTCAAAATATTAATACATTGGGTCACACAACTCCGTGACTTGCCATTATTAAAAGGGTTTTTCTCCCCCTTAATTATTACGCCGATGTAATAACGCGTGGCGAATCGAACCACGAAGTGGAGCGAGATATCTTCACACATGTCACAAAGTAATCGAAACACAAACGACGTCTCAAACGAATCGCACAGACCACCTCTGGAGGAGGGCCAGGCACGGTTCGTTTTTGGGGCCGTTTCGGGGGGTCTGAGATCGCTTGGTGTGTTCACATATACGCGCTGAACCAACCCGAATGTGTTTGAAAGGGTTAAGCGAGCTAGGTGTGAAAGCACTCTATGATTTTATGTACAAAAGAGCTTCATGCTGTCAAACCATTTTGATTATCATGGAAGCGAGAAGCCTTTGCTTTTGTTTCTAGGCAGAACTTGTCAGTAGGGAGTGTGTGTGATTTCTCTCTTCATCTCTTCTTTTTGTCTAAAATAGATAAAACTATTATCAGTTCGTGTTTATAGATTATAAACTCAACTGAATATATGTGTATAAACTGAGTCTGCCAAAATGGCCTTCAATGACCATAGCGAAATTGTTCTCCGCATAGGGCTGGGCAATATTAACATGTCACTAGATTGATGTAAATTTAAGTTCTTAAATTAAGAAACGCGAGTGTGTTTAACCCTTTCAGGTGTCAGGCAGGACCTGACGCATGTAACACTGTTTCTAGCTGAACAGAAAAGTTGCTCTGATGAGGAGCTACAATTTGGACGTGTTACCGTATGGCTTCAGAACCATCTGACGTATCTCTGACGTATCTGACGTATTCTGCTATCCTTCCTGAAGACAAAATATGTCCAAACAATGAAGAATGCATTTTTTGATATTAGCTGCTCTTGTAGGCTATACATGAGTGGAGCAGGGTCATATGACTCCTTGTGTTCTTTTTAGGGAAAGCGTTCCTAAACGGACAATAGCCTTAAGCTGTAGCATCGGTAGCTGTAGTGGATCTCACCGGACTGGAATCCTGCATTTATACGATTCTGCTAAACTCTCTGATCTCCTACGAGCAGTCTCTCTGTCAGATTGTGTGTTGGAGTCTGCAATCATTTAAATATTTCAATTCATTTAAATATACAAAATAATCATTGTTTGAAAAGTATTTCAAAAGTGCTTTTGTACTGTACCTTGGAATGTTTATTTTTGAAGTGTTTAATAATTTTTGTTTGATTTATATAAATACGATTTAGAATTTATTAATTAATTTATTTTTCTTTTCTTTACAACATCTGCATTACATTTTATTGTTCATTCCATTTATTTAAAATGAAATAATGTAATAAATAGAGGAATATGTGCTATTATCTGTTTGTCAACCCGATTTTCAGGGTTAAATATTTAAAATAGAAAAAAGATCACAATTATTTCTGGATATTTTATTAAGCAAAAAAATGTGATTCTCATTTTATACAGAATCGTGCAGCTCTTATTTACAGCCCTGATACAAATGTATGTGTCATTGTACAAACATATCTTTTGTGTGTGTAGGGATGTTAGCAACTCTAGAATTTCAATTTTACATGAACATAAACTGAATTACTTCTCTTCTAGACTTCAGAGGGAAAAATCAGAATGCCTCTTGAGTTCTTCAAATGTATTTTATATCACAAATTATTTAATGTCATGAATTGAATTAAACAAATTAAGGCTTGGGCATTTTGGTTGTTTTTTCTGTAGCTTTTTCAGACCTGGGGAATGTCCAGTATGTGCTGTTTCTGTGCTCGCTTCTATTTATCTGGCAACCACACACATTGCATAAATCTCTAAGTTCGCTGTTAATTCGAATGTTCTCTTGATTTTGTCTTTCAGGCCCAAGCCATACCTGTTCAAAGGTGATCACAAATTCTCTTCATCCAATCCCGACGCCCCAGTGGTGATTCTTTATGCTGAGATTGGCTCTAAGGAATTCTCCAGATTTCATCAGTTAATGCTCGCCAAAGCCAACAATGGCCAGATAATTTACGTGTTGCGCCATTATATTCAGGTATAATTATGCATGAAATTATGCTTTATGCCAGATTCTGCATCTAAACACCATCTACAAATATTATACCTTCTCTGCATGTAGAACCCCAGCCAGAGTAAAGTGCATCTCTCTGGTTATGGAGTGGAGCTTGCCATCAAAAACCAAGAGTACAAGGCCAAAGACGACACTCAGGTTCAAGGTATGGCAATAGCATCTCATGCAGTAGTGAATAAAAAGTTAAATAACTGGCATCTACTCTTTCCATCTATTACAGCCGGAGCTGATGCCAATGCCACTGTAATCGGTGAAAACGATGCTGTTGATGAAGTCCAAGGTTTTCTGTTTGGCAAACTAAAGTAAATGGAAAATTATTATCTAAATGTTTCTTCTTTTGGGAAGCAACTATTTATGTATTATAACTTACTAATTGTACTAACTTTTAATATAATTTTTTTTCCACAGAACCATTTATCCCGAGCTGAAAGAGCAGCTAAAGGAGCTCCGGAAACACCTGATAGAAAGTACCAATGACATGGCTCCGCTTAAAGTCTGGCAGATGCAAGGTTGGTTCGTTTTAGTCCAGTGATTTAAACCAATTTATTGGATAAAGCCATCAGCAGTAAATAATAAACCACTGTATTTTTCATAGTCATGGTGGTTTTAATTGCGTTCTTGTCAGAGCATGAGAGACATGCCATGGCTGTAGGTCTAATCTGCTGTAAAGCCATATTAATTTTGACTTTGGGAGTATTCAAGTACCCCAAGATTCATTCTGGTGTAATATGAACTGACTGTGTCTCTACGTTGGTAATTATCTGAGCTTCTGTCGGCCCTGTGTGGCTGTCAAACATAACGCCTTCAGACTCTGAGCTCATTACTGCTCTATCAAGGTAGAATCATAAGAGACTATTCACTTCCAGCAAAACCTCTGCGCAAATACACTTTGAGTTGAACAGGCCGTTCCCAATGGTGCTGAACTGTTGCTATAACACATCTAGTTTTCAATTATGAAAACACAATATACATGGAGCCTTGAGAGACATGGTCTGGTTGCTCTGAGATCGGAACGTCAGGTTTGGAATAACACGGCAACTGTTTGATGCGCTTCTGTCTCTTTCCCCTAAAGACCTTAGCTTTCAGACCGCCGCCCGTATCCTGGCAGCCCCCTCTGGAGACGCTCTGGATGTCATGAGGGATTTGAGCCAGAATTTCCCCACCAAAGCCAGGTGATCATTTACCTCTATGTTGGGAACCTTTCTCGTGTTCTTAAATCAGATATGCAAAAGCATATGCAAATGTTGTGGTTTTAACCCTTATGTGGTGTTAGTATTTTTGTGCCTGAGCTAGTGTCCAGCAGACCCATAAACTATTTTCACTATTTTTACAAACTATTTTTACAAAACTATTTCAGTTAAAATACTTAACAGATGGTCACTTCATCCCAATTACTAGTCATATACACATTATTAATGTGTCATTTTCCCATTTAAAATGACATTTAAGTAACACTATCTTTGGCTTGTTCACATCAGCCTTTACAAAACATGAAAGGACAGAGTTTTACTGTGTGTGTGTGTGTGTGTGTGTGTGTGTGTGTGTGTTGCATATGTATTTCTTACACTTGCCGCATATATTCTGAGAGTATAAACACTCGCAGAAAGGGGGGGTACAGAGTAAAGGTGCACAGTACTATTTCCACACTTTTTTTAACCGCCGGTCCAATGGACCCTAAACACCTTGTATGTAATGTAAATGCGTAGGGTGAGTGTACAAAATGTTTATGAAAATGAGTTTAGATTTGTTATTCACAGTAAACGAGCCAAAGCCAATAAAATTCACGGTGAAAAAACAATTTATTGTTCCATTTTTCTTTTGATACAAACTGACAACGGGTCCCACAAACTCGAACACCACACAAGGGTTAATAGCTTTTGTCATTTATAGTCAACGTGATTGTCAATGTTTTTGTTTTTTTTTTTTTTTCAAAACTGGCAAAGAAAGCAGGAAAAAACTTCCCATAGAATTTTTTGGTGACATATAACTTTGGTTTTATTATAACTACGTTGTGCCTATTCATTTATCTTTAGTTTGATGCTAGAATTCTTTTTTTGCTCAGAACCCAGCCCAAGAAATTGCAGTGTTGAGGTTTTTTTTTTTTTTTTTTAAATAATAAAATGACTAGTAAACTTTTCTGATGAAAATATGATGCTTTTCTTGGCCCAGACAGCAGGCACAGCTGGGGCTTTTGGCAAATGCTCTGTTAATAGGCCTTCTCCTCTAAAATGCAATCTTTTTAGATCCTCGACATGATTGAGTTCAAGTCTCAGTCATGTAGCGGCCAACGCATTTAACTGCAGTTCTGACTCACTGGATCCAAAAGAGATTTATTTCCTTTTTAAAAGGCTATCAGTCGAATCTCGGTATCAGCGTCATTTCAGTGGAGCAGAGTTTGTATCTGTTTTTTTTGGAGTGACAAATGATTTCACATATTTTACTTATTTTGCATTAAAATGTGTTTTGCATTCATGTTTGTCATGTCAAATGTATGTCACAGTCGTGGAATGATAAGCTTTACAACTTTTTTGTTTCTTTTGTCAGGTCTTTAACAAAGACAGTGGTCAATTCAGAGATCCGTAAGGAGATTGAGGAAAATCAAAAGGTAAAAACATGATTTACGCTGGTAAGGCCGTGTAGGCGTAACGATTGTACTTGCAATGTCATTTTTCATTTGCTAGACTGAGATAATTGACCTGAGTAAAAGGCGAAGTCACGTCTTGGTTTAAGCTGCATAATTCAACAAGAAAAATCTAATTGTGATTCCTCGTCTTGCACAGAAAAGAAGAGCGATCAGTTGCAAACAGCTGTTCTGCTTATGTAAAGTTAATGGAATGAGAATCGTTTCTCTACGTCTGTCTGTTTTATCATTTTCTGGTTTACTGGAAACCAATAAATGCCTTTTGTTCCACAAAAAGGCACAAATATGAAAGTGCAACAGCTAGTGTGTGATATATGTGCTGGTCTTTATTGTTTAGTCATTTCCTGTCTGTGATTAAAGCCGTTTCATGCTTCCTGTAATGAGGAAGTGTTACGGCTCTCCTCATTTCTCACTGTAATTACACGCTGAAACCTGACGTAGTGACTCTTCAAGCTTCTGTAATGAGCTTCCAACGTCTAACGCCTGTGCTCTTTAGTAAATAACAACCAAAAGTGCAGCAGATAAAAAGAAATGTATAGACTGAAACTGTCCTGATGCTCTGAAAAGTCACATTCATTTGTTTTATTTTATATTGCAGCGTTAGATGTTGCAAATTGTTGGATAAGTTTTGTTTTTAGCATCTATTCTTTAACTGTTCTACTTAAGTGTCTGTTCTCCAAAAGATTATGTAGTTGTATATTTGTGTTATTTTGTGCTAAAATGCTTCAATATATACATTAGCACAATGAGACTGATTTGTAATGAACTTTTAAACATGTTTTTCTGGATGAAATCCACTGTTAAGCCACATGTTATAAACGCAGAGTGGACATGAACGTCATTGGTACATTGCAGTGATTACTATGAATCATCGTGAACACCGTATTAATAGAATCATCACACTGTGAATTGTTATAGTAGTAATTATGCCATTCAAAAGCTAATTCATGCTGTGTTTTTTAAGTATTTTAAGGGAACGTTAGGTCTCCAGCCTGGAGATTCAGCCCTATTTATTAATGGACTCCATATTGACCTGGACGTCCAGGACATATTTAGGTATGAAGCCGGATCTGAATGTGTTTGCCATGTTTTATCTGCTCATCAAAATCTTGTCCCGTTTGCAGTGTTTTCGACACATTGAGGAATGAAGCAAGAGTCATGGAGGGTTTGCGCAGTTTGCACGTGGACTCTCCATACATCCATGACATCCTCAAGCTCAGCGTACAGCCCTCCGATTCAGACTACGCCGTTGACATTCGCAACCCTGCGGTCCACGTAAGCCACATATTGCTGGTTTTGTATCAGATATCTGGAGAAAAAGAGCTGTGTGCAGTTTGTTTTTTTTTGTTCAGTGGATAAATAACCTGGAGACGGATGGCCGATATGGGTCGTGGCCCTCTAATGTGCAGGAGCTGTTGCGGCCGACCTTTCCAGGGGTCATTCGGCAGATACGGAAGAACTTCCACAACTTGGTCAGTGATGCCCTGAACCGCCATTTTCTTCTCGCTGCAAGCACTCGTGTCAAATTCTCGCTGCTTGTTTTGACAGGTAATGATTTTGGACCCTACGCATGAGAACACTGCTGAACTGGTCAGCGTGGCTGAGATGTTCTACAGCAACAACATTCCACTCAGGTCTGAAAATGGACCTGGCACAAAAACTGTTATTTCAAATGGAGCCAGAGCTTTATTGATTTTGATAAAAATACAGGTTTAATTTTAACAACAGTCAGTACTGATGCTCACTCAACCATTTCACTTCTCAGCCTTGGAAGAAACAATTCCATACACATGCGCTCAATACAAATATTCAAAACTACCATACAAATACAATTTATTTATTTGAGATTTTATGGAAAAATCAACAAGACTAAAGGTTATTTGCACGTTCAATGTCGAGTTATTTTAGTCTCAAATGCCATTTCACACTAATCTAAACGCAGAATTAAATCCTGTGGCTAAATGCAGAAACTTTATTTTAGCTATTTTTGCCTGGACAATTTTCTTTTTTAACTCACTCTTTTTCCAAATTTTTGAACATAAATAAACAATGGACTATTTTCTTTCTAATTCTGCATTAATTCATTATTTTAAATTAAACAGCATTAATTTAGATTAATCTAGATTAATTTCATGAATACAGTGAGATTAATATAATACAGTGAGCAAAAACCGATCTATGTCCACCTTTGTAATACCTCCACTAAGGCAAAAATACTTAATTTATGTTATAGAAATTAATTTAAAATCTAAATTTTAGATCACAGTTTGCTGACATTACCTTCTGTAATTAAAGGATTCTTTTATCTGAAGAAACTTGCTTTTCATTACAATTTTATTTTCCCCATTATAGCGTCACACTTTTTTTTGGATTTGATCCTAAATTGTAGAAAAAGAGACTGTTCAAAGATTTCATACAGATCTATGCACTGATGATATATCCTGAAAATAATGTGTGTGTGCAGGATAGGAATTGTGTTTGTGGTGAATGATTCGGAGGATGTTGATGGGATGCAGGATGCTGGAGTGGCTCTACTTCGGGCTTTCAACTACATCGCCGATGACGTGGACAACCAGATGGCGTTTGATGCTATCGTATCAGTAAGCTTACGTCACCGTAGTTAGCTGTCAATTCAATAAAGCTGTCTAGCTAATGTAAATTATATAAACTGCTATTGTGAGTCATGCTTGATGTAGGTTCCGTGTATAGATTTGATCTTTTAATTGAATTTAAACAGGCCTTTGTTCTTAACGCCTTGTGTTTTTCAGATGTTAAACCGAGTTCCCAGTGGAGGCAAGTTAAAGGTGGAGCATGTCGTGGGGGTTTTGGAAAAACGGTACCCATACATGGAGATCAGCAGCATCCTGGGCTCTGACTCTGCCTATGACAACAATAGAAAAGTGAGCACATTTTATTTTCATTACTTTACTTTCAAAGAACTTGTGTTTTTTAACATTTTAACACTATTTTTTTAAATAAACAAACATATTTTTTTATCTCTTTGTCGGACAATAAATGTCATAAATTTTGCTCATTTGGAACGTTAGTACCTCTGCATTAGCTAACTGACTTTGGTTGCTAACTGAACTATTCCTAAAACAATGTATATTTTCCATTTGTTCAATGTTTTGTTGTTTTTGTTGTTGTATCGCGTACGTACGTATCATCACCATATAAAAAGAAACCGTTCACATATTTATTAATTTACGTACAATTTATATATGTATAAATTTAAGGTATGCGCTTTTTTTTTAGTTTATATACTTTTTTTTTTTTTTTGGGATAAATTCAGTGACTACTCTCATTAATAACGTGTAAAATAGGTCCAATAAATATTTGAAACTCTGTACTAGAGAAAAAGAGGCGTCAGTTTCTCAGCTCTTTAAATTAAAAGATAATTTTGATTGACTCATTAAAATTACATAATAGTTAGGCACTATTTCAGAGCACAAACTGTTGCACAGAAAGAAGCCTTATGTCGAGTTAAAAAAATGACTCAAGTGTGACACATTTTTTGTCGAGTCATAACCTCCAGGAGTTCATCCCAACAGATGGTTGTTTTCTGTTTTGTGTTCAATGGCTAATTTCATGACTTGTTCGTTGACCAGTCGTTGAAAAGCATCAAATCAAAAATCAATCAAAAAAAAAAGTTTGATTTTTAAAGTCTGAATTCAGGACTGGTAGTTCTACGCGTGAAGGGCCTGAACATGAGCATTACACTGACTTTGATTTGCTACCTGAGCACCATAACTTAAGGCCACTGTACGAGGCGTGTGCGTGTCCGTGTGTGCATACACTTCCGTTTTGCACAGGTTGAATTCAGATCAGTGTAAATTTCTCCACTTTGGGGCAGTTGAGGGTTTAAAAAACCTCATTAACGTTGCAACTTTTGTTTCCACAGGAGGGAAAAGCCTACTATGATCAGACTGGTGTTGGTCCACTTCCTGTAGTGCTGTATAATGGGATGCCATTACAACGGGAGCAGTTAGACCCAGATGAATTAGAGACCGTCATCATGCACAAGATATTGGAAACCACCAGTGTTTTTCAACGCGCCGTCTACCTGGTGAGATTTGCTGACTTTTGTCTTGTTCAAATTACCCCATATCGAATTTTGTAGTTTTGCAGTTTTCCGTAGTTTATTTTTGGGCCAATTTTTTATATGTGCTTTTTTGAATTTTTATTGAAACAAATAAAACAAGTCAGTTAGTCAGGGGGTTCGCAGTTTAATTTCCAATAGTTTCACAGTTTTTTTTTTTATTAAAGTAAAAACCGGTATCATGCTGTCTAATTTTGCAATATTGTAAAAATTCCTTGATTTCTATATATTTAGCGTGTCGAACTCTGACAATTTAGCTAACAGATGTGTGCAGTCAAGCATAGAAACATCTTACACTTCTATATCTATATTTATTATTTTATTTGTCGTTTGTCTATCGTTGTCTGTTTGTATTTCTGTTGTGTTGCTTTATTGATGCAGCCAAAACTGGAAATAACTGAAATCAGTTTATGTATTCGTCTATTGTTGAACCAATGATGTAAAAAAAATAAAAAATAAAAACTGCCGGGGGAAAGCGAGATTTCTCATAAATCTGTCAATGTTAGTGACTTTATTTAGCTAGTCTAGCAGATGGTTTAAAATCACCATCTTTAACATTTGAACTAATTGGCATTTTAAATATAGTTATGTATTTTATCAATTCATTAAAAAATGTTGCAATTGCATCATTGCATCAAATTCAATTCTTAATTTATTTTCTGCTGTTAAATTGAAAATTTTGATATGTATATTGACAAAATATTGGAAAATACTGTATTGGGAGAGTCATTGTCATGAGATTTATACCCCATAAATACATTACATCCATTACAGGAATTAGTTTTATGTAGAAAGTTTAGGAGCGCCTACTATATTTACTTTCACATACTGTAATTTTGTAAGAACCGTGCTTGAACTTTGCTCTTCGGTTTCAGGGTGAGCTGAACAGTGATCACGACATGGTGGACTTCATCATGAATCAACCCAATGTGGTTCCTAGAATCAATTCCAGAATCCTCAGCACCAGCAGAAATTATCTGGATCTCTCTGCCACGAGTGAGTTCCCGTCCGATTTATATGACAATCATCTCAGAAAATGTGCTAGATTTACACAAGTCTCCCAGGCTCTCGGGAATGAATGCAGCTTCATTGTGAATTCTCTGCTAAATGTCTTGTTTGTACTTGAAAGCTCATTTATTTACAATGGCGTATAAACGCAAGAGAGCGCGGCAGTGGTATTCATAAACCGCTTTGTTTTCACAAAGAATGTGCATTTTGATGGTTTTGGAATGGCATATTTGCTGCCTTTCATGAAGCTGGGAAAGAGACTCATTCAATCTGAAGTCAAATGGCTTTCACTGTTCGAAAACAATCAGATTGACTAGGATTCGATTATCAGAGTGAATGCATCTCTCACTTAGGGTGTGGGGGTGGGGGGTATTCCTAATGCTTCCTCCGCTAAGACCCACCTCGGTGTGTTTATTTTTTTTTGTCCCCAGACAATCATTTCATAGACGAATATGCACGTTTTGTCTTCCTGGATACTAAAGACAAGAGCGCTGCAGTGGCCAACAGCATGAACTACATGACAAAGAAAGGTGAGTCTAATTTTGATCTTTGTAACAATTAAATTAAGACAATTTAGTTGTCCATCTGCTTTGTGGTCATAAATTAAATGGCTTTGTTTTTGTGTGTGTGTGTGTGTGTGTGTGTGTACAGGTATATAAAATAAACGTTGAGTATTACTGTTCATATCAGTCATGCAAAGCCTATTGGCCAAAGTTGAATGTATATTATACTTTCCGACAGTTAAGTTATTATTAATATAATAAGATCTAATGTAGTTCCCTTTTATACTGGTTTTGTGATATTTTATTAAAAGAAATATGACCTCCTTTTAATTTTAAAACAAAATATTGATGCATTATTTCTTTTCAACCTAATTCAGTTGTATTCACAAAGCTCTCAGACTCTCTTCAGACTAGCAAAAATGACAGTCCTATGAGTAAGCCATGACTGACAATGACTAGGAAAAAAAATAAACCTAAACGGTACTTGGTGTTCAGGTTTTTTTTATACTATTTAAATGTATGATTTTAACAGTGAAAATATCCATACGTCTCACAATTTAACACGACACGCTTCTTAAAATCTCAGAAAGCCCAAAGCTTCGACATCCGGGTGAGGACAAAGTGACACATCGTGGACACGTTGATGTTGATGGTTTTTTAAATCTCAAATAGTGAATTTTCTGGATATTTTACAAGCTCCATTCCAATTATGCTAACACATTTCTCTACAAAACGATGAATAATTCATCGCAGATTGGCTGCAGCTATTTCACCGGGCAATTGGTGTGTGTGTGAATGTTGTGTGTCATGTAAGGTGACCTTGAGTGTCATGAAAGGCGCCAATAAATAAAAAATCGAATTAATTATTATTATTATTATTATTATTATTATTATTATTACAATAATTGATTGGAAATTGAAAAATAGGTGAACATCCAAACAAGGAGTTTAGTGAAGTAAAATATATGTTTGCCGATCATTTTAACTAAATCACTAAAATAAACAACTAAAATGGACAGCATGAACGGACGGGCACGTATTTTTACTCTAGATTTCTAAGATCATACATTATACTGTAAGATAAATATAAGATTAATTTATCACATGGCTAAAATATTGTTGTCATAAAAAAAAAATTACTTTGGCACAAGCTCATTTCCTCTGGAACTTTGTCATTGAATCCTGAAATTGTCAAAAGAAAATGTTCCGGTACATTTAGCAAACGCTAATAAAGGGTCATGAAGTCTGTTGACAACCGAGATTAGGATGACACCTCGAAAGAAGTAACAACGCTTCTGATTCTTTTTGTTTTTAGATGAGCATCCGATCTACATTTCTACTTGACATAAAATGTAGTGATGATGTAATGGCTTTGATTGTCACACCACAAACGTGTTTCTGAAATGGCTTTTCTGCACCTTCATAGATGCGACTCCTGTTTGTTTTTGCTCATTTTATCCATGTGAAGAAGTTTTCCAAGTCGTGCTATTGATTTAAGCACAGCTGTGCATTTGTCATGTGTCAGAACCGTCAGCACGTGATGGATGAGAGAGAATCTCTTTCTATCCTGTGGTCCCCTGTAATATCTTTCTTTTACAAACGTTTACAGATTTATATCTAGGTTGAAATTGCCTGTCTGTCTTTGTGTGCCGCTTGGGTACTTCAGATACATCTCACCTCTTTGATTTGTTGAAGTCTAATAGGAAAGAGGACGCTTTTGCTTCCCACCTTCACTCTTATCCCGCTCCCTAGATTGGTGGTGGAAACGGCACGTCTCATCTGTGAAATGTTCGTTCACTGCATCTGTTGTTTTTTTTTTTCTTTCTTTCTTTTTTGGCCTGGATTTCAGATGACGGCATCATTCGTCCTGTGACTTTCTGGGTAGTTGGAGATTTTGACCAGCCTTCAGGACGACAGCTATTGTATGATGCCATTCGGCACATGGTGGGAAAGATTCCTTTAAAGTGCAATGCAAAATATTATTATAAATTAAAATATATAAATTATTTAACGCCTGTCATTAATGTTTAAATTACCATGTAAGAATTAACTACACAACAATGTTGGCTGAAATAATGTTCATTTTTTTCAGACTTTTATCTTTTAAAATATAAAGGGTCCTACATTTTTGCAATAGTGCTCAAAGCTATTACATTTTTAACACTTAGATATTGTTTAGCTCTTATTAATGTATGCATTACACTTTAATATAATGTATTAGATTGTAAAAAATAATTGTGATAAATTTAATCCATGGGGAATAAGCGGTTTAGATGATTAATACCTCTAGCCAGATTTGCTTTTTTTTTAATATATATTTTTAATAAAGTTGCAGAGTAAATGAAACAAGTGATAAGGTGGAATTTGTGATATTTGAAGAGAAAGAAAAATATGTAAATGATTGCTGGAAATGATTGTTTGGCAAAATTGTACATTTTTCCGAGACTTACTCTATATATTTTTTTCGTCCACTTTTAGAAAACCAGTAACAATGTCCGGTTGGGCATGATCAACAATCCCACTGAGAGCCCATCTACTGAGAACAGCCAAATCACTCGCGCCGTCTGGGCGGCCATGCAGACACAAACCGCCAACAATGCTAAAAACTTCATTACTAAAATGGCTAAAGAGGAGACGGCCCAGGCTCTTCATGCAGGGGTGGACATAGCAGAGTTTGCAGTCGGGGTAAGATGAGCTCACACGTCTTTCTGTTGGACTTGTGATGCTGAGTGTTTTGTAGGCAACTTCATTGTTACTAACATGGCTGTGATTTTTAAGCGTCGTAATGTATTATTGAGCCAGTTTAGATTCATCCTACCACTGCAGAACGTTTGAATGATGAGATCCTCTGTCTGCTACAGGGCATGGATGTCCCTCTGTTCAAAAGTGCGTACGAGTCACCCAAAGTGGATTTTCTGCTGGCTCACTCGGCTTATTGTGGGGATGTCCTTAAACTGCAGAAAGGCCAGAGAGCTGTGATCAGTAATGGAAGGGTAAGTCAACCACTGTCGAGTCTGTCGTTTACGCTGTCACGCTTTCGTTCTTTCTTGCTCTCCCTCTCGCAACGCAGCGTGAGTCTGAATCCGTTGCATGAAGCAAACGTTTACAAACGGCTTTGATGGAAAATACTAAAGCAGAAAAAGCTCTGCGCGCGTCCCTTTGTCTTTCTTAATAGTCGTTCTACAGACACTAGACAGAGCTGCTGATCTATTAATTCAGCCTGTTACAACGCTTTCTGCGTTCAATTAGCAATGTCTCCATGTCGTCATTAAAAGTTGTAACGAAAAAAACGTGTTATACTGTATTAATGTGTTTAAATACATGTATGAAAATTCGGGCTGCACGATATACCGCAAAAATACCGCTATCGCGATATTAGGTATTGCGGAAGTTGCGATAAATTAAAAAAAAAAAAATGCCGTTTGCATCTGACCATTCGAAAGGACCATTCTGCCCGCCTCCCTAATAGACGTTATACTATTGGCTAGACCGGCAGAAGAGTGAACCTGAGCGAGCAATGCGCAGATGAGGAGAGGAGCGTGTTTAAAAGTTAACTGGGACGAACTTTTACCTAAAAAAGGCACTTCTGAAATCTGGCAGTAGTTTGGCTTCAGCAGAGAAGATGTGTCTCAAGCATCGGGACAGTGAAATTCGAGCAAAAGAGACAAAAGTGACAGTGCAGCAAAACCGTGGTCACGACGAGAGGAAACACAACTAACTTCTCTGAGACGCTCATCCGCTCGCGCGCATCGAGCAAAACTTAGATATGCGCGGTCATTATAAAGGAAAGACATTATATTATAAAGATATTATAAAGGAAAGATGACCTTGCAATATTTCTGTCTTATTTTGCGGCGCATCTCGTGGGCGTGATGACACCGGACGCACGTGACGGACACCCGCGTGCTAAAAACCTGCAGACCGTGAATGTTCCTGAAAAACCTGAAAAAGGATTTTATTCTAAAGTGTGTGTGTGTGCGTGCGTGTGTGCGTGCGTGTGTGTGTGTGCGTGTGTGCGCGCACGCAGGCATGTGTATGTGTGTCTCTGTGTGTGTGTGTATTTACTGCGGTTTCAAATCATAAGATGACACTCATTAAACCACACACAGCAAACATCTACAGTTGAGAACAAAACGATTAGCCCCCCAAAGTATTTCAAAAGTGCTTTTAAACAGAGCTAATAATTTTGTCCTCAACTGTACATAATACTGTACCTTGGAATGTTTATTTTTAAGTGTAATGGTCATTATTGAACATTACTTTTACATTACATTATGTGTTTATTTCAATGTATTTGCATTTGAAGTATTATAAATAATATTCGGTTGTTTTTATTGTTTTTTGACAACCTGATTTTCAGGATTGAATATTTAAAATAATAAAATATCAAGAAAGAATCAACACCTTTACAACAAAGGTGTCTAACAACAGACGATCGATCAAAGTTTTAAAAAAGCAACGCCGTGTGAAAAACATCGAACCGCCATTACAATCTCACAAATGCTGTCACACGCTTTTTAGTCAAAGACTGGAAGTTGGATGAGACAGGAAGTTATTCTTGCCCCATGAAGTTAATTCCAAGAGCTCTCCACAAACCCCAAGTATTAAACCCAAGCAATAGCTGGCTCTCTTAACTGTTGGTGGCTACTCTACGATCAGAAAGAGACTGTTGAAGTTTAACTAGCATGGAAGCCTTCACTCTCCAAGAGAAACATTAAAACAAGACAGTCGTTTGACACAGATGACGTTAACCACTAGGAATTCTGTTCTTAGGACAGTTGAGTCAAAATTTGAAATATTCGGACCAAAAACAGCATTGCAGGAAAAGAACCACATGCCAACTAAGAAGCGGTCAGCCTATCTTAAACTCAACCATTTATTAATTTTTGTAAAAGGGCTGGGTAGTTAATTGAAAAGTAATCAAAATATCGATATACGATATTGACAAACGGTATTCTGAACTTATCAATCATATTTTTCCAGGGTAATTATTTTAATTTCTCTCCATTGGGGAAAAAAAACACTACTGCGTGTGGAGTCATGTGACGTTACGCTGCTCTGTCACGTTATATTATTTTGTCGAACCGGGAGAGCTTAGACGCTGAGCACCAAGAGCAGTTGATACAAAAAATACAACAAAGTCTCCGTTGTTCACACACATTTTGGCTTCAAAAGGACGGCATGGAGCAAAATGAAGTCACATGTAGTAAAACTGTAAAGAACGACAAGTACTTTTATTATAAGAGAAGTGCTCATTTTATACTTTTAACAAGAAAAAATGTTAAATCATTCCGCCATATACAAAAATGTATATGGTCATTCCGTCACCCCCCCATGTTAACATGCTGGACGATTGCAAAATACAAAAATTTCACTTCACGTTGTTGAAAAATAGTCGTGGATGTGATAAATAAAATTTGAAATTTAAATAATTTGAAATTGTTAGATAACATGTTTTTATAACAACAACTTGAGGGCAAAAAACAATAATTTAAAAAATGAATGTTTAAAAAATAATTGTTGATTAATCGTAATTGTGTTAATATGTTAATCGAGATTTATATTTTAGGACAAATCGCTCAGTTAAAAAAGGCTTTGTTTGTGGCAGAGATTGATGTATTATTTTCCAAATTGTAGAAAGATAGATTGGAATACTTGTATGGATTGTCTGTTGTCGTTCATCATCGTCATCATCAACATCATCATTATTGTCATCATTATCTTTATTGCGGTTGCAGGTTATTGGTCCACTAGAGGAAGGGGAGATCTTTAACCAGGATGACTTTCTACTGCTGGAGAGTATAATTTTGAAGACTTCTGGAGAGCGAATCAAGGGTAAAATCCAGCAGCTGGGCATGGTAGAAGACAGGTAATCCCACCGCAAAACTCTTTCTGACTGATTTAGCGTGTTTGATTTTCATCTGATTGCTTTTGCAACCAGCAGCAAAGAAATCCAGAGCGCTTGAGAACTGATGATGTTGTCAGAGATGTGGATGGATTACAGTACCATCACTCATACCCTCTGCAGTAATTACTTCCTCCTAATGAAGTTTTTCAGCCTGTCGTGAAGATCTAGGCATAATAAATGTGGCACTGTACACGTATTTACTGGAACGGCAAGCAGAGGCAGTGAAGACAAGTTTATTATTCTCATTTTCAGAGATTTGCAATTCCGATTCCTTTATAAATCTGGAATTTTACCAACATCTGATATTTGCATTTCTTTTTTTCTTATTTACTGTGGCTTTAAGCCAAGGCTGCTAGCAAATGCAGTACAACCTGAGATGTTCTTCAAGAATCAAACTTATGACCTTGGTGTGGTTGGACGTTTATTGATTAAAAATTAGATTCAACATCAATGAGATTCAATGAGATGCCTTTCCTGTTTGCTTGTATCTTGCAGTTCTATTCCTATCCAGTAGACCCCACGCTTAACTCATTTGTCGTTCTCCTTCACAAATTTTGCAATATAAGAGCCACCTCCATGATTCATTTTTCTTTTTTTCATTTGAAATTTGACATACAAATTCCATTATAGAGAAACCACTAGATGAAGAATTAGAGACACACGATTCCGTAGTTTCTAAGTCCAAATTAAAATTTGAAAATCCTAGTCAAGTCTTTTGCTCTGTGTGAATTGTAATGTTTTTTTGTCTTGTTTGTGGTTTAGAGCTAGTGATTTGGTCATGAAAGTGGACGCCCTGCTGTCTTCCCAACCTAAAGGGGAAGCGAGGATTGAGCACACGTTTGCAGAAGACCGTTTCAGGTAGGTTTTCTGATCTCACTTGATGCAACAATCAGTTGTTCATTCTCCTTCCTTCCTCCTGGCAGCGCGGTAAAGATCAGGCCTAAAGAACAGGAAGTGTACTTTGACGTGGTGGCTGTCGTGGACCCAGTGACCAGAGATGCCCAGAAACTGGCACCTTTGCTTCTGGTTAGTTCTTCACACTTAACATTTCAGAAAGAAAGACAACTCACACAGCGTCTTGTTTTCACTCTTATCCAGGTTCTGAAGAAGCTGATTAACGTCAACCTACGTGTGTTCATGAACTGTCAGTCCAAGCTGTCCGATCTGCCTCTGAAAAGGTTTAAATCTATGATTCACATTCACATGGGATTTCTTTAAATTAAATGAATGTCTTTATTTCTCTAGTTTCTATCGATATGTCCTGGAGCCCGAGGTTGCGTTCATGGCTGACAACAGCTTTGCTTCTGGTCCGATGGCAAAGTTCTTGGACATGCCTCAGTCGCCTCTGTTCACCCTGAATCTAAACACTCCCGAGAGCTGGATGGTGGAGTCAGTCCGCACACGCTACGATCTGGATAACATCTATCTAGAAGAGGTGAACTCAAACTTTCAATTACTCCTGCAATATTGTGAACCCCGCTTGCTGTTGTAGGTAACACTTGTATGGAATTATAAAAATACATTCAAGATGGTGGTTGATATTATCAAAAAATGTAATTTAGTTGCAATATGTTCCCTGCTACAATTGGAATTGAGCAACCTGAAATCGAAAATAGCCAACGTCTATAATGATTTCAAAACAATCATAAATTGGTGAAAATTTGTCAGTTAGATAAGCTTTTATTAGTCTATATTGGATATAAGTTTGCTGTTGTTTTTTTCTCTGGAAACCACCATGTACAGCAACTTTTTATTTTTCATTTTATCAAGCAATTGTTATGAGTGTACAAATGAACTATGAATCCGTTACATAGAAAATCAATGCTTTCAAAGAACAAAACCTGAATTTAAACACAATTGTAATAATGAAAGTATGTATGCATGTAAATGCATGCATTTATACATATGGTGATTTTCTCAATTTCATTAAGTCCATAAATAATAGTTTCTATTCACAAATGCAGAAATACAATTTTTACAACAAAGTTGGTTAATTTTTATTTCTACCGTCTTAGAAACTTTTCAGTATGTTTTAAGCTGTAAGCACCATTGTTTACATAGTTTGGCCATTTTCTATTATGATTAAATTGATTTACCATGTATTTATTACAAACTCTAAATACTATAGGAATTAACCATTCTCAAAACATTGTTTATTACAAATACAGTTCAGTTGTGGCACAAGACGACTACCGAGGGCATTTACATTATTTTCATGTACATATCAGATACCCACTCCATGTATTCACTGATGGTTTAACTCGATGCTCAACTGATGAATCTACATAAAAGCTACAGCACATCAGGAGGGAATTATGGTCTTCATTTGGAGTGTGTTTTGCTTGTGTTTGTTGTACATGTGCTGTTCACTTCATGACAATGGCAATTTTGATTGCGTAGCATGTAAAAATTGGTTTCTTCCTGACCTCTAGGATTTCAAAGCCATTAAACGATAGTCACTTGAGAACATTGGATTTGAGAATGGTCAGCTGATGTGATGTTGAATGAAAAGAGAAATCAATGAGCATCATTTCCTCGTGTTAATGAAGTCCCATCCTCTTCCTGACAGGTCGACGGTGTCGTGGCCGCAGAGTACGAGCTGGAATATTTATTACTGGAGGGTCACTGTTTTGACGTGACCACTGGTCAGCCTCCTCGCGGGCTTCAGTTCACTCTGGGCACTTCTTCCGACCCTGTCATAGTTGACACCATTGTAATGGCCAACCTGGTAAGAACACGGCACACACTCATCTTTAATTGGCTGCTTCGTCCTGCCGGTGACGCCACTTACAACACTCTGTCCTTAACAGGGTTATTTCCAGCTCAAAGCAAATCCAGGAGCCTGGATCCTTAGACTTCGGAAAGGAAGGTCGGAGGAAATCTACAAGATCTACAGGTGCCTAATTCTCTCAATTCTAGTATTTAATTTTTTTTTTTTTTTGCAGAAGCTTGTGCTTAAATCCACTTGTAATGTATTTTAGTTTTTGTTTGATTAGCTTCAGTTGTGCTCAAAATGAATTTTCTCCAGGGTTGTGCAAAATCGAAAACAAAATGTTTGAAATATAGAAGTTGCTTTTTCTGTCTGTTTGTTTGGAGTTTTTTGTTAGAACTTGAACGCAAAATATTTCTTCGCCTCTGTTGACCTCACCTTTATCATCGTTTGTGATTGAATGTGATTTGGGCTCTGACTGCAGTAGACCCTCTCCCTGAATCTGATTGGTTGGTTGTGCGCTAGAATTAATTTGAGCTTTCCCTTCGCGTAAACAAGATACATTTGTGTTTGGGTTTGGACGATTGTTAATGGATTTGCAAATTTACTACAATTCCTTTTTTTCTTTTTCTTTTCATTTTGATTTATTTATTTATTTATTTTTTTTGCAAAAACTCATACAACATTTAGCACAAAAGTCGGACATTAAACAGTTAATACAACTTTGTTCATAATATTTCAGCATGACTGCTGGTTTTTGGAGTCAAACCCATGACCCTGGTGGTGCAAACTCAACTCTACTGATTGCGTCACAGGGATGCCGGAACTATTTTCTCTTGACTAATCCCTTCGCTGTTGTCTTTCCTGCAGTCATGATGGCACAGACTCTCCGGCAGAAGCTGAGGATTTAATCGTCGTCCTCAACAACTTCAAGAGCAAGATCATTAAAGTGAAAGTAAGTAATGCGTGTGTGAGGCAGACGTCGGTCGCGCACCAGATCTTTAGTCTCTTTGGAAAGGGAAAAGATGAATGTCTCTGCTGCTGTAGACAAGAGCTTGTGGGTAATTCCTTCTATTTCCACTCGCTGGCTTCCTGGTGCGCTCGCTAGTTTTTGACAGCCTGTCATGTCATCCATTGTGTGGGCGATTTCCCTGTATTGCTTCTTGAGGGGCTGCGGGAAAGTTAATAATGTGGACTGTACGTGGGTGTATGTCACACACACACACACACACACACACACACTCTCTCTCTCTCTCTACAGCTTTAGTATTGAAGAATATCTGCGGTTTCTCATTTGAAAAATTAAATTCTGGTGTTTCGATGTTTCCTATTGAGATTCTTTAAAATCATCCATAAAATTTGGCTTTTTGATTACTGATGTTTATCTCTATTGGTGTTAAAAATAAAACTAATATAAATATTGACCACATACACACAGACTTATACTTTTAAATCAAAACACGAAGTCGTCATTTTATTCAAGATTTATTCAAGATCAGAGTTGTAAAGTGGTTTTAAACATTAAAAACCATTTTAAAACTATGAGACAACAATTTTTAACATTGTAACATTTTAGACATTGAAGACCTCTTTCTCTGTGTTTATCCATCTAACATTTTAGTTTATTATTATTATTTTTTTTTTTTTATCAAAAATACACAGCATCAAGCTTATTTAAATAATGTTATGTAGATGTTTTCCTGGAAATGTTATTTCATTTTGGTCCACTCAATTTAGGCTGATATAGACACTTTAAAATAGTCGCTAATATAGTTATAGGCTTATATAGTTTCTTTAACTAGTAACTAGACTAGAGACTAGTGACTTTCTGGTTGAACTGAGTCACTTTTTTGTATTTCTACTAAGTTTCTATCCTTATTTTACTGTAATTTTTTATATTTTTATTGCTTTTTATAAAGATTTTCTATCTTTATAGTTTGTTTTGTATTTTATTCATACTTCTTATTTTATCTTTATTTTACAGTATTTTGTTATATTTTTGTATTTTTATATTTTATCATTTTATTTATTATATTTCTTTCTTTAGTATGCATCTCCCTTCCCTCAAAACTCCCCATGTTTTTTTATTAATAAACATGTTATTGCTCGGCCTTCTAGGTGCAGAAAAAGCCTGAGAAGATGAGCGAGGAGCTTCTAAGCGACGTCCCGACTGAGAACGACTCTGGGTTCTGGACGTCTCTCACCAGGTACTACACAAAAAAAATCTCCTTTCTTCTGAGATAGTCTTCTTGCGCTTCAGTTTTTTCAAGTCAGGAGCTTTTGCTTTCATTTTTAGGGGATTTACTGGTGGGTCAAAGACCGAAGAGCCCAAACAGGACAAGGACGACATCATCAACATTTTCTCTGTGGCGTCTGGTCACCTGTATGAAAGGTTCCTCAGGTACGTAAATGTCAGTATTTAAAGGTCAGGAATCTTTATTTGGGCCCACACCAGCAGAATAAAGATCAGACATGTTCTTATTTACTGAATCATTTGAAAACTCATGCGGAAAACCGTCTTTTGTTTTTCCTGACCAACGAACAACCTTGAAGAAATTGCGGGAATTGTTGCCGCTTTGACATGAATTAATACCAAATCCTCCCGTGCATCTCCATAAGTGATGTGGCATGACATTCTCTTCTTCTAATTCCTCATATTAAGGAAATGCAATCGCTTTTGGTGACCCGCGTCTCAGTGGTCACGTTCTGGCATTTTCCTTTATTCAAACCTACATGTCTTTTTAATGGGGCTTTGAAATAGCAGCGCTGGCGTGGTTGAGAAGGTCACCGGCATAACTCTTCTCCTGCACATCGTCTCAGGCCGCTGTGTTTCCTCCGCAGGATAATGATGCTGTCTGTGCTCAAACACACCAAGACGCCTGTCAAGTTCTGGTTCCTCAAGAACTACCTGTCTCCAACGTTTAAGGTGCTTCTAAGAATCCAGCGATACTTCTGAAGAAACGGGTCTAATTTAAACCAACCTTGGATCCAGCGCAATTGGTTTTCTTGTCTTTTTGGTGAATTTGTGTGTGTGTGTGTGTGTGTGTGTGTCTTTTGCAGGAGTTCATTCCATACATGGCAGAGAAATACGGCTTCCAGTATGAGCTGGTACAGTATAAATGGCCACGTTGGCTGCATCAGCAGACCGAGAAGCAACGGATCATCTGGGGATATAAGATCTTGTTTCTTGACGTGCTCTTTCCTCTGGCCGTGGACAAGTTTCTGTTTGTGGACGCAGATCAGGTACAGAAAAGGGAAAACAGCAGTGACCGTTTTCTTCTGGTGTGAATGTTCTTCTAATACACTGCTGCCACCTTTGGGTCCAGATAAATACACTACTGATGATTCATATATTTCCCTTTAATATTTAAAATTAAAACATTATATATTATATTTTAATACATTCATTTTAATAAATAATATTTATTACAATGTCATTTTTAATTTTTAAATACACAGAGCCCTGTTTATATAATTTCCCTCTTGTCACTTTCAACTTTTCCAGTTCTAATTGTTTTTATGAAATAATTTGATGTATTACTTGACTCAGTGAAGTTTGGCAAAACGGAAAAACATTTTAAAATATATCTATCTCATTTTAATACAGTAAAGATCTAATTTCTAATCATTAATCTAAACTATCTAATCATAAAAGCATATGCATCAATTTGCAAGATTGACATTTCTCCCCAAATTGAGTTTATTATTAAAAAAATCCTTTTCGAGATCCATTAAAGGGTTTTTTAAATAATTATTGTTTTTCTTTCCTCGTGTAGATAGTGCGAACTGACCTCAAAGAGCTGCGTGACTTTGACCTGGAGGGGGCGCCGTATGGTTACACCCCCTTCTGTGAGAGCCGGACAGAGATGGACGGATATCGCTTCTGGAAGTCTGGCTACTGGGCAAGTCACCTGGCGGGGCGTAAATATCACATCAGGTATTGGGGTCACTCATCTTGCTTTCCTCATCATCTCCGCTTCGAGGCTTCACGTTTGTTCTGTGTTTGCTCTTCAGCGCCTTGTACGTAGTTGATCTAAAGAAGTTCAGGAAGATTGCGGCTGGAGACCGACTGAGAGGACAATACCAGGGTCTGAGTCAGGATCCCAACAGCCTGTCTAACCTCGACCAGGTCTGGCTCCAACAGGAAGAACTTTAGATTAAGTCATGTCAGCAGGACTTCCTCATCTTTTCACCTTTAATCCTGGCGAAAAAGAAGGATTCCGAAATTTCTTTGAAATTTATATTCTTCAAATGCTTAAGTCTAGTTGGTTAAAACGTACTAAACATTTTCACAAACTGACATTTTTTTTGTTTATTCCATATTTTCGAACAGGATTTGCCCAACAACATGATCCACCAAGTTCCGATCAAGTCTCTTCCTCAGGAGTGGCTGTGGTGTGAGACCTGGTGTGACAACTCTTCTAAAAAGAAAGCCAAAACGATAGATCTGGTAAGTGTTTGGACTTCAGACGGGCCTCGACTCCCAATGAGCCTGAAATGTTGTAATTGTAATTGTAAAATTGCCCCTGTTCGTTTAGTGCAACAACCCACAGACAAAAGAGCCGAAGCTGCAGGCGGCCGTGCGAATCGTGGCTGAGTGGAGCGATTACGACCAGGAGATAAAGAGAATCTACAACACTTTTCTGGAGGAGAAAGAAAGTGCTGCAATAGACGACCACCGGCGGACGGACACACAGAGAGGTGAGTCATGAGATGCTGAGGATGGACATCACTGATGGACCTAATGGAGGAAATGGTTTCTGCGTAAATATTTTAAATTAGTAAATAATCCACAGCGGGGAAAATTGCAGAAAGAATAACTAGAAGAATAGAGAACACACATCTATATAAAAATCGTTATAAACGCACATCTATATAAAAATAAAGAAATAAATAAACATACATACACTACTGTTCAAAAGTTTGGGGTCACTTTGAAGTGTCCTTATTTTTAAGAAAAGCATTGTTTTTGTCAATAACTAATCAGAAATGCACTCAATACTACAATACACAATACAATGCTAATGTGGTAAATAACTTTTCTAGCTGTAAATGTCTGGTGTTGGTGCAATACATAATCTGTCTACATAGAGGCTCATTTCCAGCAACTGTCACTCCAGTGGTGTTTGCTAATTGTGTCAGAAGGATAATGTATGATTGGAAAACCCTTGTTTGATCATGTAAGCACTGCTGGATGGTTAACTAACTGTTGAGCTGGTTAAAGAAGCTATAAAACTGACCTTCCTTTTGAGCAGGTTGAGAATCACATTTGTGAGGTCAATCTAGCGTTCAAAATGGTCAGAAATAGAGAACTTTCATGTGAAACGCCGTCTATCCTTGTTCTTAAAAAATAAAGTGTGACTTTTCATGAAACGCACAACATTGTCTGGGTGACCCCAAACAATTGAACGGTTGTGAAAAAACAAAAATAACACCACACACACACACACACACACACACACACACACACACACACACACACACACACACACACACACACCAAGTCACTAGTTCAGATTGTGAATCAACTTTGTGTTGCATTATGTTATCGAAGTAATTATTTGAAAACTGCAAGTTTTATCTAATACAATAAATTTCTAATTACGGTAAGTTCAAGAGAACTTTAAAGAATTATCTCGTTCTGTTTCTCTTTTTGTCTTTCTCTCATTCGTCTCTCTTTTTTTTCTCCATCTCTTTTTTGCCTCTTTTTTTTTTTTTTTTTTTTTCCTCATCCTTCTCACTGTTTCTTTCTTCTTTTTTTTTTTTTTTTTTTTTCCTCACTCTCTTCTCTCTTCTCTCTCTCTCTCTCTCTCTCTCTCTCTCTCTCTCTCTCTCTCTCTCTCTCTCTCTCTCTCTCTCTCTCTCTCTCTCAGGTGGCGAGGAGCATACAGAACTTTGAGCTGATGCCGTCGTCCTGAAGAAGAGAGGACTCTGTTCAAAGAGTTGTTTTTTCTTCACCTTCATTAAACCAAGCCTATCCTCCAGGAATGGGTAGACATTCGTACTATACTTGACTTGAAAAATAATGATAATTGTTTTGTTTGTTTCTTTGTTTGTTCTTGTTTCTGAATGGTTATATGTCAGGACACTTGGGGTATGTAAAGCAGGGACTTTTTTAATACTCTCTGGAGAAGCTACTCAGTCTGTGATTGGCTGATATAGTAAACAAAAAGATGGATTCAACATGTGCATTTTTAATAGAAGAAAATTAGGAGTTTGTGTAAAAAATTTGATGAACACTGAAACAAAGGCACAATTATGAACTGCGTGTAAAACAGTGACTGTAACTAAAATTAGTACTGCATTTCAAACCATTTACCTTTTTTTTTGTAATCATCAATTACAATTGATGTGTAATACTCACATTTGCATTGGGGGTTTGTTCATTTTTTTTAATCTTCAGGTAGATTCTTCGTCCGAACCATAAAATCAAAGTCATAATGTCAGTTTCCAATGAAATATGGATTCTCCTCCATCAAACGTCCAGACATCTTGTGTGATGTTTTTATATGCTTCTCATTCCTAAAAAACGATGTCTGAATGATCTTGTCGTCTTTTTTTT
>CM051493.1:20853947-20914862 GCA_028031935.1 Paedocypris micromegethes
TTTTTTTATTATTATTGTGGATTTTCAAATCTGGCTCAATGACCACGCAGGGCTTTGCAGGATGTGTTGTTGATATGTATGTGCAGATGGTTTCATTTCAGAAATATTGGAAATATTACTAGGAAATTGCCACTGAATTCCAATGCCTGTAGACTGTATGTCAACAGGAAGTGGAGGCTGGTATTGTGCCTTGTGCTTTGCTTTATTGTACAGGTACAGGACGGTGTCTGCTTGCTGTTCTTTGAATACTCAATGTTTGAGGGTTTAGTCAGTGCAAAGATTGGGAAATTTGGAGTTACTGTAAGATGAATGGTAGAATGGAAATATTTTTAATAAAATGTATATGAAATAGAACATTTATATATGATGTGGGTTGGTGTTTTATTTAATTGTTTTTGGTAAGAAAATAAAAAAATTAAGAACGAAAATTAAAACTGGTGCAATACAGATGCAATTCTCTTCTGTACCTCGTGGTGGCAGCACAATTGCATGTATAAAGTCTGTATAATATTTGTCTCGCGATTTTACAATAATGCCTCGGTATTAAATGTATCTTATGTATTTGAAATGAAGGGGAGCTTGATATGGAGCATTCTAGAAAATGCAAAAAAACCCAAAATCAATAGAAATCCACCTTATTTCGAGGTGTTTGTGTGAGAACTTTCCAGGCATCGGCTCTGACAGACAAGAGAAAAGAGAGTTCACTTTTCCATTTAGAAAGACGAGTGAAGAAAATGGTTTGTCAATATCACTTGAGCGGCGGAGCAGAGAGCCAGCGAGGAGATCATTTATATGTAGATGATAGTTTTAGCCTGGATCCATTCTGCTCATCTCCCTCGTTCTGTCTCTTCTCTCGTCTCACTTTTTCCACAAACATACACACAAACTTTTGTTTTCTGCTTTCCTCCCTCTTTCTCTCACACACACTCGCGCGCTCTCTCACACACACACACTCTGGTTTTCTCTTTCTCACTCTTTTCTTCATACAAATCCTTGCTCTGTTTTTCTCCCTCACACACTTACACTTTTTCTCCCTCACACACACAAACACTTCTTTGTTTCACATACACTCTTCTCTTCTTTCTCTACTACTAGACACACACAAGTTCTCCCTCACATTCACACACCTGCTGTCTCTCTCCATCCACTCCTCACACCAGCACCGTTACCATGACAACACTCATGCATCATCTTCTTTCCTCTACATTACACTTGGTCTGCTCCGCTTCGGCCACTTTTTTTCTCCCCGGACCGTTTTAGCGAGGACAAATTTGCATGTAGATGAGTTTGTGCTGTGGGTTTCTTCCTTTCTGAGGCTTCCCATGGTTTTATCTCACCTGTCTTTCTTGCCTCCTTTGTGTCTTTTAATTTGTTGGGTTGGGGTTTACCTCCATTCCAGCCTCGGCCCTCGCGGCAAACACCAGGGATGGAGCTGGCCAGAGTTTGGCCGTCATGTTGCTATGGCTCTAAGTGTGTGCGTCCAGATGGCAGCGGTCAAGCGTTTGTTCTCTGTGGGCGCGGTTAACCGACTCTGACACGATGCCCACACCTGTGAAACTGTGGCTTCTGCATCTCTAAGGCTTTTGATCTCTCATATAGCAAGAGAGAAATTTAACATTATTTAGCCAGTTTGCACTGTGTGTTTTATTATTAACACAGGAGCAGTGGGCAGTTTTAAGCAGTGATGCCAGCTGATTGGGACACTTGTGACCTTTTTAGTTTACCCAACCACTAGGCCGCAACTTCCCTATGAACTGAATCACACAGGGATGTAAAATAATAAAAAAAAAATATTAGTATAATCATTTTTTCCCCAGGATTTGTTCTTTGTAGTCATGTTTACAAATGTGTAAATCATGTAGACAACATTTAAGCAAGAATACTAAGAACATTGAATAGTTTCAGCTAAGACATATGCAATATTATACACACGACAATCTGTTTATCATGCATTTTGTTTTCTTGAATGAACAGCAATATAATGTTGTTATGGACCAACTCATTGAAATATGAATGATGATCCTAAATCCTGCATCCACTATGTGTTCCATGAAATTCTTTGTCCATAATCAATTCACTCCCAACTAAATAAAAATACGCTCTTCAACTCCTGACCGCTACAATTACACGAGCGTTATAACGTTTATACAAGACAACCGTCATAGCGCGTTCATTTCCCTTTCAAACACAACTTATCACAAGCGCGCCATTTATTTCATCACGTGATTGGATGGTCTGACAAATGCGTCAAACAGATTTGCTTTAGATTTATTAAAATTATTAAAGGTCGCTGGGTTTGAAGCTTTGGAAAAGTACTTTGACAACTCTAACTTGTGTTTTACCATTTGTTCTACTCAGATGTTCGTTCTGGTGTTTTAGCGGTAGCTTCATTTCAACAAGTAAAGCATTGACGTCAGTCTGAAGGCTGCAGTACCACCTGTAGCCACGGGGCGGCACTCTTACTCCACACACCCGCAGCAAACTCATTCTTCCACAGACCTGAGCTGTTCATATTTACTTGTCCTCTGCCATGTCTTAATGATTCTAATATATGAATTAAGGTTTTAGAGATAGACGTGTGACAAAGCACTGCGTTTTGTAGACGCGCATTTGCAGGCAATTTTCACACACACATTTACCATTTCTTTTTTTATTTCATTAAACTACTGCGCCATGATCGAATTCTGTAATTCACCAGCTGCATTTAAAACGCCTATCACTGGGAACTAAAAGGCATCATGCTAACCAGCCAAACCTGGCATGGTTCACACTCGGCTAATGGTGCGTGTGTCAGCCAGTGAATATATGTGCTCACAGTTGATTACGCAGGCCTTATAGTCAATGAGCTTTCAGTTGATTAGCAGAGACTAATAGAGTTTGGTGGCAGAATTCCCATTACGATCATCATGAAGCATTTGCCATCGGAAGTTAGAACACCACATGTTGACGGATGACTTTAGGGTCTCACTGCTGATTAACCTGGTGTGTGAGACCTTCTCCAGATCTGGGTCGCACTGATAAACCCTGTCGAGCCCTGACAAGATGATTTGGCGTGATGATTTATGCAAAAATCTTCTTCTCCTGGCTGTGTTGTTGGGAACTGCGGCTATTATCCGTCCATTCGTCCAATTGTACGGGTTATTTTTGTCCTCTGCTTCAGTCTCTACCTGAATACGACACATGTCACTTCCTCCAGAAATTCACAGCATTTTTTGTGGAAAAAATCTACCGATCTTGTGTTCATTTCTACAAATTTGGGGCTATTTTGCTTTTTTATATGCTGTATATTGCATGTACTGTACGATAGAGGTACAATATCTACACATGTTTGTTTTTTCATTTCAAGAATTTTAGAATGCAAATCTTGAATGACCATCAACAATATTTTTCCATTAATTCATTTTTTGTCGCTTATTTAATTTCTAAAAAAATACATCATACGCAAAATAAAGATCATAAACCGAAGAAGCGATTTTCTGCGAATGCAAATTGTATCTGCAAATTATATGTTAATTGGCAGAAATCCAGCATCTTGAGCAGATGACTTTAGACTCGGCCATCTGAAACCATTTGAAGTCTAAGATTAAGATTTCGGTTACTTCCTGGAGACAATCTCCAGCACAGTCGCCTGCGGTCGTCCTTCTATCGCTTCCTCGCTGGGTTTGATGGAGATGCTGCTTCCGCTGAAATGATAGTTCTAGCTGTAGACCCACAATTGTGATTTAACACTTTATTACACATGGTTACAAAACAATCAACCCCCCTCAAGTGTGTTTTGAAGTTCTGTCCAGTGGCGGTTGATGTCGATTTAAAATATTGAAATAAAGGATAATATTGGTAGTTAACTATCAGTTCAATTGTTTGTATTTTTCTGCAATTTAATTGTGTTTACAAATTAGACATTTGCACAGATTTGCATTAAATTAAAGCATTAAACTCTCTATCTCGCAGGCTTATGTTATCAACATGTTTTAATAAAGTGTATATACGTTTGAAGTTTATACAAATTATTGTATCATCATTGTTGTTCGGCTGACAAAACACACACAAACACACACTCACATTCTGCTTCATCTTATTTAATTATACATTATCATGAACTGTATATTTATAATGTAATCTACGTTAGTAATGTCTATATGTGTTTACACATTTGTACTGTATATTCCTCAGCGAAAGATAAAGATAAATTATGTAACATTAACATTATTACACATTTTAAATGTTTCTACTTATTTTGTTGTCACACACACACACACACACACACACACACACACACACACACACACACACACATCTGGATCTGCATCTGGACACATCTGTCTTTGTTACTCATTTGTCGCAGGCTTGGGTTATCAACATGTTTTAATAAAGTGCATATACGTTTGAGGTTCATAAAAGTTTTTGTATCATGACAAAAAAATTGCTTGATTGTACAAATTGATTAAGAGAGCCATTGAGAAGCACACACATACTCACACATAAACTTACCAAGGCCAGAAACTGACTTTGGCCAAAACCGGATTTTAATTCTGAGTGTTTACACTGATTAGATTGTTGGATAACGTGTGAGCCACTTTTATTAAATGACTGTTGCTGTTGTGTTCACAGGATTACAAAAAAAAATAATCGATGGCGTGGTGGGGTTCCTCAGCATGACGGTTGTCGCCAATCTCATCTACAAAAACCACTGCAAAGTCTGATTTAACTAAGACGAAGAAATCTGATTAGCATTGATTGACATCCTCAAAGAAAGTGGTGACCGTCAATTAACAGCAGGTACCGAGGTTGCGGCGTGGGATGCGTTTTGCAACCCTGCGCCCAGCGGGTGATTGGCAGCGCTGCATCTGCCCGACCTTCAGCAGGTGTTGAGAGAATAAAGACACACACACACGCACACACACACACACTCCTGCCTGTAGCAGAGTCAATACTGATAACTGGGCTCTGAGCTGGTGTTTGCACGCCTTGCCTGCCCTTGATCCCCTCCGTCCTCCCCAGTGTGAGGGTCCCGTCCTTCTCCCTCTCAGAAGAGCCGGGCTCTAATGGCTCCATCCTGTCTTGTTGGCACAACAGTTGTTTTAGCGCCTATGTGAGGCATGTTGATCTCATTTCATGTATTATTTACTGTTTAATCTGTGTTGCTGTTTGTCACGTGTGTTTCTATATGTGTTTTGGAAATCTATTGCTTGTAAAAATATTAAAAACATGTTAAAACTTTGCACGGCTTTTTCTTGATCTAAATAAATATACACCACTCATCAATCGACTGAGATCACA
Source organism: Paedocypris micromegethes (assembly GCA_028031935.1). NCBI lineage: Eukaryota > Metazoa > Chordata > Actinopteri > Cypriniformes > Paedocypris > Paedocypris micromegethes. The sequence goes on from CM051493.1 coordinate 20,859,228, forward strand.
GAGAGATGGAGCAAATCCCAGTAACTGTGGGACTGAAGACGGGACACACACTGGATTGTTGGCCAACCAATCACAGAGCGGGACACACATTAACACCTGTGGACAACTTTCTCCTAAACAGTCTCCTAAACTCATGTTTTTGGATCTTGGAAGGAAACTGGAGACCCAGAGGAAACCCACACAAGCACGCAGAGAACATTTCCTTTACTTTGATTAGCACTGATAGCGTTTTGCAGAATGAGCAGATTGTGGTCAGTGTTTTGCTCAGTTGTGGAACCTACCTTCCCAGGATTCGAATCTGCAACCTTATTATCCAGCTCCTTACCACTAGGCAACTGCCCAATCATTCTAATTTCAACACTAATTGATTCACAAATGTTTAAATTAAGTTTAAAATATATAACCTGTATATTCTATATACGACAAATTGCAACTATCTACTATATGTATATTGCTTCATTCTAGAAGAAAGTTTAGTCAAATAGCAGGACATCAAATTAGTGTAGTTATTTGTCCACTGACACACTACGTTAACATTTATTCTGTATAGCAAAATGTAAAATCCAAGTAAATAAATCAGATTGTCACTATTCAGTTCTATTCAGTTACGTAACATTAGAAGTAGTCATTAAAATATTTAGGTTCTAAACAAATATCAAATCCACAAACAGTGTTCAACACTAAAAGTTATCACAGGGAGGTCAGCGTGGCATTCTGCTTTGTATATTGTGTAACCAATAATTTTGTTAGTACACAAGTGGAATGTCTAGAATTGTTGTCTGAAACTTGCATAACACAAATTGACTTTCTTGAAGATGTTTTTTCAGGTTCGGTTCTGTTCTGAATTGAGCTTTCAATTTAAAATAAAATGCTAAGAGACCAACATTTTGAACCTTATTCTGATGCGTAAGCTGTGCAAACACGTCCTTTACATTTTTTCATTACAATTACATCATAAACATGTTAAAAATCTTAGATATGCTATATATGCCTACATTTCCCATAATAATAATTATTAACTAACTTGTGTAACAGTGTGTCATGTACGTATACTCACCAAAACTACCCATGTGGCCTGATTGTGTAATTGTTAATTGCCTGTACTTGATTGGGTAAGTCTACTGGTCTTGTGTGATTAGTTGTGGTTCTTGAGATAACTGGTATCTCATTAATTGCTCTAGAACTTATTCTTGGTTGTCCAGATGCAATCTAAGTCTGAAAAAAGATTTAACAATGAGGGGGAAAATATTTGAGTGGAATTTATCAGTGAGACAAACAATTCGCAGTTTCAACGGTCAGCACATTGGCACAATGGGTAGAGCTGTCGCATTGCAGAAACAATGACCCATTCGAGGCTCAAGTTCAAAGCCCAGTTGTCTTTCTGGTTGGAGTCTGCAAGCTCTCTCAGTGCTTGCATGGATATTCCTCGGGTCTCCGGTTTCCTCAAGTGCAGGGAATTTAAAATTTGGACAATTGCCTGTTGGTTTGAGTTTTTTAAATGTGCCCATCTGTGTAGTGTCTCGCAAACTCAAGTGGAACCAAGGACTTCATTTCCCACAATCCTTGGCAGTCAATGTGACTGATCAACAGCTGCCAGCTATTAGCGATCAGCCATTAACTACTTATTATTACTTACTTATTACCTAATATGTTTGATACTAGTGTCACAAAGCCTCGTTCCTTGTCTTCCGATCTTTGCCCGTATTTCAGTCTCTGTCTCATCCCACCCTGGTTCAGAACTTCTGCCATTATTTTGCCGTTTGCTTTGGAACAAACTTCACAGTAAACACTCACCATTTCCAAACTACAGAGTCTCACCCTGATCTAATGCCATGCATTTTGGTCCGGGTGGTTGGCCAATCAAGGGTGTGTCCCACCTTCAAGCCCAAAGTTGATGGAATTGGCTTCTGAAACCCGTGACCCAGAAATGGAAAGTGTTTCAGATAATGGATGGATGAATGGATGAATGAGGCTGTTTCATCCCTCTCTGGTCTGTCTGTAACTTCATAAAGAGATTCACTCTTCTGAAGAGATGCAGGTTAACAGGTGTGTTGAGAGAAAAGGTTAAGGCTGGCAGGACATGAAAAGAAAGATGAAATAAGTCTGATGATGTGAAGGCAGACTGAAGAGAATAGTTGAGGGGACATGCCTTTCCCCAGCCCCCTCAGAAGGAAAATGAAATCATGTGACTTATATATCGGTGAATCAGTACCAACGTCTTATTTCACAGGATTTATTTTCAGCCCATTTTCTCTAATGCTTTTTAGAGGCGTTCTAGACTTTAGACTCCTGTGTCTTGTATAAATACTTAATGTACTCGTGCCGTTTTATAAATAGCAACACAGAATTGCTTTGATTGGTATGTTGAAGCTTGGAGAACATTTGTCGGCTGCCAAGCTATGGTCCTTTATTCCCACTTTCACGGGCTTTATTTTGTAAGCTTTATGTGTTTCTGTAACATCACTAAACCTGCTTAAAATCCTCCAGCCATATTTGAGCTACAAAGCTGAGCTTCTCCATCCCGTCTCTCAGATCATCAGTCTCCCGCTTCTCAAAAAGAGGCCGTCTTCTTCCACAAATGTACTCCACGCTTTAATGTTGGCTCCTATAGAGGCTTTGAACAAAAATCACCTTAAATCATCAGGTGGGGCTCAAGTCAGCTTCAGTAGCCGAGGTGGAGACGAAAATGGAGGCTGTGAAAAGAAAAACGATCCGTCTAGTGTAAGACATTTTAGTCATTTTGATCTCACTTCTTTCCCAATGCAACATGAAGAGTTAATACAACCATATTTGGTAAGATGGTTCAACCCCATCTGTGGCAGTTCGCGGTGACAATACCAATGTTTTTTGGACTGCAGAAACATTAACCAAACCTGTTATAAGAACTAACATTTTGTCCTTGCCAAAGCAAAGAATGGTTTTGAAATGGAAATGAGCGTATGAATCATTCGTCACGGCTCTTGTCAAGGTGGAGATGCCTTTTAGTGAATCATTGGCACTTTAAAGTTGCTTTTATGCATTAGAAAAGGATTTACGACTGTATGTGTGCAAACGTTGGCCAGTCCAACCGAGTTGAATGTGATCAGCCTAATAGAATTATTGACACCCCACCGTATGGCTAAACTCTTTTACGCATCCATCAATCTATCCATCACTAGCCTTTAAAAAGGGATTTGGACAACCCAATGCATTTCATTAAGACTTGAAATTACCCTTGAAAACACGGAGATAAATAAAGTCTGCGGTGAAAGCAAATGCAAAGCAGACACTTTGAAGGCAAGAGGAGAAGCTTAAATCATCTCAAGTGCTGATTAAAAAAGTCGAAGGAATGTCTATTAGGTAAAACTAAATTGAACTGTAATTAGAGAAGTGTTTCTAGTTGTTCCGGTCCTTTGTTTATCATGCTAGGAGATGTTCAAAAGCACCAACCAGCTCTACTTGATGTTAGCGTTTGTCAATACGCAGAATCAGACAGTCGATGAGGCCTGACTCAAGCCAAACGGCATCATGGCACAACAAACAAAGAGAACAAACTTTCTGCTTTTACACTCTTCCGTGAGAAAAATCACAGGATAAGTTCCTTAAGACTTTGAAGTTTAAAGAATTGATGCAAAGCCCTGCGGATGTAATAAACGGCAGACGACGGGAATCCAATGCATGGCGTTGCTGTTTGTAGGAGCTTGTAAAGGAAACATATTATCTGAGCAGATGCAGAAATCCCGTGGGCTCTTGTCAAACTTTAGAAGCTTCCAGTCGTCTCTCAGCGCTGTAAAGAAAAGCATCTGTCTGTTTCTCCTCCCAGAGGTAAGAAGAAGCGGTATTCTCCAACACAACGTCAGGCGGTAAACAAATACAGATTTCAGCCTAAACACCAGACATTGGTTGGAATCGCAACATCAGATCAATTTTCTATTATTGGCTGTGTGACTGGAATTAAAGGTGTAATGGAAGATCTTATTGAGGTTCTGAAGGATTTGCGATTCATTGTAATTTGATTTGTGGGGGGTCTTCATAAACACAGGGGGAAAAAAGCCCTTGTAAATCTGATGATTTGTCTCAGTGTGTGATTCTGTAATTATAGAAACTGTAAATAATTAGAAAACAATACATAATTCATTGACTCTGATTCATTAGTGAGAATCACGGTATGAATGTTTAATAAGGGAGTTCAACTCATTTGTAAGGTGGGGAGAAGTTTGACAAGATTGGGTTTGCTGAATCTTGAAAGAGGGAGAATTGGTTCTTTTGAGGACCACTATGCAGATGAGCCGAGCCCTTATTTAACCACAGATAAACAAATTGGGAGTTCACAAGAGCCCTGCTATGTTTGGAGATGGAACTTTATTATTTATTTACAGGGGAAGCTGAAAGTTTAATTCATGCGCACTTGGAAAACAAGTTTAGCACCAAAATATTGCAAATCCACGAGGGTGTCATGAACTTTAGTCTTGGTTGTTTTTCTTCTGATTTGTTGCTGTTTTTTTGTTAATTCAAAACTGTATTTTAAATCTCATTTCATCTCAAATAAGAATGGTTGTTTTTTAACACAACAACTAAGCAGAATGTAAATTTTAATATAATGTATAATAATTAGAAATGTTTGTGTGTTTCCTACTAAAATGGGGCCCTTGGGAATCAAGATGGGATTTTATTGCTGAAGTTATAATTGAGTGCAGGTAAGATTGCTGGTTTGGGTAACTCAACCCAACCCAACCAAACCAAATCAAACCAAACCACATTTTTAGTTCGATTATTCTTTTTTTCTTGGACATTTGCTCTAGTACAATCAATCTTTATGAGTTTTATAAAAAAAGGAGTAGGAAAAAATGTGTTTGTCTCAAAATTTACTTATAATTATTATTAATTATATTTATTTAAAAAAATATTATTTTCTTTTCACGTGAGTGTGTGTAAGACTCTTGAAAAGATAGTAAAATGCTAAATGAACATCTGTCTGCTAGTGTACATAACAGATGAGACAAATTATTCCAGCCCATTTATTTAGAAAATCCATTTAATTGCAGAAATTGTCGGATGTTGGATAATGACACAGTTACCTTGGAAAATGCTAAAATTAGCATCAGGTCACTGCACGTACACTGATAAAAAATATGAAGAAGACGGAGTCAACTAAAATAGATTATGTACATTTGAGAGACATCATTTGAGAACATCTGACTTGGTGAAGATAATTCGCTGAGATCATTCACTGAGACTGAGATCAATCCCTTGGTCTTTTGTTCATGTGCATGGCATCCAATGCCCGTATTAACATTCGAGCCAAAGCCCCCATTCGTGTTTGAGAGTCCATGGCTAAATGTACTGCTCAGCCACTCAGAGCAAGCTGTTAATTTTTCTCTCTCTTTAATGCCTCCAATTAGCTGTGAAGAAATCGAGAATGATTGCCCCCGTCTCTCTATCTTTTACCTTCAGATGGGAGAATCAGAGAGTGGAAGAATAGATATGACTCAAATGGCCGAGTGAGATCACATTTGGCTGGCAAATGACAGTCTGAACGTTTTCCCACACGATTAGGTGATGAGAGTGAGCCGAGAGTCCAGACGGGATGACAGATGCAGGTACCGGACACGATTCAAGATGACTTCAAGATGAACCAATTCTCTCGGTGACCTTCCACTTCATTGTCTGTTCAATGGTAATGAACACCAGCTTCAGACATTTTATATAATAGCGCTTTGCGTTGCTCTGGTTCGGCTACATCTGTAGTCAGACGGCAATCGATGTTTAGCTGTATTATGCTTCCAGTTGCAGGTAAGCATGCTGGGATTTCCTGGTGAGCATATTGATTGCACCTAGATATTCATGAGTTACTTGTCGTTATGATATTGCTATGTAGTGTTACCTTTCAAGAATATTCTTTGGGCAAATGAATAATGATCATCTGTCTATGAATCTATATTTGCTTTCAGACAAACATGGCTTATAAAGGATTCTGGGCATGCGGCTAACACTTGTTAGAGACCTAAAGGTGGATCTGCTAAGGATGCTTTTGTAAAGGTTCGACGTCTAATACTGACTCTAAATGTAGACATTTGCATTTGGAAAGGGAGAATGAAACATTTTGATTTGACAAAACGGTGAATAAGAATAGTCGTAGCACTTGGCCGGCGCTGTGGCTCAATGAGAAGTGTTGTTGCTTCATAGCACAAATACACAATTTTTGTGTTCTAGTCTTTCAAAACCTTTAGTAGTTTGCATGCTATGAAATAGAATCAAAGTGAATGAGATTTATCTCTCTCTCTCTCTCTCTCTCTCTCTCTCTCTCTCTCTCTCTCTCTCTCTCTCTCTCTCTCTCTCTCTCTTTCTGAGAATGTAAGTTTCATTTTATTTCTCAGTGAGCTGCTTTAAGTCAGTTGGCTTTGCCTCTCAACCTTGAGTGCCAAACTAGTAAAAGGTCAAGTTGTAATATTTGATTCAGAAGACTGTGGGGCAGGATAGTCTGAATGAAATGAGCCCAACTTCTTCCAGATTGCCCTGTTTTATCACATGTTAAAAGATTCTAGTCTCTCCACTTCTGTCTTCTTCTGTGTCTCAGAATAAAATGTTTGCATATATTCATTTTAAATCACTCAATGTGCATTTAATATTAAAAATCTACAACTTAAAACACTATGAAGAGTATGAAAACACATAAGATGTTTAATCGGACAGAATAAGAACGAAAGGTATCTAAGGCATGTCTCCTATAAATGGAGTCCATTTAGATTTAGTCATCAATTGTGCAAGTTACAGAAATCTTTTGGCAGATGTTTGGGTGGAAAAAAAAACAAGTCAGCTAAATTTTGTTATAAAGTAATGACACGTAGAAAAATGTCTAGCCAGATGGCAGCGTTACACATGCTTGTGTTGTAATATGCCGCACCACTTTTATATGATAAATAATCTTTTATTTAGAATGCATGTAAAATCAATGAATCATTTTAATAGCATATTTCTTTGCAATACAATTGGCGCAACAATGTGAAGATGGCATTCAGGAGAGTGTCATTAGACAGTAGGACCAGATGGCATCACAGGTTGTGTCCTCAAGGTCTGGGCTGACCAGCTAGCATCAAAATTCCTGATGATATTTAACCTCTCCCTGCAGTACAATGTAATCCCAACATGCTTCAAGCAGTCCCAACGCAGCCTCAGCTTGCTCGCCTCAAAAACACTCTGTCGTGATGAGGTGTTTTGCAAGATTGGTCAGAGACTCCATCACATTGTGACTGGCTGTAATGCTCCAATTTTACATCTTATCTGCTTCACCAAGGACATTGAACTGAGGGACAAATGGCTATCCAACAACTGGGCACTTCCTACCTCAGACCTTCAGTTTTGTTGTTACATTCTGGAGTGACCCACTGGTTATTTGAGAGCTCTGTCTTTTTAATGGCTCTGTTGTTCTGTAGCATGATCATGCACCATTACTGACCATGGACGTAATATTGTTACATTCCTATCTACTCATTCTAGAGAAACCCCTGATAAGACCTTGACCAGGCTAGAGTCTACCACTCTTTCTGTAGCCCAGCTGGCAAAGGTGATCCAAATAGAGTTTATCATGCACCCTTACATAAAGGTACGCCATGTTCTGACAATGCAACAGTGCTGTGATGCCTGTGAATCCACCGTCCACCAAGTGAAGCCTAGTCATTACATTGACATCAATTGATAAATAGCGTCTTCCGCACCCTTCCGCACAGGGAAGTAGGAGTAAAAGATTAAGGAACTTTATTACTGTGGGGAATCAGTGGGGAAATTTGTCTCTGCATTTGATTCTTCGCAAAATCACAATCACATGTGTGAAGATTATAGAACAGTATTTTTACACGTCTGTCTCTGTTTCACGCGAAACTCATCTCACGGCATGTTAGCAGTAAGAAAAAGACTTGCTTAATCTTGTTGCTACAACATTTGGCCTGTTGTATTGTGAAACAATTTTGTAATGAGATACAACGCTGTCTTGAAGATGTAACTTTTGTTAGTACAGCCATTCGTAAGTTGAGGCGCCACTGTACTTTTAAATATACTAGTTTTAACCTAGTGATGACACAAAGAACTGAAAAAAAAAAACAATTCTTAGAGTAAGAACTCATGTACCTCTTCTTACAGAAAGAGTTACAGGACCAACACTGCAAAGTTACCTCCTGGTGGTGCGAGATCAAATCAGTTAAAGCTGCCCTCAGTCATCATGAAGGAGCAGTTCCTGAATCTGAACTTCAAACCCTCTAGCTGAAGTCAACAGAATAATTAATTTGATGCCACTCGGATACATACCATCTGAGATTATGGATGGAGACTCTGCTAAGACACTAGTGAAATGTTGTGACGGAGATGACGAAACAGCCGAATTCAAGCTGTGTAAGCTCTCTGTTTCTTATATATGAACTTATTGTGAGACTGATTATTCTTTCATGGATTCTCAATTTCCACACTGACTGTGGCCAATGGGTCCGGGTCGCTTGGCACAGCGTTGAGGACAAGACCTATACTCAACCAGTTGAAAAACTAATTCCACTTCCTCAAATCAAAGATGAGATCCCTGTACCTCCGACAAATCCAATTATTGTATCAGAGAATAGAAGCAGTTGGGTCAGAAAGCCCAAAAGTGATTTAAGCTGTTTGTTAAAATCTCTGTTTCTGTGTTTGTCAGTTCTTTCTTGTTTTTTCACTTAATTTGGAATATTGAATTCTTATAAACTTAAGTTCAATCAGTTATTATTTTAAGTTAAGTTATTATTATTCTCTAATGGAAACCTCTAATAGAACGCCATGGCTGTCTAATTTTCAACTCTTCTGTCAAGGGCCATCAGAGGTGGCGTTTTACTAGTAGATCGTCTTTAACATGTTGGTGACAATGTTATACAATGATGATTTGTCTCAGACTTTCTAAATTTACAGAATAATGAACTCCCTTAGCCAAAAATAAAGCAAAAGGGGAGAGGTGTAATGATAAACACAAGAAACACAATGGGACACTGCACTGGGGTTAGGCGTATTTCCTTGAGCGGAGAAACACACGAGAGACTTGGACGAGGAAACACAGCTGATGCTTGTTATCCCAACACTGACAATCAGGTCAGCAAAGAGAGAGAATTGACCAATGAGACACTTGCATGTGTTCCATGCACTTATTCAACAATTTTTAAATAGGACTAGACTTATTTAACTTTAAAATATATCACAAATATGTTTACATGATCCTGTTTCATTGTAAAAATGGGCAATTGAAGAGATTTGTCTTAAAATAGGACAATATATGCTTAAATAAGGCGCTTGTGTAAGTCACCTTTAATGTGACTCGTGTAAGCAGAGACCTGGCTGCATTTCTACCAGTTTGCCTTTTCCTGGTCGACTGGTGCTATTGGTGACTGTCTGTTAAATAGGAACTCGTAGCGCAGATGTGCCGTTGACTGGAATTTTTCTATGAGGCAGCTTATGCACTTTAATGGTTTAGACATGAGTTTTTGTTCAGATTTAGTGACATGGAGTTAGATGCCCTTACACCAGTGGTTCGAAAAACTTTTTTGGTCGTGCCCCCCTTTAAACCTATAGGAAAATATCGCGCCCCCCCCAACACCCCCCACCCACACACAGAAAAACAATTCAGGATGAACGAGTCTCCTCAGTGAACAATTTGTTTGTGACGTGACTGTAGCGAGAAGAATCATTCGCAATTTGTTCAAATAGACAGCGCTGAATTCAGTAAAAAAAATGATCGAATGAGTCGAAATTAATCATTCACTTTCTCGCATCCCATCGCATCAGTTAAAAGAATGGAACTTAGCATCACTAATCTCCAACTCTACCTCCTCTGGCTGTTTTTTTTTTCTCTTGATGGTCCGCGCCCCCCCTGCAGTGCCTGTGCGCCCCCCCTGGCGGGCGCCCCCCACTTTGAGAACCACTGCCTTACACAGACATTATAATTGTTATTATTGTTAAAAATCAACATTCTGAGCTGGTACGCAAGTCAGAAAGAACACATGATGTGAATATACTCAAATATAAGAGGTCTGTTTTCTATTAGATTGAGGTGTTTCACTAGAGGTGGCATTCCATCAGAGGTTTTAAAATATTAATGTATAGGTTGAATATTCATTAGTATGCCAATAAACATGAACGGACACTACCATTATTTTTCGAGATGTGAAATGCATGCAACTTTTAAATTTAGTCACAAAGCAATTTTAAGTTTTAGGAAAAAGTGGCTTGTATGTACTTTGAACATTAAATATTTCCTCCTTATGAGGAAACTCTTTGTGGAGCATGTTAGCATAGCTCATACTGGTTAGTTTGCAGTAAACACATATGTCGTGTTAAAACTAAACTTTGGTAAACACATATACATTGTGAATGTATGAACAAGAGACGTTTACAGTGGCTTTCTGTTTGAGTCAGTGGATATTTGTCTATAATTGACATTCTGAATGGTTAATGCTATCGTATAAGCTGCAGATTACATACGGGTATATCTGTCAGAACAGAGTCTTATTTAAAGTTTGTTAAAGTCTACTTGACACAAACAAGCACAGGTATTTACATTTCATTTTTTACCACAATCTTTTGTCATGGATGGAAAATTTTATTTCAAAACAGACCAAGCCACCATTTCTTCAGACTTTCTACAATTCAGCACACTTTCAGTATTCCGGAGTAAGTCTGGATGTTTGCTTGCTGTGGTTCAGCAAAAAGAAAAAAAAAAAAAAATAATAATATAAATATTAACATGCATACACCATATCATTCATTAGATTAAAAAATTGACCATATCTTAATATGAAGTTGGCAAGTTCTTTTAACTTGGACGTTGCATACCATCATCCTCTTACTACAATAACTCATTTTGTCTGAGAAATGTCAGAGAAATATATATTTTATTTCTATAAAGCAACTGCAAAAACTGTAGGAAATCCCTTGCTGTTATTTCCGTATTTGGTTTAAGTTTGCTTTTTACTCAAACCCCAAGTGAACCAGAATTCTGTAGCTGTATTCACACTTGTAGAAAAGGTCCGGACCAAGTAGAGTGTGTTTCAAATGCAGGTGAGAAACGGTCTTAAATTGAAATGGAAATGAACAAAACCTCAAGTCTCTATAATTTACCCATATCCCATGTGTTTCCCCAGATTCATCTTAGAATTCCTCTAAACATTCAAAATTCCACAGTGTATTGGAAGCTTTGTCTCCAAATCCTTTTCCCGCAGCTGTTGACTTGGAGCCGCGTAAATCTGGGTGCACAATGTCCTACTTCTGCTTTTACCATTTCCATTCCAGAGCTGTGATGGTGACACAAGGTGACAGCAGCAAACCGAGGCTTTCTTACTCTTGCTTTGCATTGTATTAGTACTAACCCATTTTGACTGTGAAGGCAAAACAACAATTGATCTCAGGATCAGCGGCCCAGTGAGGGAGAGAGAAGAATCCTGGAGGAGGGCATCGACTCACTCATACTGATCAAAGCCTTCCTTGCCAGAAGAATAAAAAGGCTTGTCAAGAATGTCCTTGATGGCCTAGTGTTAGGGAGTTAGACTTGTGTCCAAAAGGTCACAGGTTCGAATCCTGAACAAGTAGGTACAAAAGTTTGTGAGCAAGAAACTTAACCCAATTTGCTTGGGGGCTTCAGGGCTGCCTGCCCACTGCTCTGAGCTTGTGTGTGTGTGTGTGTGTGTAGGGGTTTGTATTTGTGTGTGCTCACTTTGTTGAGTTCTGTCAATATGTAAAATTTCCAAATTTTGGACAATTAAGGGTTTCACATCCTTTAAATTCGTCCATACACAGTGATATAAAATACTTGAGTAAATTGACTTTGTTAATGTACTTAAGTATTTTGGATATTTTGTACACGCACTGATCTAACATAAAAGCTTGACTATATATTTGATTGAATATATCTACTTGTTACTCCACTATATTTAAATAAACACTTACCGTTCTCACTACATTAATTGCTATCATTTACTCGCGACATTGTGAATATGCATGACATGTCGGCATCTTTTTCTATCGAAGTTAATTTCTTGGGCGGACAAGGTTATATCGCCATCTGCAGGGTGCTGAAGTTACTGGATGCTATTTATGAGCTAAATCACTTGAATTAGTGGTTGCACTTTTTAGCACATTTGAGTTAGACTCAGACTGACTTTTTGTTCGTTTTTAATCTATTTTGTCATTTTGAAACATCGAGGTGTTACATTTCATTTCTATATCAGAAAATAAACTGTAACAGGACAGCTCTTGTTGAATCGCTCTGGGATCAGGCTTTCCGCACACCTCGATTTTCATTTGTCGTAAAAAATGGAAAGCTTCTGTTTTGCTGCATATGCATATGTCGAATGTGTTTGCTTTAACGTTTATGAGCTTGTCAAAAGTTAAGTGAAGTGGTATAAAGCTTTTGTTTGGCATCAAGTGATTTTATAATGCAAGTCATACTTGGCAGACGTCCACTGTAATGCTGTAAAACTCATTTTAATATGACTTACTGTAAGTGAAATCTCTCCAGTGGAAAAAAAAACATTCCAAAGGATTCCGTTTCTCACTCTTGCGTTGAGACTATTATAACGCCACGCGGTGCATCAAACTCAACTGTGTGACTTTACAGTGACAACCAAGAGTTGGCTTGGAGTGTTTTTGTTTATTCTCTCAGTCTCATTAAAGAGATATATTCTCCCTTCTGACAATTATTTATGTGTTTGGTAAGGCAGGGTGAAGGCAGGCTTTAATATACAGCTCCGTCTCTCTTTATGAGGATTGGTCTTTTATAGAGAGACTGCTGCGGATCATTCCAGAGCCTGAAGGTGCGCTTGCGAGCTGGGATGTTGACATTCACTTGTCTTTCTTTTTTCTAATAAATTTACCAGTCAAAGCATATAAAGGCAACTAGATTATTTCAGATTATATCATAATTGTTGATGATTTCAGGCATAGAATAACATTTTTATTTATGATTAATTGCATGGTTGTGTGTAATAAATTGCATTGCTCTTTTCTAATACACACACACGCACACACACACACACACACACCTACACACACACACACACACACACACACACACACACACACACACACACTGTCTACGTATCTATCTATGCCTATATTTCTCTATCGGTCTATCTGAAAGTCTGTCTGTCTATCCATCCATCTATTTTTATATACTTACCTCTCTGTCTTTCTATTTGTCTGTCTGTCTGTCCATCCATCCATCCATCCATGTATCTATCTTTCTATCCATACATCCATCATATTCCAGTTATGTATGCACCGCCCCATATATATAACTATAAACTGATAACTATAAACTGACATGACATCTGTATGTTAATCTGTCTGTCTGTCAGTGGGTCGAATAAATTCTTCCAGATATTTTCTAACTGTCCAAATATTTTAAAACGGACCTGAACCTGTCTGTCTGCTCCAGGCGTGAGTTTGCAGCCCCGCTGTACACAGCTCCTGGCCCCCAGCCGCGCTCTCTGTCAGGTGGGCTACTTTCATGACGCTCTTTAGCATCATAATTTAATGCAACCAAAGAGCAACTAGACTGTAAAACACCATAAATAAAAATATAAAGCAAGTGATAACCTTACATGTTGTCTCCGGCGCGCCTGTCTGTGTTTCATGCTGGCTTTTTATTTGTTCTTATCATGTTCCTGTCTGACCAAAGTAGAACTCTTTTCACGGCCCATGTAGAGCATTAAAGGGCAGGCCGTGCGTGTCTTTGAAGGTATCAGATAGGACGGAGGTTGTGCGGACAGACCTGTACCCTACTGAGAGTATGTGACAGCTTGGCTTCAAAGGAAGGGCGCACTGACCTTTTCGTCTCATCAGAGGGGAGTCGCAGAAAACCACTGCTGTCTTCTCCACAGGATCGCTTACCTGCTCGGACTCCATTGCTGATAACACACACAGGCAGACACACAGCAGCAGCATGCCGTGGAAACTTGCCGGCTTTCCAGCAGACGAGTGTCTGAATGTAAATGGTCTTAGTGGCTTTTGAACAGATTTCAATACAAAGCCTGATTGGTTCTCTCGAGCGCTGGAGGGAAATCATTTTCGAGAGATTTCATGGAAGGGTTCACTGAAAGAGAGGCGTTTGTTTGCATGCACAGCATGTTTTTGTGCTGATTCACTGAAGAAATTATGCAAATAAGTCAATCTGCCTGCTGCAGTTCACAACCCTTTAGAGTTCAGAAAGCTTTATACCATTTTAAAGAGGATTAAAACTGTAAAACCGTGTTCTACAGCCCAGCGCCAAAACCGGTCTGTTGGTTGTTTTTTTTTTTTCGGACGACAGGTCATAGATATAGTGCTGTCGCCTATATGAAGGGCCTTTATGTGTTTCCTCCAGGTCTTCAGTTTCCTTCCACAGTCCAAAAACATGCGTTCAGGAGAATTAGAGCCTGGAACTGTGTCCCGCTCTCTGATTGGTTGGTCACCAATCCATGTTTGTCCCGCCTTCAGGCCCAGAGATTCTGGGATTGGCCCCAGCTCTTCGTGACAAAAAAAGGAAAAACAAATAAAAAAAGACTACAAAGTTCATCATTAATATTTAGTGGTAGTGTAATTATTATTATTAATTATTAATTTAACTTACAAACTGAATAGATTATTCACACACCATTAAAGAAATATGGTGCATTTAATGACATAATTTATTTTTTTTTTGCTGGGTCAAAACACTTTTTCTGATTAAATGGATTACTTTAAATTAATGCAATACGTTAAAAAAAGAAATCAATTAAATTAAAATTACCTGTATGTATTTTTTCTCAGTATGCCAACATATGGTAGATCAATTTTTATTTATTCATGTATTCACTTTTCTTTTTTAAGAACACCCATTGAATATTGCTATCTCACATCTCAGGTTTTTAAAATAAAATATATAAGTTAACTGTACAGTTTACTGCACAATGTTCTGGACTGCCTAAATCAGAAGATAATCGCTCATAAAAAGCAGATTATGAGGCTAGGCTTGGAATCCATCATGCATTGCGTGTGAACACAAGACGATTACAGCAGTAATTTACATGTGTGGATTTCAACAGTAAGTCTGTAAACCTGCCACGAGTCAACATATTATGTTCTGAATACATCCATCACACCATCTGTTCAGGTCCCATGGTTCAAACTTTTCTTTGAATGTCACTGTCCACCCAAAGTCAATAATTTGTGTTAGTGTGTGGCCAGTTGCCCTCCCACCTGCTCTGGTTTGTGTTATACTCATGCTGAAGCTCCTATCCTGAGGGATAGAGCTCGTGAAAATCCAATATTGCAGTTATTGCTGTGTGGGCTCAGCATGATTGAATGGACTTGTGTAGAATGGGTCACTTCACACGACAGAATGAGGCTGGGAAAGACAGATGGAGAGGTGCAAAGGGAAATAGCCTGGCAGATTAAGTTTTGGGCAAATCTGCGTTGACTAAACTTACAAATTGGTACAGCAAAGGACATACTAGAGATCAACCTGCAATCTTCAGACAATGGTCCACATAGGAACGTTCTGGAAAAGTGTCACCCGCAACCAGCAAACTTTTTGACGGTAGTGTGTGATTCCTGCTGACCGGCAGATGTGACACATTGACGCATGGCTCTACTGTACGAAATTCGTTGGCATAAGTTCCTGGTTGCCATTGTTGGTGCAGCATCATTTATTACCCCTGGTGATAAAGGTGGACCGTAGATCACCTAAAGCACTGATTTGCCACCCCCCCCCCAGTAATTGCAGAAACGGACCCAATCAGGTAGAACAAACCGAATGAGCTCTGTTCCTGTGAACTCTCCCTTCTAATTTCCCTCAAATTCTCAGTGCCTTGCATGCATCAGAGCAAACCACCAAGGCTTGGATGCGTAAAGTCCTGCAGTAGGAGTAGATGTCCTCTGTTTTACCCACCGCCCGCTCACACACTCGCTTCAGCCTGCAGCAAGCTCTGTTCAGACCATTAGGTTTGGGGTTACTAATGTTCTTTTTGCCTGTTCTGCTTTCCATTATGACCCCAGGCACTGTGACCTGTTTCTCTGTGTTCGGTGCACGTGTTCTATCAGTGTAATTTTCCTCTGATCGAAAAGCCTGATGTCCTCTCATATCCCCTGCCATACAAACACAACCACACCAAACAGCGGATTTCCTGTGAGCTGTGATTAGAAACCATTATCTGAAAGAGCTATTGACTGTATTTCTGACCGTGATTTGTTCGTCACATGGAAATGATACGACTTCGGAACTTGCGCCTAAACAAACTAAAACTTTTACTTAAAAAAAAAAACGATTCAAGGCCCTCTTTCATATAAGATATTTATTTATTGTTCGCTTTGCTTAAATATGTATTTTTTTCAGGAATATATATTTATATTTAATACCGTAACACAATTATTTCTAATAGTTTCACCTACAAGACTCCTTAGCTAAAATAAACAAGTTCATTTAGGGAACATTTAGGGAACTGCTCATGCTCATTGGAGGAGCCAATTGGAAGCTTGCATGTGTTGCTCGCAGTTCTTTAACTATTTTTAAAGTTTAAAATAAGGCATAAACACCTTTACATGATCCTGGTTCGTTGTAACAAAAATCAATTGAAGCTATTTGTCGTAAAAGGAGACAATAGATGTTTAATTAAGATAAACAAGTGTCTCACCGTCAATGTGTCTACTGCTCTTTAGAATCAGATTGGCTCTAATTACATGTCCATATTTAATTCTGGCTAGGTGGTGCTATTGCTGTTATACTGACCAAGAGCACAAGTTCTTCTGAGTGAAGTCTGTATGTAAGGCTAGAAGGGAGATGCAATAGAATTAATGTGTTATTACTTAACGGTAGATGTTGCTTCTTTTCCTGTTAATTTAAAGTTAAAGTAGTTTGTCAGTTTGAGTTGTATAATCAAATAATTTATTTATTTGTTTGTTATTTTATTGTAGCTGCGTTTGATAAAAATGAGTTAGACTAACTGATTAAATTTCAGTGCCTGGATATGTGTCATTTGAGTGGGAGCTATGCATATTTATTGGATGTAAATCCCGCCCACAATTTAATTGAGTTCATCCAATGGGCGATATTTTGCAGTCTAGGCTTCTACAAACTAGGGCAAACTTTTAAAATGTAGCCGATGAGTTGAGAGCATGAGATCTCACGTCTTGATTTACAGAGATCTGCACCCTGCGGCTCATGAGTGTGTTTTTGTCTCTTGTACTGTGCGGTGGAAGCCCAGTGGATCGATCAGTGGGCTTTCCATCAGGTGGCTGCTAATGAATGAGATGAGACTGGGGGGCGAGTCCAGTGAAGTATTGCTCTCCTCAGCAGAGTTCTTGTCTCCAGGTCTGACAGCATCCTCCCCTAGCTGCTTCACCACTATCTATCCAGTCACTATCAATTACCTAACTCTGAAACATCCTGCACCCTGTGCACCTTCCACTGCTGGTGTGGACGCACATGTCAGGGCCTTGACCCGCAGTGTGTGTGTGCTCCATGTCAAGTAAGGAGAGGTAATGTTCTAGAAGCAGCTGGCCACTGAAGCGTCTTGCTACCCACTTTGTGTAATTGTTGACATCTCACAGCGACAGGCGTGTGGGTCTATGTCTTCTCTGGCCTTTCAGTGTAACTGTTTGGTCTCATTGAGTTTGCTTTACATTATTTTTATGCTTTCAGCAGATGCTTTTACCCAACGTGCTGTACATGTAAACAGCCATTTTGTGAGATGTTTTTGTGAACTAGCTTTCATACTGATGGTGGCATTGAAGTCGCTTGTTTTGTCTCATATCAAGTCATCAAAGTTTGAAACAGTTACAGTCTTGCCATCAAACCAATCAAATTGCATTCATCACATGCACACACACACACACACACACACACAGAACCACAATCAGGCACGCTGTGAATTACTTCGTAAAATAACACAGAGAAATAAAGAGTAAGATTTAATTAAATAAAATATATACAGTATATACAAAGTATATATAAGAAATCTAAAAGTAAAACTAGGCATAAAAAGTATGTAAAATAAATCTCAAACAGTTTTAAATAATGAAATGAATACAAACAGTACAAAATATCATTATACAAATATAAATAAAAAGATTAATGGGATGAATTAAGTATATAAAGTAAAGTGTAACATGCATGTAATAATCAAATTAATACAAACGCTACAAAGCATACAAAATTATTTAATTACAAAGTTATATGAAATTATTTCAGTGAAATGTTCAGTATTTCACCAAAAATTATCTAAATGCTGTGTAAAGTACTATATAATAAATGTAGATACTAAAAGTAAAATATGAAGAGTAAAAAAATGCAATCAGTGTACACATAAAAGTAAAAGAAAAGTAAAATGTGAATTGTGAAATCTAAATGTCACAACATGTCTACATGATATGGATAACATTCTTCCTTCAAACTCATTTATGTCATTGAATCTCTAATTGTGCTTGATTTTCAGCTTGAAGAACCGAAGTGAGGAGCTGTGATTGCTTAAGTCACCGTCTGAGAGTGACTGATGAACGAGGCTAAAATTTCATGTTTCCTCTCCAGAGCCCTTAAGCAGATGTCACATACTGGCAAATCCCCCCTCAGTATTAATGGAGAGACTCAGCTGGCCAGAGAAAAATGGTTTATGAGACCGTGGCCAAAACTGAGGAGGACACCAAGTGTGTAAAGAGATTTTGATGTTTCTAAAGAGCTTTGCAGGTGAGTAATGACAAGTTGAACCAATTCATCATCACTCATTTGAGACATTGTCTCCTTCAGAACAAAAGGATCTCAAATAAAAAATATAATAAACTGATAAAATATATTTTCAGAGTCATAGTAATAATCATAGTCATGTTCTTAACACCAATGACCAATCAATAAAATGCAACAATCTTCTGTTTTTTTTTTTTACATTTTCCACACATGCAATTTGAAAATACACTGAATGGGTTAAAAGCAGAGCACCAATTTCAATATGGTACGCCATATTGACATTCTCCCTCACATTTCTTTACTTTACTCGGGGACTCAATAATTTGGCAAATAAATGAGACAAGAGGGTGGTGGAAAAAAAAAAGGTGGGGACAAAATCTAGTAGTGACTCAAAATAGCCAGAATACCTTTTCCATTCGCCCAAAAATACTGACTGTATCCTGACTAAAGCGTGACTGAACATGTGATTGGCATGAGAGTCAACCAAGTCATCACCAATGTAATGCTAAATCATTTTTCTGTTGGCCATCATCATGGTAATCATTCAAATGGTTTCACTATCCATGCATTGGCACCGTGATAAAGCATTCTATTTACGTTAATTTGTAAAGGACAACATCTGCTATAATGCTGGTCAAAGCTGGTTTGTCAGTCATTAAGACCCGATACAATGATTTTAGTCACAGACGACTCAACCATTTGTACATGAAATAGCAAAAATATTGATCACCTGTTAAAAAGCAATGTAAACTAACAGCTAGTTCATCACCGATTTTCCAGGCGGGTCAGCAAAGGGTTTCAGATTTTCAGATCGCTGAAGCCCTAAGAATCCATCTAAAGCGCTTTACCACATTTCGTTTCAAAACACGTCTAAGTGGCTTGTTTTGTTAACTTGAGTTGCAAATATACATCCAATAATTTCCCAAATGGTCTTTTGGGCCACACATCAAATTTGCAGCTGCAGCCATGCCACACAAGGTTGAATTCGTTCCATAATCACAATCAAAGAAGTTCTGGCAAGCCAAAGCTCTCCAATCATGACTCTAGTTCAGAGACAGATGTCGAGGTTTGATTGAAGAGCTCTGGTAATCAGAAAGCTTTGACGTTCCTCCTCTCATCAAGACTGGAGGTTTGGGTGTCCCGTGTTGGGTCTGCAGGCTGAAAGAAGACTCTCACACTGGAGAAGAACCTCTGATTACAGCTCCACACGCTCTTGAATCAGATGTGAAGATTAATGATGACAGACAGGATCTTACTGCAGAGTCCGAGTGACTCTCTGTTTTTTTTTTTTTCTTGCTGTTAAAATCAGTTTTGTCAAAATGTTAAGGCTTAGTTGCACAGATATATGGTTCTCAAATTGTCTATAAAAATGTCTCAAATTGATAAATAAAATGCATTCATTTTCAATTTAATTATATGTCCAACATTTTAAAATAACAATATAGTCATTGAAATGTCATTTTTATTGGCATTTTTTCATGTATTACTTTTACTCTTCTAATTCAAGTAGTTATCAAACTAGCACTTTTAATTGAATCAAAATATTGAGCTGATACATTTACTTTCTAATAAGTCTTTTTTAACTCTAGTACAGTATCTATACTTTAATTTGTTGCAGAACCAGCCGGAGTGGGTGGTTCTGCAACAAATTAACACGCACACACACACAGACACACACACACACACACACACATCCACACACAGAGTGATTTGATTTTAAATCACCACACGAGGTCCTGACTGACTGAATCGGTGCGTGTGTATTTTACCCGATACTCTCACTAGCCTCTCAGTGTGTTTCAATCGAGTTCTTAATTCTGCTAATGTGTCATGTGAGCAGATGTAGCTGGACGCTGTGCTGTCTGGGTCATGCTGTCGTGCTGATCCCAGATCTCGCACGAGGATGACATTAATCTCTCAGAGCGGCGAATGAGCATCACAAAGGTCTGAAATTAGCAGCACGCCTCCTGCCGCACTGACTGCCGCCATTTAACAGACACACACATAAACATTTTGCTAGGAGTCATTAATTTTAGAGCTGAGCTTGGAAATTCAGCTATGGCCTTTTCACACTGGACTAATTGCTTCTAATTGTGCTTTTAGCAGGTGTTGTGAGCTCGGCGTCTCATCCTGACCCTCACACGGCCTTCAGAGAGGACTCTCCGTATTCAGAAACCAGGAAAATAAATTACATGCTTTATAACTTCTCCTCTGACATCTCTTTTCTATTTGCTTTTATTGCTTGTGTTCTTGCAGTGTCCTTGCCTTTTTTCTAGTGAAAAAACAAACAAACAGCTTTTAAAAACTAGAATTTTGAAAACTTTAAATTTTAAAAGTACTTTGCAACTTTGTCACTATACAAGTATCTGAGTCATCTTTTCATTTCTGGGTCATGGGGAAATGAAGACAATCCCACTCTGGGCCTGAAGGCAGGACACACACTCTAGTAGGTGACCAACCAATCACAGTCAAGGCCAAAAAGACACATATTTACACTCTAATTCTGGACTCCAAGTCATCTAAATTCATGATTTTGGAACCAAAGCTCTAAGAAGAAACCCATGGAAACACTCCAACGCAACAACACCACTGTTCAGTTTTTTTTATGTAGTACCAACCAGGTTCAAAAAAATAAAATAACTAGAATAATTATACAAAATGCAGTTTTCTGCCATACTGTATATGTAGGCTCTTCATGATTGATCTACCATTGAATTGAACAGCCAAAAT
Source organism: Paedocypris micromegethes (assembly GCA_028031935.1). Lineage (NCBI taxonomy): Eukaryota > Metazoa > Chordata > Actinopteri > Cypriniformes > Paedocypris > Paedocypris micromegethes. Next base: position 20,880,634 of record CM051493.1, read on the forward strand.
GCACTTTCTAGCCACATTCGTGTCACTGACTGCATTTTCTTGTCTGATTTTTGATCGGTTAGATTTGATGTGCAGGATAGATAATGAAACTTCCTGAAGACTGTAGATACTTCCTGAAGCCACCAAATTCAAATTTTACTTGTGACATTCACATTCTACATGGTACAACATGAAGTGAAATGTATTGTCCAATAGTCCAGCATTTAAACATGGGGGGTGGGTGCATACTAAAGCAAGAAATATTAAAAAAAAGGAGGTACAAGATAAAAATATATAGTGTAAAAAATAAGATAAAATAAGATACAAATACAAATAAAACACAATCTGTAAGAGAATAAAAATAAAAAATTAGTAGTAGTATACAAGACAGCATGCAGCTTTTTAGTATGGAGACGTCTTTGCTGCCTGACTGTATCCATGACCATTTTGTATAATGTCCAACCAAGACCAACTCTCCAAGAAGGTCAGGGGCCAATTGCTGGATTCTCACCTGCCCAAACCTGACATACCAAGTGAGAAAGCCCTAGCGTAAGTCAACCACACTAAGAATTATTACTGAATTAATACTTATTGGTACAAAATCCACCCTAACAAAATCCGGCAGTTTTGACATTCCTTTTGGTAACTCCTCCATATCTCCCTCCCCTCAGGTCAAGAGCTTGGGTGTCATCCTTGACTCAACACTCTCTTTTAAATCCCACATAAATAATATCACACGTGTAGCGTACTTCCATCTACGCAACATTAACCGTATACGTCCCTCCCTCAACCCTCACTCTGCGACCGTACTAGTTCATAGTCTGGTCACCTCAGGACTTGACTATTGTAACTCTCTTCTATATGGTCTACCACACAAAACGATACACAAACTCCAGCTTGTACAAAACTCGGCAGCACGAATTATCACTAGGACTCCAACTGCATGTCACATCACTCCGATTCTCCACCATCTCCATTGGCTACCCATCACCCATCGCATCCGCTATAAAATAATCCTGCTCACTTTTAAAGCCATTCATAACATTGCACCTCCCTACATCTCTGATCTGATACGCATCACCATTCCAGTCCGTAGCCTAAGATCAAGTTCATCTGTTCAACTCACTTCCACCAACTATCGACTCGTAACTATGGGCGCCCGCGCTTTCAGCCATTCAGCCCCCCAACTCTGGAACTCACTCCCACCTGATCTGCGCAATAACACAAACCTACACCAGTTTAAATCCCAACTTAAAACACATCTGTTCAATTTAGCATACCCTCCATAGAAGGTTGTGTTTTCTGTCCGTTTTTCCTCTGCCTGTTACTTCTTGTCTTTCTTGATTTTTGAACAGTGTTTCTCTTTTGTACGGTGTCCTTGGGTACCTTGAAAGGCGCAAAAAAAAAAAATAAAATGTATTATTATTATTATTATTATTAAGAAGTGCGAGAGTGAAAGACTCCCCAATTAAAGTATTATAGCAGACTGCGCCTGGTTGCCATGCATGTTCCTATACCTTTCAGGGTTTGCACCAATGGCGTGCCGGCTCTCCACAAAATTCGTTTTGTTGTTTATGTGTGTGCTCTACAAATGACTGTTGTTGACTGTGCTTGATGTTCATTCTCCAGCCAAGATAGCGATCTTGCTGGTTGTTCTTTGTGAGGCAAGTCGCTCATTAAAGACAACTTCTGCTGTGTATAGTTATTATTACCATCTTGGCATGCCATGTATGAGATACGGGGTCAACATTTCTAGTCCACTAACAGCGGCCTATCGCTCCATTACTTTATTACGTATTAAGGAAAAAGATGAAAGATAGTGAACAAGATTAATAGGACCGTATCAAAATTATGCTCTGCATTTAACCATTCAGTGAAGTGAATGCACACAAACCTGGAGCAGTGGGCAGCCTTAATGCGTGGAGAATGTGGGGGTCTTCCACCCCGTTTTAGAACCAGCCGGAGCATGTCAAATAATGTAGAAAAGGTGACTAGACTAGATGGATGGAACAAAAACTCAAAATAGGTTTTATATCCACCTAAATTAGACCTATTTAAATTGATTTGATTGGGAGCTTCGTCTCTGCGAAAGGAATCTATTTCTATTCTCCTCCTCTTGAGCTCTTAAGTGATCTACACTCTGCTCAGATGACGGAGGACAGTGTATCTTCTGGAGCGATGGAGATGGCGTCGCTCTGGACTGTGGGAAAGGGTTTCACAAAGAAATTACAGGAGAATCTCTCACGAAGATAAAACATTGAGTATGTTTCAAGGAGAGGCTTTTTGGATGACAACTTCAAATGTACAACTGATACCATTCTCTTATATTGCCAAAAACGAGGCAGAGTAAAATAATAGAGCTTCAAATAGAACTTGTATTGTGCTGTCCAATGCTAAATTAGTTAGACATGAAAGCGGACCCTTGATATGTGCCCTCTTTGGACATAAAAAAGCCCTGTATCATTAAAATGTGGAAGGAAGAGGAAGTTCTGTTATTGCCAACTTGACCTTTAAAGGGTAATTGCCTTCTCCTTACCAAAAGATGGAAACCCTGATACGTCCAAATGAAAATAGGATATTTTTACAGGCCAATAAACTAAACAATAAAAATATGTTTCTCCATAAAATGCAATATCAGTCAAGATCTTAAATGGCTTAACAAAAAAAAAAACCCACGGTATTTATGGTAGTCGTTTAACTGGTCTGAAATATTCTTTGCCGTTGATTCAAAAATGGTTTTATACCAGTGAAAAATATACATCGGTTCTTTTATGATCGTACAATTTGTCCCTCATATTGTATGGAAAAAAGAGTAAAACCATATTTGGCTTCTTGAAAATAGTATCAAGAGCTTTATCTTAAAGTTTATATGGAAACTGGCAGCAGAATGCAAGATTTTTCACAGCAGCTGTCATGAAAGAAACTTTAAAAGAGGCTGTTTGACTATAGTCACATCAAAGAACTGTGGCTCTCTTTAGGACATAGTGCTATTTTAAAGTTCTCTCTCTCTCTCTCTCTCTCTCTCTCTCTCTCTCTCTCTCTCTCTCTCTCTCTCTCTTTCTCTCTCTCTCTCACTCCTGCTCTCACAATCTCTCCCTTTTTTGTGTTCTCTTTCTTGTGCAGAAGAAAAGAAAAGCATACATTCTATAGAGCTGAAGTCAACCAAGTTGGAGCACAACGGATAGCTAAAATATTATTATTTTGATTAGAGACAAAAACGTCTGCACTTTAGGATCTCTAAAATGACAGTATTTAATTGATTGAATTGAATTGAATTGAAAAATCCTTTATTAGTCCCACAGCGGGGAAATTTCACGTCACAACAGCAACAACAAATCCAAATAAATAAACAAACATCACCATAACGCACTGCACACATCATAATGAACCAACAAACACAGACCATAATGAACAAGTAGCGCTGCCCGTCTTAAGCATAGTTCCAGTCACCAGTTTAAATTTAAGTTCAAATTGTAGAGTCTAATCGCAGCAGGTAGGAAAGATCTGCGATATCTCTCCTTCACACAGCGGGGGTGAATCAGTCTGCCACTGAAGCTGCTCTCCAGAGCAGACAGTGAGTCCACCAGTGGGTGAGAGTCCAGGTCCAGGATGGATGATAGTTTATCCAGGACTCTTCTCTCACCCACCTCCTGCACTGTGTCCAGGGACAGAGCTGGACTTTTTGATGATCCTGTCCAGTCTCTTCCTGTCTTTGCCTGAGATGCTGCTGCTCCAGCAGACCACACCGTACAGGATTGCTGATGCCACCACAGAGTCATAGAAGATCTTCAGGAGTGACCCTCTCACTCCAAAAGACCGCAGTCTCCTCAGGAGGTAGAGTCTGCTCTGACCCTTCCTGTACAGTGCGTCTGTGTTGTGAGTCCAGTCCAGTTTGTTGTTCAGATGCACACCCAGGTATTTATAAGACTCCACTCTCTCAATGTCCATTCCCTGGATGTGCATCGGTGGGATGACAGTAGACTGTCGCCGGCGAAAATCCACCACCATCTCCTTAGTTTTCCCTGCGTTGATCAGGAGGTGGTTCCGCCGACACCAGTCCACAAAGTCCTGAGTGAGTCCTCTGTACTCAGCATCGTTAGCTCCTGTGATCAACCCAACAATTGCTGAGTCATCAGAGAACTTCTGCAGAACACAGCCGTCCGTGTTGTGTCTGAAGTCTGATGTGTAGAGGGTGAAGAGGAAAGGAGCCAGTACAATCCCCTGTGGAGCCCCCACGCTGCAGCTCAGAGTGTCAGACACACAGTCCTTGGCTCTCACAAACTGTGGCCTGTTTGTCAGATAGTCCATAATCCACTCCGTCAGATAGAGGTCCACACCAGCCTCCTCCAGTTTGTGTTCCAGAAGCACCGGCTGGATGGTGTTGAAGGCGCTGGAGAAATCAAAAAACATGATCCTCACGCTACTGTCGGGCTTCTCAAGGTGAGAAAGAGCTCGGTGCAGAAGAAAGATGACGGCGTCTTCCACTCCTGTGCCATGTCTGTAGGCAAACTGCAGTGGGTCGAGGTAGGTTCCCACAGCAGATCTGAGGTGACCCAGGACTAGTCTCTCCAGTGTCTTCATTAGATGGGACGTGAGAGCCACCGGTCTGAAGCTGTTGAGGTCTTTGGCCTGCGGTGTCTTAGGCACTGGTACCACGCAGGAGGTCTTCCAGAGCTGTGGGACCTTCCTCAGCTTGAGGCTCAGATTGAAGACTAGTTCCAGGACTTCACACAGTTCATCTGCGCAGGACTTGAGGAGTCTGGAGCTGATGCCATCTGGTCCGGCTGCTTTCCTACCGTTGATTCTTTTAAGCTGGTTTCTCACCTGTATACTGGAGAAAGACAGGGGTTGTGGTGGTGTTGCAGTATCAGTGAGTAGAGGGTCTTGATGGGCTGGTTCTGCAGGAATTGACTACTGAGCATTAAAATAAATGTCATAAAATAATATTTTTAAAATCGGTTAGGAACATTATATGCACATGCATAAATAAAAATGTATCAATTACAGTTATTGAAAACCTAGTGACCCAAAGGAAACCAAAGAGTAGAACACGCAACATCTACACAGAAATCGCACCTCAACTCTCAAATGTTCTTCTGTTAATGTCACCCAACCGACCCCCATCCCGCCCTCCAGTAAACTACCACTGTATCCCAACCAACTTCACAAGACTGTCCCATTTAACTGGTCAGCTAAAATTATTTATGCTATTAATTATGCACTCAAATGTGATTTATCATTCATATTGCTTGACTTCACAAAAGTCGCACTTTAGCACATTAAATTAACAATGTACTTGTAGGTCCCTACTGGCAAGTCCATCTATTTTTTGAACCCTTGCATGATTCTATTTTAGGTAGGGTGACCAACCGTCCTCTTTTTCTCAGACAAGTCCTCTTTTTACCTCGTGTCCGGGGCGACCGGATGCGTTTCATAAATTCACGAAAATGTCCGGGTTTCACGCTTCTTCAAATGACCATTACACGTTTGCCAAGAGAGAGAGAGAGAGAGAGAGAGAGAGAGAGAGAGAGAGAGAGAGAGAGAATTCAAATGGCTGATGCTTCTCCAGGTTAAACCCTGCGCGTCTTAATGTTTCAGAGCTTGTTTCGTTAGGTCAGCCACATAAATATAAATTTATTACCTTAAATGTTAAAATTAATTTGTTAATAAACAACATAATGCCCATGTAACAAAAATTAGCTAATACCTTTGAAACTTTCTATAATATTAAATTATCTGTTGTATAAAAACTTCCCACTACTATTGCTCACTAATAGATAGATATTACGGTTATTATTATATATATATATATATATATATATATATATATATATATATTGATTGTTGAAGCTAGATTTTATAACAGAAGAGCTGATTTGTAGAACACTATTTAATATTAATAATAAATTAATCAAATTATTTATTCATTTGAAAAGGACTATTATTTCGTTACAGATATAAGTTTTTACAAATTACATTTTTTTTATTACAGAAGTTAGTTTTGCACCATTGAAGCACATGACCTCCATTAAGACTGTCTGAATTTGTCTCGCGGCCGCGCTAGTTGCCCTCTTTTCAGGAAATCAAAATTTGGTCACCCTAATTTTAGGGTCTCGAGGAACTGAGCCCAATCCTGGCAACGTTTGTGCTTGAACGCCGTGCACACACGCTAGATTAGTGGCCAACCAATCACAGAGGGGGACACACACATTCACACACCCACTCACAACTATGGCAACTTTTCCAAACTCCAATTTTGCAATTTTACTCCAACACCCTAGGCTTAGTATATCCTTGCTGTAAGGTGACTACTCACTGTGCCACCTTGCCCACCTAGCAAGTATTTTCTAAAAAGAGGTACTAATTAGAAGACAATAAAATAAAACAACAACAAAAAAGACCCCTGACACTTTAGCAGCCATATTTCCCATGGCATCGAGGAAGGACTCGGTCTCCAGAGAAACTATGTGGCACATTGATTTGAGCATGAGATGATGGTGGAGAAAATCAGCACCAGTCCACGATGGAAACCAAAGGTCAGTGTCTCCACTCGTCTCATTTCATCCTCCTGGTGGAGGTGCTGTTCCCATAATTACAGTGTAAGCAGCATCTTCTAAGGGCGCCTAAAGCAAACACCGTCAGGCTGACTACAGTAATTTTATATAATTACTGAATATGACTGGGTAAAGACATTAGCAATGGAACATTAAACTGCCTCATGCTGCTTCCAAATGGTCTGCAAAGCAACGTACAATTCCCTTTTTCATGATTTATGCAACGCTTAGAAGACTGGCAAAGGAGCGGCGACAGCTGATGTGGTTCTGCTTATCCTGAAAGAGAAAAAAAAAGTTACGATAACGAAAGTGATGAGGAATCTTGATGAGTCATTGTAAAGCCTGAGACTGGTGCATTGTGAGGATAACAATGGCAGCTGCGGTGGAGAAATAGCTCAGACATCTGCTCCACACTGAAGACTTTGTTTAGACTCATAATGAGCTAACAGTTTATTTAATGTGCTTTATTGTTGCTGAATATCAAACACACACTGCTTAATAAAACAACAAACGTATGAGTTTTCGTTTCGTTTTTATGTGACAATAGCTGTTAAATTGTTGCTTTTGGCGGGAAAAGGCCTTATTTGACACAGGGAATGAAATAAACATCAATAAATAAATGAGGACGAGTTTTATGGGCCTCTCAGGTATTCATAGCAGCGACAGATAGAACGTCACAGAATGCCGAAGTGAAAAATTACATTTCTCAGGCACGCAGTGGGAGATTGAACATGAAGGGGATCATTTCTCCGCCATGGCTAATGTCGCTTCTGAGACTCCTCTTTTTGCTAAATTAATTTCACTTCCTTTAAGTGCATGTTTACTTTAAACAGAACCAAAGTCCCCTGACAAATGCATTTATTTCTCATCCCCTCCAGTCTCAGATGCTCTTCAGGTGCATGCAGAATTCAAGTCCACTTAAAATATATTTTGTAGACTTTATTCAAATTGCGTTTGGCTTCAGCAACAAGCCGCCATGAAGTGGAGCATAAAGACTAGAAATTGCGTTCAACACAAGTTGTCGAAGGACTAAAAGCTAATTTCTTTCGAACCAAAGCCAACTCCAATCAACAAGGCAGTGATTGCTTTGCAAAAACGTTCCGTGCTTTCAGTTCTGCTTGTGTCGAACATCTACCTGCAGAGTTTGGTGATTTCGATTGTTTGTGTATGTGTTGATTTTTTCTTTTTTGTCACACTTTCTTTTTGCCACAAAACAAGAGTCCCTCCTGGAAAAATGAATTACACCAAATAATGAAGTCACTGAATTAGATCATTAGCTTGATTAACTCACCCCATATGTCGCAGTCATGGGAGAATGATGAAAAAGCGGGAAAACACATCAGCGCTTGTGAATCATAATTAAGAAATGCTAATTGTGTTTTTCATTATTGAAAAATCAATGGCTAACTCTGGAGACGTTACACTTGGTTTATTTTGTCTTGGTTCGGGATTTCATTTCCAAAGCAATATATTACGATGCAAAACACAAAACTCGTCACTTTTACTGGTAGCTCTGTATACGTGCTTTAGCGCTATTCCCTCTTCTTGTAAAAAATCTTTTAGTTATTGTGTACGTTGTTGAAAAATTTATGGCCAGTTGTTCATTAAAAATGAATCAATCCAGCAATTAATAATGCAAATGGAATAAAGTGTTATGGCCACTGCGTATTCCAGACCCTATTGGAGGCTGCAACCCTTGTGTATTTACGCTAGCCTAGCCGCCGTGTAAGTAATGCTACGATGCACAAGATCCTTGTGTTTAGCATTGTTGGCTAAGACACACCATGTAATAATATATTAAACCTGTTGGGTAGACAAGAGCATATTAGAACATAAGTGATAAATTCCTGCTTGAAATCCAATTCATATGCTCATAATTTATGATGCCCGATTACATATTTTGGATTTTAGATCCAAGTTCTACACACATGGAGACCTACACATACTCAACAAACACACACACAAACACCCCTAACCCTCTGTCATAATATAATCATATAAATGCCCTAGTGAGTTTTCTAGTTATGGAAGTGATTAGTTGGATCGCCACAGCTACTGTAATTTAGTTTTGTACACCATGAGGTGCAAGTGGTTTTTCGTTTTTTTTCCAATGTTATGCCAAATTTAACCATCATTTCTGGTAGTTAATCTTGTGCAACTTGCAGCATAGTGTGAGAGTCCCATAATCCCAGTCAGATACTGTATCTTATTCACATGTTTATTTGAGTTTTATATCACAGTTCAAAAACACATGTTCAGAATAATTGGAATATTGCGTTTCCCGCCCTCTGATTGGTTGTCAACTGACCCAAGGCGTGTATCCTGCTTTCAGGCCCAGAGATGCTGGGATTGGCATCATTGTGGTCCTGAAATGGCTGAATTGGATCTAACTGAAGCACAAATAAAAAACACAGATCTTAATTAGACTGACCAAATTTGAGATTAGTCGGTGTTGAGTTGCTTCAGTTGCGTGTTGTGTTTGAGGCACGTCCTCCTCATTCTCTGTCAGTGTCTTTGCTTGTGAGGTTAATTGCTACAGCTTAATTAAAATTAGAGATCATTTTTTACAGAAGCTGAATGGGTAGATGGATGTGGGTGTTGCGCAACATTTTTGCAAAGTACTTCTCTGAATATTGTACTGTTTATTTTCAGGATGATGTGCTGAACATCTAAACAAAATACTATTTTTGTAACTTTCAAAGCAGATTTTGTGTGCTGTTGTTTTTTTTTTCTATGGATGTCTAAGGATGCTGAGTCGGTACTACAACAGTGCGCACTGTAGTCTACTTCATTTTGGGGCATTGAAGAATGGTTGGCATTGCAACTTGGTGCAATCTGGTGCATGATTTTAACTACAAAAGAGGCGAATAAATAAAAAGAAATCCAACTGGAATTGGAGTCAGAAGAAATACGGGATTAAATAGCAATATAGGATTCCTTTAAATCTCTATTGAAAATAGGTTCACTGGTGGTTCACATGCAAATTAAAATATTTGCATAATGGCTGCTTCATTGTAATCTTCTGAGATTGGATCTGTGGCCAAAGGTAAATTAAATTCATCACTTGTGGAATGATTCTTAATACCAAGTGGGAAGAATCTGACAGCTGTAATATTTTCCAGCCAGTGCTTAGTATACGGCTGTCACACAAAGTGCCTTTTTCTCCACCACTTAAAATAGAACGTAATTGACCTGAAGTGATGGGGACCAAATGCTACACTTTACTTCTCATTTACTTGTTAAAAAATAGAAAAGAAACAGCACTGATTTTGTGCTCAGTGACTGCTTAGGATCAGAATCATTGTATAATTTTCACATTTATACAATTTATTCAAAAAATAAAGTACAATACAATAAAATAAAATGATAATAGACTATTGGATTACTAATTACATCACCAGAATCATTTTTATTTTGTAGTTTATTATTGAGTTTTATTATATAAATTTTTTTAATTTTAAACATTTATTTTTCCTACTACCACCTCCCCCACCCTCTTTTTAAAAGCTGGGTGATTGTAAAAGCATTTCACTACATGTCATACCATGTGTGTACATGTATGTGACAAATATTATTTGAATTCGTTTTGATTAGATTTTAGAATATCTAATCTATAGATATAGAAGATTTTAGTATGCGTTTTATCATTCATTCATTACTTTTTACATAAATGTCTCACTAGTGAACATTTCTGCTCATTTTTAGATACAGGAACCTTTAGTCAACCCCAGCAACAGGACACACCCTGGATTGGCGAACAACCAATCACAGACACCACACACTCTCACTCACATCTATGGACTAATTTGTGGACCATATGGACCATGACTTTGTCACATATTGTCGGAATCACACTGTTGGAAGACACTGGTGACCAGAAGGAAATCCTCGACATTTCAGACAATGCAATGTTGCGTTCGGTTATATATGTAGAAATGGTCTCACAGAATGTAATAATCACCTTAGTCCATTAACATCACTTATTCTTTTCACAAAATGCTTAAAGCAGAACTCCTACCTTTTAGGGAGACTTGTAAACATTTATATTGTGTCTCCACTTAATTAAAAGCGTGTCCTTTATTGACCGTCCCTATCTAAGGTTGACTGACGGCCATTGTTTCTTTCCAACAGGGTGTGACAGACTTTATGGTCCAGCCAGGCCCTGTGAAAACTGTGTGGATCGTCCTTCATATCACAGTGACATCAGTCAATAAACCTCTGAGAAATTGAAGATTTCTTTTTTCCCCTCTTCTCTCTGAGGACAAACTTCATATAGACTTTTCTGATTTCGGCTGCACAGCTGCTTTTCAGTGATTTAATAACTTGGTTTTCTCACATCGGTCTTTTTGTTGTTTTATCTTTCCACCGAGTGGAATGGCTGTTCTGGTGCGTCAAACCAGGTCATGACACGAGGCTTTCTGTGACCACCAGTGCACGCTTTTTTCATTCCTGGTGAATTTACTCAAAGACACGAAAAAAAAAATCACACATGCTACTATATCTAGCCACATATATTAAATGGAAAATCCATTTTAATGGTTTCCGTCTGGTCATATTTGTATTCAAATATCCATTAAACCGTCTGATTTTCACTGGAGGGTCTTCACTACTATAAATAGATTTGCATAAATTATTTGCTGCGGAGAAACCAAAAAATAATCCTTTGCTTTAGCCATCCGCTTGGGCTTTCATAGTCAACGTAGTTTAAAATAACTAGCCGCAATTTGTAAAATTACAAATGTGCTGTAAGAGTAAGCAATAAGTAGTGTGGGTTTGTATTGTCAGAAACATGTGGATATGTACAGTATCCTGCCTTCAAACCAATAGTTGCTGTGACTGGTTCCAGCTCCTCTTACCCAGAAATGGAAAAGCAGTTCAGAACATGAACAGATAGATGGATGATTTTTTTTTCAGCTTCTTATTCATTCTAAGAGCCTTCCTGTGATTTTGATTCCTTTGAGGAGTGTTACCGGGAAGACTATAAATAAAATATTGCTGTGGTAAAAGCACTGAAAACAATTTAATGTCTTTCTTTAAAAAAATGTGGAGAAAAGAGAAATCTTCAGGCAAAACTAAAAACCTTAGCCAACAATTAGGAAAAATATATTATGTGCAGAGTGTACAATTCAACTACGTCTCAATGAGACCTACATCACCATAATTTTTATACCTTTATACACAGCGAGCAATAGACCATCCTAGGGGTTGTTCTTGACATATCTGCTTCTGAACTTTATTTTTACATATAACATACATGTTTATTTTTATATAGAAAAGAATAAATTGGACATTATTAGGAATTACATTGACCCCCCCCCCCCCAAAAAAAAAAAAAAGTACATAAAAAGCAGGAACAAAACCAAACAAACAAATAAAAGGAATGCTGGATAGAATGAGGGTGATGACCTTGGTGATAGAATTTCTCAAGATGGCTTCTGATGTGTTGTGTAAACCTAAATTGGTGCATTTCACTGTTTTGTCACTGTTTGTGGACGAAAAACTGGTAAGCGGCTGGACACAACTCTAACAAAGACATAGGAAGTAACAGAAATAAAAATTAAGAATTGCAGTGCTCGTATCGTTGTTTTTCCATGTATTAATGGAATTTGAGACAGTGTAATGTCTTCATCTTCTCAATGAGTAAAAGCCCATTACAGCCATAAATACTACACATAATAAAAATATTTGTTTTATTCCTGTAAAAAAGCCTGACTAAAGATTGAGATTTGCACGTTTCCATCTACTTTCTGTGTTTCCTGCTTTACTGTCTTATCATCAAGTTATTATTTAATCATTCAAATAGTCTGCAAATTACATCACATTTAATTCCATCAGACAGTGTCAACTAAAATATTACTCAGATAAAGCTATAATGGAATCTCTATGACACTGTGATGAATATAAAACAAGTGTTTGTGTAAACAATTTATTAGTTACCTGTCGACTTCAAGTAGAGATGCACATCTACGCTCTCTTCTGTCAAATTAATGGCGTCAATTCAGGCAAAATCCAATTCCGTGTTTCTCTGACAGTAGACACACTATAATCGTTACGGTAGATAAAGATCCGGCAAACATCTATAACAATTACTAATTTTCCATTTTTGGTACATTTTGGACCTTTTTTTCTACTAAAACCAAACGATGCCTGACTGTTTGCCACAATTTGGAGACCACTGGAATTCTAATAAAGATCCACCGTCACAGTTTCCCAATTTCACAGTAGCAAATTTTTGGCCCATGTGCCCAAAGCAGACCAGTTGTATTCTGAAGGCGCACATTTCGACAGAAATCCAGCTGGATGTGGAAAACAGGATTATTTCACTCGCCATTGGCCACAAATTGTAGCATTGTGGTTTGTTAGGCTACTCGGAACCCCGGAACCTTGGTCTGGTTTCCAAAGCCGTGGATAGTTCTGGCTTCCCATTCAGCAAACAAGGAACTGTATTCACCAGCACTGTCTTAATCAGTTACTAAGAAAAGAACTGGCAGGAGGCTGATGATTAAAATATTGTTTTTGAGCATTGCCTTCAAGAGCCAGGCTCCTTATTAAAAATTGATCCTCAAGCTGTGTCGTCTTGCGTTTCTGGCTTGCTGAAGAATTCATTACCTCTGCCACGCATCATGTTGTCTGCCTGGCGTTCTCCGTGTCACTGCATCCTTCCACATTCTCCCCCTTTTTAATTTATCAATTCTTAGATGCAAACAAACACATTTTCCAGGGGGAGGAAAGAGAGAAGAAGAAAAGGATGAGCAGGGAAGTTGAAAGGAAACGTGTCATTTCGGGTCTTCATACCGCATTTGATCTGTCACACACACACACACACACACACACACACACGCACACACACACACACACACGTTCCAAGCTAAGTTTAAATAAATTATGTGCAAATTCTGCCGTCCTCATGGTTCCATCCACATTGTGCTTGTTTTTTTCAGTGAGGAACTAATGTAAATGACGGAGACGGGGCGTCGGGCTCCACAGGAAATCAATATCCCGCAAACCTCAGATTCCCCCCCTGGTTTCTCTGTACTGATAACTAGAAGTCTCCGCAAACAAAACAATTAAATACTCCAGCCTAAACTCATTACCCACACCGCTGAACAAGAAACTCCCTTCCAGGATGAATGAGTGCTGTTCAGTTTTCACCGTGAGCCTTCTTGATATTCAACAAATGTCTGAGGCTTGTTTAAATACGCATCTCCAGTTCAGGTCCACTGGTCTCCACTCACACAGGTGTCAATGCGTTTTAGGCTTTATATACGTTTTCCAGGTTTTCCTCTAGAGACTTGACTTGGGATGGTATTTGGATTTACCATGGATTATTTTAAATTTAGTTGTGATTTATTGTAATGCATGTTGTTTTTAAATTATACAGTCCTAGCAAATTTAGCAATTCTGTAATTTTTAAAATCAAATGAAAAGCAAAGTTCTTTTATTTGTTAGTAATCTGCAGCAAAGTTCTTTTATTATTTATTCCACAATAAGTTATTTATTTAAAATAATATAATAATTATTATATAACTAATATATATTTATTTCTCTATCCATTATTTTGAACTGGATGAAATGTCTTTTACGTAATATTTAACATATGTGAAACAGGCTTTTACAAGTATTGCTTATGCAACAATGTTCCAGACAAAAATTGAAATAGAAGTGTGTTGAATTCGCCATTGACACGCAGAAACTGACAAACTTTCAAAAAACACACATTCAACTCAATTTGTGAGGTCAATTAGGTGGTGGTCAGCTAAATGGGTCTATTCGAGAAAAGACCAAACCGACCAATCAGCATCAATGGGCAGGTCGGCTGTGATAATTATGTGATATTAGCAAACAGATTGATTATTGTATGTCACGTTTTAGAAGACAACCTTTAACAGCAGAAAAACAGCCTTTTTGCAATAGCAAATAGGACAAAAACATATATAATTAAGAGTAAAATGGTGAAATAGTAAAAAACGCATTGTATAAGTGGGTAAAACTTTTGCATTTCAATTTACGTATATTGATATTATAACTGCATATGTTTTGTCAGTTTAATCTGAACATCATAAAGAGAAAGATTGATTTATTGATTATTTCATTTTTTTTGGTGAGTGTTTTTTCTTTGTCGTCACTGTCCAATCAGTCCCAGACTTTGGATGTGACCCGCCTACTGATGTTGAGGGCAGTTCAAAAATGCTTTCACAAATTGATATTGTGTAATCTCTCAAATGGAGATGTTGAATTGAATTTGCGTTCTTGTTTGTATTTTGTACATTCTCTGCATTTTTGGTGAATGCAACGCATTCCAAATGCTATTTGACAACTCTTTCAAAGGTTTTCAGGAAACACTCTCAATAATTTCAGCTTTTGATCACAAGTGTACTGTATTTGTCGAGCGCTAAAAAGCGGAAACTAGTCAAACAGAAATCAGCCATTTATTAGATAAAATGAAAAACATTAGTAGTTGACTCATCCAAATCAGTCAGACCAGTGCGTGCCATGCAGTGGGAAAATACATTTGTTAACATTATTTTACCATAATGTCTGGCCGAAATGCACAAGGAAAGCATCTTAACTTAAAAAAATCCGGCCTACTGTACAAACAGGTGACCTTGTCTCAAAGGCTTTTTAGAAGTAACTGCTCTGTCTCGTCATGTGCCTGGATGGTGGTCATCAGGAAAACAGTAATCCTTGAATTATGAATACCTTACGTTTTTAACTTGTAGATAAATTGTATTTAACTATATTATGGAGAATAAAAATACAGATAAACTATACAGTATTTAGAGATGGAAAGATTTGTACATTTCTACACATATCAAGTTTAACATCATTAAATTATTATCTAAATTATAAAAGTAGGACAAAGCAGTAGTTGTTCATGCAAATTAACAAGGTTCAAATATGGTTTAAAAAACTTATTTGTGTATTTTATTGTGTGAATATTTGGAAGTTGTGTGTAGAGGTCACATCATCATGTACAATGTTATTTGTAAAAATCACAATTAAGATTGTGGTGTTTCACCAGAGTTTTACAAAAATGTGATATATAGTCCAAAAGTTGCTGCTGAATTGCACTTACGGTATATTTCACGCAGCCAAAGGTTTCATTCCGAGTTGGAATTGCTAAAGAGTTAAAGTGAAGACAGAAGCTTCTATTCATTAGCCAGCACGGAACATCATTACATGATGACATTTCCTTCTTCTCGCTGTCAGACAGCATTAATTACCCCCAGGCACCTTTACCAAATCTACATATTTGCAACTGTGACCATGGATGCTACGTGAAAACCCGTGTCTCGTCTTGTCTGTCAAGATTATTTTACAAAGGACCTTTGAACTCACAGAACAGTTGAACTTTTTCTTTTTTATTAAGTTTGCCTGAGGGACATAAACCACTCTTAGTAGTAACTTTTGTAATGTGGTTGTGTTGTAATGTAAAGTTGCACACATATATAAGCTAAAATATTTTTAATATTTCAATAATACAGTTGGAATTTAACTAAATATCTAAAAATACTGTGATATTTTGTTTTTTTTTTTTTTTCATTATTATTCAGTTGATTTTTTTCTCAGGCAAACTTTTCTGTTTAACTTTTCAACGACATTTAACAGAAACAAACAAACAACAACAACAACAACAACAAAACAGCCTCTCTCTGTTTCAGTTTTTATTGCAGTGATCTTTCCTGGGTGGCACAAGGGCACAGTGGGACGCACGGTGAGCTCACTACTCAAAGTGGGTGGAATATACTAGTCCCAGTGGGTGGAGTTTGCATATAGTCAGTAGAGTCAAACTTTCTTGTCTTAGTCAAACAACAACAGATAAGCAGAATGACAAGAAACATTCGAAAGTTGACAGAGCTGCAAAGCACACATGAATAATAACGCTACTGAGTTAAATGAGGCATGTGACTAAAACACAAAAAAATATTGGGAAACACAAGGAATGGGTAATAAAGTCTAGGAAACCTGGTGACCAGTAAATCCCTGAAAAAGCTTAATGGATCTTCTCACGCGTAAAACTTGCCCTACAATTGGTCACTCTTGGCCCTTCTGTCACCTTGGAGTGCCAGACGAACTTCAATCTGGATCTTCTGATGTGTGATGTCTTCCACTGGACATTTGTGAAGATCTAGTGCCCCTGCGTTTTGTGGGAGGGATGGAGCCGCCTGATTCGCTACTCAGGAGAAAGACACTGAAATCCTTCGTAATGTTAGAATGCCAGCGGAGACTGGCACCAGTGAGTCGGGTTCTCTCTAGGTTTGTTTTCATCCAAATCTGTCAGTTTTGTTTTCCTTGTCACTGTTGTGTATTTAGCTTTACCAGTGGACAAAGCAAGTTCTGTCTTTTGTTTCTACTTCCTATTTGGAGTTGTGTTTTATATATATAATCTATAATTATGATAAAATTATATATTGTATATATATTATTTAAATATTTTTATATAAATATAATTTTTTTATATATATCACGTACAAGTACAAGTATGAATGTGTACAAGTATTGATATACAAAGAAGTTAAACAACACAAGTTGCTTATGGTGCCACATAACCTTGTTGATGTGAAAAGTCGATGTGAAGTTTGTCATGGCCACTTTGATTTCCCCACATACATTGCTTTTATTTATGGATAGAAGGATGGATGATGGATGGATGAGTGAGTGAATGATAGATGGATTTATGATGGATGAATAGATGGAGGGTTGTATGATGGATGGATTCTTTATTTATTTCACTTCTGGGAAATTTCTATATACGTAGGTATGTATTTAGAATTGTTATTGAAGAGTTGCTAATCTCAAGATGGCAGGAGCCCCTGCGCTGAGAGTGTGTGTGTGTGTGTGTGTGTGTGTGTCCGTGCGTGCGTGCGTGCGTGCGTGTGTGTGTGTGTGTGTGTGTGTGTGCGTTCACCTCACTTTCAGAAATGTGTTAAATTCAGAGTACACATTTCAATATGGTTTCCTTTGACAATAATTGCCAAATAAACCTTAAATATGCAATGTATATTGTGAATCAAATATTTAGTTAAGTAATAAATGGCATTGACTCACCATTTCGCACAAATAAATATTGTATTGCTTGTGTTTCTTGTAAACTTTGTAAAAGCCATTTGCAACACTTGCTCTCTGCACATTGTGTACACATTATACATTTTTCTCTGAATTATTTCTGAGCGTGTTACATGTCTGCACATGAGACTTGCATCATGCTGTCACTTGTGCTCAGACAGCGTGCGAGCAGGTGCTAGTCACAACAGTGTCCACTCAGATTAGAGCATTAAACATTGCTGTGATGGATTACATTTCATGGCCCATTTAGCCTTTGCAGTGTCGTCCAAAAACTGCAAAAAGTGAGATTTTTTTTGTAAATTACATCTTATGAAGTAAAAAATGTAAAATAAATGAAATTAAAAAAGGAATGCGTGCTTCCACACACACACACACACACACACACACACACACACACACACACACACACAAAGTAGCCATAGACTTTTCCCCACAACCACTCCATCTCCAGCCATCGAGTTCAGGGATGTTCACAACATGTATGAATATTAATGAGCATCAACATCAATGATAAAAAAAAAACCCAAAAAACAAAACAAAGCAATCTCCTGTAGGGTAGCGTCTGTAAATTAGCAAACTTAATGAGCCAATGACAGCATGACGAATCTTTAGCATCTGGGCCGGGGTGACAGTGATTGATAGATGCTGGATGTCTGCAGGCTGATCTGATGGCTGATGTATGCCGTGCTCTGCGCTGATTACATAAATGCCATTACAGCTCCCCGATGGCAGCACTGGAGTGCCGTGAGAGCCAGTAGTGATGGAGGAGAGGACAGTGACCAGGCCGACACCGCTCTACCTCGTGCTAAGTGCCCCAGTCCACAGTGACTTGAGATTATTGTATCATTTTTAAAATGATTGTTTCAATATTTGATTATCCGCCTTCTCATTTCTATCATTTTTCATTGTCTTAACTGGAACAGCACAGCAGCACTCACATTAATGGCCTTCATATGGCATCAGCTGAAAAAAGTCGCTTTACTGACTTCACATGCACAATCGTTTTCAACTTGGAAGGGTTTTAATGAAGTTTGAAAGCTTTGCATCTATGCAGTCTGCATGTAGAAATGACATTAAACTGCTTATTTTTGTTACGCTCGGATTAAAAGAGTTTAAATAGAGTTACAAGTCCGGTTCTTTCTTGGGAAAAAAATCTAGAGATAAGTGTGTAAACACATTTGTGCTGAAAAATAAAAGCTCGGTAATTCAATTTCTATAACTGTCGGCCAAGTTGAAGCCGAGTTTGAGACCCCGTCAGGTCTTTCTGCTTAAGAGCTCCAGTTTCCCACCGCGTCCTGGAAACCTGGAAATTGCAGCAATTTGGAGAGTACATTTTCCATAGAAGTCAGTGAAATAGTGAAAGCGTAATTGTTAGTGGGCATCTTCGCCATGTTTGATCGGGAGATTCTGAGATTAGCTTCAGATTAGACCCAGAGGAAATTACACTTAATATCCTGGAATACAAACCAGCCTTGTCCAGATGCCTGATTGTTGTCTTTTGAGTCCATTTTGACCATATGCATTTATATTTTAGTAATATTGCAAATACAATAAATAAATATAAACAAGCACACAGCACAAAAAGTATTTCTAGCCAAATAATCGTTGAATCTTTAACTGTTTCATCTTCTGAGATGCTGTTTCACAAAGACAAACCCACGTCACTAAATGACTTTGCTTGCTTCATAAAAAATGTATCTCCGTTGCGAGGAGGAAAAATGCTAATAACTTTTGGTGGCCGAATTAGATTTGGGAGTGGAGGCAAGGAAGAAAGGAAATGCATGAAAGAATTTAGCTGTGCAACTCATAAATAGTTTACCAAGCTAGTGAAGATTCATCAAGTTGCATAACAGATAAATTATATTTTCTGGCTTTGCATTCTCACCCTCACACCGCCTTTTCCACCAGAGAAGTGAATTGAATAAAAGATGAGGAATGGAAATTGTGTCTTCGCCACGACACCAAGGCTAACTGCGGTTTATACCTGCAGACGCTCGTGAAATCCTGATGTCTATGATAGGCAACATTTGGAATGGGTGTCACAGATCCTATCTCCTTGCCATAAATAAGGAAATATTGACAGCAATACAAAATGCCTTCCATGTGCACATCCACGCTGTAGCGTATCCTCAACCTCCAGCAAAGCTTTTAGCTGACAACTGTTAGTTCTGCAATAAAGTGCGAGCAGAAACCCACCACCTCAAGATTTATTGGATTTCTTTTAACATATAACAGGCCAGTGTTGATGAAATTATTTCGAGATTAAGCTCATGACTTGCGTGTACGAGGTGAGTTTAAAACGGCAAAAAAAACAATTGGAAAAGTTTTGAAGAAAGTTTCTTATTATATTTTTGTTGCTTTTTTTTATTTAGTCTGAGGTGAAAAGCAAATCCACATTCTTTAATTTTGAGACTGCTATGCAAATTAAAACTTGGAGAATATATTAAGAATATTGTACTTATGATGAAAAAATTTAATGACTAGGTTATATTTGTACAAAGATACAAAAAAAGAGCACATTGTTATTGCATAGTCAATTCATTGTATATGTACTTACATAGAATGAATTGAACATTGAAGACTGTATAATTGAAACTGTGTTGATCTCAATTCCACAGCAAGTATCATGAACAGAAAACGAAAAAATGAAACTATTCTATACAATGTGTGCCAGTTTTAAGCAAACTGTAAAAAAAGCATGCCTTTGAATATTTTACCAAGGCTTTGTAAAGAATGGTAAAACGTCAAACATTCAGATTGGAAAGACGTGTGATGTGAAAAATACTAAAAAAAAAAGACAAATACAAAGTAAAGCAACACGCTGATCTGACGAATGAAAAAAAATCTGAAGCTGTTGTTACATCTTTATCTATGTGTCAATGAACATGTACTGCACGTGTTGACTGACTTCTGTTTTGGCGCTTCTCCTTGACTCTTTACTAACGCTTGCAAATGTACTGAAACTGTTTTTAAAACACACATACACTCAGTTGTTGGGGCTGTTTCTTGGCTAGTGGTGACCACTCATTCCATATACACTACAGCCTATTAAGGAAAAAATTGAAAATTCACACACAAACACACACACCCACACACACAATGACAAACACAGACTGGACAATTAGGTGTGTCACTTACAGTGACAGTCACGTCAATCCCCCACAATGCACGTGACTGAGTCAGATTGAGCCACTGTGTGTGCGCGTGTATGAGTGTGTGCATGTGTACAATGCTCTGTCACTAATTATCTCAAAATAAACATCTGTTATGGATTGTATCTTCATTCCTTTTATTCTGAAGGTTTTAGTTTTGATTTTTGTGACTTTGATAGATACGTCTGTGTTTGAAGTGTCGTCTTATATATCTGTTATAGTTGCGATTAGACTGACAGAGCTTTTTATTTATCCAGTGTGACATGAAGCAGTGGCTTATGCCCAATGGGAGTCCTCTGGTCTGGGAAAGCTGAGATGATTGCTTGTGTGTTGTTTAGTGATCAAAGAGAAGTCACTTTTACATCATCTACTTGGCTGTAGATTAATCAGCGAGACAGAGTTCAGACACAGAACTGAACGTAATGCGCAGAAGACTAATGGTTAAACTCTGCAGAAGACTGGCCACCTCATGTAATGCAGTTAGTGTGATTAATAGATTTATAACTCTCTGCTGCATGAGACTTCGACTTCAGACCTAATTAGTTTTATCTGTAGTTTGAACTTGATGTTGCAATTAGAGTTTCTGTTTTGACAGAAGAACTAAACAGACTTGGAGCAAACTTCATTGCTCACAGTAGAGCCAGATTTATTTTTCCCTTGGTGTGTTTTTTGCAATATTTTTTTTTCCAAGTTGTTACTTCTTAGATCTTTTTCTAACAAATTTTTCACAAAGCGTCATCACAAAGTCACGTGTTGCTATAAACAAACTAACATATTAATAATGTGTTAATTTTATCAGGAATTTACAATTTAACGTACCTCTAAAAGAACCTCTAATAGAATAGACCTGACAGTCTAATTTACAAGTCCAGTTATTTTCAACTCTATGCATATTTCAATTTTCAACCTTTCCATTAAAAGGTTGTACTAGTACAGGAGCGTTGTACTAGAGGGTGGAGGTATTGTTCTCAACATGTTGGTGACAATGTCATACAATGATGATTGTCTTTCATCGCCAGTTCACTTCAACGTCCCTTCCATTGTCAGTCCAAATGACAGACGTCTCTTTCCCTGACAATTCAGGGACCCAGGGTTATGCAAATAACCAAGGTGTTCCCTTTCCTCGTCAGTTCACTTCTGAACTGTTGGACTGTTCTGTTGGACTGACGATGAAAGAGACATCTCATCCCCTGACAATTCAGGGAATCGAGGTTACACAAGTTTGTCTCTCACTTTCTGAATTTCACAATCAGGAATCACATTGATTAGCAAATAGCACATGCTTCAGCACTTAATGGTGTTTAAAAGACAAAGCACTGCTTTAAGAAACAAACAGAATAAAAAAACACAACAAAAGCTCAAAAACTGCCAACGCTAGGAATAACGCTGCCTTCAGTGTATGGAGCGTAAGACTCGCAGTTTCAAGCAGCTCAAAGGCAAGAGAGCACAGAATTGCCAATACCAAGCTCATAAAATTCTGGGGGGGGGACATGCCCTCCTAGCACCTCTTAGGAACTTAATCGTCAGGTTGTTGTTAATCGTCAGCACGTCTAGTAGCTCGAGCATGTTGATGTGCTTCTGGAGGCAAGGACCTGGCCAGCCTCTGGACGGTGTCGAGGTCGAGCCCAAGGAAGGAGATCTTCCCTAAAGTGCAGCCCTAAGCGGCATATGTGTGAGACCACACAGTCTCTGTGCACAATCAACTGACTCAGAGGACTGACTAAAAGCAGAAAGTCGTCCAGATAGTTCAGGAACAGAATGCCCCGCGCTCTCAAATTAACAGCATTACTCCAGTTTGTTTGTGATTCTTCAAATAGATCATTAATTTTGTTTTCACGTAAGAGCCAAGCTGCGTAGACTCTGTACCGAGCAGCATCACTTCAGTAAGTTTGTGACTTCTTCAAACCGTGTGCGCGAGACTATTGCATCAACAATTCTCAACAGCTATTTATGGAACCTTGAGAAACAATCATTGGAAGCTTCCAGGCTAACTGGATCATTCAAGAACGTATTCCTAGTCGTGAACGTTCTACAGTACGCACGCTTCTGCATTCCAAGAGAACATAATCACAAACTATAGACCGAAAAAATGAGCTTTTACCTCTCTGCAGAGCCATAGACTATGAGGCCGCTCATAGTCGGGAAAATCTTGAAAACGAGACCTCACGCATGCGTAGTGACAAAGGGTGGAGGACTCAACGTCTAGGATTCAACATCAAAGCGCCTCAATATTGTTGCGGTCCAGGGAGTCCAATCTGTCTGACGGCCGCCAGAACTGAAGCAGGAGGCACAGTTCCGAGGAAGAACGCCTCCATACAAAGTGTCACAATTTTGTGTGTTTACAAACGGATCTCACCCAAACAAAGAATACTGCGCCTGAGAATATCATGCGACTGGCTTCAAATCAGATAAGAATAATGTGCATGACGTGCATCCCTTTTATACTACCTGATACGGTTCACAGGTGACATGCAAATTAATGCAGGCATAAACTTGAACGTTCTTTGGCGTGTTTCAAGAGCTGAAGTGGCGAATCGATTTCAATCGATCTCCCATCGTTAGTTCAACTGACAGACGTCGAAGTGAACCGACGATGAAAGGGAACTATTGTGAGTCTACACTCAGGGTCTACTGTGTGTTGTGTGCAAGCTTGTGCCAAGTTACTATTGACTTTAGAATTAACATTGTTCAAAATACCAATTTTTAACCATTTTGTTTCTGAAAAACATTTGTGTAAAAAAAATCCCTTTTTCTTGTTTCTAACTCACACACACACACACACACACACACACACACACACACACACACACACACTGCAGATAATCAACCAATGAGTGTCATCTTTCTCATCGCTATTTAATTTTTCAGCGTGAAAAGCTTCCCGTCAGTGTTCAGCTGAGTCGACGGAATCCTCTGTTGCTGCTCTGTAATCATTTTGCTTTTTAAGTGATTGTTAAACTGTAGTCTTTTGATAAATTGTAGTTTCCTTGTACACCATTCCCTCCAGTCATTTCTCAATCTCATCCAAGACTTCTCTTCATTTTCCACGTTTATTTCGCTCCTTCGTCCACAATTACCAAACCCCTTTTGTAAAACTCTTCCGTTCTTGGTAGCAGCAGATATTCATTATCAGAAAAGTCAATCATCATCAAACGGCCCTCTTGCCTTTATCACTGGAATCTATTAGACTTAGTGCTTTTAGCTGCATTAACCAGAGCCCAGTGAACCTGCGGCATCCAGGAGGCGAGAACAACGTCCCCCGATGACACGTCTGAGCTCCCGCTGAAAGACCTGAATTGATAGCTCTGCAGGTAGATGAATACCAAGCAGAGAAGACCCCCGCCCAGACTCCGGAGCGAGATCTCTTACTGCATTTTAATGGAGCTCAGGCTTCTCTGCAGACTGCAGAGGATGGGAAGGATTGATATGCTCGCCGACAGCTCCTTGCTCCTCTCCCATTGTGCTATAGGGGGAAGAAGGCAATATAGGAAGAAGTCACGGAACCAGAGTAGATGCTGCAGGGGCAGCTGAAAAAATACTGCTAACTTGGCCTCTCCGGTGTTCGACACATTGTGATGAGCTGTACTCATGCCCTGGCAAGTAAAGCATGAAAGTGTGTTACGTGTCCTCAGGCCTTACAATGCAGGAGAACAGCGCCGCGCTTTCCCCTTTTTTAATGTTAATCAGGGAGTTGGACATTGAAATCTTTATTCTGCCTATCTTATCTTGTTTTTTTTTTTTTTTTTTTCAATTATGACTATGATTGATTGAGAGATTGGCAGCTTGTATTTTGTGGTTTCTTTTAAAGAGCGTGATTTATTTGCTGTACATTTTTACTGTGGAGTTGGTTTGAAAATAGATGTTATATTGCTCTCTTGGGAATGTGTGTGTGTGTGTGTGTGTGTGTGTGTCTGTGTGTGTGTGTGTGTGTGTGTGTGTGTGTGTGCTTCTTACTGTTTTCAAGGCAACACAGAACACTGAATAATGTATGTGATTTCAGCCAATGTTTGCTTTTATTGAACATTTGCAAATTTGTGATTTTATTTTGTAGTCTTTTTTGTTTTGTTTTCTTCTTTTTAATGTAGACATGTGTTAAGTCTGCTTTTCATGCGACCTGGCTTGAAGTGTAAAGTACTTGAGTACACTTTACACACTTTAGGAATTATTGTACATTTTGTAAATATTGTAAAATAATTAGTATAGTATAGCTTTTTGGCTACTTTGTACTTGTACTGAGTATCAAAAATATAAGCAACTTTTAAATTCCCAATAAATTCACTCAATCAATAAAAAGTTTTTTTTTTTCAATTCCTTTACGGGTTTGTCTTTATATCATTTTATAATTTGAATCCTTGTTTTTAATTGGCCTCTTCTGTAATATCTGACCAGGTTCTCCAGCACTAAGTTCATGTGTTCATTGTCCTCTGGGTCTCCCTGTGCGTGTTAGCGTGATGAAACCATCAACAACTTCATTCACACTTCATGATTAGAAGAGATGATCATGTTCTCACAGCTCTCCTCCCTCTTGAATCAATAAAGGGCTTTGCATCATTTGGCGGTTCTTCAAAGAATTGAAATGCTTGTACAGGCACAGCAAAAACACTTCCTGAACCACAAAGGTGAACTGTAACAGAGAATGTTTCATTTCTCCTTAAAAGCATTTCTCTGTCAGATTATTGATGCTTTGGAGTGATTTGATACTCTAGTTCTTCAATAAAGGACATCTCTATCTATGCTTTCCTGACACTTTTTTCCCCTTATTGTGCAGATTGCGTTTCAGAACTGTATTGCAGATTTGTTACAGTGTTGGTGCTCACCAGAGAATAGCTGCAAACCATACTTGAGTAAAAGTACGAACTTACTGTAAAAATGAATTCATTACAAGTTATCGATTCCAAGAAGACTTGGGTAAAAGTCGTAAAATATTCGTACACACAATAACCACAATGTAAATATTCAATCACAATTTAACGAGAAACGGTAAGTGTCCATTCAAATTTAGAGTAAACAGTACTGTAGATAATCACAAATATAGTCAAGAAAACAGTAAAAGTTGCTATTATGTTTGATACACAGAACAAGTGCATAGTAGCCAAAATACTTAAGTAAAATGACAAAGTCAATTTACTCAAGTACTTAACACCAATGGTGCTAACTCTCTGATAAATGAAAGAAATAGATTGGACTGAACTGTGTCAACATCAACGGAAATGCAGTGGATCTCCATCTAGTTGTTCATCCATTTTACAAACTGCTTTTCTATTTCCTTTTGAAGCTGAAGCCAATTCCGGCAACTCTTGAAGGTGGGGAACACGCCTTTCAAGCAAAAATACATTTTAAATGTATTTTAAAAGTCAAACACCATTTTAAATGTCTAGACCTTTTCTCAAAGACAATAAAGAACATTATTTAGAGCCACAGTACGCTGCCTCCATCGAAAGGACTTTGTGCCCCCAGCCTGTGCTGAGAAAGAACCATTGGTATGCCATCAAATATTCATAAATGCATTGTTCCTATACATGCAATGAAAAGCGGAACAATCTCTCAGATTCCCAGTCAATACACGACAGATCTATAATTTATTTGAGCATCACATCACTTGCTACAATAGGAATCCAGTATCCAGTGAGCTCTGCTTAGTAAGCGGTGTTAAAACGTCACTGACCTCAGACTCACCCCAAGTTCAGGAAAAGTTCAGCATGGCTTTGTGTCATCACCCGCTCTTATGCCTGCAGGTGTGGAACCTTGCAGCCTTCGACTTCTTAATATTACATAACATGACGGCTCCAGGATGAAACTGCACGCAAACCCCAATTACCATTTCACTTGTGTGTGGTGTGTGTCACGGTGACACCATTTCACTATCTCGATTTAAATTCATGCTGTGAGATTTACCCTTGGATTTCAGAAGATCCGAGAAACAACTCTTCTTGGATATTCTCTTTGCCCTAGAGTTTGACCTTGATGTTGATATTTGGCAGAGATTTCATGCTGGTGCTGCAGGGACAGTCTGTGACCACCCTGTTACCTCTGTAGTAAATAATTTAGCGAAAACAGTCTTGTCTAGCCGAACCGAGACAGAGAGTCGTGATCGCCTGAGCAGGCCAATACCTTCCACTACATCGCTCTTCCGTGTTTATTTATCAAAATTGTCTCATGATATATTCGGTATAAACAGTCTCTGTTAATAAAGATGGTGCAATAGTTGGAGTTTCTAAAGCAAAGCTAAGGCTAACGCGGTATTCTGGCGTATCGCATTTCGTCTACTTTATTATAAATTGAACATTTCACATCTTTATGTTCGGACACAAGGCAATCATACACGAGGAGTAAAGGGTTTCTCTCGTAGACATTTCCAGAAGGTCCTGACAGCCCAATACTTGAAGGTGTCAATCAAGGTGCTTGTCTCTTCTTTTCCATCAACGGCTGTGGCCTCTCTGATGTTTCCTCCTTCCCTCAACTCCTTTAACCCCTGATCTTTAGCAGAGATGTTCTGTCACTGCCCTCAGCAGAGGAACAAGCCATGTGACAGGCTGATTTTACAAAAGGAAATTGTGAGGAAACTGTCTGTCATTGAATGTGGGGTCTTCTTCACGCCTCATTTTTCATCCCGGACACCACTAGCGATGACAGTTATTACATAGCTGAAGTTTCACTGTTGGGGTAAAAGAGTTCTTGTTTCAAAAAATGACAAGGTAAATATGTTCTCTGCTATGCTCATAGTTGCTATAAAGTGAAGGGTGTGCTCTGTGTGTGTGTGTGTGTGTGTGTGTGTGTGTGTGTGTGTGTGTGTGTGTGTGTGTGTGTGTGTGTGTGTGTGTGTGTGTGTGTGTGAGATTTCTTACACAACACACCTTATTTTTAACTACCCTATTTACGCAAATATTAAAACCCCTACCAAATTTAGAAGCTAAAACACTTGGTGGTGGCTTATATGTGCATATTTCAAATATCCACGTAAACATAAGCACCCAATTTTCCACATTTCTAGTCAGGATCAATCACAAATAAATAATCTTAATGTATTGTTTCACTTCTGATTAGTGTCCTCTTTTGCTTCTTTAAATAATGATTTGAGGCAGACAAGCATATATGTGTCAAGTCCTGAGTTTGTGTGATGTGTGTTGTGAAGTTAATTTGCACTCTCCACCCCCTTGTTCGTGATTATTGTTCGCTCCTGTTTGTAATTAATTTCCTCGTTTGCTCTGCTATTTATTTCTCACCACACCTTTGTTCTGTGCGAGTTCGTCACTAGAGGGTCAGTTGCTGTTTTGTGTGCGCTGCTCTTAGTGTTCTGTTTTTGCCATTTCTGCAGACTGCAGTAATCCTGCCATGCTTTTTCACGGACACATGGTGGAGGTTCCCTGTTCCTGCTTTTGGTGCAGGACTTCTGGACTACTTGCCTGGGAGCCAGTTCTTGTTGTTTTTTATACTTTTTCTCCTGTTGGATTCCCATGATTTTGGAACTCTGAGAATTCTGGAATTTTTGTAATAAACTTCTCTCTGCAATTGGGTTTTCGTGTTTTCAGCTGGACAATATGCTTTTATTGGCCGAATAACAGAAATAAAGAAGCATTAACCATGACGCCACATTTAGCAGTGGCTAAGTAAAGTGTTAGAAATAAAAGTAAAAGCATTACAATAATTCATATTAGAACAGACGGATGACAAACCAAATAGCAGGCTCAGGGCAAAGGGCTAGAAACAAAGTCCATAGGCAGACGAAAGCGTCGGTGCAGAAAGAGAACAGCATAAAACAACGTACACAGGCAAGGAATCAAAACCAGGGAACAAACACAATCAAACCAGTTGGTCTGCTGTGCAGGGCAAAACAATACCTCGCAATGATGACCAGCGTGTAGTGTCTGAAAGACCTTGACTGAAAATGACTTAAAAAGAAGAAAAAATAAGTATTTTTAGGGGTTTAAGTTTTAGGGATTTTGACATTTTTATTGTGTGCCTGAATGATCAGGCGGTGCATATATTTACGTGAAGGATTAGTTTTTAATATAAATTATAAATATTATAATATTGTTTGAGCAGCAAAAGTGTGTTCTGATTATCTATGAATAAAACCAAGTGAATTGTGTTGTTTTGAACTATTAGTTTTCTTCCTTTTTGACCATGTTAAGCATTAATTTGTCCATTTATAATACTGTATCTATCAAACTTTTTTTTATAAATAATTAAAAAAAAAAAAAATATATATATATATATAAATAAATATATATATATATATATATATATATATATATATATATATATATATATATATATATATATATATATATATATATATATATATCAGTAGCAACAGCAAACTACTTGCAGAGCACTCTGCACTGCGGAAATAATTAAAACAAAGATTGAATTTTAAACACTACCTTTACAACAATTGTATAATTGAATTCATTATAATATATAAAAAACCCAACTAAACAATCACTGCTCTTATTATACGCTGCTCCTCTATCTGAAAGACGTTTCAAGGCTCCTGGTCACAGGTGTTGTTGTGGTATTGCTTTTTCAATCGAAGTTGAAGCTGGAATAAATGCCCATCACTCACTCTACACAGACTCATAAGACAAGCTAAACAACAGTTGGTGCCGAGCTCCTCCAACATGCATTGTACACACAGCAGTAATAGTGAAGACCATGAGCTTGAGTCTGAGATGTGAAGTATAGTCTAGCCATCATTTCTGAAACTATCCCTGGCTTTGTTCTCCAGAGAGGACGATGGGGTGCTTATTGATGATGTCTGCTACAGCAGAGGTCATTGAAATGCTGTGTTTGTGAGTGATGTCCCATCAACATCCGTATTCATACAAAGGATGGACAGTCACATTCCTGTTTATAGGCTCATTCCTGATGCCTCTCATATATTGATAGCATCACCAAACAGCACCTGGAGCGTGCGATTTGTCACTGATATAGTGATTCACAATGTTTTATTATGTACTTCAAGATTTGAAGGGAAACGATAGGTAACAGTAAATTGTTCTGACAGGGACACTGACGTGCATTGTTTCGGAATTAACAGCGGCTTCGACCTTTATGAGGTCAGTGCAGAATCGTGCCCAAAAATAGAAAGTCAGTACAATTGTCATGTTTGAGGATTGGGCTTCAAATGTTGGGCTTTCCACACTAGATTTGCCATGTAACACAACATTAAGATATTACTTCTCGCAATATGCTTTCCGACTAGTACAGGCTGTGCTGGATTACTAATAACCTTTTTATTCCTGTCATCACAACACAGCCTCTGTACAATATTCAGAATGCTGCACCACGAATGCCCTTTAATCAACCAAAAATAGCGCATGTTACTCCACTTCTCATCTCCTTACAATGGATACCAGTTGCTGCTATGATCAAGTTCAAACTTTAACTTTGACTTTTAAGCTTAAAGCTCCAGCTCCACTCTTTATTTCAAGCGGAGAATTTATGAATTTGAAGTCATTTACCAGCAGAGAATTAATGGTGCTTGGTGGTTCCTCTCAAACAGAAATTGCAATCTCTACAAGAACGTTTTCACATTCAGCTGAACCTCTAAAAGAACAGCTTTTTCTTTCAGGTACAAGATCTATCACCTTCATTACATGTATTATCTCATTTTATATTTATATTATTTTTTGGCCACCGATCCAGAGTGTGTATCCTGCCTCGAGCACAGTGAGAAGCCCCGTGACCGCAGAAGATGAATTAATTAATTTTATTTTATTATTTTATCATTTTTAATTTCATTATATTTTTTTGCCCATACATTACTAGCTCTGAGGAATAAAAAAAATGAAAAATAATTTAAAACGAATAAATAAATAAATAAATGTAAAAAAGTGTGTGTTCAATGACTCTTTCTGTGTTTTTTTTCGTGTCCTTGTGTAACACATTAACTCTTTCTTCTTATGACAAATTGCTTCTAATGCTTCTCATTTAATAAGTCGCTTTGGGGAAAATGGCTGTAAACTAACTATGAGATGGAAGACAGCTTTGGATAAATAAGTTGGAAGTTGGTCAGCTGCACCAATTGTAATGTGACGTATGTGAATTGAAAAAAAAAAAGCCTGCAAAATTGCTAACGTCTTGCTAAAATCAGATATCTGTGGGACTGTCAGGCAGTGATGACTTATGTATGTCCACCAGAAGCAATCTCCTTTCACCAGGAACCGTCCGTCTGTGCTCATTTATCCACAGTTACCAAGCGGTTTACCCCATTCACACAAGTCCTCCATCAACCAGTGATTGCCAATGTCCGCACACGGTTTTCTTTCTTCTGATTCGGCCTTGCTTTGCTAGAATTTGAATCTTGCCCTCTGTGAGCGTCACATGACTCTAAATGAAGTTGTCGGCATGAGTAATATGTGTTGACAGCTGGAATTGACAGAACGGTACCAAAGTCGTGTCTTTCCATTCTGCCTATCTCCCTGAACAAGTAAAGCAGGACAAGGGTGTAGACGCTAAGCAAAGCTATCCATCTTCCCCGAGGAAGGAGAAGGCTGGGATGGGAGGAAAAATAGGGGAAATAGGAGGGACATCCGTCCTTGTGAGTCACAGCAGAGGTCAGGCAGCTCTGTGTGCATGAGTGGCAGAAAGCAGGGAAGAGGGGGATTGTAAAGAGAGTTAATTTGCTCTATAGATCACTGTCGCTGTCTCCTGTTGCAGCGCAGTGAAGGTGTGAACACGGAGCAGCATGCAGGAAATTACCATGCCTGAGCATGTGTGTGTGTGTGTGCATTGTTTAAGCGTAATCTGTCACCCTGACATGCCATTTAAGGGAAACAGGAGAGTGTTTTATTATTCCTTCAATGAGCTCTCTTTGTCCCATGGCGCACAAAGTGTGCACAATTTGACGTATTAGATCTTGCTTATTTTGTACGTTGTAAATCAATGGTTTTGTTCAGATAGTGTTGTGTTTGATCCAATCAATTCAAGCGTTTCTTGTTTTTTGTATTTTGTACATATTCTCTGCATTTCTTTTCGTTGTCTTTTTTCCTGACATATTTACGTAGGATTCAATTATAAGCACAAGACCTTAATTTTGCTTATGTAATCATTGGCGACAAATTTCTTTAGGTATTTGCTTTAGCATGTGTGGCGAAAAAATATACACATCAGTCCACATCTGTTTTTTTTTTTTCTTCAAATCTGTTGTTCACACGTTGTGCAGTCATTGATGAGTTGCAGTCAGAAGTGACAGCTGTTGCTGAATGACACAGAAGATAGATTGAGATTCTGACACCTGTCACGCTTTTCCTTATTTACAGCACCGCCACTGGAAAAAAGAAAATAGAGTGAAGGTCCCTTTAAATCTGCCATTCTTTTGGTGAATAAACCAAGCCAAATATTATGCCCAACCAAATCACACCCACTCAATTTTTTTTAGAATTGGTAATAATTAAAAGTTATATTTTGTAGCCCAAACAATGCAAATGTATTGGGATTTAAGTGATCGAAGAATACAATGTAGGAGTAGCAATTTTCATATTTCACAAAAGACACGCGCACAAACACACTGTTGTATATACAGTCAATTTAACGCTTAATTAGACCACCAGTTAATTGGACCAGCCTTTTTCCTATGGAAAATGCCTTTTGTCTGCGATTAAAGATTAATTTAGAGATCAATCGATCTTAATTTTAAAATTACTAGATTAATCTCTAATCGCAACAAAAAGGCATTTGACCACATTAGCTAAGAAATGATTTGCGTTTATGTGATATCTGAAGCTTGGAGCATCCAAATTAGATGTATTTTATAATATTGGTTTAAATAAATTTTTTTTCTCACAATGCATTGTTAGATCAATCAAAAGAAATAAATGAGCAAATAGAATTTTATATTTATTTTAGCGAACATCTATTTTTTTTTGTGTTATTTTGATGCTTAATGTTGTGTGAGTAAAATCAGTATGAGCAGATGCAGAGTGTGTTGGCAGTTGACTTCCTTGTGTTTTCTCATCCACTGGCTTCATGGGTGATGATGAAAAGGAAGATTGAAGAGTCCCGGGGGGTGACACTTGCACAGAAGCTGTACAAAAAAGCAAATACACACAGTAACGGTTTAACAGGTTGTACTGTAGCATTACTGAACCTATGTGGCCACTAGTTTCTGCATGTGGACCAGTAATGAACGTTTTTACTTTACTTGAGTATTTTATGTCTATTTTGTACTTGTACTGAGTAAAAGCAACATAATCAAATGTTACCCTCTACTTAACTTCATTTTTGATTGAGTATTTGTACTCTTTACTCCACTACATTTGAATTGACACTTAGCGTTACTCGATACATTGTGATTGTGCGCGAAGTTGTTTCTTGTAACTTGAAAATAATTTTTAAAAGTTATTATTATTATAGTAATTTTTACAGTAATATAGTATTAAAGCGCTATATAAAGTACTAATATGGTGAATGAATTTGCACTAATAGAGGTTTGCTCAATAGAAAATTAAATAGAGAACCATTTCCATAATAACGTACTATATTTTAAAATAACCCACTCACACACACGCACATACACATACACACCGGTGACCACAGGTGATGAAATCTGAATGTCAGTACAGTTAATTATCAGTGGTTGTGGTGCTTCTCTGTAACCTCTGACAGACATGTTCTCCACCTTCCAGTTAGGAACCCTAATCAGATTTCCATTCTTCACAACACCTCCAGCTTCTTTTAGTTTCCAAACAACTTTTTTCAGAGTAATTATAGTTGTCAGTTTTCCCAAATGATCCGCAAGGCTGTCCAGACGTCAGACTGTTCACAGGAGAAGTTCTCTTCATTAAAATGACACTTTTCAAAATGTCACAGTGGAGTTTAGCCCATAAACCTTTCATAGGTTACTGTCCAAACTTTGGTCATGGCAGGAAGAAACCATTTGCTGGTCTTAAAATTCCTCTTTTTGAGGAAAAAAACACATTATCTGACCTTTGATTAAGATTCCAACGGACTTTTTACCCCACAATTTCATTAATTTATTTCTCTCTCTCTCTCTCTCTCTCTCTCTCTCTCTCTCTCTCTCTCTCTCTCTCTCTCTCGCTCGCTCAAATAATGGCATGACTGGCAGCATAGAAAGTGTCTCATTATACAAATTAATTTAAAATTGTGTTGACTGTGATAGCAAAAGCTTGTAATCATATGCTAATTGGAGTAGCACCAGCTATTGATCAGTTTTATGATTTATTTTAGTGTATCGGTTCATTCTTGCTCTTGTTGCAACCCTGCAATAATTTTCATCAGGTAAATTCATAATTAATCTGGAAAACACGCAGGTACACATACACACCGGCATTAATAATTAATGAAAAAACAAAACAAATAAAATCGCAGGTACACATATACAAGCAAAGTAAGATCATACTAGCTGCATTTTGAATGTTTAATCCCATTAGTGAACCTGGTAACAGAACAAAAAACTCTATGTGGCGTACGTGTTCTTATGTTTTTATATAGTATAGTAGTATATATATATATA
>CM051493.1:20914887-20926095 GCA_028031935.1 Paedocypris micromegethes
AGAGAGAGAGAGAGAGAGAGAGAGAGAGAGAGAGAGAGAGAGAGAGAGAGAGAGAGAGAGAGAGAGAGAGAGAGATATTTTGACTAGGGATTTTTAGAGTTAAGTAGGTACACATTGTTTATGTAGCACTTTTAACATATAAAGTCAGAAAATGCTTCACAAGAGGCAATGATATTGGATAAAAAAAGAATATTGTGACACCCCAGACACACAAAAAACAAAACAATAAAACCATACCAAAAAGCACAAAACTACACTAATAATACAGCAACAAGGTTAAAAAACATAAAATACTCAAAACCCAAAAGCACTGTGAACTAAAAGCCTGTCTAAAATAATAATAAGAGGTCAGGTCACGTTTGCAAAAATTAGATCTTAATCACTATCTTCTCTGGTGAAGATAGTGATCACTCAATCACTTTCAATCACTATCTTCTCTGGCGATATCAATATCTCTCCTAATTGTTTTTTGTGGTTCTATGTTCTTGCTGGCTCTCTCTGCAGATGTGTCTGACTATCGCTGTCCATCCATTTAGTTTTAGTCATTATTAGTTTGCCACTTGTTATTTTTTAAATTTGTTTCTAGTTTGATTTAGAATAATTTGTTTTTTTAATTACAATTGTACAACCCTGTGGAAATTGTATCAGCCTGTGAGTTCCTGTGTTTCAATTTGCACAAATGTTCTCAGGATATTGTTCCCATGTTCTGGAGACATACTATGCTCAGCAGCCTTTTTCTATTTTATCAAATGCTGTATGACTTGAGATTTATGCTTTCCATTATCAATCAGCATTGTTTACAAGTTTTTACTAAACAATTTTGTTTAGTAAAATGCATCGATTTGGGATGATCTCTTCCCAGTTGCCATTGTAGGCGCTAAAAACAGCCCTAATTCATCCCGATGCTTGTTGTACAACAGATTATGTTTTAGCATTTTCTTGTTTAATTAACAAACGAACTGTTGTTACTGCTCAGAGCGGGGCTTTGTGTATGGATACCTTTTTGAGAGAGAGAGACAGAGAGAAAGAGAGAAAGAGAGAGAGATAGAGAGAGAGAGACAGAGAGTGAGAGAGAGAGAGAGAGAGAGAGAGAGAGAGAGAGAGAGAGAGAGAGAGAGAGAGAGAGAGAGAGAAAGCGTATCATTATACAGCATCACCATACATATTATTGCAACCCAACTTTACATGGCCCAAACAAAGGTATTATCTGTCAAAACTGGCTATTATTTGATATTAAGTAGATCTTATCTCCCACTTGTGTGTGAAATATGAGTCTTGTGTGAAAGCCACAGACTATGTCTTTCCAAATTCAGATCTTCCTACACCGGTTATTGGTCTCAGACAGGCTTTAATTACAAACGTATCTATTGCGCCGGACGGCAGCTAATTGTTCTCATTTCCCCCCGGGGTCATTCTCCCTTTGCCCCTCCAGTGGCCGGACTCACGGCCTCTAATTGTCATGTACACACTCCAGAACACTAGATTTAGTGTGGTGCTGCCCTTAATTTAATTGGAAAGCATCGATTCGAAGTGAACACAAAAAGGAGAAAAATAAGAAATAAAAATGGAAGCAATCTTTCTTCAACTGGCAGTAAAAGAGAGCTGCAGGTATGAATTATTCATTCGCCTGATGGATGGGTCTGCAAATAAAAATGTTGAGTGGGGCGCAGACTGTTAAGTGAGCTTTGCATACTGTCACCCTCTTCTTCTTCTGACTGTCTCAGTGAAGAACATCGTGACGCCTCACTTTGCTGTTAATTTAATGGGCCGCTTTAAAATAACTGACATGGAATTGTTTCAAATGTCGACCTTGGTTTGTAGAGTGTAAAAGTGTCAAATGCGTGTTTGTTTGAATAGGAGGACTATGTTGTTTCAACCAATGATATACAGTGCAGATACTGTAATCTGTAATGTTGTAGCATTAGTCAGTTTAGTATTTTCTTTTTTTTTTTCTGGTAGACTAGAACAAAACATCATCTTAACCTTAATAACGTTCACGGGTCAATTTTATTATGCCAATACGTGTAAGTAAACCAAAACTAAAAAGTTACTCAAACTTTTTTTTGTGAAACATTAGAATATTTGACAAGAACTGTATCTTTGTAACATATCATATAGCGTAGTGTTACAAAAATGTGAACTGAATAATTTCCTGACATAATTTTTATATGATAATTACAAAAATCCAAGCAGAAGACCTTATTTTTAAGTATTTTAAAAAATATTTTTAAACTTTAAAAACGGGTATTTTTTTTTACAATTTACCCGTTAAAAAACTAAAAAGTATTATTAGTTAACGAATATACTAGGTGAATCACATCAACATACACTTTTTGACATTTTAGATCATTTAGAGTTAAAATATAATCTGACCGAGATATTAAATCGACCAGACTATAATCCGCTTGAATCTATGCACAGTACATCATCAACTGGATTTATTTCTTGTTTTTTTCAGTCCATCAAGAAAAGAAAAAAATTGATTCTTTCATCATTGTTGAAAGAATTTAATAACTAATTTCTTCCTGTTCTGCACCCTGTAATCTTCAGATAGCTAATCAGACAGGTGAGCCGCGCGATTATGCCCATAGCCGTTAAAGACGTGATCACACATTTGTTATGCTTTACTCCCAGGTTTCTCCATCCAATTATTCACCGGATCCTCAGCCCACAATGTGCTGAAAGGGAATCTTTAATGTCAAAGATCCACGTATCTGCACGAATTTATATCCCCCCAAATACATTCATTATAAGGAACTATCTATCTAAAGAAATGTCTGGCTTAAGCACAGAAACCGTGGATTGCCCTTTACTAGCGGGTTGAGCTTGCGTATTCTGATCTGTCTGATCTGCGTTGTAATTGCTCTCACGCAATGGCAAATTATTGCTTTACTGGGAGCCCTAAAGTCTTCATTCCAGCAATTAAAGAATATAAACAAAGATTCATCTGACATAATGTTTTTTCCGCTCTCGATTTGCTGAAAAAATAAAACCTGCTTTGCCTACGATTCTTGCCGACTGTTTGTACTTATTAAAATTTTGCATCCAAATTCATAGGCCTTGTGCAGGAGCGAGGACATTTGCGTTTGTTTGTCAATTACTCAAACAGAAGGAGCACGTAAGCCGGTCTGCGGCCAAAGCTTCTGTTTTGTGATATTTACACAAGCTTGAAAGTCAGCGGCTGATTAACTTAGCAACGATCTGCGGGAGATGAGGTGTGCTCGCGTTTTCACTGCTACACAGATTAATTAATGATAATGGACTGATTATCTCAGACAGGACAAGTATTACAAGATATCACACAAAATATTGCACTTTAGCAGCACCAAGGTGACCTTGTTTTCATCGACAGCTATGTTTTTGGATGGTTTAAGTGATTAAGAACTCAAGGCTTCGAGATGACCAGAGCAAATTGAAGCCCTGATTGAATCCAGAGCCTTAGGCTGTTAAAAGAATCAAGAGCCACTTGAGTTTGATGGAGAGCAAAAAGAAAGAGACAGACACAGATGTACCATGAGGAGTTAAAGCTCATCACCCTCGACAACAGGCTCAAACTCTCTTCAGGCTATGAGATGAATCTGTTGGAGGAATTGCATTAGCCAATCACAGATGCTACCCCTCATCCAGGTGAGGTCCAACAGCCACAGGGATCAATTGAGAGTAGAGATACATAACCACATTTTTAATAGAATTTAATTAAATGTGTTTACTTGATGGGACAGAAGGCCAGACCAACAGATTTGAGTAGCTTTATAGATGCTACATTTTTTATCAGAGGGTTTTTAACCAAAACAAACAAAAAACGTTTTAAGCTTTAGATTCTTTTTTTCTATACCTACAAGAATTATTATTTTTAGATTCCGTGGCATCTATTATTGATACTCTGAATATGCTGCATATCCAAGGCCGCCCCATTTTTCTCCTCTTGGCCTACTTGTCTAAGTCCTCAAGGGCAGTAAAGATCTGGAGATGCACTATATTTAGTGGGGAACTTCTCTGTCCTAGAGGATGCTGGGTGAATGTGTGCATAGGTCTTTCTTTTGAACATACACATACACACACACACACACACACACACACACACACACACACACACACACACACACCTGTGATCCCTGTGAAGATGTGATCAATCAAAATAAACCGTCACGTGTAACGGTTACAATTACAGTACATCTAAAAAACAGTGGTGTGGATTTCTTCTGGGTTTCAAAAATTGGATTCAGCATCCCAAGAACCCAAAATTTTAGTAAATTGGATTAATAATAAACGTATTAACATTATTAGAATAATCAATGAAGAAATACCCACAATTGCAGTTTACCTCTATTTATGAAGGTAGAATGGGTACGTATCACAATCGGGACACTTTTTAAGATGTTTCAAAACTGTTAAAGTCACTTTCGCAGATATAAAAGATGCTGATGTGGGAGAAAATGTACTGATGCTGAGAGGAAGCTAGAGAAGAGAATAAACGCTGTTGCAGAATGCAGTTTCTTAATAAAGTCGGATTTAGCAAACTAAGTTTTGTTGAACGTTGAACAATTTCAGTAGAGAGCGAGAGAAAGAGAGAGAGAGAGAGAGAGAGAGAGAGAGAGAGAGAGAGGATGCATTTTTAATAGTTATTGTGTTTTTATTTCAGTTTCAAGGTTGTTTACCTCTTATTTCCCCCGGGCTGCTGGGACGTCCTCTCTGTGTGGGCCTGCCTCTGTAACACCATTAAGCATAACTTCTTTAAGTTGTTCCCTTGGCCCGCCTTAATTTACGGTTGCAGCCTCTACACCCTTCATGTTAATTTGTGTGAGTCCTTTGAGCTTTCTGATGAGATGGTGTTAATCACACAGCTCGCACCACAACTGTGTCCACAGGCCCTCGGAGAACAGCATTGATCAGTATATGTAATCACTTCACAAGCCTGTGATTTCAACAATTCAAGACACCGGCTTGCCCGAGGACAAGGGCAGAACCCTGAACATCCCATAATTACCCTGGGGGCGACCAAAATGCAGCAAGAATAAGAAATCTTGCACTTAAACTGCACAGAACACTCAATTCAGAATTTCCTGGTCTGTGCATGAAGCCACACGGAAGGAAAATAATGGAGGGCTTGTTTATGGATGCAAATTAGAATCAAACGGTGAAGGGAAGAGGTCCAGTTCTGTTTGTTTTGTTTAAATCGACTCAAATATCTTTCTCAAAGGGACCTGATTATGTTTTGTCTGGGCCTGTTGTATAAGGGGGACCAATCAGTGGATGATAGACCCTCGATTGGGTGCAGGTTTTCAGTTCTCAGATGCTATTAGTTTTAACAGGTTTGTGGTGGATGAAGCCACTAACACTAACACTTTCATCAAGCGGAGCTAAATTCAGTCTGCACTCTTTGTTATAGCTCTTCAATATAATGGTCCCACCGTCACCATAGGGATGATGGGTACGAGAATGGAGCGTTGATGATTTGCCATCAAGTCATAGAGCTTTTCATTTCATTATCCTTGCAGGTTAATACCTTTATTAATGAAATGATCTTGCTTCATCATCTTACTGTACTGTACATCACAGTGAATGTTTATTTTAATGAAAAAGCATGTTCCCTGTCTTATTGGGGGGGACCAAATCATTCACTGTTACGCAGATGACACACAAATTTATATCTCGGCACGGCCTAATGAAATCTCAAAATTTGCAAATATATTAGATTGCTTCAGCGACATTAGTGATTGGATGACAAGTAATTTTCTCATGCTGAACTCAGACAAAACCGAATTATTACTTGTTGACTCAAACTTAAAGTCGGATGCACCCGAATACAGTATGAATCTTAATGGGTTCTCATCCTCAATCTCATCCTCACCTAAAGTGAAAAGCTTAGGTGTCATTTTAGATAGCAAACTCTCTTTTGAAAGTCACGTGCACAACGTCTGTAAAACTGCCTTTTTTCACCTCAGGAATATCTCAAAGCTGCGTCACATGCTCTCCCGACCGGATGCAGAAAAACTGATACATGCGTTTATGACATCACGGTTAGATTACTGTAATGGTCTTCTGGGAGGTTCTCCTGCTAAACTAATAGATAAACTTCAGTTGGTTCAGAATGCAGCTGCTAGATTACTAACCAGAACAAAAAAATTTAGCCATATTAGTCCAGTGTTAATGTCGCTACACTGGTTACCTGTTAAATATCGCATCCAGTTTAAAATTCTCTTAATCACTTATAAAGCACTAAACGGTTTAGCTCCTCTATATCTCAGTGAGCTCATCACTTACTACGAGCCTACACGACTGCTGCGCTCTCAAAACTCCGGCCAGCTTATAATACCGCGAATCTCTAAAATCTACCAGGGAGGAAGATCCTTTTCATACTTAGCACCCAAACTATGGAATGCTCTGCCGAGTCCAATTCGAGACTCAGAATCAGTGAGTCAATTTAAGTCTAGACTGAAGACGCATCTCTTCAACGAAGCATATATTGACCTGTTATTATAACTTACAGAAAATATTAATATATCGTATAGAAAGGCTGCCTAGTTAGTGCTCGGAACCGAATTACACCTGCACCTTCAGGAAAAATTGTCAAAATCTATAGTACTTGAATTTTTCTAATTGCCTTGTATTATTTTTTTTTTTTCTCCCCTCCTCTCCTGAGCGCCAAGTGTCGTACGACCGGAATCTCCTAGAGCTTCGGAATCATCGGTGGCAGCAGCCCCATTAGGCCAATCCAGGTGCTACCCTTTGCCAGCGGTATATATTTATGAGCAGGGCTCACAGCTGGAAGTTCAGTAGTGTGCATTGGACCGGATCTTATTATCTCCAAGACTCTTCGTTAGCACTAAGTTCATCAAGAGACTTTCATATCCAGAGTTTCATTGGCTTGTGTTGATTAATCATTCAGTGGTTTGGATCCACAGATCTCAGAGATCACATTGACATTTAATTTATCTTGCTTTATACTCCTATTTTTGAAAGACTGATTTATTTTGGACTTTGATTTAAAGTTTGATTATTTTTGGACTTTTGGAGTGTCATTCATACAGGCATTCAACAATATGGAAGCCATTTTGTTTTTAGTAAAAGTTTCTTTCTTGGCTGTCTAAACATGCCTCTTTTTAATGTCACCCTATTTTAGCGTACGTGAACAGGCCAGAACACATCCTGACCTGACCTTCCCTTTTCTTACTGAAGCATAAACATGATTGAGGGGTGCGAAATTCTCATTAATTTTGAATGCAAAAGGTCAACAAGAACCCACCGGGGTGGCAAAAAAGCTGTCAAATATACTGCCTTCAAGTAAACTTCTGGTTTCTCAGCCCTTCCTCTGGATAAATTAGCACAAAGCGTAAATGAAAGACTTTTCTGCTGGTGTGAATGAAGGAGGTTTTCTTTTTCAGAACTGGTAATTTATTTGTTTCTTTTCCTTAAAAATGATGAATTAGAAACCAATTCAGATGAATGTGTGTGTGTGTCTGTGTGTGTGTGTGTGTGTGTGTAGGTGTGTGTGCCGTAACCGACAACACCCCCTCTTTTAGTTTTTGTACTCTAAATGCCTCTGAGACTCACAAACACCCACCAGGAAGGAGCAGATAGTCCTGAATCACAGCCTGAATCCCAAATCAATATCAGAGCGCAGATCAAGACGCCCACACAACTCTGTGGGGGAGACAGGGCAATCCTTGTGTGGGTGTTAGACCCCCGCTGTCGCTCAGACAGTCCGACAGGCCCCTCCGCAGACTGCATCCAGACTGATGCTCTAACCTCAAAGCTTTGATTGCAGGGATCAGATGTTTTTCTTCTGCGAACATCTGATCACCTGCATCCAAAATAGGGTTAATCCAAATCGATTGATGGGATGTTAAAACATTGGAAAGTATCATACTGCACACTCTGAGACCTTTGAGAAAGTGTTTTGTTAAATAAATAAACAGCACATGGTTATCTGTCTGTCTGACTGTCGATACATGCGCACACACACTTTTTCTGAGATTTGGGAAAGCGTAATGTGAAGAGAGATGAAGGAGGTCGGGAGAAGGCTCACTCTGTAAGCAAGTCCACACTTCAACAGCAGAGCAGATGGTGAGATCCTGCTGGAGGTGTTCAGTTGTGCACACAGAAGACAGACCCTGAAACTGTGAAGAGACAAAGAGAGATGAGGGACTGAAAGCCTAAAGAACTGAATTTTTACCCTGATGGTTGTCTTTGTGCAACACTTCAAACCATTTCAAACTATTCTCGTGTTTCCCAGCATGCTTTTGTCATTTTAATTATTTAGCCATCATTATAGTGCGTTTAGATGTATTTATATATTGTTATTAAACCCATGATTGGTTTTGCAGCTCGATATTCTCACCATCATTATACCGTAGCAAAGGTTCTCAGATATATACTGTACAGTCGACTCTTAATTGAGACAAGCGTAATTGGGACGCCGGTTAATCAGGACAGCCGCTTTATTGGGCCAAATCCTAAAGTCATATCATATTTCATAATGCAAATTAGCAGCGCTTTTTGGGGCAAAAAAGCCACTTTATTGGGCCAAAATCTGAGGCGAGACAAAAAAATGAGCCATTCATTGCCAGCGTTCAGATGTGAAATCTGAAAAAACGAAGGTAAGCGCACACGTCTACAATGTTGTTGGTCTTGTGGATGTATCACAGAGGTGAAAATCTTCATGATGGATGGAAGAGAGACATTATCTTCTCTGCATTCCTCCCTATCTTCTGCAAGCTCTTGAGGTCAGAGGTGGAGCACTTCAAGAACCATGGAAGTAATGCAGCTGCTCAAGATGCTCTCTATGGTTCCTCTGTAGAAGATGGTGGTGAAAGGAGTGATTTCTTACTGGTCAATGTTGGCCTACTCTGGTAACTAGCTCTGTAACCACCAATAAATCAAGTCTGCCCATCCATACATTCACTTTATATC
The DNA here is from genome assembly GCA_028031935.1 of Paedocypris micromegethes. NCBI lineage: Eukaryota > Metazoa > Chordata > Actinopteri > Cypriniformes > Paedocypris > Paedocypris micromegethes. Next base: position 20,923,801 of record CM051493.1, read on the forward strand.
ACTCTCTATCTCTTTTGATGTCTACAGTTTCAAGTCACAACCTTTGTTAGTGTACGTAAATGTGAATCTGCACATGAAGAATTGAGCTCCGTAAACGACGAGGGCAGGCTTCTTGCGCGAGCAGACCTTTATAATTGCTTTGTTTATTGCCTCTTGGCTGTGTGAGATGGCACATATGAATTACCACCAGGATGATGATACATCTTGGCCTAATTCAAAATGATGACAGCGTTAAGTGAGGTGGAGGAGAGGAAAGCGGCAAGTTGGCTGACTCTAGTCTCGTACATGACACACATAGAGTAGACCCTGACCTTCAGGCCCATAGGTAGAGCTAACGAGATTCGGAAATGACGACCTTTAGTAATGAATGATTGCCCAAGCCCGGCACAGAAGTGACACTATTAGTGTTCAGAATGATGGCAACTTCAGTTGCGCTGAGAAAACTAATTACAGATGGGTAATTGTTTTATTTGTCTTGATGCTACTGCATGAATAATGGCTGTTGCAAATGCATATTGGAAAATATGCCACATATGAAGTCTAATTTTTTCTCATTAGAGGATAAAAGCTCTCTACATTGGATTCAGCCGGAAAAAAAGCATATTTGTAATAGTCTTCTGCCATCAGCAACAAACAGCAAGTAAACAGTCTAATTTAACAACAATTAAATTGCATCATCAATACAGTTAGATGTTAAGTCTGCACATCTCTGTCTTAAATGTAAAACAATTCTAAATCAGTTCTCACTCTTTTTGGATTTCCATTCCTCCTGGCAGATTGACTGTGATTACACATCTGTTTTAAGCACTAACCTGTTGCAGGCAAAACAAGGAAATAAAGTCCAAAAATCCTCTTTAAGTGTCAGGAGCTATTATATTGATTGTTCATGTGTTAGCCAGCAGAGAGGAGATCCAAAAGACACAGAGGTCTTAAAGTGTCCACTCAGCACTGTGTGTGCATTGGATCTGTGTGGAATATCACTTTCCATTGGCAGTCACAGCACTCGTGTGGCCAGTTTGGGTGGTCTGGTTGGTCATTGGAGCCCAGTCCGGCTCTTAAAGCAACATGATCTTCCTAATCTATAGTTCCTCTTTGTTAGCGGTCTAGGTGTCTTTTAGTGATGCCTATCTTTGCTTGGCCATCAAGTTTGGGCAGTAGGACTTTCAGAAACATGTCTCTATAACATGGAAACAATGTATGTTAAAAGATGACAATATATGTTTAAATAATGTAAATAACCTTAAAGTCCTACCATCAATGTGTCTACTGCTCTTCAGAATGAGGTTGATGTGGATTTCACTGTCTTATCTCTGACCATGTGAGGCTGTTGTTTTCTGGCTGTTAAATGTCTTAATATAAATGATTATCTATTTGAGTGCAATCTCTTGGTGACAAAATATATGAAAATTTTATTTTTACCAAGAACCTTTTTAAAATTAGTGCAGGTTACATATAGCAACCTATAAATACGATTTTTTATTTTAAGGTTTATCTGAGTAATTTTAGAACCATGAGATAGCTCAACTTGATTTTGTTGCTTTTGTTTTACATAAAATGAGACAGTGTATTATACTTGAAAAAGACTTGAAGTTAATTCAACTTAAAATGCCCATGCAGCCACTTGCCTCACTTTTTTTTAAGTTTAATCTGGGTATTAGTTTTTACAGTGTAGTAGTATTGTTATACTTTTTAAAAATGTTTTTAAATTGCATTTGAAAAAAAAAAAAAGGGAATAATAGGCGTATTGTAATAACTAATATTATGCTTTGTACATTTAGATTTGTATTCATTTTTTCATTTTGTTATGTTTTAACAAAAACAAATTTATTTCTAGTGTTTTTTATTTTGAAATGCTAATATTGTATTAGTAAAGATCATAACTTAAAAACTAGACAACTTTTGATTTTCAATACACTCCACCTTTTCAAATATGAGACTTCTAACAATATGTATATATTAAATGTGTATTTGACTTTGCTTTCATGTAAAGAGAACCTGAGAATATTGCTGACATTTGTGAGAAGAAAAGGTCTCATCTGTTGACAAAGACTTTAATTGACGCTGAAATCCAAACCTTTGGAGCTCACAGTGTGAAGTCTGAGTCGACGGGAAGGTTCAATATTTTCATGCTCTGAAAACTCTTTCTCTGATGGAAAACCAGTTTAGAATGATTGTAGATCTGCAATTATGAGAACAGACAGGTGTAACTTTTATGTCAGTGTGTAAAGTATTGATTTCAAATAATCAAAATTCAATGCAAAATTCAATCTTTTTTTTTTTTTTTTGCCAACGATG
>CM051493.1:20933682-20948743 GCA_028031935.1 Paedocypris micromegethes
TTTTTTTTTTTTTTTTTTACAATGCTTTTTTTCTTCTTTTTTAACTTTTACCTCCTTTAACTTCAATGCACTTGAATACAAAATGTTCTTTTTTTGCATGTACCCATTTCCTCGGACAATCACAATCATGCAATTCACGTCTCGAAATTAGTTGTGAGTGAGAGTGTGAATATGGGAGTCCTTGCTCTGTGATTGGCTGGCCAGCAATCCAGTGTGTGTATCCCACCTACAAGCTTGTTAAGATTGGCTCCTGCTCACTGTGACCCAGAAAAGCCATTCAGAAGACGGATGGATGTAACTTCGCCCAAACGTTCTGAAACTTAGCACAAGTTTGTATGTAGTGGAAATCCTACTTATATGTATTTAGGATCTGAACTTCCTTTTCCTTTCTAGTGTGATGCCTGTCACTCGCTCTGGTGCGCTTGTTCTATGATGTTTTTATCTTTAAGCGAACACGGAGAGGCAGAGCCTGGCGTAACTTTCTAAATGAAGATTAATGTAGGCATTTGGGTTCAAGGTGATATTTTATTTGGTATTAGCCCATCAATTTGCTAATGCACAACTTTGGAGAGTTGCTCTAAAGAACAAGGTGACAGCTGCTGGAAATGGATATTGATTATAAAAGACTGCTTGGTTTTCTTTTTTACCTTTTCCCCCTTTTATCTCAGTCTTTCTCTTTTAGTCACGCTGTAATATCTTATGTAGCGCAAAGCATGATGGATGGGCGAGCAGATTTCAAGGCTTCGCGTCAGAAGCGCACTTTTGAGGATACCTGATTGAATTTCAGCCCTCTTTTCTGTAGAATCTCTTGGATATCGCTATTGATTTCCAACCTTAGCCATGAAAAATGGACCTGTACAAAAACAGCTGAATAAATACTGACGTAGATTTTAAATATTATCTTTTTTAGAGTAAAGTAACCCGTATAGAAGGGCATGAAAAGTCCAACTGAATATTTTTAATCAGTATCTATTACTGATACAGGACACAATCAACCCTGTGGATACAAAATGTCACAATAGTATTTATATAAGGAAATGATAAAAATTGGGAATCAGAAAGAGATTGCTATTTAGGTAAAATTGTATCGAAACTACCATTCTGATGATTGTGGACTGCAACACCCATGATTCTCTGTTTTCCATCAGCCTTTGTGTTTTATTGGTTTCACCTGTGTACTCATGCGTTTATCAATAAAATCAGCAATCCAATGTAACAAAAACGAATGACCACAGCAACTAAAAGAATGCCATGTTCTTCTTGAAAACAGCTGAAATTCATAAATTCAAATTCAAATTGTATTTGTCACATACAAATTATATGTCGTACAACATGTAGTGAAATGTGTTTTATGAAATTAAATGGCAAAACACATGATCCTGGAAAAGTTGAAGGATCGTGGGAAACTGAGTTCTGGAAACTAACTTTTAATTGTGGATGCTTGTCTCTCTCTCTCTCTCTCACACACACACACACACACACACACACACACACACACACACACACACACAAATCACACACACACACATAAACTCTATATTAGAAAAACAAATTAAGATCTAAGAAACAACTTTGAGTATAGCAGTGGAGTTTCACTTTGAAAACATTGCTATATTCAATTTAATTGCAGTCACGTTAGCCTATTAAATGACTTATGATCAGTTTCACTTCTGCCTCCAAACGTTATTAATTGATGAGAAACATGCTGATGCAGGATAGGTGTCGTTGAGTTTACGAGTAGAAAAAAAATCATGCGCTTGTCAGACCTTTGTTTGTGCAAAAACATCCTGCTGCATAAGCTCTCGTTTCCGCCGCTGCGTTACTCTGATGTCTGTACCATATTTAGGGAGACGTGTGAATCTGGCAACCCATCTGCATCGCAGCTGTGAGGTGTCTTCGTTTATTTAATTTACTTTGACATGGCACCCAAAATGCACGTCAACACAGCGACGTGAGATTTCTGCGCGCACAATCAAATATGCTTCTAAAAACATCACACTGATTCTGTCATTAAGCACTGAAAATCTGTTTCAAATTCATTACCCTTTCTACTGATTTCCTCTACAGTTTCTTTATTAATTACTCCTTGGACCATGTGTAAACTAAAAGTGCCGCTTGAGACACACATACCACCATCAGCGTTTGAACCAATGTAATAATAGCTGGAACTATTTGAGTCATTGAGTTATTGATCTGCTGCATTGACTCCAGTGCTGATTGCTTGAAGGATATAAGGTCAAAGGTTAACTGTATGTTAACAGCCATTTAGCAATGGAGTGCAATGTCATTTTCCATTCAATCTTCATGCTAAATTCATTCATCCATTTTTTGAGCAGTTTTTTTTTCCCATTTCTGGACACATTTGCTGTAGCTCAATCCAGCATCACTGAGTCTAGTCTTAGATGGATTGATGGCCAAACCAATCACAGAGTGAGACACATATTTACACCGATTATCAAAAGTCCAAACTCCTGTTGTACTGATTGTTGAACCGTAGATGAAAACTGTCTTGAGGAAAACCTCATCAAAAAGAACAAGTCCGATCAGAGCGTCAAACTTCCATGAAGTGGAAGTCTTCTTTATCCTCTTCATCTTTATCTTCCTTCTGTTTTAAGCCTTTAAACTTGGGCTGCCATTGGGTCAAAAGTCAGTCTAAAAAAGGCCACCAGGTCTCAGAAGCTTCTAAACGTAAGGATGAGCCGAAGACGTCGCCGTGACAGATGTTTTAGTCAGACTGATACTGCATTCATGACGTGGTTGGTTCAATTGACAGATTGGGGGCAGACACTATGTCTGCTGTCTGCACACACTCACTGTATATTACTTAAATAGGTTACGTGCGGAAATGATGTATCACTCTGCGATGAAAGCTGGTGTTGTGCCACAGACGAGCAAGAACTCCACAAATGGATGTGAAGGCAATGTCCAACTTATATGTCCATCAGCCTCGTTGTCTCAACTTTTAGATTCCATTTCTTTGTTCAAGGCAATGAAGGTTTTTTGTCTTAAAAAATCGCAAGATGCTTCTGACCTTGAATAAGACGTTTAATAAAATAGTTGAACTGTTTTTTGGGATATAAGGTATGTGAGGACTTTTTTTTTATCAGTTTTAAACATAGGAATAGAGAATATTGTCATCATCAACTTGGTGAGAAGTACAATAAGAGGGACCTTCTTGCTAAACTTGAATCTATAAATATGATTAGTTTGCACAACAGGAAGCAGTTGAATTGACAGTGTTTGGTAGATATTGTGTTGCTTTTTAATACTAATGTGTATGTTTTTATTTTGATGATTGTTGATAAATATACTCTATTTCCAAAGTCACTGAGAGCTGCCATCTATCTTAGCAACTCTAGATATGTGGCGGGACACATACTCCAATTTGGTGGCCAACCAATCACAGAGCAGGACACACACATTCACACAGATGGTCACAATTCCAATGCCAATTAACTATGTTTTTTTGGACTATGGGAGAGAACGGGAGATCCTGAGGAAACCCACGCTACACACTGCTCCACATTGCCACACCTAAAGATACTATTTAAAGAATGAATGAATGAATGAATAAGACTTTTTATTATCCCACAAAAAGGGAAATTTTTATGTTACAGCAGCAACCGAAAACAGTACAACAAAAGCAAAATAAAAATCCCAAATACAAATAATATTAATTATTTGATAAAATAATAATATAATACAGATAACAAAATATAACCATATCAATTGTTTTGGTACTAGTCCTGCAGAGAACCTGAGACCATTCTTTGTTAGGATCGAACATGAATTGTTGCCTTTAGGATGAACTACTGAATGTGGCTTAAATCATTAAAATCAACATAGATTTTTTTTTTAAATAATTGTGATTGTACAATTTAAGCTTTATGTTAATTATAAGATTAATAGAGTGAAAACCTTATATTGATAACCGTGGCTTTTTTTTTCCTCCTGAAAACACACTTCCTGCCTAAAAAATAGTCTAAAGACGGCATTCGTATGAAAACCACTGAGGTTACGCCGCTTCAGGACCGAAACTATCAATACGCGTTTTCAGTTCATTCATCTTCCACGAATCTCTGAAGTTCTTCACCTTCAGTGTCTGAGTTGAAGTGCAGTCAATACAAGCATAAGTATGTACAAAAAATGTTCGATCAATTAATTTGGTTGGGGAAGTGCGATTAATTAATTTAAACAAAATAATCATTTGACAGCACTAATTCTAAAATATCCATTGAAAAAAAAAACTATTTCTGCGGTTTGCAGTAGGTCAATAAAATTCAAAGGGCTTGGGTTCAGCTTTATAAACAGCACATATCAGTCTTGAAAAGAGAAAGCTCAATGGTGTTTAGCTCACTGAATAAACTTTTCTTTACTCCAGCGATGTGAAAAGTAATGGCATTTAAATGCCTCACGTTGACATTTCCATTAAGAACGTTGCAGGAGTCGTTCTCAAACATGTGATTGATCTTTATTTATTTTTAACAGTCCCGGAACGCTTAGTCTTCAACGTGCTCCAAACTGCCTTAAATTGGTTATTGATTTTGATTTTACAAAAAGCAACGGTATATCCGCCTAGTCAGCAGCATGTGACGGTTCGCTCGTGGTGTCGGGGTAAACAGAATATCTCAAAACAACCAAAATACGTACAATTAAAAGGAAGAAAGAAAAACCATGAATGAGTTCCATTCCCAAAAAGCAAGTAGGAAATAGTGGTTTGGGTTGCTGGCTCAGATCAGATAAGCTCACAGCTCAGAATAATGGCAAACATATGTCACTTAGCAGCAGCCCGGTGCAGACGGCACGCGGAATTGATTTCCTCCGACTCTTTGCCGTAATTCAACTTGGCTTGGATGTTTTCCTAAGAAACATCTCCAGTTTCAGAGCGGCATTGAACGAGACTGCAAACTCTCCACGTGGAGTCATCACATGGCCTGAATCCAGTCAGTTGAGTCTGGAAAAACTGGAACTGTGTAGTCGAGCGCACATCTTACAAACCTATTACATTGTGAGATGTGTAAAATAGCTTTCTCGTTGATTCGCAGATAATAAATAATGCTGGTAAGGTGAGCGCATCACGTCTTAGAAACACTTGGCACTTTGCGTTGCAGAGTCATTGACTTTTAAATGTGTTTTCTGTGTTTGATCAGAACAAGCAGATTTGGTTCCGAAACGTTAATGGTCTGACTCTATATGGGAATCCTAAATAGATGCGGCCCCGGGCGAGCTGGAGGCAGCGTTAGACCTCAGTCTAAAGAAGGAATAGTTTGAGCCTTCTCACAGCTGAGGTTTCAGGCCCAACCGTTGAAAATCTTCCTGGGGTGTCGCTCTGGCTTCAGGCAATACTGGACTCAGAAGAGAACATAATGGAAAAGCAGAGAGGAGATTGCTGACTCAGGATCAGCCGTACAGTGTAGGTTAATATAGAGGGCGAGAGATTTATAGTAGGTGCTGGTCTTGTCAGTTGAAGGAATATCAGGAGAAAACACTGTGTTCGGCAAACAGAATATCTATGTTGTTCCTTCAGGGTCCAATCTATCTTGCTGCAACCGATTTCAACAATGACATGCAAAATACAGTTTGTTATACAGGCAAATGTGAAATCGACTTTGCGGTGAACATTTTTTTTTTACTTGAAACAGGTTTTTTTTGCAATAGAAACAAATTGTGCAGCAAAATTAATTTTTGTAAAAAAAAAAATATTTTTGAAAAGTAGTGACTGTTTTTTCACCCACGTACTAATTACCTTGTTTGAATTTTTCATCGCTAACATTTAAATTGATTTTAATTATGCTATTTTCATTTTAATAAGGCTAATTTGAATAAATTATAAATAAATAAAAATGCATATACTTTATATCGATATATACACAGTATATACATATCCTGTGTACTGTGACAGAATCGAGACGCTGTTTGTCTCAGCAACACATACAAAACACTCACAATCAGACACCAAATGAAATCAGAGAATGCAGCTTCAGAATTCTGTCAGCACTGTAAAAGTTTGAGCCTTTCGGCGAAATACGTTCCGTTTAGCTGGCGTGCATGTCTATTCTGAGCACCCTTCATTTTGAGGGAAAGTAAATAAGCTGAAACAGCAATGCTGGGAAAACAAAATACTTAAGCAGTGAAATTAATGAGTAGGTCCCATGGAGGTTCTGTCTGAAGTGGTCTACCTCAAAATCTCTGCTTTGCATCTAAACTCTGCGCTTTTTCTTTCAGAGACATGTGATGGCCTTTATTGCGCATATAACCAACATTATGTCGCACAGATGCTACGCTTTCATGCCTTGATGATCCAGCGTCTCACATTATGAGCCATATGGTCAGGGGATATTGATTTGCCTTTTAATTTGCAAACAAGTGTTTGTGTGCGGGAAACTGAGCCGACAGTTTTTATCCCGAATTGTGTCATTTTCACTAATCTTTAAAGTTCTTGATAAATGAATGAAACGTGCTGTTCAGAACCAATTTGAACCTGCTAGTAAATCACTAGTAGAATCCGAGGAAAGTTCTTGTGCGGTCGACGGTTTTATTGTGTGCGGTGATTTGTGTGGTACCAGTCCAGAAAATGTACACAAAGCCCCAAACTGTCCAACAGCAATAAAAGCATCTTTAAACTAAAAACAAAGAGCAGTTCTTCAGTTCTTCTGTATCAGCGTGAGTGCAAAACGTTTTATGGCGCAAGTCTTCAGAACACAGCAAGTTTATTGTTGAAATTATACCTCTGGAACAACCTGGAATTTAAGATTTCACAAGTACATTAGATCTTGCACTGCTTCTCACTTGCTGTGTTTTGATTCTGAGCAATTAGCATCATTCCATTAGCACCATTTCAGTTAGTGATGATTCATTGCCAACCCAAGATCTAAGAATTGCATATAATGTTAAATGAACCGTCTTTGTTGTATTTTAAGCATATTTTAGCAGCCTAGTTCAGCTTTAGTTCATCCTCATCTGGGCAATTTGATCACAGAAGGTGGAAAGCAAAACTGAAATGAACTTACAAAAGCTCTATTATGAAGAGCATGGATCAGTTTGTCGTGTGCGTAAGCCGCCTTCAGGGTTATGATTGGCTCCCTCGCTTGTGGCCCAGAAATGCAACAGAGGTACAAAAAAGCTGGGGGTGTCAGCTTGGGGGAGTTGGAACACAGTCCACTAAGCTGACAGCAGTGGGAAAGAAGCTACAATTATGGCTTGAGGTCCTAGTTCTGATGGACCGAAGACTCTCGCCACTCTCGATGGGTAGAACGTGTTCATGTCCGGGGTGAGAGTGTTCGGCTACAATCATGGCTGCCCATCTCTGTGTCCTGGAGATGTGAAGCTCCTGAGAAGTAGGATTCTCTCCTTCCTGGATGGCACTGGTGGCTATGTGAGGTTGATGTTCTTCGACTTCATTAGCGCTTTTGACATGACTTAGGCATCGTCTCCTCCGGCAGCGATATGGATCACTCAGGACCTCGGCAGGGGAAGAACAAAATATATTAGCACTTTGAAGGGCTAAGACAATATTAATAGTAGTGATGCTATGGTGCCAGTGAGGTTTGGTTCCGGGATTTTACTTTATGCAGCCTTCCTATTCGTTAATATTAGTCCTTGAACATGCAAGTTCAAGCTTGCAAGTATTTGGGTGTGCACCTCGATCACAAGCTGAACTGGTCGGAGTAGGCTCTTTATAAGAAGAGTCAGAGCAGACAGTTTTTTTCCGATAACCCTTGTGTGTACAGATATGTTGTTCCATGAAGAGTTTTCATGGAGGAACATGCTTGTCACTGACTTGTTCCAGTGCGAGTGCAACTGTCTGAAATTGATCAAGGCTTTAGTGCCAGTTTCTATCAGCTGACCCGTTGACGGTGAATACGGGGTAAGGATGGACTACAGTCACTGAGGGTCTTGAGGGTCTGAAGCTTTTGCCTGGAACATTTGATTCAGTTTTTCATCAGGCTGTCAGAAACCCAAACTTGGGTATTCTGCCAAAAATAAATTACGTTCAGGAAAACTGAAAATTGGAGTGGCTACATTTCATGTGAATGTGACTGTAGATGTCTGTATTTTGGCTTGTCATTGATTAGCCAGTGATCCAGGGTGTCTTGCCAGAGATCGGCACTAGCTCTATTAATATAACGAATGCTCATTTAGACAATGAATAGATTGATGGATGAATGATTCAGCTGGACAAGACTGACAAGTTTGCTCAAGTTTTGAAACTTGGCTCGTTTGATAATGAACTCAAGAGACTCATAAAAAGAGAACATTTTGCTTCTGCTGCAAATTCTTTTTTGAGAGCTTTTTCTTCTTTATTATTATAAATTATGTAATAATATAACAACATTACGGACAAAGTTTGAACATTTTAAAATGTATGCAACTGCATTTCCAAATGTATTGTATACACTTTGATGTGTGAAAGTGGTCAAAATTTAAAAATAAAATCAAGGACAACAAAATGCTTTTGAAAGGTGACAGAAATGGCCAATCAGTATGGATGGGAGGATTGAAAACATCCTGGTACTGAATGGCAGCAACGTTACTTGGAGACAACTACATTCATCCAACCCTGAAAAAAATGTCTTCCTGGCCCACAAGATTCGTTTGTATGAAGCTAGTATTATTATTACAAATGACCCGGTGATATGAAGCGCTGATAGCACACATACTACAAATCCCATAATGCAGTGCTTTAGATAGCTTGCCATGTATAAATTATTAACTGTATAACATTCTCTTAAAAACCACAATTTTTATTTGTTTATTTTCCTTGCGATTTTTGCAGCATCTTAGTTGTAGAATATAGACATAGTTTAATTGGGTAAATAATATATAAAAGTATATATATTTTTTCTTTTGTAATTTATTCATTCTGAATAATATTGCTGTCTTTTTAAATCCATAATTATGTTCCAGAAATATTTATTTCAGTGTATTTGATAAATGTTTAATCTGTTCGGCCTTCGACTAAGTTTTGAACTCAAGGCAATTGAGGTTGACATACCTGATTTGTAGGAGTAAAACATCCATGATGAATATAAGTCCCATACATTTGTTGGGCAGGAATTAAAAGGTTTCACCGAACACGTCAATTGTTCATTCTTCAGCATGCTACTGTCCATTCTTTAATAGACACTCCGACACTCCCACTGACTCTGATTGGCAGATTCTGTCACAGCTTGAAATAATTTCTTGAAGACTTTAGACTTTTATTTTTGTCGTTGTATTGGAGAGACATCAAGAATGTCTTGCTTGCCCAACAGCTTCACTCAAGTCGCTGGCACAGAACATGGTTTATTGTTGCAGTGCGGACACTTTCAGCTCTCTGAAATGTGTGCGACAGCTCTTCACAATCCTTAATATCATCTTCGAGTATTCTCATTTTTCTAGTTTTGCTCCGCTAACATGCCAGATCTTTTTCCTCCAATATCTCATCCATACTTTTTTTTCTGGCTCTCTTTCTGTGCTTCTCAGTGTCATCAGTCAACGTTTCACAGATTGCATCTTTATCGTAAGTATTGAGAATGGGACTGGGAGCTGGACCTGGAGTATGTCATTACAGAAAAACTCAACCTAACACTCTTCAGCCAAGCTGAAACTAGATTTCTGTCATCTACCCTCATATTTTTATTCTCTTCTGCTGGGCCCAGACACTCTTTTCTTCAGCAGTAGTGCTAGTGTCGGTAACAAAAAGACCATCAGCACTATTTTTATACCCTAGCTATTGCTTTTTTTTAAAACCAGTATCAACAAAGTCAAGTACACCTCCAGAGGATCTGAGAATATAGGCCTCCTATGAGCAAAATATATCGATTAATCAACCTGGTTGAACTGCAAACTAACCCCCAAACTGTTTGAATAGAAATACGTGAGATGAATTAATGCTGTACATGTCACGGGAAAAGAGGAAAGTGACCAGTTATGGTCAGAACCAAGGATTTGAGCTTGCGATGTCAACTGCTCCACAACAATTATTGCCCTGGCCAGAAAATTGGCTTCAAGATTGTTAGAAACGTGGTTGAAAGCATTTAGAACAGTGACGGTCTTTTTTCTCCTTTACTTTGGCAGAATGCAGTGGGTGCATTCTTTCCTGCATGGCTCAACATTATTGAGCGAGCATCTCATTGTAGCTCGCTGATCAAAGCAGGCCTGATGCGGCCCATGCATGTAATGAAATTTAAAGGGCTGTACTCAGTTTTCAAATTGAATAAGGAACTCTGATAACTAATGAAAATTTGAGGCAGGAAATGCTTTGATAGACACATTAAAATTCACAGAGGCGCAAAATAGCTTGGGATGAAAACAAGCAAAGCCAGAGGCAGCTGCGCGTCTGATTGCAGAAAACAAATGCAGTTTCTACTCTAGCGGGAAAACCTGTTTTAATGCGCGAAGCCAAGGTCAAATGATTTCTAAAGACTTCCTGGCTGAAAGAAGCCTGCTCTGTATTTACATTGGTACGTGATGTGAAGTGCTTTCAATGGGTCAGACAGTGCGGTTGTAGACGGTCAGAGGTGCTGACTCATCAGCTGAGATGATGATACATCGGTACAGTAAGTGCTCCCGTCTGCTCAGAGTGATGCTGGAGGAATGGTTTTAAGCAGGCTGATGAACAGACATCTGTTCCTGCAATCTCAAATTAACATCTGTGTCTGTGATTGCTGTTTCCTGAAGTAACATTTCTGTCAAACGCTGAACAACTGCTGATCGAGCACAAATAAAGTACAAGAATTCTCTTGGTATGACTAAAAACATTTTTTAAGTATGACTTAAAAATTGTTCAGGGAAGAATTTTTTGGAACGTCATGGCAAGAAGAGTACCTGACAACCATACTTAGTAAAAGTACGGAATCCTGGCTGTAAAAATTACTCCATCACAAGTTATCAAATCCAAGAAAGCTTGTGTAAAAGTTGTATTCAATTTTTACAGAACTTATTAAAAGTATTTTACTCGTCCTGAATTTAGGCTCAAAAAACACTCTTTATTTTCTATTGTCTTCTAATATTGAAATGAAATGTAACATCTCAAATTATAAAAATGGCTGAACAACAATGACAAATAAGAACAAAGCCTCAGTCAAACTCAAATATGTAAAAAGTGCAATCGCTAATTCAGGTCCAGGTGATTTAGCCCATAAGTAGCATCCAGTACATTCAGCACCCTGCAGATGGCGATATAGCCTGGTCTACCCATGAAATTAACCGCAATAGAAAAAGATGCCGACTTGTGGCACACAATCGCAATGTAATGAGTAGCGGTAAGTTTCTACTCAAATGCAGTTGAGTAATGAGTACATATACTCAAAAATGCAGTCAAGTAATAGAGTAAAAGTTGCTTGCATTTTTGATACTCGGTAGAAGTACAAAGTAGCCAAAATACAAGTCTTATTTATCCAAGTACTTTACATGACTGTGCACGGCATGAATAGTTTAAAAATGGAATTATACAGTAAGGCAAACTATACAGTAGTTCATTTGAAAAAAAAAAAAATAAAATAAAATAAAAATGGCTCTGAGGTGTCTCAAAATGGTCTTTTCATTTCCAGCTAATTTCACAAAACCAGCAATTCGACTTGGTTGTTCAGAAAATGGCCTCAATGATAATGTTTGGAAGTTCCTGGAAAGCCCTTGTTCAAAATACTGACTCTTTGTCCTTCATCAACCCCCATTTTCGGTTGGAATAACGGCACTGACAATGGCTGATTTATAAAATGTCGGAAACCACCAAGCATAAGGCCAAAGCCGAAGATGTTATGACTGCCGCAGACAATTAGAACAATTATAAGAAAGACGTCCCCATGGATGTGTTGTATTGAAGTGGATTAGGATGCTGGCTGGAGTAATCTAGTTAGACGTGAAGATCCCCTTTGTGAGCAAACATTCTTCCACTTTTCCTGTACTCATTCGCTGACACGGCCAAACAAAAGCTCAGTGAATCGCAAGACAATACTGAATACACTTCCTGTAGACTCACAATATACTGTTATACACTATTGTAGTTCTTACATTCTGCTTATGTGTAGATCGTGCTAGTGTGGGTTTCCTAGTGTCTCTGCATTCCTTACACAGTCCAAAAATATGCATTCAGGAGAAAGATTAGCTATAGATGCGATTGTGAGTTGATGCATTTGTTGTGGTTGTGGTTGGGAGTTTGATCTATCACCAAGGTGTTACAGGTTCAAAGCCCTGTCTGGTGGGTTTTACTTCACAAAAGTGTCTTTTGGCAAGACATTCACCACCACATGTTCCAAGGATGCCACGGCTTAAAGCTGCTCACTGCTCCAGGTTTGTGTGTGTAATTTCACTGGATAATTAAATGCTGAGTTACACAATTAATGCACAATTTTAATATGGTCCCTACACTGTAAAAATGATTCATGAGGCTCGGAATTTTCATTTAAAATAGTATGTGATTGCTAAAAAGAACGTGCATGTGTCCTTGATAATAATGTTGTTCTGTTAAAATATTGAGAACATTTTGGTAAAAACTAATTAAAATGTAAATTTCACCTCTTTTTAAAGCAGACCAGTACAATTTTTAGGCTCAAATTAAGAAACCATTTCGGGTAAAAGATTGACAAAACGAGAATTCACATTTATTTTAAGAATTGGTTCAATTAGTTTGCGGTTTTAATTGAGTCACGTTCATTTGAATCTCAACACGTGAAGTGATCAAATGCCATTTATATGAACAGCAGATGAAGCGTGAACATTAAGAAGAAAGTGGTTAATTAAGAAGAAAATGAATCAGCAGCTCCAAATCATCAGCTGAGTTTGTTCCTTGGGAGAGCCAATGAGAAACTTGCATGTGTTGTTTGCAGTACTTTAATTCGGATGGCAGTTCGAGGTGTTTTTATAAGTAGCTGTTTTTTGATGCCGACAATTCAGCGGTTGCATTTCAACACCATGTTCTTGTTTTTTACAAAACTGAAACAATGCGCATAAGACCATCTCGCGAATGTACCTTCGGCAGTTGTTTATTAAATGTTCAAATGTGCCGCGAGTGCGCGACTGGCCTGTGCAGTGTGCACAGCCGCTAATAAGAGCCACAGCCGTCCGTCCGCTAGCTCAGAGCCCAGCCAATCGCTCAGAGCACACATCGAGCTCAGAGCCAATCGCTGCACACCTCGAACTCAGAGTGTTACAAAATACAACGCTCCACCAGCGAAAGGCGGAACAAATGACTTGCGTGTCTATTTGCGAACAGGAAATATTAAATGTTTGATTTACTGTCTTGAAAGTGAAAGATTTGATGTAACGCAACCGTTACTTGCATGTAACGAGTAATATATTACTGAAAATACTAAAAGTAATAAGTTACACTACCGCGTTACAGCAAAAAGTAATATATTAGTGTAATATGTTACTTTTGTAACACGCTACTCCCAACACTGAGCACGTTACATTTTTTACAGTGTAGTGGTCATATTGACAAATTTACTTCACTCATGTGTCCCAAACTGTGATTGGTTGGCTACAAATACAGAGCTACCCAAGAAATTGGACAGACAGACACATATGAAATATGCAGATATTTACTAGCATTGAATATTTATTTAGTACATCGATTGAAGTGCACGTGACCTTTTTGGCGTTAATTGTGTGAGGACGGCACTCTGAATCTTTTGTTGTCCCTTATTGAAAGAAAAGGCCGGGGTGTGTGAGAGGCTAATGCTAAATGTCAGCGATAATCAGCAGGGATTGCATGACAAATTAAAAACAGCCATTGGGCCACAACTAAGAGTAATGAGGAAGACCAAATGAAGTCATGGAGAATTTATTTGCTCATTTTTCTGGTTGTTTGTGTTTTGAATGGCATTGTACTTTGGCGTGCATGAAATATGTCTCCTAGCTTAATGTATTAAGTGCATCCCAGTTAAACACATTCCGAAGACGGCGTGGTGGGAATAGATCGCTTCCCGGACCCCTCCATCGCAGTCACACGGCCTCCTTCAATCTCCCCTTGTCAGGTTCGCCATTTTAGGCCATCGTGTGACACCGGTTAGCTGCCGGAAAGGATGACCAGCTGTCATTTAAAAACAGATGATGAATCACCCTGTGATAATGTGTCATTTTCCCAAACCGCAAATTAGGACGGTGTCCATATATTAGCCGACCCGGCCAATCGGACACCGTCGGACATGTTGATTTATTTTCAAATGCATATTGACATCATTTGAAAAGGTTACACGATGTGGCGCAGAAGTCTCAAAAGGCCAACGCATGACGGATAGTGCTGTCGGGACGGCGGAAAAAAAATATCGCTGTCCGCCGCACGTTCAACGCCAAACAAATGCAGAAACTCCCTAACTGAGCAAATTCACTTTTACACACTGGCTCGGACACACACGCCAATGGTCTCGGGGGTGTTTAGTCTAATTACCCCTCTCAGTCATGCTGTCAGACCAGAGCTAAGGTGTCTCTTAATGTGAGTGAAGAAGGCATTAAAAGAACACAGGAGCCTGAGCCTGCATGGCGAGATATAGATCCACTCAGACCTCCAGAGGGTTCGGACAGCAATGGAGGAAAACTGACCCCTGCCCTGCTGCCCCTTTTAAACCGCCACGCGAGGTTAGCCTCACAGCTAATGACACAAACCCCCCTAATTCTACCTTTTATGCTTCGTTGTTCTACACGCCTCTGAGGTTTGTCTCCTGGAACTCGTATAAATCTGCTGCCTTTTATCATTGTGTAACGGGAACACAAAACCCTGTGTAATACTCATTAGATAAAAAAAAAAAAAAAACACCTCAGCCGCTGCAACTAAACTGCTTTTTTCCCCTCGTCTCTCTTTTTCCTGGTTTCTAGTCAAGGCACTGTCGCAACATGACATGTAACAAGTGTGTTATGGGGAAACAGTATGGCTGGAGATTATTTGTGCACCGTTTGAAGTTCAGTAACACTGTATTATTTATTTAGAAGAGGAAAAAATAGTGGAAGCGGAGTTCATCTTCACTGTCTTGCCTGCTGATTACATTATTGTTGCCCTACAGGCTGCCCATAAATCTGCCTGCCTGCCATTCTAATGATGTCTGAAAAATGGCTGTGTGTTCTATGTGTGTGTGTGTGTGTG
>CM051493.1:20948749-20971640 GCA_028031935.1 Paedocypris micromegethes
GGGGGGGGGGCTGTGTATATGCCATGAAGCAAGACAAAAGAGAGAAAGAGAGAGTGGGGATTGGTTGTAATGGTCTGAACATTGAGTAAAATGAGTGGCTTTTAAATCTGACCTTTGTGACCTTCCTTGTTCCTTTTTCGCCTGCTAGTTGCTTTTTTTAAACAACACAATGACAATTTTGTTACTAATAAACTTGATTTAGTATTTAAAATGATTAAAAGCCCAATTAACCGTAATTTAAGGCTCGTTTTTTTAATTATAATGCCTGCGCCACATTGTTATTTATGTAGCATCATTTATAATTAAATATATCTATTAAGCGAAGCCGTTAAATGGAATTACCATTTAATTTGGTTATAAAAACACACGCATAAATAAATACTGCTTAGAAATGAAAATGCACCACACATACTCACGAACAAACACACACTGAAACATGCTCACACACATTTAAAACGCGTAAAAACAGAAACACACACCTCTTTTTCTTTCTTAACACACGCTCGAACAGTCAAACACTAAAAACACACACACACACACACACACACACACACACACACACACACATTTAATTACAAGCAGCAGTTAGAGGAAAAGAAAAAGAGATCCCCAAGCTTCAGGTGAGAAATTAAAAATATTAGCTTTTATTACAGCGACATAAAGAGCCTTTATGCGTACACCCTTATCCGCGAGCTCATAGAGACCTGTGGTGTGTGGAGAGATGGACACATTCAGTTTACAAAAGAACAGAGATCATGTACAAGGGATCAGCCCCAACACGTTTACAGAGCCTTGGCCGAACAAAAAGACAACAGCTCTAGACAATTTATAAGCAAGATTCATCAATCATCTTCTAATGTATTAACATCAATCCACATCCTGTCACTAACACTGTCACATGACCTTCTTCTGCTTTATTCGGAAAGCTACACTTACAAACAGACTTTTAGAATCAGCCGAGTTTGGGAAATTCAAAACGTGTCAATAGCGAACATCGAATCTACTGCAGAACGTATTGATGGCCACAAATAGTACAAACGAAAAAAGAGAATCGAGTTTTAATATGATATTGTGTTCATTTCATCTCCTTTAATGTGTTTTTGCATATTAAATCATATTTCATTTTCAAAATGCCTTTTGATTTCAGTTTCGCTGAGCATAAAATTGGATGAGTTTCCTGTCTTTTTGCAATTATTTACCTCACGGTACCACAGATTCTGTTTATCGGATTCAATAAATCTCAAGACACAGCCGGTCGATTCGAAAATTACATTTAGAGAATAATTCTTGCTTAAACGTCAAAGCTACAGAAGAAATTGCAATATTAGTGGGTCTTTGCCTAATCAGATATTAAGTGTTATTGGTTGCTGTTCATTTCAAATAAGCAAATCGAAATGCTGGTCATTTGAAAACAGATTTTTAAACATTAAATCCTTTAAATAACAACAGAGTGTGATTTAAAGTATATTAAAACATTATTTAAAGCTCAGTTTACTTGACATTAAGCCACCATTCAAGATATCTTTTTGCAAAAATCCTCTAGTTTTTCCATTCACCGCCTCAAAAAAAAAAAAAAAATTACCATACGTTTCCAGAAGCCCCGTTTGCAGAGATTGATATGAAAAAGAAAAGCTTTGTTTGGTGGATTTTGAGATTTTGTGTTGTAGTGAAGCTTAAAAAAAAGAAATAGTACTGTATTGACCATTTTAAGTATGATTATATTATTAATGTCTTATAGAATTAAATAAAACAAATAGGCTTCTACTTTACAGAACAACCTTAGCAGTACAAAAATATACAGTGCAGCAAATCAATCTCCGTAAAGTTAGCAGGAGTGATTTAGTTCAGGCCAGAGAACGAATGCTAATCCCTCCCTTGCTATTCCACATGCGCACGTCCGCAGTTCGGCTCCGGCGCTCTTTCGGGAAAAAAAAACAGCAGATTAAAACAACGGTAAACATGTTGTGCTGGACTAAAGCTCCAGTTCCTCAGTGGCGCGATGATAAATACTATATACATTATACTTCATGATGTAATTTCTAAGGGCAGGACGAAGGAAACGTAAGAGAAAGAACTGCACAGTTAATAAGGCATCTAAAATCAAGCAGCTAAGGGCTTGAGTGAAAAACTGCAGTCGCTGTCGCCGGTCGATCGAAGATGAAGCTTAGGATCCATGCTACATTCCAGAGTTATTATCGCACGCGGCGAACGCCACCCCGCCAGGCTTGCCTTTACCTTCTCATACTAAATAAAAGTACGTCATAACAAACATTCTAATTCTCCGTCGTTTTTGTTATTTTTTTCTTTTTTCTTTTTTAAAGCAACACTGTACATTTTATACACTATAGTACAAGAGTATGTGTGTTCACGCACTATAGTAACACAAGTGTAAACGCAACGACAACGCAAATGTGGCGTGCGAGGAGCTCTGCGCAGGAAAACGTCAAAATCTCACGTAACAGTTGTTTACGTAACCCGGACCCTGAAGGTGGTAGAACTCGAAGAGAACATCCTGTGTTTGCGCGGCAAATCGACAGAAATAACATTTCTATTTGTACGGAGCCTTGAGACGTATCTGGAAGTGTTTGAGGAGTTTCAGTGCTTGTCTTGCCAAGTGTGGAGCAGTTTTTTCGCTGCAGCCCTCTCATCTCGGCATCCCGTGTCAGTCTGGGCTGCTTTTTTTTTTGACAGAAAGTCTCTCGACGCAAATCGTCTGCCGCCGTCCTGAACTTGCAACTCTGCAATCCATCAGTGCACAAACATCTCCTTATGACAAAATAAATAGGTTATAAACATCTAATATCTTGATGCAGATTACGGCGGGTGGAGGAAGAAAATTAGATTTCACACGGTACTGAGGCTTCCGGAAGAAGACGTCCCGAAGAAGTGTGGGAAATAAGTCATTCGCTTCAACCAACTACGATGTCGAAATGTCACATTCGTGTGTGTGTTGAAGCTGTAGAAATTGTTGAGACAAGCAGGGAAACCTCTCGGCCTGCTTTTTTTTTCTTTGCGTTCACTTTGCCGTAGCCTCAACAAGGATTTGTAGATGGGTCTTGATGTGTTCTTTCATTACAGGAAGCTCGGATGTGCATGAACGGAAGCCAGAGTGCTGAGGAAAGAAGCGTATGCGGAGACATCCAACGGTGATGGCGACTCTCTGAGTCTGTGCACTCTTTCGATGATGGGAAAGACTTGTTATACTTGCACGTGTGTCCCCTGCGCGTGCAGACCCTGGGCACTGGACAAAATCTTTTTCTGGTGCCCGACCAAAGTAACCCCCATTTTGCTTAATTCACTATAAAGAAACATAAAAAAGGGGGGGTTGTTTTAATTAATCACAAGTGACATTAGAACTTGTCGCAACTGTATGGAAATGTAATCTTACCACAAGCTGATGTACAATATGGAGTCCAGGGAGACGTAACCCGCCCTGGCAAAGTTGTCCTTGTACTGGCCCATGTTGATAGCGTCGAGCCATTCGTCCACCGTGTTCACACTGAACTCTGGTGTAGTGGGATCTTCCCTAGAAAGAGCAAATGCCAGAAATATAGTTAGGTAGGTTAAAATTGGGTCCAAGTGTTATACGTAGAATTGGACTTGTGTTGTAGAGGTTGCAGGTTTAAAACTTAAGGCTGCTCACTGCCCCGGGTTTGTGTGTGTTTACTTCACTGTGTGTGTTGTAACTTCAATGGGTGGTTAAATGCAGAACACAATTTGATACTGCCCCTAGTGGCCATATTGTCAAACTCACTCATTTTCATCTTTTTCTTTCAGAATTCAGAATGTAATGTATAATATATGTGACATCTTTAGGCTTGAAAAGAAAGGCTGTGTGAGACAATTCGGTAGAACAAATTATGAGTTGATATTTTGTTTAGCAATCAATAAGTGTAACAATGAGTTACAACAACTTTTTCAAAATGATACAATAACACAAAAGTAATGACACTGTTGTAACAATAAAAATACTAAATATTTAGTGTCAATTAAAGTGTTGTGCTAGAAAAAGGTCAGGAAGACATGCTCACTTCCCGCTATTAAATTAACACGTGTACTCTGTATTTCTGTGATATATTGAAGCCTCCCTTAATATTCCATGTCTTAATCATTTAAGTCATAAATCATTCTCACACACAGTGACTGAGAAGTCAAAAGTAGAAGCCAATTTGCAAGTAGACAAGCCTCGTTTTTCAGGCTGCTAAAAATAGCTCAGCAGCGGCCAGGTCTGTGAGAGAAGATGGAGTGAAACTGATGAAATCTTTTCTGCAAGACTTCCAGAGTTTGTATAACTGTGTTGTAAACAATGAAATACTGTGATATTGCGCAACAATTTAATTGATAATTTACTGTACTTGTGAGTTCCAGAGAGGTTTTGTTTTCCTAGGCACTGTCGCAATCTAGCTTGCTCTTCTGGTCATAGCCCATAGTCTGAACACCGATGACCTTTGGACATTGTTCTCTTTTAATGGACTTTTTCCTAATTTTGGAACACAGATGAACAATGGACATTTTTCTTCTTTAAAGACTACTTTCCCTAATTCCACATAGCGACTTTGATATAAATAAACTTGAACTTTTCTTGCGATAAACTGAGAATTTGTTTTCTATACCTGAGCTAAAAAAAATATACTGCTACTGTATTGCTTCTGTAAAATTTACAATGCAATCCGGCAATTTTCGTACTGTATTAGTATCTGTAAAAATCTCAGAAAAGCAACTTTTAGAAGAGAATATAACTTTTGAAACTGCTGTTCCCTCTGCGTTTAGTAAAACCCTTTGTACCTTGAGACAGACAAGTTACATCCTGACTTCTGTGAGTGATGGCAGTGTGTGAGTGAAACACATTTCTTCTCTGTCCTCTCACTGGACACTGAAGGGTAAACCGACAGGCGGCATGGACTCTAATCAAGAAAGGCTGATGGGCTAGAGGAAGTGGACATCTCACGGAAGGCTTTGACACAGAGGCTTCATGCCTGAAATCTGAACTCTGCATTCTGGATAAACTGTGAGTGGGGGTTTGTGTACCATGTCCGCAAGAGCCATATGGCCAACATTGTCAAAGTGTTGAAACAGAAACCGTTTGCTAGAAGAGTCAGTGACACCAGACTCGGTAATTTAAGACGGTGGAAAGTTTATTGGCTTGTTGTTTCAGATCAAGTGAAGATGGGTTAGTTCATGGGGCAGAACAACGAAAAACTTGATTTTGTTTTCTTTGGCTTTTTTGGGGCAGGGTTTGATTTGACATATTTTACTTTCTTTTATCCATTGGTTTTAAAGCTTTAACCTGGTGTTTTATTTGGCACTTTGAGTACATTCAGTACATAAACACAGGGTAGTAAAGAGTACCTGAAGACCATTATTGAGTAAAAGCAAATACCTTACTGTAAAAATTAGTCACCAATTCCTAGAAGATGTAGAGTAAAGTATCTTTTAAAATAATTTAAGAATTTTACTTGTACTGAACTTAGGCTCAAAAACACCAATACATGTGAAAAACAAGAAACTATTTATATACAAGGTTATATTTCCTAATACAGAAATGAAATTCATCACCGCAATGTTTCAAAATAGCAGAACAATAAGAACAAAAACCCAGTCTCAGTCAAACTCAAATGAGTAACCGCTAATTCACGTTCACGCATCCAGTACCGTCAGCATCCTGCAGATGGCGATATTGCCCCGTTCCACTCAAGAAATTAGCCACAGTAATAATAATAATAATAATAATAATAATAATGAGTATTTGTAAGGCGCTTTTCACAGTTTCAACTGTCTCAGTAGAAAAATATACCGACTTCACGCACAAATACAATGTAGTGAGTAATGGTAAATGTGGCAGTAATGCTTATATTTTTGATACTCAGTACAAGTACAAAGTAGCAAAAAAAACAATACTTAAGTACAGTAAGGGAGTTTTTTCACTCAAGTACTTTACATCACTGTATAAAGGTTTCCTCTGCGTTCAGATACAGGGATTTCTTACCATACACCAACACTCTTGAGCAGCTGAATTGTCAACACATTTAAATTTATCCTGTCTGAAAATGTATATGTGGAAGCTGTAAATTGGTTTCTCACCATACAGAACTGCTCGCCAGCTCTTTCAGGCTGTTGGGGTTGCGAATGAGCTTGTCTAAGGTGTTGACGATCTGCCCAAATTTAGGTCTCTCACTTCTGCTCTTCTCCCAGCAGTCCAACATCAGCTGGTGCAGAACCAAAGGACAATCCATCGGCGCTGGCAGCCTGTATCCCTCCTCTATAGCTTTTATTACCTGGAACCAACAGATATGAGACAAGTTATTTTATATCAAGCATTTGATGCATGTAATAACTAGGAATTATTCTCAATGAATGTTGTTTTACGCTTCTGTTAGGGCAACATCTCAGAAGGTTCTATACTCCTGAAGTGGTGCACAACCAATCACAGAGTGAGACACACCTTTTCTCACTCACACCTATAAACAATTTTCAGGATCCAGTTTTTCTGAACGCATTTTGGACTGTTGGTCGAAAAATGGAGACCCGGCGGACCCCATTCAACCATGAGGAAACCTTCAAACTACACATAAACAAACCAGACTGGGCCTCGAACTTCCACCTCGAGTCTTAAACGGGTCCTTTTTTTTTTTGCGCAATCTTGTATTCTTAAATTACATTAACTCCATCTTTTTCAACAAGATGAAAAGAACCCCCTTTTTTTCTTCTAGAGTAAGATTTTAATCTTTCACTGGTGCCCAGAAGGTCTTGAGCATTTCGCTGGCATTTCTTCTAATGTAATAAAGTCGGAAACTGTTGGCATAATACACCAGTGAGGAATGAAGTGTGTTTTAACTGGTTTGTGTTACAGACCAGAGACAGCTGGACAGCTCACGTTTATGAGGCTTTTAAAAAGCATTGTCATTCCAGTGGTTTGCATACAGACATCGACGGCTCTTCTTAGAAGCTTTAGTGGAAACGCCATGAGATACTAGATACTAGTGGGACAGATTTTAATTGAAGCATTACACACAAGAACCTCTGTGTTTTCATTCTCTCAAGGACACTTACGTCTTGATTCGACATCTCCCAGTATGGTCGCTCTCCGTACGAGACCACCTCCCACATGACAATACCATAACTCCAGACATCACTCGCTGAGGTGAACTTCCTGTATGCGATGGCCTCAGGCGCTGTCCACCGAATTGGAATTTTTCCACCCTAAAAAGAAAAAATAAAATTAACACACAATGTATGCTGTAAAAACAATTTTAAAAATGTAAAAAAATACACGTTCATAATTTGTATACACACTTTTATCACAAATTAACATACCATTAACTCAAAAATTATACGTGTGTGTGTATTATAACATTACATTTAAACATGTTTTTTGATGTGTTTAACATAGCTGATGGGTTTATGTAATAATTTTATTACACATTATATGACATCAATATGTCACAACATATTAATGAGTGTGATTAATGATTAAAACTATTAACATATTAATACATTAAAATGAAATAAAATTAAAACATTAAACACTTTTTATTATAAAATCTCATACTGTCACTGTTTAATTTCTAATATACAAGAATCTATAGTAAAACACAGTTTAGCAATCAGAAGCCTACAGGCAAATTTCAGTCTATTGTGCAAGCATTATGGCAAGTCTATTTTTCACTAAATGTCTTTTTAAATAGCCGTGGTGGTTTGTAGTTAACCTCCACAATGTCAAAGTCAAACAAAAGACACACCGGCTGCGCTCTATAGACGTACGTGACAGAATTGCCAAAGACCAGAACCCGAGCCCATGGGGTGAAATCATTTAAAGAGAATTTCAAAAGCAATCTTTACAATTTTTTAATTATATAATGTCACGCCGCATAAACGGTTGCCTCGCGCGGCCTGAAGCGCTTTAGCTTCTTGTGACTCTAGCACTTACAGAAACACAGGAAGCGTTGAGTGTCAGGCTTGTTTTGTAATACTTTAGCACTGCATCAACCCCTTTCGGATTCACATGCATACACATAAAATTAAAAACACCTACAGAAATTGTATCTGACCTCCATGTCATACAGTAGCTAAAAGTTACAAACTGGACACCAACAGTGAGATGCTTCACATCGGAGTCACCAATTACTGCATCAAACTGAGGAGACGAACAAGGACTAACAGTAGGAAAACAAGAAGTTTCGAGGTAGTTATCCTGTTAAAGTGGAGGTAATTAATACACGATGGGTGAACAGTTAAAACGACCCCTGAGACTCCAGACATCTTCTGTCGCCTCTTGTCCTCTTGATATCTACGCTTGCCAGCTTTTTTCCTGTAGTTTTTCATGCAATCGACCCTAATCAAAGACCTATTTTATAAAGTGATGCGAGAAAAGAAGTCAAAAGTGGAGGCATTTTGGAGCCAGCTCCGCACTTTTTACTCAAAATCCCTTTTAGATGAGCAAAAATTCTCATGAAGTTACACACCCGTGTGGTGTACGCGGCTTCAGGGTCGTCCTCCAGCACTCTGGACAGGCCGAAGTCGGACACTTTACACACCAGGTTGCTGTTCACCAGGATGTTGCGAGCCGCCAGGTCGCGGTGCACGTAGCCCATGTCAGACAGGTACTTCATTCCTGATGCAATGCCGCGCATCATCCCCACCAACTGGATGATCGTGAACTGCCCGTCGTGTTTCTGCAAATATAAAGCCACGACATGTATAATGTATAATAATGGCATGTTTTTACCCTTAACCTTTTTGTTATGTTCGTTTCAGAGGAACATCAATAATGTTCAAGGGTGAATTTGACACGGTGTTTTGAGAAACCAAAAAGTTCCACAAAACAGTGTGTGTATGATAGAGAATGTGCGAGTGTGAGACAGCAGTGTACCGTCTCATTGTTGCAAAGAAACAAATAGTATTTGAACTTTCTGATTTTTTAGCTTCTATTTGGTCTTAAGGGTCAAATGGACCCGAGCATTCTCTTTGTAACAAAAACATGTAGCGGGTGTTACAAACATGTAAACTGTACCATTTTTTGTTTATATGTAGATTATAATAACAAAGACAAGAAGTTTCAAAGTGAAGAAATACTTTTAAGGTATTATTTCTAAAACTTTTAACACAAGTCAATTTTACCCGAACAGTATCTTTGTAACATAACATGTAGCGTGGTGTTACAAATATGTGAACTGAATTGTTACATTTTTTATATGATAATTACACCAAAAAAGCAAAGCAAAAAATACGTTTAAGTATTAAAACTTTGAAAACGGGTCAATTTGACCCTAACATAATAGTAGGGTTAATGCAACTAATTGTGATTTTTAATGAGTCAAGATAAAACATCTGAGAAATCGAAGACCATAAGTTCATAAATATAAGTTCATAAAATATCAAAGTTCATAAATATTTGTATAAAATTATTCCTTGTAAAAATTAATAATAGAAAATAAATTTTCATAATCGCATCTTTCAGATTGCTAATATTTTGAAACGTAACTCTTTTACAATATGTCTTATATTTGTCACAGATCTCACCTTGATGTCGTGTCGGACTTTTATGTGTTGCTTTCCCGGACTTTTGTTTTGACACGCGCCTCAGCGCGCCGCCATGTTCTCTGTTCTGTGTCCCGTCGGTTGTCATAGCAACCAGGTGTTTCCTGTTTCTTTGTTTAATCATGCCGTGTATTTAAGTCTTGTTTAGTCTTTGTCTCGTCGCCAGTTTGTTAAGTCGTGTACTTGTCACTCTCGCCTCAAGTGAAGTCTCGTCGTGTTCATGTCTCGTATTCTTGGATTCCTGTTACCGATCATCTGCCTGTGACCCGACCGTGAGTTTTTGAATAAACCCTTATTTTGGACATTAACGCTTGGAGCTCCGTGTTCGCATCCGGAAGCGCGTGTGAATCCACCCTGCCTCGCCCCGGTGACAGTCGTACCGCGTGACAATATTCCCCCTCAACATGATTTTACAGCTTTCCTGGCCTATTGTTTTAATGTGAACAGGCCGATTGTATTGTTAAACCATCTGGATTTTGCAATTCTGCTCGCAAAAAGGTGCCCAGACATCAATTGGCCTGAAAAACATTTTTTAGCACTAAGCAATTAGCCCAATGTTTCAATCTGCTGAGCGCCACTGCACTCTAATCTTGTTAAATCCTCACTTTTATCCACTGAGCAATATCAATCTTAATCTCAATGTCCTTCTACAGTAATCCATGCATCATATATCTGATCAGTTAATTGTGCCATGTTTTGTGAAATCTGGCTGTTGATTGATTAATCTGGTCTGGTCCAGTTTATGAAATCAATCCAGGAGCGGTATTGTTCCGAGTCGTTCGCTGAAGTTCAGACACTAGGACGGAGAGACAGAGAGAAATGTTGTGTTTTTGTACAAGTAAGTGACGCTTAACTGATTTGCCTTTTAATTAAACACATGTTACTGGGTGGCTGAACTATGAGCTATTAGCCATAAAACAGACTGGATAATTATATTAGCTTTTTATGTGAGCTAAGAGGGTATTTATGGGATTCATTACGTACCCTGCAGAAAGATCGAAAGTCTCAAGACAAGGGCTTTTTTTTAGAAGTGGGGAGTGTCCGAATGAATTTTCATTTTCTGGATGTGTAGGCAATTAAAACGAGTCCTGACTTAAAGCAAACGCGCCTTTGCTGTGCTCAATGAAATATCACGGTCCAATACTCTGGGCCACAAAGCTGGTAATAAATTAGCAGGGACTGTAGAGGAAGCGTTATGAGAGAGCAGACCCTCGTTGTAAATCTACAACGTTCATTTACTCACATTCTGTCCCCTGAGTAACATCGCCATGAAGTTCATTCAAACGCACGCTCAAGATTAATTATCATAATTCATTAAATAAAGATTCCTTGTTCTCCATGTCTAGCATTGGACGGAACAAAGTCCATTGGCTCTGGATAAGAAACGGAACTAAAAAAGCTGTCAATTAGACACAGTTCTAATAAAATCAAAAAAGAAAATGCGGTTTAACCGAAAATGCAAATATTAGATTGATCCAAAGCAGCTAAAATGACCTTGGCACGCTTGCTGTACAACAGTGAGGAAGAAGAGTCCTAATGGACGTGTGCAACTGAATTCAACCTGCCTCCGCCAGACATCTATTCCATGGTTAATTTCCTCCCCGTAATAGACTTTCAGGGAGGTATCTATGGCTTACACCCTTGAGCGATGCTTATTTATGGGCTGTAGGCAATTAAATATAAGGCAGCATCTTAAACGCCGTGTGAACATCCTTGTGGACTCGTGCCGTGAGTGTTTTGCCGTCCTCACCTTCAAGAAAGTATCCAATGATCCGTTTTCCATATACTCGGTAATGATCATCACAGGCTTGCCTGCAGACAAAAAAGAAGACAAAAATAAGATTTACCAGGAGTCTTGATGAAAGAACAAAAAACCTTAAAATGACCCAACAGATTGATGATTCTGTACAACTCCACATAGAAATAAATCATGGTAATGGTGCCATTAATCCTTTATCGCTGGAATGCTGAAACCAAGGAAAGAAGGAAGAAAAGAGGAGGCTAAACTCTGGCCACACTCTCAGCCTCCCTCTCTCTCTCTCGGGCAGTCCCATTATTCAGCATGACAGAGCTTCATCAGAGCCTTCCACCTTCAAAGACAGGAGTTAATTAACCCTGGCTAATCCACCGAGAACCAATTAGAGAGCTTTGTTGCCATGATGGGCGGGCAAGGCGGTCTATGAGTCGACCCCAGGACTAAACACCTGCTGTGGCTCTGGCAGGTAGTGAGAGGTAGATTGTTGGAGGAAGAATCGCTACAAATGGTATAATTCAGCGTTAAAGACTGCTATGCTAGGCGAGCAAACAACTTCATTTATGAACTGAAACACTATTACCATCCGGAAACAACAGTTCATAAACTGACTGTTGTCATGATATTTTTTTTGTTCAATGCACATTAAGTTCTTGTGTCTGTTTGTAACCCAACCAGGTTAGCAGATAAAATACATCGTAGTTAAGGCAGGTGTGATTAAAAAGCTATTCTTGAGATGTGTGCCTTTCACAACCTGTCAGTAGTCAGAGGTGTAAAGAGTACCTGAAAAGTAAAAGTACAGATGCCTTACTAAAGTACATTTTGCAAAAATTACTCCATCACAAGTAACTTCATCTGATCTTTATTTATGAGGTTTTATTTCCTAATATAGAAATGAACTTTTACACCTCAATGTTTCAAATTGGCAGAATAAAATAGATTACAAAAGAAGAAAAGGTCAGTCTCAGTCAAGTAAAGTAACAAAGTCCATTTACTCAAATACTTTATACCATCTTGGTTATAAAAACCTTTTTAAAATGCAAATATGTAGTCAAATGAGCCGTTGAAAAACAGATACATAACTTCTAAAGCCACAATAAGTGACTTTATCGAATAGACAAACCAATTGCGAACTTTCTATGCAGTTATCTGAGCTGATTCTCCAGTGGTTCTTCCAGGAAGATTCTCCAGTGCAAGAGAAACACAAGTAAAATTAATTGTAGCACTGCCATATTACATTTTAAAACTGGTTATAACTACTAGAACAGTGGGCAGTTTTCTCAAGAGCAGTTTTAGTTACAGATTATCCATGACGTTCAGTTCCACCATGAAGTTTGGCCATCAAAAATAACTTGCTCTGTTGAATCTAGGGTCTTGAAGGATCTTAAGTGTAGTGACGCTGTCAATGCCTGCTAGATAGGTCTAGTGAAAAATATCTCAAATTCTGTCTCAATCTGTTTGATTGAACCCACAGTTTCACCAACATTATTTTATGTTAGAGGGCTCACAGAACATAATGTGATGACTTGTTTGACTTGCCTAGCAACAAATAAAGGCTGAATTGTGATTCGTTGATACAAAAATACAGACAAAAACGGCAAGCAAACAATTTAGAAATATTTTATAAATGTTCATGAGCAACATTTATTTAATTTCAGGTTGTGATTCAGACACTATTGTAGGCTAAAAATAAAACAAAATAGCCAGCTTTAGCTAGTTTTTATAAAAGACTAGTTTTTATCCTGTTTATAAATAAATATAAAGATACATTAATTTAGTAAAATGATGAATATATATATATATATATATATATATATATATATATATATATATATAAATCTCTAAAAGAGTATGAAAACTACATAAAAAAAAACCTATTTCATGATTATTTTCTACACTCTAGTATCTAGTATGAATCTAGTATGAACAATCATCTTAGTAGTTCTTCCCTTTTTTTAGAAGCCAAAGAGAAGTTCACAAACAATACATTCTTGATACAAATGTAAAGCAACAGTAACTGTACAGGATGAGCACATTTAGTTTATTGCTCAGACAATCTACTGGACCGGGATTCCAACCAAGATCAACTTTCTACAACTAGGCCACAATTGCCCCAACACAATCGTCTTGAAAAAGTCTGTGAAGAGACTTTTGCTGCAGAACACTGCTGCAGTCCCACGAATCCATCTACATTAATGGGGGAGTGTTTGGCTGCTGCCACTGAACTACCCCAGGCGCTTTCCGCAAATGAATCTCCGAACTAAAGCGGCTGATATAAATAAACAGAAAATAAATATTTCTCTGCCTTTCTCAGCCTCTGATAACAAGCACCATCACATCCCTCTCAAATCTCTGACCTAGATACATCACTCACAGGTCACGGAGAGTTCAACAATTTAGCAGCCCGTGTTTTGTTTGACAGAAACGTCAGCACACAGATCTGACCGGACGGATCAAGCAGTGACCGCTGGGGGGGAATGACCGTGTCCACTGCCTGTTGATTAGCCAAGGTGTGATTCTGCTGGTGTAGAACATTATGCGTGCCCTTGTTATGAGGGCATATGGGTGCTGGGCCAGTGTAAGAAGCTCCTGCTGAGGCTTGTGTGTGTGTGTGTGTGTGTGTGTGTATGTGTGTGTGTGTGTGCAGCGTGTACTGACACTAGATGCCAAGCGAGGGTCAAGTGCTCCGGAAAACAGTTGGCACAATTGTGTACCAGCATAAAAACAGAAATAAAGAAACATTAGACACGCCGCAACACTTAACAGAGACAAAATAACACTGGATAAAGTAAGATTAAACTAAATACCGAACAATAATTTATATTACAACTTAGTTTAGTGCAACGCCTACAAACGAATTGAATGTGTCATCAATGTGTCAAAGTGTCGAAACAGTCGAAAATGAAGAACACAACCAAGTAGTAAAAAAAATTTTAGTAACAGACACAATCATAACGCTCGATTGCTGCACAGGGGATAATAATCCTTAACTATGGTGTTGGATAAACGATGATTAAAACAAAAGATTAAACAAAACATGTATTTTAAGAGAATATTAATGTAATTGAACCAGGAACGTAAAAAAAATAAATAAAAAAATTAAAACTAAAAAGCATTTTATTTTGTGCCTGTGCATATATTCACGTAAAGACGGTAATAAACTGAAGTGCTGTTGATGAACAAACTCCGATTCTGCTCTATTATAATATTAAAATAAAAGACCAAAAGTGTTGCCCCCCTTGAATTTCTATGGACTGCATCAACCAAGATTTCTATAATTCAGTTTCCCTGTGTTTGAAGTCACACGTTCTATGTTGTAATTTGGCTATGTATGTACGGCGCCACCTGTTTTCATTCAGTTGTCTGCCAAACGTCCATTGTGTTCACTCGCGTCTTCGTGTAAGCTTTCCATTCGGTTTTCATCATTAAATGTTTGTTTTTTCGTCAGTATGGACTGGCACTGCTTCTCTGCCTCCCGCTCTGTTGCCAGGGCGTCACAATGGGGGGCAAACTTGAATTTGTTGTGGTTGTTGTGTGCCACAACTTTTACAAAAAATCAAAAGTAGAGTTCAAATTACGCATGAAACAACGAGAGTTTGCAAACTCACTGTCTGAGGCTATTTTAGTAGTGTGACGTCTGCAGTTGTTTCTCAGAAACTAGTTTTAAAAAGTTTGGGACAAGGTTATCCAACATTTATTGCAAGATGTCCGTGGTCTATTTCCCTCTTTCCTTTCGCAAACTTGGAGAGTTCACAGGTAATAGTTTACTATAAAACCATGCACATTTATTTGTAAATGTGTCCAGACAAACTAAAATGACTAAAGAAAAGTTGTGACTAAAACAATTAAATAGCAGGCCATGTGTAACACCTTCACGGGCCTGAAATGGCCTGCAGGGCTTAAGCTTGACATCACTGTAATATATTATAATATACCGTAAAACCTCTAATAGAACGCCACCTCTAGTAGAACACCCTCTCTAATAGAACACCCCCTGATGAAAGAGTTGAAAATTAGACCGGCATGATGTTCTATTAGAGGTTATACGGTAATTGTGTTCACTGTGGCAATTATGCAGTAGAGCAAAATTTTTAAATGTAACATTTTATGCAAAACAGTTTTATTTAGATTAACACACGCACACACACACACGAACAAGCATATACTTAAAGAATTGTCTCAGTTGACTGGCGAAAAACAAGACTGAACATTTGGACATCACCACGGCAACCACCTGGTTACACGTATATAACTGTCTAAGATTTAAATCACAGTCTTGCCAAGATAAATGCCTTCCTTGTCACCCCAAAACCTTACTCCTTGTGTCTCATCTAAACTAAATCCAATTCCTTTTTACTTTACAGAGACAGACTAATGTAGCTGTCAGTCGTGTAAAGGAGGCAGAAGGAGGCAGCGGGGCGAGTTGCACTTTGTTCTGAGAAGCCACGGCAACGGGTGGCTTTATGATGCTAGTGTGTGTGTGTGTGTGTGTGTGTGTGTGTGTGTGTGGAAGTGTGTGTGTGTGTGTGGGCGTGACTGCTTTATCGGCGAGTGAATTTATATTCAGTCCAATGTAAATAGCTTTTTACTAATTTTTAATTCCAGATGCTTGAGAAACTCTCCAAAATTTAAAACAAAAAAGTCAAATAATTGAAGTAAAAAAAACCCAATAATAAATTGGTAGGTTGTGTAATGTTGCTATGGTCTGTTAATTTAACAGCCTAACAAAACCTCTGGTCATCATTACAGATGAGCATTTGTTCATAAAACACTTTTTATTATGGGCTCTGTTTATGGGCAAACAAACCTGAATGCTAAACTTTTGGCAACCTCAAGCTATTTAGCTATTGTTTTTTCTTAAATATTTCCTCTCTGGTTCATGTGTTATCAAGCCATCATCTGGACATCAGACATGACATTTTTTCCTGATGAGATACAAAAAGGTTACAACACAAGCGCAAGCACACAGCATCTCCGTCTGGCCGAGCGGCCGCTATCTGAAGAGCACAATGGAGCTCATTGAGGGAGTTCCGCATTAGCATCACATGTCTTATGAGCGGAGGCAAGGCTTCTCTGTGTGATTTCAGCCTGAAGACCTGCTTTTTTTTTTTTACTTGGATTCTGCAAAGAAAGGAATATGTTTAACCCTTCTTTAACCCCTGCATGGCTGGAATAGTGGCCCTGTACAATGAGTTCTTTGTGTGAATTGAATGATTTAGACGTCTGTGTCACCGGTGGTTTAAGCGTGTGGCCTCAGGTGCAGAAGAACATTTAAATAATGTCTTACGGTGTTTTAAAGCATCATAATTTCGTATATTCTAGCCTTGTTTTTCACTGCTCCCAGCAAGTCACTGATAATTGTAATTTTTACAACCTTTACAGCTCTGTTACAATAAAATTGCAAATGCAACTAACTTCTGTAGTCACCATCTAAAAGTTTGGGAAGTTTTTAATCCGGCGTAAAATTCAGACATTCCAGGGTGGAATTACCAATTGCCTCTTTAGTATGCATGTGTGTATATTTATTTTAAATTGTATATACTTTTGATCCTGGTCTTGTTCTTATAACTGTACTGCTTCTGCAATGTGGACATTTCTTGATTGTGTGACAAAAACAGACCCTCTTATCTGTTTTTGTCTTATCTTTTCTTATCTTATTTCAGTCTGGAAAGGCAACTTTACCTTAAATGGTGTGTGCTGACCTTCACGGCTTTCTATCCATTCATTTTTTGGACCACTTTTTCCATTTCTGGATCACAAGGAGCTGGAGCCAATCCCAGCAACTCTGAGCATAAGGGCTGGATAGAAACACTGAAAAAGTGGTCAACCAATCACAGAGCAGGACACACACATTCACTCAGGCTCATACTTATGGGTCGTTCAATTTTCCAGAACTTTTGCAAGCACATGGAGACAACGTAAACTTTACATAGAATGATCCTCAAAAAACTTCATCTCGATTGGAACCTTATCGCTGTGAGACGCTAACCACTGTGTGTGTGTGTACACACACACATTCACAGAAATAACTTATATAGAAAGCTCCTGTTGTTGGAGTGTTGTTATATTAGATAAAACTCTCAGCTAAGTGAAAGCATGGCAGGTAATTGCTGGTAAAAGGTGGGAAGATTGAGATGTCACTGTCTCCGCTAATATTAACAGCATGGATCCAGGTCTGCTGGTGTTTTGATATCTAGGACAGACTTAAAAACCACATACACTTTTATAAAGCTGTCAAAGCCGTTTTGCACAAAATCTCTTGAACTCCTTACGCACTTACCAGGGAAAATTGGGCTGATAAATCTGTTCCCGGCGGACCACTCTGACCTACATATTTGTATTACACTTTTGATGAAAAAAAGAACACCTGCAACAAACGCAAGTAATCAATAACGTCTGCGCAACACAATCCCCCAGCGATTCGGTGCTAACCTGTGCGCTGCCATAGTCCATGAAGAACGAGACTTTGTGTTAGTTGTTTTCAAATCTAGAGTGTTTGTGGGACAAAACAGGAAGATAAGAAGTGGCAACTTTTTATGATCCCTAAAAACTAGAGATCTCTAGATCGGATTTTAAGTTTTGCGGTTTCAGCCTGATTTGGTATGTAATCAGATTTCTCAAAAATATCAAACGTACATTTCTAATAAACAAGAAAAAATGCTTTATGAAATAAAATTAATGAACATTTTCGTTTGAAACTTTTTTTTTCGCTTTGAATATTTTGTTAGTTTTTTTTTTTTCCGTTTGGATTTCTGGCCCAAGATTCACGTGTGATGTAGCCAATTTGAGTGAGGCATGTGAAACTTGAGCCAAGAAATAAAATAAATAATCTGAAGCGAAAAATTAAATAAAAAAAAAACAAAACAAAAAAAATGTAATTGCAAGCAAAAAAAAAAAACAAACAAACGTACATTTTAAGCATTTTTGTTCGGTTATTAGAAATTTACGTTTGATATTTTTGGCACTAATTTGATTTCATATTTTGAAATATTGTTCATCAGATATTAAATATTACAGAGCTTTGTACTTCGGTCAGAAATAGAAAAAGAAAGGCAAAGTGATCACGCACATTGTCACATCACATCTACGTATGTAAATGTCTAGACAGTAAACACAAATGCTGACGCCAAAGAGACAGATTCATCCATAGTCAATAAATCAGATGCTGCAGTAAAGGTCTGACGTCATTGCTGTGCTTGAACAGAATTGCGATTACATTTCTACAAACACATTTTAGACAAAACGGTAAAACTGTTTAGCAATCACAAGGTACTGAAGACAAAAAAACACAAAAAAATTGCTAAAAAAACACTTTTTTTTAATGAAAAAATTCATTGTATGCAAATTTAGAGAATTTGTTGTCCATTATAATTGTAAAAATGAATACTGAACTAATAATGTGTGACTGCTCTTAAGTTTACTCCAAGTGTTAACTACTCCGGGTTTGTGGCCATATTGACAAACTTTTTTCTATCGCTTTCTTTATGAAAACATGTAGATACGCTGGAGTTCTCTGACCTTGCATAAGCACGTCTGCAAGAGAAACTCCAATAAGAAAGTAGACTGACCCATTCTCAACACTCCCTCATTTGCAGCGTGAGAACCCTGATAGCAAACAGAGTATTGATTTTACACCGTACGATAAAAGCGTTTTACTTTAGCCTCAATCACGGTGCGAGCAGCAGCATTTAAAAAACTCCTTCCCACTTGTTGTGTCTCTATAAATTCCTCACTGGCTCACTTCCGATTTTCAAGGATATAAAACTTGCTGAACTGGAGAGATATTGACTTAGCTGACACTTTTAAAATTGTCGGTTCGTTTTTCTACAATTATTGATAAAAGTAAAATTATAAAAGTCATAGTTTTTTTAATATATAAATATAATTCAGAGTATTATTGATTTTTCTAATGCCGTTAAAGCTGAATGGCACTTAGCACTGACTCGCTTTCCAAGTTCTCGCTGAACTGCAAATCGACCTCAACAGTTTATGCACGTAGTTTAACATAAGACTCTTCACAATTTTAAACTTTCATTGTCCTCTAAACAAAACGACACGCGTTTTAATGAATGGTTTCTCGAAATAGCAGCCACTTCATTACAAGCATCAGAGGAAGATCCGTCTCTGTGGAAAGACTGAGATGAGAGGAGATGATAGTCTGCTCCAAACTGAAAGCTCCCAGATTAAGCGATTGTTAAGGAAAGATTGGAACTTCACGAAAAAAAATCACGAAACGGCAATTAAAAGGGCTATTTCCAGAGTGTTTCTGTAAATTGAGCACAATCTGCATGAC
Organism: Paedocypris micromegethes; assembly: GCA_028031935.1. Taxonomy (NCBI): domain Eukaryota; kingdom Metazoa; phylum Chordata; class Actinopteri; order Cypriniformes; genus Paedocypris; species Paedocypris micromegethes. The sequence goes on from CM051493.1 coordinate 20,968,333, forward strand.
AATGGAAGCAATCAAACTCAAAAGGAGGATCTGAAATATTTTTCAAATAAAACATGTTGATTGAATCTCTCGTTACAGAATGGGATCAGCAAAAAAAAAAAAATCATACATTAGGCATCAAAATACAACTAAAATGTGTTTGGGTTGGAACGAAAGCTATAATTAAGCTACATACTTGAACCTTTTTTCAGTTCTGATTAGAACACATTACTCAGAGACACGGCGGAGCAGTGGGTAGTGCTGTTGCCTCATAGCAAGAAGGTTCCGTTTGACACTCGAGGCATGTTCTTCTTTGCTAGTGTGTTTCCTCCAGTTCTCCGCTTTCCTCCCACAATGCAAAAGCATCCATTCCAGGAGAATTTGATTGTGTGTTTATGGTGTGTGTGGTAGTGATGCCCCAATACAGTGGACAATGGCTATTCTGCAGAGCAAATGGTGTGCATAGTGGCCTATTTTGTAAGGTGACCATGAGGAGACCTTAAAAGGCACGAAAGTCACGCATTTGTATTTTTATTAAATATTATTATTGTTGTTCATATTCTTCTTAGTATTATCTATAAAACTAGCTTCTTATAAAAGCAATTGGTACCCAATCCTAAAGCTCCTACTACATTGGCGATGTTGGGTGATTCACAACCGCCTTTTCAAGCTCCTGTACGAGCAAATAATAGAAAGGAGATGCTTCAAGAGAATAGATAATACATCTATTCACAATTAATAAGAAAGGTCAGAGACAGTTCCTTTAAATAATCTGAAATCAATAGATGGCTGCTACAGTGAGTCACGGACACAACGAAATGACTATAAGGTTCAGACTGGTTACAAATGGATGCTTTGAATAACTTTGTGGAGGCAAAGGTTACAGAGCTGTCCCGACTTTTCCCCGCCGTCTCCTCGGCCTCGCAGACACTGACCTCTTGAGCACTGATCTGTGAAATTACCTTTCCCCGCTGTCATGGCCATGACAACTCAGATCCCCAGAGGGAACGCAGCCAAAGTTTAACATCCAACTTTACAGGCCTGATCACTATCGTGTAATACCTGTTTATAGAGACAACGATATTTCCATTTAGTTTTCCAAAAGAAAAATAACAATTGTGTACTTTATTATTTGGCTTCTTGTCCAGTTTTGAGTCCACTTTTATTGCTTTAGTTCAGGGGTCCTCAATTATAAACTTGAAGGGTCCACTTACGAAATTTCCGTTCAGTCGGAGGTCCGGAAAAATATCGGTCAAGTTGCAAATATGAATCGATATGTGAATGGCACGTCATCCATATAGAAACAACATGCTTCAGGTCAATCTCTCGATCTCTAAGAATCTGTGTCACTACTTCATAAATGTAATCCCTCCTTGTGTGAGGTTTGTAAGACCCAAAACATCTTCATAAATTTGACACAATATTGTTCACCTCCCTTTTCTTCATCAAACAATCTGAGAAAGATCATAAATTGTGAATTATCCTTTTGAGTCCCTTCAAACAGGGCAGTCACCACTTCACTCACACACTCATTGACTATTTCAGCATTTGAGAAAGGTTTCTTGTGTTGTCCCAGGACACATGTGAGACGTTCGGTGTGTGCGTGTGTGTGTGTTTGTGTGTGGAGGGTAATTTGTTCAAATTGTGCGTGCTTGGATTAATAAATGGCATTTCACGATCACTTTTGACGATCGCGACCGTCTCATTGCAGATTAAACACATTGGTTTTCTGCTTGGCGCGGGCAGCGCGGATGCATATTATTCTGTCCACTCACTCTTAAACTCACAGTTTTCAAAGTCAACTTTTCTTTTCTAATCAACGGCCAGCTTTGAGCTCGCCATATTCTTTAAGGTTAAAAAAATCTCTCGATATACGCAAACGACAGAGCGCCCGTTCGCCTGGCTACCCTGAAGACCTGAGCGACTACGCGCCGCGGCCGTGTTCTAAAGTAACTGAATGCCGCCAGAGCGCAAACTGATGACGTAGTTGTCACGTTGCTCTTACAGCGGCTATGATTGGACAAATGCCGCACCTAAAACGAGCACAATCATTCAAGATAAATTATATACATTTATAAATATATTCTTTTGCGTTGGTGCGTGTGTGTGAATGAACAATGCAGAATAAAAATTGCGTGACCACTGAAAACGCCTTTGGATTTTGATCACAAGAGTAGCATTGGTTTTGCCGTCGGTCCAAAAGTAATTGCGTCTGGGTCCGGATGCGGACCGGAGTCCGCCTATTGAGTACCCCTGCTTTAGTTATTAATCTACAACTTTCCGTTACTTCCACGATGTAGTGAGTGATCTTAAAAGCACAAAGTTTGCTAGTTCCATTCAAAATTGCTTGATTGACTGTTGATTGTAAATCAATATTTATTTAAATTAATATGTAATTTACAAATGTAAAACTGTAAATGTAAAAATGTAAGTATGTATGTACATTTTGGTAATAAAGTGCCGGGCTAATATATATATTTAGAGAAAATGGCTGAAAGATCTATTCGATGTTCACACAAATGTAGAGATTGGGTTGCATGATGATTTGAAAAGCAATTTTATTCCATTTATTTATGACTTTTAAAAGTCTCCCCTGAAAAGTCCTTCCTTGCTAGTCATCCAATCTTCTTCTAAACTCTTGCTTTTTTTTCAGGTAAAATAACAACTCTAAACGCATTACTTTCTTCTTCCGAGGAGTCTGTGTGCTTTGAGAGACAGACTGAGCTTTAACCCTGTGCCACTGATATTTGCTTGGGACACAAATACACCACTTATAACTGAGAGACAGGCAATTAAAGCAGCGTCTGGGCTTCCAAAATGAAAAGCAAACTCGATTTGTGAAGAAAATAATATAATAAACGATATAAAACCAATGCTAACAAAAGGTCAAAATTAGCATTTTGCGATACAAAGGAAAGAGTGAAAAATTAATAGGAATTGTTGAGACTGCTGTTCATATATGTGCACTGCTAAATATTTATGAGACTTAAAATGTTTTCAAATTAACTATTTAAACTATTAATATTCATAGTGCGATAAATATGCAAACTCTCGTTATTGTGCTCTATAAGAAGAGCAGAGAGCAAAAGACTTCATGACACTCGAAAGACGACGCTTTTGTCTGGTAGCTGTAACTTCCAAAATAAGATTCACCATTACTGGAGAGATAATGACACTTGAAGGTTTTTACCACACAACAACAACGTAATGTTCTCTCTCCCAAATTAAGAGATTATTTAGACACATTCATAACAATGTCTAGTGATATAGTGTGTGTGTGTGTGTGTGTGTGTGTGTGTGTGTGTGTGTGTGTGTGTGTGTGTGTGTGT
>CM051493.1:20971651-21041651 GCA_028031935.1 Paedocypris micromegethes
TGTGTGTGTGTGTGTGTTCTTCTCGTTATTCTAGCATTTTTTGTTAAAAAATTACTGGAAATAACTGATTTATTTATGGACTTTTTTGCATTTATCACCCAAGTTATATAGAATATAGAAAAGTATAATAGAAGCTGACAGGATGGATTGTGTTTAAGCACAGTATTTAGAATTGTTGTGCTCTTCAATGAGACCCTGTGTCATTGGAAAAATATTTTTTTTTTGATGAAAAATAATTTTTATGTGTTGGTAGATTTGACTCAACAGAGAATTTCTCTTCTTTAACAGAACAATTAGCTGCACTTCTTTTCTACCCAAGGCTAAGTAATGCACATCTCCAATGAATTAAGTACCTTTGAAAACCAATGGCCTTGCAAATATTTTTGGGCACTTTGTCGGAAAGCTATTTTTTTTTAATTGTGTGTTGTAACCTACAGCAGCACTCAAAGCCTTATAAATTACCAACTTCCTCTTTAAAGAATGTTTGCATTAGCATAAGCAGTAGACACTTATAGAAAAGTCTGGAATTCAAAGCGCCTCACATTTAGTGACGACTCCCTCCAGTCTGATGATGTTGGGATGGTCGAACTGGCCCATGATGCTGGCCTCGCTCAGGAAGTCCCGCCTCTGCTTCTCAGAATATCCCGCCTTTAGACTTTTGATGGCGACGTAGATCTCTCTCTTGCTGGGAAGCTTCAGCCGACCACTGCAAACCTCCCCGAACTCTCCTGGAGAGCGGCATATAGTACATCAGTACATTACCACTCCGGCAGCTTCATGAGCCTTAGACAAAGAATTCAACTACAGAGAGTTGTGACATTTTATTGTGTAAAATATAAGTGTGGAAGAGTTGTGGAGAAAATGCTTTACAATAACTTTTAAAAGAGATATACGGTTTCTACTGAGGTGTGCAGTCTTGAGCTCTGTGAAAGCGAGGCTTTGTTTTATACAGTACAGCTCCACTTAATCAACTTAAATATGTTTATTTCGAAGTATAATATTGCACTGTGCAAAGTGGTTGAAAGGGGAAAAAAACAGAGAATAAAAATGATGAACAGGAGAATAGGACGAAATACCACAACCAGAGAAATTCTACACTGGGAAAGTATATATGAAAAAAAACTGCCTTTCAAAGTCACAGAGAGACATGGTATTAACAGCTCAGTATTTCAAACAACACATCTATGTGAGCGGATTACAGTTGAAGACGTTCTATAATTCGGGCTCAGATAAAAACCTCTGTTCTTTGACATGTATTAGCACACAACTGGCTCTTCTTACATACTGAACACTTAACGAAGCTTTAATGAAGAGAACAATCCTCAGTAAGTGAGGAGTTACAATAACCCTGTATGTATTATTCATTTTTTGTAACCGTTATTCCCACAATCCGATCCGCACTGGGATTTTTCTCCTCTCACCTGCTCCTATAACTCTTTCTATGCGGATAGTGGAGGCATCGATTTCTTTGGCGAAATCTCGAACTGCTTGATTGGGGTCTTCGTAAGTGTGGGGGTGAATGTACGTCCTGCTTCCTGGCAGTTTCACTGCAAGAAAAAAAAAAGTTGTTTACACAAAGGTTTGAAAGGAAAATGTGTGCCAAAACATGCGCCATAAACCCAAACGGTCTCCTGAAAAAGTTGAGAATGATAAACTCCACGGTGAGGGCAGTGTGATTTATAGTCCTCTCCCGCAGAACAAGCTGGAAGAGACATCTTTTCACATTTGTGTTACCTCTAAAAACAAGCCTTTGTTTTGACACTCCATTATATATGAGTGTTTCGTGTCCGCCGTACCTCTTCCATTCTGAAACTGCATTTTTTCTTCATCTGGATCCTGCTTTGCCTTGATGTAGCCGCAATGTCTGAAACACATAAAAGGGATAAAAGCGTCACCCATAAAGTGTGTTGTACATCACTGACAAACTGTAAAAATCTGAGACTTCCTAAATTTCACTGGAGTGAAGAAATAACAGTTATTCTCACGCTTCCAGAGAAGGACGAGTTATGGTGTTCGTTGTATACCATTGCATGTCTTCGATTTTTTTAATTCAAAACGGACCGATTGTTGTATCTAATGTGTGAACCTATAAGTCGAAATATATAGATTAGAATAAATGGGGTTTTTGTAAGCGTTTCTCCTGACAGAAATGCGGGCGAGCTCACTGGCACATCTGTCTGACTCTGTCTCTGAGGGCATGCCGGAATGTCTAAAAATACCCACTGGTGTTCTGGGTCTCCGCGGATATGATTCAGAAACAGTCTGCTTTTGCCTGCAGCAACACGGAAACATTCCCGGTGCAAAAGCGCCTACAAACTTTTTAACATCACTGCAGCGCCATACATCAGGCATGTGCGAATTTGTCCCACAAAACAGCTCGTGAAGCACTTCAGGTCGAGAAATCAAAGTGAAGAGCACTTCAACTAAAACTTTTTTTTTTTAACACTTGCTGTCCTTAAAAATAATACATTTGAATTAAACGGAAAATCCAAGGTCATATTTTTTAAAAGAGGTACTTTTTTTATTTTAGGCATTTTTATATATTAATGTGTCAGTAGAAGTTTTCCATTTCTGGTTCATGGTGACTTAAAGCCAATCCCAGCAACTCTAGGCAAACACACGCCCTCGATTGGTGGCCAACCAATCACAGAGCTGAAAACACAGGCACACACATTCACAGTCTCACTCACTTAGCCCAATTTGCCGACTTTCAATTCTCCTTAAACGCATGTTTTTAGACTTAAACTGGAGACTCAGAAGAAACTCTCAAAAGCAGAACAAGGGCCGGCGTTGTCACAATAGACACTGAATTGCAAAAGACAAAACGTTATTTGTAAACACACTCTCAAATACACTGATGTGTGGCTTGCCATTGAGTGTGTATAGAAACCATTAGACTATAAAAGGTTTTGAAGAAGGTTGACTAGAGATCTTCTTGAACCAAATCGGCCTCTACAACCGTCCATGCGTAGCTGCCTAATATCCTCTGCTTCGTTGCAAACAGCATTACGTGTAAATCAGCGGAGCTGGGAGTGAATCGCGTTACCTTTCATCAGGATCTCCCCCATGTTCCTAAGTCTAAAACTCCCAATGGTAATTTGTCTTAAAGCGAGAATCGGTACTGACAGCTAATCTGAAAAGAAAATGTAGAACTCTCTCATTACAATCAAGCACTGGTACATTTTCGAATCATCTTTTGATTATAATTGGCTTGGGGTGAGTTCCAAGGCCTGCGTAATAAGCATGCTCGCCGATCGCCGCAGCGAGAGATCGGCCGAGCTCGTGATAAGAGTCGGTAGCAAGAAGACAGATGAGCTGGAAGCTTCTGGCTTTTAATTTGGCAGTAATGATGAGGAGAAGTGACGCCCATGCCAGGGTCACAGGAGCCCAGCCATGGCGAGCTGGCACGCTGAAGCTGTGATTGCATGGCAGTGGAAAATGAGAATGATTCCATATTTGGCAAGCGCACCTAACACGCGCACATGTGTGTAAGTCCCGTTTTGGAAGCCATTGCCAGTCTTCATCACTTCAGATTGATGCTGATTTCATTTGGCTGAATCAAACCCGAGCTTGTCATCGTGTAAACTCCATTAATTGGCTGGATGGACAGGTGGTCCACTGTGTTTGCATTTAATTGTACAGAGTCAAAACACAAAGATTGCAAGTTGAAAAGATAAATACATTAATTAAATAATATATATATGTATATTGGCATTATTTTTCTTCCTTTTAACCATCAGCCAATCAGTTTACTTCATACATAATTGTGTATGTGGTAGAAACTACATGGCAAACTGTTTACTAAAACATTATAGTTTCAGCTAAACAAACCTTAAACAAAGACAATGTCACAAATATTATCACAAAAGACGGTCATCGAACCAAAGACAAAGTCAGACTAAAATGCTATCTTTTTTAAAAATCGAAGAGAAGAGAATACTGTAAATCAGCAAATATCTGAATGCAATCTATCAGCAAGCACACAACATTAGATGCTTGCATGGTGATAAGGATTTTACATTAGTCTGACTAAGTGTGTCTAATGTTTTGTTGGGGCTGAAATCATTACAGTCATCCATTTACAGTGACGCATAAAAGCACAGCAGTTACATTTGCAAGCCTGCACTTTTCTTCCGTATAGCTTTGTTAGACATCCTATTAATTTTTCAGTTTTTATGAAAAATGTGCATTGTTTATGGGAAGCAAACTAACTTTTCTAACTTTCTAAACTTTGCAGTTTATTGCTCTGCAGATGCTTTTACCAAAAGTGGTAAATACACGTTTTCTTTAATCATTTGTATTAAAATACTATTGTGTTTGTCACGTTTAGGCAGATTTGAGTGTACTGTGCAAATTTACAAATTAAAAAAAAAACATGCGCCAGTTTTAAAGAAGCATTTTTTTTTGTTTACCGTATTCATGTAAAAGAAAAGTCCCCGGCTGAAAATCAGAATGCACATAACGTCATTTCATGTGGTGAGAAAGAAAAATAGAGATTAAACCTCTTTATTAATTCATACAATGAGACGTCTTTGACTGCGGTGGAGTGACTTGTGTTTCTCACGACATGTTTAAATAATCATATTCTCTCTATGTACAACACAACCAATCCCTAGCTGGAAATGAAAACTTGTTCTTTTTATGAAGCATGTGTCAATAGCTAGCGTAAAATTCCATTATACAGAGTGTGTGCCGATATTGAATACCACAAATCTTACGAAGCTGTTCTTGGTGTGCGCCTGTATGGCTGACAGACCGCACAGAAATCTAATGAGAAAAAAAGCATCTTATATTGACAAAGCATCTCACCTTGAAGTATAAAGGAGAGAGCATCATACTGATGAACAACTCCATTCTCCCATTGTTCCTCGGTGAATGAGCGAGTGCTGCTTGCTTTTGTTAGGTAAAGCCAAGCGCTCTCAGTACATTCTGAACACCATGAGGACAAATTACTTTGTGCCAGCTAACGTGCTCTCACTCTCGTTTTTTTCCCAGAACATTCTGCCAAGCATAAAATATGATAAAAAAAATTTGGAACGTTCCTTTTAACCGATTCTCATTTGTACATTTCTGGCAAAAAGAAAGAGAAAAAAGGATCTATTCTCACAATATGTAAAGGCCCAGCACTTTCTGAGTAGCACGCTCAATTTACATATCCATCTACTATTCTTGTCTAATATACTGTCATGCGAGCTGTTCCTCTGGCTGTCTTTTATCCTACAGACAGTCGTGATGAAATACTTAAAACTCACCTTCCCTGGAAAATCACCCGAGTTTGGAGTAAGACGATAAAGACAGGATTGAATTTGGGCCTGAACAATTACTCTCCATCCACTGACCTTCTCACTTCTTAAAACTTCTCGAGCTATTTTATCCCCCCTTTATTCCGTTCCTAAATCTATGTCTTGACACTCTTCGAGGGCTTGAGTTGGCGCAGGAGCTGACGATTGTGCTGACAATGTGCTTTCTGCTTCAAGCGCTCCACTGGGCTGCAGAACACTAACACTATTGAAATGAGCAGGGGAGAAAGTGATCTGTTGTAGGATCCCTAGAGCTGTAGAGCCCAATCCCATCAGCCCCTGTCCCAAGCACCGAGCTGACTAAGGCACTTTTTGATTCCCTACCCTGCAAGGTGCCGGCTGTGAAGAATGGCTCTCGCCAAAACAGAATCTCTTCGGATCAAGGTGCCAGGATCAAATAGATGGAATTTTTTTTTCCGTACGGCGCTGGCTTTAATGGTTGGGTTTTGAGCTGATGCAACCGTAGACTAAAGCCTGATACGTTTAAGCCGTTCTCAAGGAGTAAATATGGATCTATACTGATATGTGAATCTAATGGAAGTTCAAAGTAATGCATGCTCAATACTGGCTTCTTGAGCTCTTCTTGGAACTGGTGGACTAATGGGAGTTGGGGGGAAAAAAATAGGACCAGGAGGGCTTTTTAACATTCAAAAGAGTTGATGAAATCATTGGGCGAGTGTCTGGTGCAAGTGGACTGCAAAAAATAGGAGGACGGGTCAGGGTTTTCGTCTCTTTTCTCTATCCTCTAGGCATTGCATTCATCTCCATTAAAACCTCCCCAGCCACATGTCCTTGCCAACTGTTTCTAACTCACTTGCAATTAGGTGAAAAAATGGCTCAGATATTCCCATGACTGCTGCTGCCTTTACCCTCTTGCTGCAGCAGCGTGTTGAATTACGATCACCTCATCTGGTTTAATTCATCCGGCATCTCATTTTACAAAACAGAGCGCAAACTGACCAAAGAAGTGAAAGCGAGAACGGGTATTGAGAAAGTATTTCGCTAATCAGAGACTGTTTGGTTAGAGTAATGACTCTTTATAAATACTGCTTAGAAATGCCGGACCACAACTTGCTCTTTAACCTTGGTTCTTTTTAAACAAGCAACGATGTTTATTGTAGCACTTTGACCTTTTCACTTGACGTTTACCGCCTAACGTTCAGGCGTTTAACACGTTCCCTTCATCCGAGCCTGATGAATAGCACCATCTCACTGTCTGGCATGCGTCTGAGCTGAAGAACCCTAAGAAAGGGCATCACGCACAGTTATTTCACCCCATAATGCTTAATTGCGTGTTTGATTACCTTGTGTTTTCTGCCGCATTAAAATGGTTGGCGACGGTAGCATTTTATTTGCCAACAAGAATATGACCTTGAGTTAAATGCTCATGCTGATGGCACAAAACAGCCATGGTCAAGCTGATATGTGGCATTTACTCCTTTTATTATTACGAGAAATGAAGCGTGGCAGACAAAGCGACCTCTACTCAAACTGTCAACAACTAAGTAGTCTACTGAACACGACTGAAAAAAGACCAGAAGCCGAGCAAGAATTTATAAGTTGTCATTTTAGATTTGCAATAAGGCCACCATACCAATAGTTTACCATCAAATGAAGTGCACGTACATACCGTAAAAAAAACAGAGGTGTAAAGTACTTGAGTACACTTTAGGAACTTTGTAAGTTTTTGTAAGTTTAAGTTTTGTAAATATTGTAAATGTTTTTTTGACTTATTAATATTCTTGTCTACTTTGTACTTGTACTGAGTATCAAAAATATAAGGAACTTTTAAATTCAATCCGAATAAATTCACGCAATCAATAAAGTACAAGTACGACTACAAGTACAAATACTACTCTCAGTGTTTCAACGTCTAAATCATTTTTTTTCAGTTTCTTTACGCGTTCGTTGTATGTTTTTTTTTTTTAGAATCAATTGTATTATACATATGTATACATATTATATATTTACAAAATGTACAAACATTCCAAAAGTGTACTCAAGTACTTTACACCTCTGGAAGTATGTAACACACACAAACCCTGAGCAGTGGGCAGCTCTAAGCCATAAAGTCAGAACCAGTGTTTTGCCCAAAGAAGCAATGATGGAGGGATTCAAACCAAGATCATCATGGACATACATAAAGTAAAATTTCCAACCACTAGACCACAACTGCCCACTTGGTGAGTTTGTAGAGTACATGTACACACATAAGACAGCAAAAAAGCAGTTAAGGTCCTATGATAAACAAAGCAAATAAAACCCAATATCTGAATATAAAAATCACATGACTTACAAACAAAATAAACCCTTTCACCTCAATGGAATATGAAAGCAATTTTTTAGGATATGTTTCCAAAGTGGAAACCTCAGACGGAATGGTAGAATAAATGTGTAATAAGTCTCAGCAAACACAAAGGAAATGGGCTGTAAATGCCCTGGCTATCAAGCCATGCAATCTTAGAGTCACAAAAATCCTCGCCAGGGAAGGTAAATGCTTCTCAAATACCTCGTATCGTCAGTGATGGAGACTTAGCCGACAGCAGGGTTCATTAGCATAGACTTTGTCAAAGATTTCTGACTTTGTGTGTTTGCCATAGTGCTAATAGGATATTGGAGGGCAGAGAAATGCCTCGCCACGCTTTCATCACGCAGAGTGGCTCTTCAGATTAATAGCACTCGTGGACGCCCACAACTCCACCTCTGAAAAATAATGCCACGCTGAGCCACGTGGTCACTCCATTAACACACGATAACCCACAGCCCGAATCAACACAACAACATCTCTCTTTTCTCTAAACTGCTGCTTCTCGGCTCTATTTGCTCTACCGGAGGAGACTTGGCAACCCGCCAAGACCTGCGCTTACACTTTTAAAGAAAGATTTACTCTCAGCAAAGTCATTATTAGTGAAGTGGTGAGATTAAATGGAGATATCCGCTAGATTCCAGGAGATGTTCTGATAGGTGAGAAGAAACATCTAATTTGTTCACAATTCATTACTGTAATTGAGAGGGCAGGGGAGAAAATTGCAGCGATAATGATCCTATATCGCAGAGACGCTTTTTATTAGTTTGATTCAGTAGAGCCGTCAGAATTCAATTCATTAAAGAGTTTGACCTCTGACTTGACGACTGGTTCGCCCTAATCTATGCAGGCCCGCGTGTGATAAAATGCTCATTTGCTAATCGTCACAACAGAACACAAACCTACAGCGGCCGGAAGAAAAAGAGGAGCTTTCGTGATAAAAGCTGCCGTAAATAAGACTATTAGACGTGAGGACACTGACATCGTATTTCCTGTTGACTTTTAACTCGAAATAATCGTAGTGCCTGATAAAAACAACGTCCAAATAAATGTATTATGAGCATATTTCTTTTATGGATTCACTAAATAAGATTTCAGACATTTTTTTTAAATCTCTGCTATATGTCTAAAAATAAAAATGAATGAAATTCACCAAAGACATTATATTCATAATTGTTTTACACCTACTACTGTCTTTATAATTTAAAAAGAAACATGTGTTTAAAATTGCTAAATGTTTATTATTGCTAAATATAATTAGTGCTCCTAATTTTTTACAATATAATGTATTTTAAAGTACCTCTATTTTATTTTATATTGCTATTATAAATAATTATGCAATATTTATAAATATTATAAATTTATAAAAATACATACATATTAAACATAATTATTTATAATACAGTCATTTTATTTTTTATAAATATTGTATTTTATTTATTTGTATTATTCTATTATTATTACTATCACTATTATTATTATTATTATTATTATTATTATATTACAATACTAATGATGAATAAACAAATTAGCTCTTTATTTGGAAAGTGTATTGGAAATTCAAAAATAAACAAGTAAATAACAGAACCACAAGCAATTGTTTGCTTTATTACCCTACAATTCCCTTCTCCTCAGCAAAGCCTTTTTCTGTAAAAGTGCCACAGAATTGAATCCGGCATCCCCAAAGACTCAACGCTCCACAAACACCAACCGAGCTGTCACCCCGTTACCAGAACCACTTCCTGTATAATTGCGCTTGACAGGCGGCTTTTTGCCTTGCTTTCATTACCTCAGTGTTTACTTCTCTTTTATGCTGAGTGTGTGAAATTCCACCCTTTGCTCCAATCACACCAGTAGAAATGACCTGAGTTATTGTGGCGTCCAATCCTAGAAACAATTATACTACCGGTGCTGTTTCCAGAAAGTGCTTTTACACAGGCCGAGTATATTGCGGCGAGAGGCCAGTCCATCAAGTTAAGAGGATGGGGAAACCATTACACCTTTAGCATGCTTTGGAAATAAAAACGTGAGAATTATTTTAGCTTGTGTGCGTGAGTGTGCGTGTGTGATTAGTCAGTGCTACACTAAAGCAGTTTTTGCTCCGGAATGTCATTAAGTCTATAACAGTGCTAAACGAAACACTTGGTGGAACTGCTCACAGCACAGATGATAATCGAAAATAATAATGAACGAAAAGCCAATTAATGAAACTTGGCAGATCGACCGTGGCACTGTGACGTTCCACACCGACATTCAAGGTAAAGCTGATGGTTTCATGCCAACATCCATTTGGAAGCAAATGGCTTATCAAAGTTCAGCAGAGATGATAGTAAACATGTTTGAGCGTATGAAGCGTTCTCCACTTTAGCTTCTGGAAGAAACTCTCCACTCAACAGAAATTGTCTGATTGAGTATAAGTGTGTGTATGAAGCATTCTTTCTATCATTATTCTTAAGAATAACCCAAGGCCTGTAGCAGATGCTTCCAAGATAATATCTCCCTGACAAAAAGCTTCTTTTTCTCTCTGATTAGCTCCGCATGAAATGCCTCCCGTGGACTTCCCTTTTATTACAAAGACAAATTCATCACACTTGCATCAGTGAGGATATTAGCAAATGATCTGTATTTAAAAAAAAAATCTCCCAGTGAAATAGATAGCAGGCTATAAAGGAATGAAAAATGGAATGTGCGCATAAAAAACCTCATATACATACAATGCATGAACGGCGGAATGAGTTGAAAGAATATGAATCATTTACATACAAATGAACAAGAGTCATGGAATGTGAAATACGGCGGTTCCTGAAAAAAAAAAGTCCCAGCTTTTAATCCACAAATCAGGAATGTTTTATGTAAAAAAAAAAAAAAGAGCAGCCATGAAAACTGTGCTTTTTATGAGTAAAAAATTCAGTCATTATTTGAATGCTAATGTAATTCATTTTTTTCGAGAATAGTGTTTAGCATAAAGCAGCTTTTATCAGTGTAATCAATAGTCTCGGCATGAGTCTTGAAACGCACATAAGCATTTTCATGTGCGCCGAATAATCTCGGAATGCACGTTTTCAGACTAGAAATAGAATTTACAAAGAAATTACAGCAGTCAGCGATTATCTCCACCTCCGAATGTGCTCGTCTGATTTGCACGCCACTAAAATGATTAAAAATCTAATTAAAGGAAAAATATTGGCAAAAATGCTGCACACAGTGAGTGTGTAGGTGTTCCTCCGAGGACATGGCTTAAAAAAAGATAATCCTAACTTTTCCCTAAATTGAAAACAAAAATAATTGTCTTGGCGTTGGTGAGAGCAGCAGTGATGCTGGATAAGTCTAAAAGCTAAACTTCCCGGAGAATCCCAATGGTAAGGACCCAACTGTCACGTTTTAATTGCTTTTTAGGGAAAATGGATGAAAAAAAAAGTCCCAATGCCATCTGCCTTCTGCAGCACATGCCAGTTTCTCCCTCTATCCATAAATAAGACAACAAATATCCTGGACACGACTGGCCAATGTAAATCCCTGTGTACTGAAAACGTGTGAGATAGCATTTGCTATTTACTTATCGTATGTGCTAACTGCAAAGTTGACTTTCTCATCTGAAAAGTGTTCTACAAAGGCAGGTGTCCACAAGAAAGCAATGCATTTGTTCAAATCGATATTTTTTTAAAAATATACATTGCCTTAAAAATTAATAATGAAGAACATTAATGGATGGATGAAAAGAAGAGGAATGGATGGATTAAACTGGACACTTATGCCTGGTTCACTTGAGTCACCACAACCAGTTCGTTTTAAACAGTTAGAAATAAAGGAGGAATGGATGGATAGATGAATGAAAAAAATGGATTGATGGATGAATGGATGATAGATAAACGGATGGATGAATAGATTGATGGACAAATGGATAAATGGTTAGAGGGAAAACTGATGGATGGAAGGATGGATGGATGAGAGGAATGGTAGAGGGATTGATAGAAGGGGTAAATTGATGAATAGAAGGATCAATGAATGAAGGGATGGATGAATGAATGCATAGATTGAAAAATTTATAAATAGATGGTCAGATGGAGTGACGCATTGATGAAATGATGGATGACAAGCGGATGGATGGATGGATGAATGGATGCTCCTAAACATTAAACCTAACAACTATACTAACAGCAAAGGGAGATATATGTTTCTAAAAACCAATGACACAGAGGAGCATACAAACTATTGCTGGGAATGTTTCTGGAGTGTGATGTTAAAAAAGTTGGGCATCACAGGGCTGTAAAAAAAAGAGCCATGAGCTATAAAATCCTAACGGTAAGTGGAGACAGAAAGGGCTCGATCGGCCGAAAGAGATTTGCAGAATACAGAGGAGCATGACGTGATTATCTTGCTCAATCTTTCTTCTCTGATATCCTTAGATGCATTAAATGAAACCATTCTTAAGCCAATATTTCTCCTCACGGGCACAAAGCTCGCCGGCAAGGGTTACTGAGGCCTGACTAGTCTCTGAAGGACACTACAGTTTACATAATCTTTCTATGGCATGTCAAACAGAAAAGCCAGAGAAGAGAACTAAGCCTGGGGCCTGTAGCTAAAGCCATAATCTTCTAGGACAACAGTACAAAAAGAAAAAGACACGTTTGAACACTTACAAAAGTGTCGCTCACATATCTGCAGCACCGTGGAATATACAACAACCCTGCGGAATTTTTATTTTTATTGAGCTTTATATTCTTCTTGTGACCACCAGTTCGTTTTAGTTTTTAACCAGTATTGATAGCTAATTTTAATTAAAATAATTTTCAGTAAATTATTGTGCATTTTAAAGGTTCAAAGTATCTAGAACATAATCTGTTGCTATTGTCAAATTTTAAATGTCTGTGAAAAAAAAAAGTGGAATAAATGCAACAAATCAAATGGTGAAAAAAACTCAAAAGTCATTCTTGTAAGAGTATAATTACACAAAATAAAGCTAAAACACATACGTGTGTGTGTGTGTGTGTGTGTGTGTGTGTTCAGCTCTACAAATGGCTGGCCACTAATCTAGGGTGTATATTGTGACTTAAGGCAAGAGTTGCTGTTATTTCCCTCAGCTCCCCGTGACCCAGAAATGGAAAGTTCAGAAAATGTAATGGATGGCTGGATGTAGGAAACATCTCACGGTCTTCTGGGACAAAAATCATGTGAAAATGTTTACAGCAAGCAACATGGTCATTAGGAATGTTCCGCAGAATCCATTATGTCCATACGTCTGGTTCCACTTTGCTCTCAGCAGGTATGAGCGAGTCTGATTAGGTCTTTCGCCGTCAATACTGAATAGGGCACTCAGCGTGATAGGCAATCACCTCAAATCAATACTAATGTTTTTAGTGACTTCAGGCGAGCTTTGTTGCAGAAAGAAACAGCTATTTAATTCAGTCCGAGTGCATTTATTATCAGTGTTAATTTATAGGTTCAGTAAGTCTCATTCAACTGATGGCACCGTTTTCGTAATTTCGGCTTGTGGTGAAAAAAAAAAAACGCAAACTTTCACTGGAGTTCAATATCAAACGGTTTCTTTTTGAAACACGAAGAATCCGCACTACATTCTCTAATTTACGGATTGATTTCTTGTAAAACAGGCGTCTGACAGCAGCTTTCAAATCTTACAAACAGGGAAGTTTTATTTCAGCCTATAATATCACTCCTCGAGGCAGGTTTGGCCTTCAAGATGGTTCAGAAGGACAGAGCAACTGAATCAAAGGTCGGACGACGCTAAAGTGAAGTCTATTCTTACCTTCCGCTCACCACAAAGCACGCCACCAGTAAGATAAGGAGAACAACGCCGCCGGCTATGGACACCGCTAGGATGGTGGATTGGTTTGGGTCTCCAATGGCCAAGATATCTGTGCAGAAAATAAGAAGACACACATTCACGCCACTGTTGCTGGGTTTTACAGCAAATTGCATTTTTTGGCAATGTGATTTTAATATACTAGAGCCGCTGAAGTTTACAAGGTTCCCAGCACATGTCGTCGCACGCCATTGATTTAAAAGACTTCCTATTTTCATGCATGACGTTTGAAACCATGTTCAAAGGTCTCGAAAGGACTTTGAGGAATCTCGCTAAGCCCCACAAATGTTTGTTTTCTATATCAAAGTCAAACTTTGCACGGCTCCCATGAAGGACCAGAAACAGATGGTGAACACAAGAGTCAATTTTCTAATTTACGCATGCCATCCAAATAGGTATGTTAACAGAGGGAATAACAGGCCCGGCTTGAAAGTTGCACAGCAAGTGTATGGATTTTATGCTGGCGCAATCGACTCATTACTCAAAACAAATACATCATTTATCAAGCCTGGCAACGCATGAGTAACCGCCTCTTTGGGAAAATGAATATCTCCCGCAAACGAAATTGATTTAGAATTCAAGTCAACCCCTTTCAAAAGTCTAGTTGATTCACTGCGGACTGTACAGCATTTCACGCAGACACAAGCAAATGTACCAAAGCGGGATTTGTATGGTAAATATGAAATATGACAGTGCGACTAGAGGCTCTTGTATTGACAGTTACGAGACCGCGGTAAGGCATGGTGATAATTCAAGAACAAGGTCCTGAACAAGATTAGAACTTTTACAGCCCACAAGAGAAACAGAAAGTACATTAACCATCCATCCAACCATGGGAAGTTGGAGCCAATCCCAGCAACACTGGCCTTGAAGGCGGTTCTCTGTAATGCAGGTCGACCAATCACAGAGCAGAAAATGATCACACTCTCAACTGTGAGCAATGTTCCTGACTTTGACTCTTCTAGTCCAGGGGTCGGAACCTTTTAGGCTGAGAGAGCCATAAGCACCACATATTTGTAAAAAAAATGAAGTCCAAAAGCTCTCCCTCCACAAAGACGAATTACTCCATCTGTGTCAAAAAGTACGACACTCCTTGTCTTATAGCCATTGTCTTCAATAAAAAGGTTTCCGCTTTTTGTTAGTGGACTACTGAAAATTAAAAGAAGGGCAGGGAAGTTAACGTCCTGATAGTCACGACAATGTTAAGCATTATTCAATAAAAAGATGTTTTTCCCCGAGGACAGCAGTGATTGGCTCCAGCGCCCGCAACCAGAAAATGAATGGATTGAAATACTGGAGAACGTTTTATAATTTTAATGTTATTATATATCTTTAAAGCTTTGTCTGCTAGCCATTTACAGCCACCAGAAGAGCCACAAATGACCCGTGAGTCATGGGATTCCGACCCCTGATCTAGATGGTTTTAGAATGTAGGAGGAAACCAGAGACCCACACAAAGCACAGGTAATATTGTTATAACATTGTAACAACACTGGGCTTAGACTTTGAACTAGAGTTTTGAACCTACCTTTCATAATGTAAAGCTATAGCGCTGCCCACTGCACCGCCAAATGCAACCAAAAAAAAAGATCCATAAAGGGATTTTCTAATATTAAAAGACTAAACACATGTGCTTTTCATATTACGCTCTGAAGTATATCGCAGGAACAAATGTGAGTGGTGTAAGCCGTTTATGAATGTCAATATGAGCCGAAGGCTTAAGCATTTCGCATATAATTAAAAGAGAATTGAGTAGACTGGACTCTGTTAAGTCTGAGCTCGGCAGATCAGGTCGGCTGAGCTCTGTGATATGCTTCCAGAAAGGTTCGCTGGGCCGTAACGCTCTTTAAATTAGCCATATATACCACAAGGCTCCTGTGTTTACTGTGTGCCCCAAAGCCTTTTAAAATGCGCCTCCATTCTTTAATGCCCATCAAAGGAGCGCAGGTTAGCTCAATAACAGACTCGCTGCTCCTCACCAGACACGGAGACACACAGAGCGTGACTCTCCCTGGGAGAATAAGCAGATGGTTCGGTAACTATGAGCCACACACCAGTTCACCATATTACATTTTCAATCTTTGGCTCAATGAAGGAAAAATGATGAAAAAATGTTGAGGGTTTAGGAAGTTACTAGCTAGCTAGAATGCAAGTAGCAAACGGTAGCTAAATATTAATTAGCCTTGACTGAGATGGTGTGTGATTTGTATTTAAAAATGTACTCGGTACATATAAAGCACAGACAATATTTACCTTTTTAGCATAAACCAGATTTTACACGACAGTCAAACAATGAATATGGCTATTAATATGGGGGCCCACAATCATGGTGGATAATTTTCAATGTTATGTTTCAAGATCAGAACAGTATTTTTCAGAAAAAATAAGCAAATACAGAATTCATTTCTGTATACAGTTTTTTTGTTCTCCTACACTTCAAGACAATTGAAGGGGCCCCTGATCCCCATGACCCAGAAATGGAAAAACAGATAGTAAACAGATGGATAGTACTATAGAACAACAGAAATATACCACATAGAAATAGCAGTAAATCTGCAGCTTAAACTGATTAAAAGCACCTTTTTTGCCACAAAAATTGATGAAAATATCCGAATAAATAAATAGACACATAAATAAACAACCATGTATAGTAGTAGATATTCACCCTCGTGACTGGTCTCCAGTTCGATCTCTCCACCGTAGTTGCCGTAGCCCCCGTCAGTACGAGCCCTCACTCTGAACACGTAGGTGGTTCCTGGCTTCAGTCCTTCTACTGTCATCGTCTGGGCTTTGGTTTTCAGAACAGTGTAGTTCTGTTCCCTCTGATTCTGGAAAAAAAGCGTTTTATATAAATTGCAAGAAACTGATCCAAATTAATAGTTGACTTGAGACGAACAATCAGGATAACAGTCCTGGAACCTTTTTGGAGAATTTTTAAATAAACAAAAAACATCCATTCTTCATAGGTCAACAGAGGTCAAGCTAATTTCCAAGATAAATCGAAAGTAATCATGAGAAACACTTATGGATTAACACTGGATTAATTCATCATTTCTTTAAGTGATAAATTGCCTTGAGTCTGTAGTTTGGATTTGAGATAGTTTACTTTACTGTACAACTAGTACAGTTGAAAATAGTACAAGTAAATTTTTAACAAATGTTTTATCCAAATACATTTTTTTTTACAAATGTTTATTTGTGAAACACTTTTCACAGTTGTAAACTCCCTCTATGCAGCTGTATAAAAATAACAGAACGGTGAATATAATTGAACAATGATAATACTTGTATATGGCTACTACCATATAAGTCAAAAGTCACTCTGACTGTTGCAAACACAATACTGATGAAGCTTTTGGCATCTTTCAACACAATTTTAAAGCAAACGTAGTGCTTTTAATGTTAAACAAAATGGCAACGCTGTTAGTAAATTGTTGAAACGTATAGTGAAGCAGCAAGTTGGTGTCAAACAAGGAAAGTGGCAGAATTTTCAGTCTGTGCTACCGAATTAGACATAAGAGGATTAATGAAGGATATTATTACAGCAGCATGTTAACGCCACAGTCAACAGGCGTCGCTTTTTAGAAAGGCAGATGCTGAGAGGGATTTACGGTAACAGACCAGATCCGGCCTTTAATTTACAGTGTCTGACAAGATTATTTGTCTGATTATAGTTACACGACTCAGACATCTGCTTTGTAATGCTATAATGGTGTGTGAATATGAGTCGGACTACTTGGTGATTATTTCTTTAGTAATCACCGAGATTGCGAGCTCACGCTGCAGATCCATTTACTATTCATACACACAGACACAGAAACCGACAAAAGCAAGGGGAATTTATGATCAGGGAAATGTATACAATCTATTAGTTCCCAGACAAGACACTTTTTTATAGATGTTATATATTTTATTATTACGTTACGTTATATATGTTATGTTATGTAAATACAGTATATATATGATTAGTTTAAGATTCACTTTACTGCACAAATGTCTTTGGCCCCTTTGGTTTTTAATCCCAAAAACGTTGAAAACGTTCCAACCCAAAAATTTGAAAATAGCTTTGGTTAAGATTGAAAATATCTTTGGTTAGATTTGGTTAACATTGAATAAATGCAATCTCCCCTTAAGTTTAACGCTCGCTTGGTCCGGCGCACACACACACTCACACACACTCACACACACACTACCAAAGTCCCGTGCATACGTGCGTTACAACAGTTCTGGAATGTCAAGAACTAACGAGATTAAGCGCATCATTTCACCACATTTGAGTGGAGTAATTCACAAAGATAGCTATGGATGCGAAAGTGGAATAAATAAACAATACAAAAGCCAAACCCTTGCTATTTCAAATTAAACCATACCTCCGCACAACCAACCACTATAAACAGCATAAACCTCGGTTACAACTAGTCATAAAACATTTGTGACTTGTCATAATTAATTTGATTCACATTAATATTAGTCATAATTATATTCAATAAAAAAAAAACATGCATTATGTGCATTATATATTATCCTCATTATACTCTATTATAGGGCTACTTAAGTTTGAAAGGGCACAAAGACCCTGGTATGTTTGTCGGAACACACATGTGCCCCTGTGTGGCGTATACAGGTGTGTTATAGTAAAGGTATTTTCTCTGACCACTGACCTCAGGCCAGGTTTCATTCTTCCGTTATAATTAAAGAGCCACGCGTATGTGTGACCGGTCGGCTGTAGAGCGCGGGCGTACTGATTGCTTTCATTCCCAGAGGCACGATGATGCTTCAGCCCTCAATTACACATGCCAGGGCTGCCTGGACAACTGCAATCGTTACGGCTTTTAATAGAGGTCAAAGAAGCATGTGTGTAATCTGTGCGAGCATGAGCCGAGAGCTTATTGGAGTACAGCGACTGGAAATGAAAGACGACAAAGAAAGGCAAAATGAAGAGGCGAGATGAGATGATAAACGTCTGTGTGATAAGAAAATTACAGAAGAGCTGAGCTCGGTATACGGGGGAGTGAAAAGGACGAGCGAGATGAGACAAAAAAAAAAAGAGATAAAAAGCAACTGGATGCTTTTTTTGGGGGCGGGACTTACCTTTTCATAGTAGATGACCTCATACTCCACTATGACTCCATTAGGCTTGTCGGGTCCCTGCCATGCTAGCGTGATGCTATCTTTGCTCTTCCTCTCTTTTAGTACCACGTTGACTAAAACACAAAAAAAGAGAGTGTGTGAGACAAGCAAGAGAGCCGTTGTTGAGTGAGAAGTGTGATCAATTTGATGATAAGCATACGATTTGATATCTTAGGATGTCAAAATCAATACAATGGCATTGTGCCAATAATCCCCTGCGGCCCGAATTGCAGCGTAGCTAGTTGCCCCACTGCATTCCAGTCACATTTCTGTTCAACACGCCACAAAGAGCTCACGATCACGTTACACACTCAAAGAAGCTTAACACAAGCACACGGATGCTGCTGTGAAAGCTTCAGAGGAGACACCAAGGGGGCAGCAGCCCACCAGCAGGTAATTACACTCCTAAAACACCACAGCCTGCTGGCATCCGTCTAACAAATCCCTGGCTGTTAGCGCTTCACCTCGGTCACTGCAGCAGGTACGAGGGGAGAAGGAGATGAGAGAAACCAAGACAGCAAGCCTGTTATTTTCTCAGATGGTCGGAGGTAAATTCACCTGATGTCCCACTCCTCTTCAGTGTTCCGCGGACGGTTAAAAGTCTTTGATGTCTCATCAATTCAGATTTGTTTCATATTGTACCCCGAAAAGATATAGAAGACTCTGGCTTGAGTAAGTGCGTACTTAACTGGTACTTAAGATCGGTCACTCCCTGACATCTGTAAAACCAAAGCGTCTTAACGAGTTGTGCACAACAAACCTTTCTCAAACTTATCCCAGAAAGAGGACCAGAAAGCACCACTCGACAGTTTGGAAGAACCGTAAAGCAATCCAAAAACATTTCCTTCCGATACTAAAATTCAACTGTTTAGGTTGTTTACTCGCAAACAAATGGCTAAGAGCAGGCACGCCAGTCTCTGGTCATGAATGAATGGTCCGTTTTTCCCCATATATTCCTGGTGTCTTGTTTTCTTGGTCCATTTTCACAGTTTTGTCTTTGAAGATCATTGCTGATGCTGATAAATGCCTTGTCAGCGTTTGTCTAGAAGAGAGGCTGGTGGGCTTGTCTTCCCATATCAGGCAACTAAACAGCGCAGACATGTGCCGCCACAGAGTTTTGTGCGTATACCTTTGTTTTTAGATTTCACATCTAAATGTCTGAACACATTTCAACACATTTTACTCATTCCCCTTTAAAAATTACCACAATAAAGCGGGTATTTTGCCTCGATAAAGCGGCACAAATTTGCGTAGTGAGATACGAGTTGTTTTGGGTGTTGGGATTCGGCCCAATAAAGCGGCTGCCCAGATAAACTGGTGGCTCGATTAAGCAGAGTGAACTGTACCAGGCTGTCTCATCCAATGCTACCAGGCTGGTCTCCTTTGCATATTGCTGGTTGCTAATGCTTACTTCTGTGTACGTACAATTGCATTGCAATGGCTCATGACATGTATATCTAACAAATGTTTAACCTGGATTTTTACTGGATTGCATGCGTACTTAACAAGAATGCGTACATGAACAAACGCACACTTTAAGCAGGAGGCTACTGTAGTTGAACCAACCGAAAATGTACCATATCGCCATACAGACCCTGGTACAGTATGTGTTTCTTGCATCAACATCATTATCATCATCATCATAGTAGTTGAATGTAGTTCATCAGGATCAAAAACTACCAATCCACCCTTATGGATTGGTCTAACAGAACTCTAGTGCTACTTCAGCCATTTTATATTTCCGTGTAAAGTTTAAATCAACACAAAAATTGTACTTTACAAAGTGTTTGTGTGTGCTACAAGCTAATCCAAACTAGCAACTACAATACAATACAACAGCGATCATTTTAAGTAAGCTAACCTAAACTATTGTATGCTGTCTGTCCGTCCATCAAGACACTGGTATGTTTGTGTCATAGCTTCCAAAGTACCTCCAGCCATCAGGATTTGTAAGTAACCGCTAAACCTCGGTGTGCCATTTCCACGAGCAGCACTAATACCTAAATTGCTCGAAACTGTAATATTCAGATTTCTCACAGCCTGACGTAGCTGAATGTATAAATCATTGGGCTCTTTGACCCTGTTCCGAGACTAAGCGCTTCTCTCTCAGCATGTGCCCGTTCTGCTCAAGAGCTTCCCTCACCAGCCCGAACAGCTTCATACATATTTAATGCCTCCGCCCGAGTCCTACACAAGACCCCAAACCATCATCAACACGCTCACGGACATGTGTAATGAGAACACAGCTGCAACGCTGACCCGTGCCGGCCCGTCAGGGGTGTGAGACAGGACCTTGTAGAAGCAATCGCGCCGTCAGATTGTTTGGCCACCGAGTAATGAGTGTCTAGTGCGGACCACACATTCTCTAACATGTATTATTTAGACTTTTCAGGATGCGGTGAACTTCTGAACTTTGTGAGGGTGTCTAAGAAGGTGTAAATGTGAATCCACCAGAAAGATCCTCTCAGGCCGTTCCGAATCTCTAATCTGTTGTCCTGTGCCCGGGCCTTGAGCAGAGGCTGAAGGAATCACAATGCACTGGGTTACAAAACGTCGAGGAAACTATACCCGGACTGTCAGACATTTGAAAGTTTCCGAAGCTTTCAGTGAATAAAAAGATAACCTTCAGTGTCAGCGCTTGGAATTTCTAGCATTATGAATACAAAGCAGGAAGCGTAGAAAGAAAGAGATTGTTTTACTCCGTGTTGACGCATCTGAGTGCCACCATTGACTACAACCTCTACTTCAAATCAGATTTGGATTCTTTATTGATTTTTAACTGATGTATAATGGACACTTGGGGTGTTTTTACCTTGAGAATGTTGTTCTGTGAAACAGGAAGCTTCATGCTTCAGTAAAATTATATTTTAGCATTCAAAACTTTATATCTAGGAACTAGTTTGGCCAATTTACTGTAGACTAAACTTTCTAAAAAGCTGCTTATAGCATGATGAAATGTAAGTATGTTTAAAACAATTGTGTTTTACGTTGGATTATACCTGTCTGGCTGGTGGTGATGTTGATAGCGACGAGATGTTTGGGAGCCTGGCTCAGATCCGACACTCCATTTATCGCCTCGATGCTGAAGGTGTAGTTGGTGTTGGACAGCAGGTCTGTTATGAGAACTTTGGGATTTGAAAGGCCGAACTGCCTGGGTACAAAATGGACGCTGCTGCTACAGGTGCTGCAGATCTTGCCATCGCATTTCTTGCAATGGACATCGTAGGTGACGTCTCCTCTGCCACCATTGTCTCTCGGGGAGCTCCATTCTAGTGTCACGGATGTGTCGTTGAGCGTAGAAATCGGGTTCTCTGGAGCAGAAGGAGGACCTGACAAAAAAGTAGAAATTTTAAAACGAAAAAAAAAAAAATATATATATACATTTTTTGTAACAGTGGCTAATATAGTCTAATATATTAAGATACAGCTGATTGCTAAAATTATTGGGTTAAAATATAAGGTTAAAAATATATAAGGTTAAAAACTTTGTGTGCGTGTGTGTGTGTGTGTGTGTGTGTGTGTGTGTGTGTGTTATTATAATTATTACAATAAAAGCAGAAAAAAGAAAAAAAAAACTGAAGAAAGAAAATGCAGAAGAATTTGAAAACAAAAATAAAAAACAGTGATGTATTATTATTATTATTATTATTATTATTATTATTAATTAAGTATTTTTAAATTTGAAAAGAACCCAACAAAAAAACTGATTAGAAGAAAAAACAGAGATCTTTTGAATTTTGAACTGTTTAATTTCCTTAAAATGAAAAGGAATGCAGTTTCTGAATGAACTGTTGTTCCAGGGGACGTGTGCTTTTCGTGACTGCTCTCTCAGTAATCACGTTACCACATAATCTTTGACTTCCCGACACATGATTTCCATGTATAAACAGTCGCGTTTATCTGCTGTTGCCCTAATTTATTTCCTCATTACATTAGGGGAGCCGGATGTGTGTGTTTTGGGGGGTTGGAGAGTGACTAAGTGTGTGTGAGATGTAGTACAACCGAAGGTCATTAAGAACATCCATATGTTTAGCTGCACACGATTTGCCTTATCAGATGAGTGTGTCTTTTAATTACCGTCTGCCGAGCAATCTCACCCTTTCATTCACTCGCTCTTTGTCTCCTCTGAGCTTTCCGTCAGTTCCTTTCCTTTGTCTTTATTGTATTCATTTACATTTTCATTTGGATCTGAAATGTTTAATTAAAATGTTTGGTTTTGATCCTTTTTCTTTGCATGCATCAAGGTGTTGGTTATTTTTTTAAATATGTTTTTGTATAATTTTATAATCTTTTGTTAAAAAAAACTTTATTCTTTGAGTTTTTTTCTTTTGTTTTCCAGTTTTTTCTATTCTTATTTTCCTCCCTTAGTCTATTTTTTTAATTCACTTTTTTCTTCTGCATCTCACTTCTTCCACCCTGGGATATATGGGCAATGACTCACTCTTCTGGTCTATATAAGGTGACCTCACAGTCTTGTAAAAATGCAGCACTAAGCGTTCAATCTGATGTGATATATGATGATGAGACAGTGATGGAGGTGAAAATCTACTGAGTCTAGTCTATAAGACCCAAGAAAATGGTCTGGAAGGGTTTTTTTCCTCACAACCAATCTGCCCTTCATCTACGTGTTCATCAGGGAATGAATAACTAAAACCCCCAGTCCTGTCATAAACCCTATAATGAGTTCTTCCATCCACACATCCGTAATTACATCCACCTATTCATCCATCCATCCAAGCAATCAGCCGTTCATGCATTCATAATTGCCTTCATTTACACATTTGTCTTGCTTTTCATCAGTTCTTTCACCCATGAGGCCATCAGCGTCACATTCTCATCCAACCATCTAACTCAGATGTATGAGTGTACTGGATCACTCACGAGTGCAAGCCATTGACCGCGGGTCCATGTCAGCTCGGTAAAACCCCTTCTCACAAGAGCATTCCAAAGCCTTCTCCTGATGAGAGTAACTGTGGGGAGGACACTTGGTGCAGTACACATCGATGGAAGAGGCCTTGTAGGTACCTGGCCTGCAGGCTGCAAAACAGAAACAAAAGAGGGTTAGAAACAATTGCACAGCAAGAAATTGCTGGAGGGGGAACTGCTAGACCAGGTCAGATCGAGATGGCTCGGAATGCTCGGAAAAACCAGCCAGTGGGAATTCATGCATGTGTATTTGTGTTTGTATAGATTGACACACACACAACATTGCATTTACATCAAAGTTGGGTCTTACCATTGTCATAATACATACATACCCTACCCCCTTACCCACACAGTAACCATCTCAACTAAAGGCTCATCCCAAAAATCCCATCATGATCCTCAATAATTATATTCTAATAATTCAGTTCACATAACACCATGCTAAATGTTTATATTACAAATATATGTGTGCGTGTGTGTGTGTGTGAGAAAGAGAGAGAGTGCGAGACAGTAGTGTATTATGTCACATTGTTGCAAAGAAACACATTTTTTATCTTTAGGATAAAATCTTTATCTTTTTAGCTTCCATTTATGTCTAAATGATCAAACTGACATTATCTGTGTAACAAAAAACATGTAGCGAGGGTTACAAATATGTCAACTGAACCATGTTTTGTTTCTATGTAGATTACACTAACTAAGCAGGAGAGAAAGCAGGAGAGGTTTCAAAGTGAAATAATACTTAAGTATTTTTATTTAATTTTTAAAGTTTTAACACCGGTCAGTTTGACCCGAACATAATAGGAGGGTTAATACTTTAGTGTAAAACTCTATCATAGGGGACCACACATTGCTGTAAATGTGAGAACACACACACACACGCACACGCTAAAATTCGTAGCAACAAGGCGCTGGAAAGGATTCACTTTTATCTCCCAACTTGACAAATAAGAGAGGAGTATTAAAAATACCTATTTGCAAAGTTATTTTTTGCCATTGGTCTAGTGGCTCTCCGGAACACTCCTGCCTTTTCCATTTCATTCTCTATGATGCCACAACATACCATGTTCTGTAAGAAATGGGTCAGGCAACACAGAATTAAATAACCAGTGGAAATATGAGCAAAGTGCAGGAATTACAAATAGTCTCTAGTAGCGAAGTGTCCCTTAAGGACTCTACAAAACCAAAACACATCCTCGAGACCTGAATTCAAATCCCAACATTTTCCTGGCTGAGAGTTCACCATGAATACGCTCCCGAATGGAAGACGTCAACACTGGAGAGCCCAATAACTCGCTCTCGTTTTCATCCATTTCTTTTTTTCAATTCCATCCATCACTCTTGTTCTTTTCACATCTGTGTTTCAGATTTGTTTGTGTGCCTTTGAGCCCCAATAGATGACCCAATTCTTTCCTTCCGAAGAGTCGTGCGGAAACTGGTAAGAGCAAATTCAGCCTTTTACCCATTACAAATGCAAACGGTTCACGCTAACACCGGTCTGACAGAAGGGGCTCGCGGAGGATTAAGAGGCGGTGATAAACGTGACTTTAGTATGGCGTTAGCCTCACACTGGCTCAAGGCAGCAATAAAAACCACCACGCCGGCTTCTGCATATTCTAATGTATGTAAATTCGAAGCCCATGTGAATGTTAATGAATTGGAAAGGGCATATTTATTTGATTGCCTTGCTGCTTGGCACTCAGCGGGACGGAGGCTGTACGTGATGCTCTGTCTCAGGGGTAGAGGCGTAAATTCACACCGCAGTTAAGGCGAAAGCGCTTGCAATCTGCAGCGCGAGCAAATTAGACAATCCTGCCGGCCGCCGAGGTCAAGCCATCGCTAGTGTCGGAAATGCAATTCAATTGATGGATCAATGCAATGATGAATTTATCCTCGACTTGATTGCCTGTGTGAGTGGTGAAGGTCACAGATTTAATCAAGGCCTGCGGATCCACGGCTCGGCCATAAATCCACACCCACAGTGAGCGGCGAGCGGTCCTACGCTGCCATGATCAAATCTCTGCCATTGCTGCTGGTTCCTCGCACAGACATACAAAGCAATGTGCACATGAGTCTGTTGCGGGACATGTTGACTTTCGGCTGATGTACTGTGGACTTCAACTTAAAAACCATCACTTAGCCATAATTTAGCTAATTGATAAATGATTCAAGCATCTTATTGAATAACATATTGATACCATATTTATGTGGATATAAGCACCCGTTTTTTCCTAATTTTAGCATCTCAAAAATTTGCAGGGTGCTTATTACCGGCGATTTCAAATATTCACGTAAATACAAGCGCTCATTTCTTTAAATAATAGTTCTGGAGGCACACGTGCATTAGAGCTTTTATTAGCTCAATAACAGAAAAAAAAAACATTAGAAATGTCGTGACACTTACAGTAACAGGGAAAAAAATAACAGTAAGATTAAGCGAAAAACAATCTTTCATATTTGATCAGACAGACCATATTGCATGCGGAAAATCGCCGTGCTAAAGGTTAATGGGCTAGCGCTTAAAAACAAGCCATCACGCTGCAAAAGCTACAGAGCAAAAAGTTCAAAATGAAGAACACCGGAGTCAAACACAATCACATTGCTCTGTCTGCTACACAAAGAAAAACGTGACTGGTTTAATATTTAAGTCTAACAAAAACCAAGCTCAGTCAGCTTTAAGCTATGCTCTTTTAGCGCAAAGGCTCATGGGAACCTGTGAGCAGCAAAGCATGATGGGAGGTGTAGTTTCGACAGCTATAATAGATTATTGTTCTATTATTTTTAAGTAAAACAACATCGAAATGATACAAGTCACATGTTAGGTTTGTAAAAGGTTATGTTAAAGGCATGTTAGGTTTGCCTGAAAAAGAGCACTTATGAAAAGGGGGGTGCTTATATTCGTGTAAATACGGTACATCCGGCCAGGATGAACCCAGAGGGCATCCCGCATCCATTCCCGTGAACTAACCACTCTACCACACAAAGCCCATTTAATCGTTCAGACGCAAAATGGGCAATTGAAACAATTATCCGGTTCCTAAATAGTCATAAGTAAACAGACAGACCATAATTAGATTCAAGACTTTGTTAAACCCAAGTGCAGCGGAGGCTTTTTGTTGGGTTCTATGGGATGGGAA
The DNA here is from genome assembly GCA_028031935.1 of Paedocypris micromegethes. Taxonomy (NCBI): domain Eukaryota; kingdom Metazoa; phylum Chordata; class Actinopteri; order Cypriniformes; genus Paedocypris; species Paedocypris micromegethes. The sequence continues at coordinate 20,998,271 of CM051493.1, forward strand.
GAGAAGAGAGGCAGGAAAAGACACAAGCAGGGCTTTGCTCTTAAAAAGCCTAATCAGAAGTGGAGCATCAGGGGCAAAGACTGGGCATCGTGCCCTCGTGCTAGAGAATTTTGGTCAGCTGAAGAGGGTTGCTAGGGTGCTTCTCACTGGCATTGGTCCAGAGTGGTATGTTAGGGCTCTAAAGCTGTCTGACCACACACTCATAGACGCATTCTGAAGCAAACACGCATTAGACCCTGGTGGCCGCAGGAAATTCCCTTCAGCTTAACAAACTTTGAAAGTCTTTCAAAATCTTTCAGAGAAAAGTAGCGTGTGACCACAAGCATCTGCTCGGAGAACTCTTTACCACAGATGTTACGGCCGCTTGTGCTGTGAAAATAACACAACTAGACTGCAAACTGAAACTCGCCTCTCAGCCTAAACTCAACTGTATTAGATTCAAATGATTTTGAGTGAAAGTGAAACACTGGAACTCTCTGGAAACCGACTCTAAGGCTCTTCTGACAGGCCGCATTTGACTGAATGACAACGGCACGGTTTGGGTAAAAAGAGCTTCTTGTTTGGGGCTGCAAACTAGTGGTCAGGACATGTGCTCAGACAGATTGAGTTGTGGTTCTCTAGCAGATGGCGAGTCTGGCTCATGTCATTTGCTGATATCAAGGACAATTTCCTGTCTAGCCAAGGGTCAAAAATAATATATAATTGTAATATTGCACAAAAGTGCGCACACACAAACACACACACTTACACAAACATAGATTAATAAATTCATAGGCATTGTATACAATGGTTTTTACACATACTGTATTAAGTATGCATCATCAGTGGATTTATAAGGTGCTTTTCACAGTGACAACTGTCTCAAAGTGCATATTACATTTGACTAGAGCAATAGGCCATATTAACCTTGAGAAGATCACTTGTAGCCCAGTCTTCTTTTCTCAGACAGACAGACATAGATAGATAGATAGATAGATAGATAGATAGATAGATAGATAGATAGATAGATAGATAGATAGATAGATAGATAGATAGATAGATAGACAGACAGACAGACAGATAGATTGATAGATTGGACTGACAGATTTGAAACATTTGGCAAAATGCCAAACATCTTGTGTCATTCAATATTTTCACTCTTTTTAAAATAAATTCTAAGACGTTACAGTGTTAGATCCTGAGAAAAGCATCTCGCGTCTGCTCCTCACACCAGCGCATGCTCTTACTCCGCTAGTAAATCAAAAGAAAAGTGGAAGCGAGCGTCATGGAAATCTACATCTAGGTCTCTCCAGAAGGTTCCCCCTCCATTAAAAATTCATTCCCATCTGACTCCAGCTCTTTGTTTATTACAATCAATAGCTTTTAGATATGATTCCTGAGGAAAGCATAAGGGAGAGTTTGATGCTTTAGGGAGGTGAGAGCGGATGAAAACAATCCACTCGCTGGACAACATTGTTTATGGGACAAACTTAATAGTCATTTTAATTTACAGAGTAGCGGTCATCCGTGGAATTTGATTACGCCACTTCGCATTTATTTCATGCCGGGAGCATTTTATGGCGTTTGATTATCATAATTACAATAATGCTTGAAAGGAAGAAGCAAAGAACGGAAGAAAGGGAAGGATGGAGAAGCTATAAAGTAAGATTTATGTCGCTAAGTGTAAGCATCTATTTACTAAAATGTCTGATCTTAGCAGTGCTGATCAATGCTCGATTCCAAAGTGAATTATTGACAGGAAAAGTCTCCATTATGACATATTTCACATGAGCTCATCGTGATTGCCCTCCGCAGTCTCAGGAAGAGCTATGATGAAGGACGACTCTTTGGGTTAGTCAACTGCAACGCTGTCATATTGCATCTATGTAACTCTCATTATAATCTAAACAAATTTTCATTGTGCTAATTGGGTATTACAGCAGTAAACAGCCAGAGCAGATTTCAACAACGTCCCTCTTTATCCAATCAGACGTCAAAGCAGAGGTGTGCAGCTTTCGATTACTGGCCTTTGTTCTAGTATAGAACAAATTCACAAGACAGAAAATTACAAACCCAGGAGTCGTTGCTGTGCTCATGAATAATGCATCGGTTGGCGTTGTCTTTTAAAGAATGACAGTGAGTAAACAGCACTCTGCGCTGAGCACGTACCTACGCCTCCTCAATAGCCGGCTTGCATCAGCATCAATAAGGACAATGCAATTTGCATGGCAAGCACAAGCACCCATATCACAGAATTGTTTTATATTTTTTTTTTTCCATCAAAAATCTGCAACGCTGCTTTTGAATCTTTCACAAAGACTTAATAACAGTTATCAGGCTCTATTTTCAAGTTTGATTTGTACTTATGTATCTTGTAACATCCATCCATCCTTTTGGGTTTCCATTTCTGTGTCACAGAATGGCAAGAGAATCTGGGATTGAGGGTGTGACAAGTCCTTAATTAGTGAGCAACCAATCACAGAGTGGCACACATTTCCACTACCGTCTATGAACATTTTTCCAGCCTCAGGATCACATATTTGAACTGAAACCAGAAACCCAGAGGAAACCCACACAAACACAGGGAGTCCACACAGAACACAACATTCCAAGTCCCCACAGAAAGACCCCAAACAGGCCTCGGACCTGAGACTCGATTGGATCAGACATGCTGTGTGGCAAAATGCTACCCACGAGACCACCATGCAGTCCATACCAAGAAGCAAACTGCAGCAAAATGCCAGGCATGGATAATACAAGTGATTCCTGGCTGTCCACACAAGCCTAAAATCGATACAGCAACCAGACGTGTCAATCAAATCCTTCCCACAACAGTCTTGGATTCACTATGACTTTTTCTCAACAAGTGTGAAATTTAAACGCAACACAATCACATCCTAGGAGAGCCAAACCCGGTTCCTGGGCAAATCAGGAGTGTGTGTGAGAGAGCTTGGGTTTCTTGGTGTCTCTCACCACCTCAGGCAGAGAAATAGATATCACACACTCCTAGATAACTGCGAATTACATCCAGGAGGATGACATCATTACCGGAGCGCACACACACAAGGTAGGTGATCACCAGCGGCGAGCTGCTTCCTGGTTTGTGTGTGATAAGGCTGTGTGGAGACTCACAGACAGGCTCTTAAGAGGCGGTGTCGCTGCACCATGTGATATCAGCACATGGAGGATCAGGATGTGTCCATCACACTCACGGTGGAGGGTGAGAGTACATCAGATTGCGAGGGAATGAAAATCAAAGAGGATATTTAGATCGTTCCTCATACAAGGGCCATACCTTTGATACAGATCTTTCGTTTATTGCACACAGCTTTCTAATATCGTGGCCTGTGGTGGGATCGGACTCATTAAACTCATCTTGGACTAAAACTAGTCATGTGAAATCATATTATCCTTCCAATGTTCTTTGTTCTTCTCCAATCATGTGGAGCAGGAGTGTCTTTACACTTAAGACAAGGAACTCTTTGGATTGACTTAAAATTGAAAAATAGAATTAAACAGAACAGTAAAAATATAGTCCTACAGTGTGTTCATACTGTGTCAAGTATTACAAGAAACCAAAAAAATCTGTATTTTGTGCGGGGTGAATGTATAGAATTTTAATTAAAAAAAAAATACTACCGTAGTTAAGTGAATATAAGCACCCATCTGATTTTTCAGGCACAAAATGTTTTTTTTTTTGGTTTCTGGCTAACTTACTTAGATTTTCTCTTTATTTTTTTTTTTCTTTATTTACAAACCTAACTTGTGTCTCGTATCACTTCAATGTTGTTTTTGACTATGTCGTTGTCATACTCATAGTGTAATCATAGCCATATTTATAACACCAACTACTAATGAATAAAAAGCAACAATACTCTTACATATTCACACGTGCGCTTTGAGACAGTTAACATTTTGAAGAGTGCCTTACAAATTCTCAGAACTTGTTTTATTTAAGATACAAAATTAATAAAACAATAAAAGTTTTTAAGAAATTATGACAACACAAGAAAAAGGTGACTTGCTTTAAAACAAACAAACAAGTTGAGTAAAGTTCTCAAGCGAGAGAGATATAAAGAAAGAGAGAGAGAGAGAGAGAGAGAGAGAGAGGCAGAGAGAGAGAAAGAGAGAGATAGAGAGAGAGAGAGAGAGAGAGAGAGAGAGAGAGAGAGAGGGAGAGAGCAATTGGACCCCGTGGTCAGGGCAATGTCTCTGTAAGATAACTCTCTTATTTCATAATCCCTTCCCTTAAGGAGACTGTTTCTATGGGATTATGCACGCCCTCTCTAAAGAACATCAATACGGAAAGCATCAATGGGCATGGGGTGGTAGATAATAGGATTTGACTTGTCTTAAAGCCAGAGGGGTCCGCTGTAGGGGTTGAGGACATCCAGCACGTCCCCTTCTTCATAACTTCATCCACATTTTGCAACGAAACGCAGGGAAAGTCAGATGTTATCTGGTCGTTGTATAAATCGCACTTAACCTCCGAGGTCTGATGACCGATGGCGTCGAAATGCAACCCAGCACAGGTGGCTAATGCTATTGAAAATGAAACAAGCGGACTGTATCAGGCCGGCTCGGCACAAATCACATTCAAATCTCAGGATATGAAGAACATGGCAGATGATTGCCCTAGCCTCTAATAAACGTCAGAGAGATAAAAGGATTCAATTTCAATGCCTAGTGTTGGATTTCCGGAAAGTCTTTTTGTCATTTGCTGGCAGTTGCTATTGCGTCAAGACCTCTACCTGGATCTCCACTTACTGTTTATGATTTCATAAAACCATCCCCTGAACATATTAGAGCTGGACGCTGACATAAGGAGCTGTTCCTACAGGGCTCTAAACAATGACAGGCCTCATTTGTCTCGACTGGAGTGCAGACAAAGCAGCAGACAGATACGTATCTCTGTAGGAATGAGGGGTGAGATGTAAAGCTCGGTTTTCCTGTCCCCGCTGATACTTAACAGAAGCATCGCTAATGTTTCAGAACATAGCCAGTGGTTCGACGCCGTACCATTGCTGTAATCAGCTGTACTGTACTTCCTATGTTGGAACAATGAGGCTAAAAATCCAAAACAGGGCAAACACTGTTTAGCTACTTTTTGCAAAATGTATGACAACAGTCCATTTATAGTGGTTGCCTCTACTTACGAAATTGAACTTGAGACACATTGAACATGTAAATGCCCTAATTTTTCCTAATGCCCTAACATGTAAATGTCCCCAATTTATTTTTTTCATAAATGATAACATATTAGCAATAACTGTCATGAAAAACTACATAACAGTTATTGAAAAAAAAAGACATTAAAAATGAGTACTGTGGTACTTAAGCAAAAAATAAAAATGAGTTTAATTTACCTTTCGGGTCGAGTGGCTATGTAATGACAACGTGAGGGGGAGAGACATATCAACACACAATACCAGGTTTTTGCAATTGCTGGTTAGTTTCTGTTTTCTGATTGGATGTTTTTTTACAGGTAACGGAACTGTGAGCATACTGTCAGAATCCAGAGTCATTAAATAACGCAAACCAAAACAAACCATGAGACAAACAAATGTGACAGTTATTTTTAAAAAGTGCAAAATAAAGGTCACCCTGTTTTTGTGACGCAAACAAAGAGACCCTTATTTTGAACTGCTTCCTATGTGGAGGGACTTTTATTTTGAACTATTTCCTGAACTTCCACTTGGTTAGCCAATCTCATTCTCACCATTTAATGATTAATTTCAGCTGTTATAATTTCTGTTGAGTTCAATCACCTGCTCGTCAAATCGTGTTCACTGCTATTTTTATTTTTTTAAAGCCTTTGTTTTCTGTGCCCTGGTGAGTTTGTTATGCATGCTACATGCATAAATAATGGTGGTAAATGCTAAATGACGTATGTGAAGATTAAGCAACATGTTTTTTACACGACTGGACTCTGTCCTATGTCACGCAAATTAATCTCCACGCATGCTTGCAGTACGAAAATGACTGGCTTAAACATTTGGCCTTTTATTTATTGAAATAATTTTGTAACTAGATACAATATTTATTTAAGAACACACTTTTCAACCAGATGCTACAATCGTAAGTCGGGGCACTACTGTATTTACTTTTGTAAAAAAAAAAAAAAACCCTGATTCCCCAAGAAAGACATTTAGGATATGTTTGATGATGTAGGCAATACATAAATGAACACGAGATTTGGTAAAAGAATTGTCATCTTGCAAATTTTCCATTTTACTGTGATAGTGGGACGAAAAGAAACATGTGTCTTTCATATTCAAAGCAAGAACATCACAAAGGCTAAAAACGCCAAGACTTCATTAAGCAAGCTAACAATAGTCTGTTAGAACAAGAAGTCAGTGGCAGCGTCTTAGTTTTTATGAACAGGTTGAAAATGGCACGTTATGTTTCTCTTCTTTGGAACAGCAGTGAGAGACAAGACAAGACACGTTTAGGAAAATGACATTGTGGAATAAAAGTCTTTTTCCATTCGGTGAGGAAACGGTAGGTTCTTCCTTTGTTCAGTTTAGAAGAAATATAATGATGTTTAACTAGGCGACTTGAAAGTTTGTCGCAATTCTTACGCTTGTACGCAGCTAAAACCAAAGCCTTTATTTGCTTCTAGAAATTTCACCACAGACTTAAGCAATCATCTAGCCATTTCTCCCAGACTGAAGGATTCAAGCAATTATTCCTTCCTGCTTGGCTGTAAGCAGCACACATTTCTAGTCACGCTCTCATTTAACTTCCACATTCATTGGACACCAACTGGCTACTGGAGCATTCTGGAAAATTGTGAGCCGCACAATTGTAAGCCGCATTGTCTACAGCTGTTACCTCACCAGGGTTGGAAGCTCTCCGGCGAGGTTACGTAAAATGAAAACTGTGACCTGAAATGTTTTGCCCATTTAGCGCTGTGCTAAAGCTCCAAAGGCTAAATGGAGACATTCAGGGCTTGGCAGAACGCAACCTGAGTGCCTCCTCTCCCCGTAAGAGCCCAAATCAGCTCTAAATCCTAATAAGCACTGAAGCAAACCAAATCCCCACACCACTCCTCCTCTCCTCTCTTTATTCCCTCTCTAGCCTTCCGTTCCCTCGGCTTCTCTTGGAGGGAGCGAGGCAGACGGCATTCTGCCAATCATCCCTGAAGAGGACAACTCAGGCACCATGATTCATCTAATCGCAGATGAGAGGACCACACAGTTTCGAGTTGCACTCTGTTTTGGAGTGTTTTGAATACCATTTGCATTGGATTTAAAGATAATTTTTTGTTTTATAGAGCCGATGGGCAATAAATCCTTTGGTCATTTCAAGCCGAAACAACCGTTGGTATTGAGTACAAAATGTATCAAATGAAGAAAAATGTTCAGTTTCTCACTGTTCGAATGTCAATGTTCATGTGGACACACGAAAAAAGATCGAGAGATCGTGAGAGAATATGATACATGTATCTATATCATAATATCGAAATATCATCATTTCAAATTATAACAGTTTCGAGTTGCACGCTTTTTTGAATTCCATTTGCATTGGATTCAAAGAGATTGTTTTTTTTTGTCTTATAGAGCCGATCGGCAATAAATAATTTAGGGCTGCAAAAAAGACATACGTATATATGTACAGTAAACCCTCTGGTTTATACACGGAACACACATCGTGCCCAACACAATCCGGAATTTTACATTTTTACATAAACACTTTACGAGCCCACCCTCTCGGTTTATCCCTGAGCATTTTAATTTATATAAGCAGCAGGTCGGTCTTCAGTATTGATTTTACATCAAGCAGGGGAGGACAGAATCTCTGAAAATCATCTTTAAACTCTCCTCTCTCCTTTTCATGCTTAGCTTGAGCACGGCACAACTTTGATAGAAAATCAGCATGTCACTATTCCAGGCCGAGCCGAGCTCCAGGTGAGCTGAACTAAGGGCTTTTCTCAGTAATAACTGCAGCAGGCCTACATCCCGCAACGCTCGGCTATTCACACGGGAGTTGCCGCAACAAAATGCATTTATCTCGTCTGCTGCTGTTTTCTGAGCTAAACGGGTCACTGAATAATTATCTCTGTCAACGGAATGACCGCTTGGAAAAGAAAAAATGAGCGTGGGGAAAAACACACATTGAGGTGCAAAACAATCTAAAGCAATCACTTGTGGTAAAGGTCAATATAAATGCTTCCAGGAAGGAGCAACACAGTGTAGAAGGATGTTTTTACGCCGTGGACTAACGACTATTTCTCACACACGGAGCAGGTCATTTCAAGCCGAAATAACGGTTGGAATTGAGTACAAAATGTATCAAATGAGGAAAAACAAAATGTTCAGTTTCTCACTGTCCGAGTGTCAATGTTCTAGTGGACACACACACACACACACACACACACACACACACACACAAACAAACATAAGATCGTAGTTCTGAAAAAAGAAGCCTTGTTGTTGGCCTAAATTTGGCCATTTACAAGCAAAACAATAATGTGTATATGTATATATTTCACATGTATTTCAAAAGTGCTTTTAAACATTCTAGTTAGTGTCTAAAAAAGCTGTTGCTGTTTTCTGCTCATATTTTTAAGCACTTTTGAAATATTTTAAAAACAATTACAATGTTGTAGAGAAGAAAGGGAGAGAAAGAGAGATAGAAAGAGAAAGAGAGAGAGAGAATGAGAGAGAGAGAGAGAGAGAGAGAGAGAGAGAGAGAGAGAGAGAGAGAGAGAGAGACAGAGAATATGATACATGTATATATTATAATTTCAAATTTAACTTGATCAGTAAGACAAATCGAAAAATAGCAGAACATCAGGCAGATGGCCAAAGTCAAACAGTAGACGGGAAATCAGGGCTCAAGCTTTGGTCTCCGTCTGCCAGTTTGTGATTGTTATTTCTCTCTGACCTCTGGGCACCGTGTTGGCCATCTGAAATTAAATAAATATTAGTGCAGGAGCTCTGGACGTGTCAGGGTCAGAGTGTGACAGGCAGCCTTAGCAGGAGGCAACACACACACACACACACACACACTAAATCCATCCCCAAACTACATCTAAACGCTGAGGTGAATGCTAAATGAGGAATGAAGTGATCCTCCAGGAATGAAGCGAGGCCTACTATTTCTTCAAACACTGCAGAAGAGAAAAAAAAAATGTAAACCAAAAGTTTGGAAAAAGGAACAACTGTGAGAAGAGAAATATGGAATCTAAAAAGAAAGCTACAGAGAACCAGCAAGAGGGATAAAATCAGCGAGGCAAATCCCAGCTGGGCGTCTCAGACTCTGCTAGCGAAACCCAGTCCACAGACTCTCAGCAGAGAGCCAAGCTAATCACCGACTAATTTCATGCATGCCTCCAGAACCTATAATCACCCCAACACACAACAAAACCCAAATTGATCCCAGCTGCATTTCAGCTTATGTGTGTATAGCTGGGCCCGGGATGGAATCTTGAGAAAGGAGTGTTTAAAAAAAAAAAGGATTTCGTTTCTGGTTGTGCTTTTTGCATTAGAGACACTGGGCTGTGATCTATGAGCCAATACTGAAAAAAAAATTGTGAAAGGCACACTTTGGACACAAATCCAAAGCTATGGATATATGGATGGATGGATGAATTAATAGATCAAGAAGAAGAATGCCATTAGAGCGCTACTCCTTTTGGCGCAAAAAAAAGTAAAATAAATAAATAAAAGGAAAGTTTCCACACTGAATAAGTCTGAATATAAATAAATACAAACAACTAAATAAACAGAGCACATGAGGCAAAATACAATATATTCTAAACAATAGACAACCACGTTTTAAAGGCAAAGTACAGAATGATCAAATAAACGGTATAAAGGTATGTATTGGTGTGATAGCCAATGGCACAGGAAGAGTAAAAGTGTTGCACAGTTGGATGGGTGGATGGATGGATGGAATGACAAATATTGTTACACTATTTTGTAAAAAAGAAATAAATGAATAAATGAACAAAAACCGAAAACGTGGCTTAGTGATGAAATGAAATGAGCAAGGGAATAGAGATGGTTGAGGAGCCATGGCTGCAGCGAGAGTGATGGGCGCTCACTGTGTGATCTGTGTTGTCATGTGTGAGGATGAGCAGTAAATATTTAACGCTGCAGGCAGGGACTCACGTTGCTGTGGCAGGTGCTCCGGCCCCGCGCCTGCTATCTGGAGACCACTTGCTCTCTCTCTTTACATTCACATCTTTCGCCACAACAAATGCTTCCTTCCCCAAGTAAACACACGCACAATATGCCAAGACTCAGAGACTTTGCTGCTAAAACTGGTTGTTTCATTCCGTATAGCTGGAGTTCGGAATACCGAACGCCACGGATTGTTTCCGAGAATTGTTTGATGCTGAAATGCATCCAAACAATTTTGTGACTGTAACTGTAAAGCATTGTGGGCGACTTTGGATGTCCGCATTATAGTTTGTACTTGGATTGGCTCGGGATGTAGAAGCTTATCCAAAATGGAAGCATTTAAAGTTCCTTCTCAAGCGGCAGGTGAGCTTCTGTGAAGTGAAACTTTCTGATCTCCCTCAGATGGAGGTGAGCCAAGATTAGCCATCCTTCTCCGTCTCCAGGATAAAGCTTGTACCAGTTAAGTGAGTGTCTATAAAATGCCACCCAGCTGTCTCCAGCCATTCCGATACCTCCTCCTGTGCTCTTCTGTGCGTGAAATATCTGACATGAAGAAATATAAACAAGCCTCTACACTGCCAACCTCACATCGCTTGCTGGGAGACGAGGTCCAAAACAAGCTGCCTTTATGAATTTAAAAAAAGACTAATTTTATTCTGAGCTCTGTGGGAAGCAAAAAAGAAAAAAAAAATAACATGTTCACTCAGTCAAACCAAACGTTTTCAAGCTCGAGTTCAAATTCCACATATGTACTTTTAATTTGTAGTTCGGAATCATGAAATAACAAGCATCTGGGGAGGCAGCAAACCAGTAGCACAAACTGACAAGCCTCAAAACGTCCATTTCGTTCTTTGTTCCAATCCAAAAATGGATTGAGAAAATCTAATTTTTGTCTCCGTCATTAGCTGGAATCAGGTATCGCGTAATCACATCCCGACATCCATCATCTGAGTGCACCAAGTGATGCTTCCTGTTGCCGCATAGACAAAAAAAAAACAAAAAAGTATGAAAGTATGATAACAGGCCTGACCTGACACAATATATTCTCTCTATTCACTCGTTCACATGCCGTCAAACTCCAGCTCTAAAGCTGACAGATTGTCCGCAGGCCATTGTTCCTTTCATCTTCGGATGTGGGGTTATGGATATCAGATAGAAAACTGCATACTGATTTAGACGAAGCACACACACTCTCTGTCAGAATTAATAAGAAAAGCTCGCTCCTTTCAGACACACTGATAGGGATTTTAGTGTCAGTTTCTTTTGGCAGTACAAATGAACCCTGATGAGCCCTTCCTCGTTGATAAGGACAGTAATTTCCACTTTTAGCTTCGCCCTCTGCGTTGGTCCGCTGCTTTCTTTTGTCCTGGACGGATTTGAGTCATGGATCTCTCCAGGAAGCTTTCCAGACAGGTCCTTTATGAGGTTAGCTCATCGATTTCAGTAAAAGGTGACACCCCGGGTTGTCCTGCACCCTGCGCGTTGGCTTTTTCAAATGCCATTTACACTCGATACAATGTTTTAATAAAGTTTGGTAAAGTTTTGTAAGAAAGTGGCCAATTTTGTCACCATTTCCCACCATAATTTGATTTCTGCTCCTGCCAAAAAACATTATATTTTGCTAACTTGCTGTTAAGTGTACACAAAAGTGTGAAGAAGAAAAAAAAGATAAATTATTGTAATGTTTTTTCAATATTAATATTGTAATTAGTAATATTGTAATTGTATTCATTAACAAGGTTAATATTGTAACACACACACACACACAAACATTATTTAGATAAAATAAAAAAAAACAATTACACTTGAACGCTTGCAAAATGTAATATATGATGAATTAAAAAATATTTACCTTATACAATAACAGCAACATTATTCAATAAATAAATTAGCAATCATTTTATCCCATAAAAACTGAACATATTAATAACATTAAAATTGTGAAATGTACATTCACTGTAAGATTATTATATATTTATGTAATTCCTATAATAATAAATATAATAATAATAATAAATATTACACAGTAAAAATTATATTTTTATGGTTAAAAACATATTTTATAATTTTATGTTTAGTCAGTGGGCAGGACCCAGTGGTAGAGTTGGACTCCAAAAAGTTGCAGGATCTAATCCCAGAACAGTAATACAAATTTGCCCATTCTTTTAATAAAAACATCTGCAACATTTATGTAAAGTCTATAAAATACATATATTATAATATGTTCCCCCCAAAAATGTATTTATATGGATACAAAATATATAAAAACAGGGATCATGAAAAGTACTGAAAGTGAAAAATTGATGTGCTCGTATAATCAAGGTACTATATCAGTCTATTTCCAACCACCATTACTACAGATGATGGTAGCTTAAAAAAAGTGAAAAAGACGTTATGGATGAAGATGAAGATCTACAAAATGGAGAGTAAGTATGAACGGTTCGGTGCAGATGATAAAGGGGCTCTGAGTCTGGAGGAAGTGTTACTGTGGACCAAAGTTATGAATTATTTAGGGAGATGAACTTAAAATAAAACAGGACTGGAGGTAGTTTGAAGACCAACTCCGTGCAATCTGGCTTTAGGGCACTCGCTCTTGCACTGCTGCGCTTCTCAACGTACTTTTGTTTCATTAACCGTTGAAGCGCAGTTCTGGTTCTGTTCTTATTATGCCAGGAAACCATATAACACCTATAATTTCTCTAGCCAGATTATCTTTCGAAATACTTATGAATAGGAAATTAAAACCTTAACTGTCAAGCAAATGCACTGATGAGACCAAACCACAGTAGAAGAAAGCGAGTCTGGCCACAGAGAAGAATAACAGTAATGGCCTGCATTAGCATGATCAGAAGCAGAAAGAGCTCTCTCTATAATTAGCGCAGTCATGTCCAGCTCGCTGCTCGCTGTAATGAAGTTGTTCAACACTACAACTAACATGCTCTGCTCGCGGATTGCAGCAGCGAACGTAGACACCGCTGAGCTACGATTAGCGCTGATTAGTTCACTGGCTTTCAAATGCTGCACGCTAATAAGTGCTAATACTGACCCCCGTGGTGGTCGGTTTACAGAGATTCCAAATCACGTAGCAGAGCATAAAGATCACAAACACAGATGACGGAGCTCGATAATGCAAAACAAAAAGATTTTGTTGATTAAATAAAACGTTCAACTCTTTTGCAAAAACCATTAGCGGTTTTATAGCCGACTTTTTTTTCATATTCTGACATTAGCAACTGGTTCATCATGTAAAGCTCAATTTCTGAGTGCAAATGTAACAACAATATATAGAAATGGATTTTCATGGCTGCTCGATGCATCAGCAGACCACGTCCACAACGCATTATATTAGCTTGATGCTACAAGACAGTGCTGTCAAAAGAAGACACAATCAAAACTCAAGTAGAAGTATACATACTAGAGTTAAAAGGACTTCTGTATAAGGAAAAGCACCAACTCAACATTTTACTCAAATAAAAGTACTGGTTTGATAACTACTTCAAGTATAAACGTAAAAGTAATGCAAGAAACAATGCCATTAAAAATGACATTTGGACTATGTTGTTGTATCCGTTGTATTTAAATGTTGCCGTATATAATTCCACTGAAATTTAATGCATTTTATTACAAAGCAAGCACATTGAAGAACTATATTTTCGCACTACTAAGCATTGAGTGAAAAATATAACGACTAGTATCGTAATGAAAAAAAGTCATACTTCAGAAATGTCATCAACGACCTTTAACGGAGTGATGTAACAAAATGACATAATTCAAGCACAAAACATGGTGGGATAGTTATGTGATAACACCCTATTGGTTTGTACGTGGTGTACAAACCAATAGGCTGTTATCACATGATACGTCTCATCCAACCACAATAAAGTTAATCTGAACCGGATGGCGCAATTTATCAGGATGTTTTCTTTATTTACATGACAACGTGGAAATAAAACAAACAGAAATGAAATAGGAGCAACGTGGTTATTTTTAAAAAGTAAGAAGTAGAAAGCACTTTATGGACTTTGACAAATTTTATGGACTTGAAGTAAAAAGTAGGCGTAAACAAATTTTACTCAAAGTATAAATAAGTGAAGTATAAATGAGCCAAAATTCTACTTAAGTAAAGTAACAATGTATTTTACTTCGTCACTTGACACATTCGCTACAAAATCACACACCAAAGGACCCAGCCAGAGGTTGTGGAAGCTAACACTTCTCAAAAGTACAAGCTAAACCTTATATAAAAAAAATGCCGAAAAAGGTCAAGCGGTAACCGAAGCCAGCAGAGCTGAAAATTGTCAGCAGGGGTGAGGCGTCTGCGCTCCCGCCGCGTGATGGTGGGCACAGTGTTATAAATCCTCGGGTGTGAAGTGCTATTTGATGAAGCAGGTGCAGATATTTGGCTCCTGTGACAGACTAATCAATTCAGAGCGATACTTATCACCTGCTGCGATCTCCAATACATCACACGTGCACATATCTCATATCACACTCGGCTCCTACCTTGACCCCGGATTTATTAAAAAAAAAAGACCATGTGGGTCCGAAGACAAGGAAGAACAAAGAAGTGTAAGGACGAACCTGATCTGAATCCAGTAATGTGGTTTCCCTTGTGAGATGCTCACGGCCGCTCTTGAACTCTGAGGGACAATGTTTGAGCCGGCAGCGATCCACTGCTCTTCAGAGGACAAAAGGCCCGAGCCTCCGGGAAGCCCAAACGCGCCTCCGAGGTGGAGATTGGGTTATGAGAGGCGCAAAGTGCAGACGAAAGATCGGGGCTTTAAATTATTAATGGTGTGGTGCCACGTCGGGCATAGTCTGTACTGTACTTGCCAATTCCCAAGGGTGTGATTGGGTTTGTCAGCACGGAGGTCAATGCGGACAAGGCCGTAAGTCTGACAACATTCAAACACATCTGGAATTTATCGCCACGGATCAGAGGAGTCAACTCCACATTTCCTCCCGGGATAAGGCAGCTGCGTGACAACATGCGACGCAGTAAATTTATAACCAGATTTTTTATTATTTTTTTTTTTTTAATAAATCACTCAGTCACAAACCAATGTTAAAATTTTCTTATTTTTAAAGCCTTTGCTATGGAAAAAAAAAGATTCATTAGATAATTATTGTTAATTGCAAACCTGTTATTTTAAACAATGAGTCAACGATTATTATTAAATATGTGATAATGATTTTTTAAGTATTGTAACTATTATTCCATAGTAATACTACTACTACTAATAATAATAATAATACAAATAATAATTTTTATTATTGTTGCTTTTGTTGTTGTTATTTATATTATTATTAGTATAAGTAATAATTAATATATAATTTTAAATAATTTCAATTATTGTTTGACATTTAGTGTATGTAAAAAACAATATTAACTGGTTATACTGTAATGGTTTTGTTTATGTGTTTATCTGATAATGTGATGTTCCTGATTTGTTCATCACTTTTGGTCCATCGTATTAGTAACGCTATTGGTTATTGTGGCGGTGCAACTCTGCCCATCATTGGTTCGCGGGGTTCATGGATGACGCGAGTGCGGCTCCCGGTTAGGATGTTGCAGACAACAACTTTGATGTTGAGTTTCTTACTATTACCTGGAAGCACTACAACATATTACATTTATACATTGTATATTTTATGTAAAATGTTCATTTTTTTGTGTTCAATCACTGTAAAAAGTTAACATGCAGTTCAAAATTAAACATCAATTTTCATTTTCAAATTAACTCCCAATTGATTAATAAAGCTCTGTCCTACATTTCTGGACTGGATATTGCAGTAGATGTGAATGCCCCCAATTACAACTGAAATATCAGTATAATGAAACATTATAATAGCCGCTTGGTCCGTGGGGAAAATATGATCTATTTTTGGTCCGTGATGTTCCAACCGTACATAAATTTCCTGCCACGCACATTCCTGGCCTTGGTTTTCCATTGGTCTAGATATTCCTGAGTACAAATGGTATTCGTTTCACTTGCTGAGAGAGTTACAGTAGTTGGATGAGGAGGAGGAGGAAGAGAAAGCCTGAAAATGAGGTGCAGCTGTGTGCCGAGTAAAACTGAAGCTTTGTGAGTTAGGACGTGACGCAGGGAGCGGAAGCCACCCGGAGATTGTTATTCAAGGAGTCATTCTAGTTCAGCCATCAGTTCTTTTCAGAGGAACATCTGGCACGAGGTAACGCTGCCCTGTTGCTCAGTCACAACTTCAAGAGGGTCTACTTCAACGACAGGTCTGCGGCTTCTGACCGACTCTTCACTGCAGCCAAGAGAAAAAGAGCGGGAAAGATCTCAGGAATAATGTAGGTGCTCTGGGAACACTTGACCTTCAGAGTAGCTCGGCTGTGTCGAACTTCACGGGGATCAGGTGGAGCTTGAGCGACTGATGCTTCAGATTGACCTTACGTTTAGGCTTAACACACACACACACACACACGCACACACACACATATTAAAGAAAGAGTGCTATTTGAACACAATCTCCCAAATGACTATTAAAGCAACCCCCAATGCGATTAAAATGTCTCATAGGTTAAAGGAATAACCTTTCAATGTTAATCTGATATCTTAACCAGGCCTTTCAATGACACATGTTTATAAGTTTCATACCAATTATATGTGCAATATTATTTTTTCATTCATTTTTTCAATATTTTTTTTTCCCATTTTTTTTTTCATTTGTATTCTAATTCATATATCAACAATGTGCAATATTTTTCCATTTATATTCTTTATTTTTATTTATTGTTTACCATTTTGGCTGCTGCAAAATGTTCTCTTAATTCTCATTGTACATTGTTCTCAAAATTCTCATTGTTGGGACAAATAAATGTTTTCTTCTCCTCCCTCTTCTTATTCTTCTTCATAACATCTTCTTCTTCTTCTTCTTCTTCTTCTTCTTCATAACACAGTGTGATCTCAAACAAAAATCCATTTTAAAAAGAGCTCTGTTTTTCTTAAGAGCTGCAAAGTCATTCAGTTCTTTCCGTCTGTGAGATTTAATTAACAATTCACTGAGTAAGTATCGACAGACCACTGTGCTTTTTAAAAATGCAGATGTTTTGCGGGGCAGAAACCAGAAACTGTTGATAGGGTGAAAAGAGATGACAGAGTTTGAAGGTCTCCAGACTTTTTAATTTAACTTCAGAGAGCAGACACAGGTTGACTAGCTTCACCAGCTGCTGAGTAGCATGACCCACTTTCCAGACTGTAAAATCAAATCAGCCTGGTCTTAATCGCTTAGAAAAGAAACCCACAGGCAATCAGCCAGGACACACTTGGCTCTGTGGTCCGAGACCGCCAGAGCCTGTTTTCTACAGTGGCCACAACCATCCGACTATAACCTAAAACACACAAAACATTCAAAATAAAAACAAAAAATGTAAAAAAAAAAAAGACTGGATTTAGAACTCACTGAAAATTATGCAAATGCATTCATTTCATTCTACAATGTAATCCGGTTAATGTTTTGTTTTTTCTTATTACTTTTTTTTTTCTAGAAACATTATATTTTTATATCACGTGTATAGTCTTTGTTGTAACTGATAAATCTGTCTTTCTATCTGTTTGTCTGTCAGTCTATCTATATGTCTGTCTATCTACGTATTTATCTATGTACTTCTATTTATCTGTTTGTTTGTTTGTTTGTTTGTTTGTTTATTTATTTGTCTATGTATCTATCTACTTCTATCTAGCTATTTGTCTGTCAGTCTGTCTGTATTCAAAACAGTAACTAATATCCATCTATCTATCCACTTATCCATCCTTCTATCCATCCATCTATCTATCTATATGTCTGTCTGTTTGTCCATCCGTTCGTTCATACATCCATCTGTCCGTCCTTCTGTCCATCCATACATCCATCCATCCATTAATTTCTCGAACTACCTAAATTTTCTCCTAGAATTCAGAGTGTGTTGGTGATCCACAGACATGTAAACATGGTGGGTTTCAGCAAGTGTAAACTGAAGTGAACCTTAAAAAAAACAAAAAAGACGTTACCCGCGATTTTTAGATGTTGACATATCGGAATTCCAGTGCATCACTACATTTACAACCCAAGTTGGACTAGTTTAAATCACAGGCAGCAGGCGCTATTCACGCAGAGTCAAAGAGTGATATTAAATACAGCTAGTGAGTAAGAAGAATGAAAAGCCGAGCAGACGTGATCATCTTCACCACAAAGGAGGAGAGCGAAGAAGAGAGAAAGTATATGGGGTTCCAGGACGAGGAAGTGGAAGATGACAGGTGTCTGGGCTGCTCGATTCTCTGCTGGAACTGTAATTGGTTGTGGCAGACGCAGACAGCATGAATGGCCTGCTTCAGGCCTCCAGGGGTCAGGTAAAGAGAGAGAAGAGCAGAGAAAAACAGCAAGTCATAGCTGCTAAGGAAAATGGAAAGAGAGGATGAGACAGAACCCAAACAGTGCACTACAAGCACAGTTAAGGATGTTTCCAGCAGTGTGTTTTGACAGCCAATCTGGATTTCATAATGATATAATCCCTGTGACAGTCCACATCAGGTTGTTTTTCGCAGTAGACGAGTGGCATTACTTTGAGGGAGGACGAGGACAGAGAAATTTACACAGCGCACAGGGACTCATCTACCACTACTGTTATTTCATCAGCGAGACGCTAGCCAACAATAATCAGCCATGATACAGTTATGAATCGACATAGTGACACCTCAGCACGCGTCAGTGTGAAAAAAAAATAATAAGAAAATCTACAACCACATATTAATTGTAAAAAGCATTTTCCTCTAAAACTCGCAATGGAACTTGCAATGTATTAGTGATTGTAAAACTACACAAATCGGTCCATTCCTAAAAGTGCTATTAATAACTAAAAACTAAATGTATTGTTTACAATGAAAGAAAAATAGCTTATACTATGAAACATTACTCACAATTTATTCATATTAATTATTATTTTCCTTTGTGCAAAGTATTTTAAACCCAAAATTTGAAAAAGATCGAAACCACATGAGAAAATATGTATATGTTAAAAACAAATCTAGAACTTAACACTTGAGTTCTAAAAACGAAGATAAATGTTACAATCTAATCCACAAAAAAATTATGTGACAGGTCTGAAATCAAAAACAACACTGAGGACGAGCATCTTCTCCTTTTCATAGTTTTAAGATGTCTCTACATCGAGTTTGTGAGGTTTTGGTGTTCCAAAAATCTTCTCAGCTACTGAAGATGGTCATGTGCATATTTTTCATGTAATGATGCTCCAATAATATCTATAATCAGGAACACTTCTAGATGTTTTGGGCCCTGTGAGAAAAAAAAATGAACTTTTGCCTTGAAACTAATGTAATTACTGCATAATCAAAGCAAGTTACTGGGGGCCCAAATAGTCCTTTTTACCTATTTATCTATAGGAGTTGGGGCATGATTAGCTCCCCTCGTCTATGTAAAGATCTGATCCATAGGTGGAAAACCTCCACTGCAGCTTTATTTTATTCAGGTTAGAAAACCGCCTATTAAATGTGGGTTATATTATTACCCGTCTTCTCATCTCGTCTCCAGTAAAAGCTTAGTATTGTTAGCCTACGCTCAACACAGACACAAAGGTGTTCTATAATACTCGCGCAGTAAAGAGTGCTCATCAAACCTCGTCCACCCATCTCGAACACTTCAGATCAAAAGAGCAACAGCTTTTTTCATCCAGCTGATAAGAGCAGCAGTGACAAAATTACTGACCGGGGAACAGACACGGCTTATCACACGGCAGCTGTAAATGAAAGAGACGACCGCATTAATGAAACCTCCCATGAGACAGTCAACGCATTTTAAATACTAGCAGGAAAATTAAATGCGTTTGGATGGATGAAATATTAATGAAATACAGTATATAAAACAACTAAATAGAATATCTAATGTATTTTATATTTATAATATATAATATAATAATATATTTTTATTTTATAATATATTGGTATATATAATATATATTAGGTTATATATATTTTCTACATATATTTTATATAAAGTTGTACTTCAAAAATGCAAAAATTACATTATATAATACATTTAAATTCAATATAAAAAAATTGATTGTACATATTTTGTGTATTTTATATATAATATCTAATATAACTAATATGTATGTAATTTAAAAAATATAATTAATACTTTATTTACACTGGACCCAGAGTGTATTCAGGCCCAGAGATGCTGTGATTGGCTCCAGCTCCCAGAGACCTAGAAAAGGAGAAGCAAATGGATATATAATTTTAAAACATATGTGTGCATGATCTAAATCTGCCCTTCTTCTCGGGCACCCTGGCACCGAGTTTGACAGAAACAGCTCGACCAAAACACACATGATGACACCTTTTTAATCAGATTCATGCACAACTGTCAAAAATCTCACTCTTGAACAAATATACACTAATCAACATTCAAATGAACTTCCTTGCTGACTACTAAATGAGACGCGTTGACTGGCAGCACGTAGACAAGCCTAATTGAATGTCATCATTTTCCATTATTTGTTGCCTTTTTTTTTTAAATGAAAGCACTTAGCCTTTTTGATTCACGTTTCTCAGAGACAGTTGGAGCCATGAGTCCTGATGAATATTTAAACAGGGACCAGCAGTCTCATCCCCTGAGTGGTCTCCGAGCGTCGCTACAGCCAGCGTCGGAAAGGAGGGGTGACCATTACTGAAACTCCACAACAGAATGGCTGCGGAAAAACACGGATATTACAAAAACAGCACTATGGAAAATGTCAGTAATTAGAGCCGGCTGCCATTTCAGAAGCAGAGCAGGCCCGGCTAATGAGTCCATTATCACCTAGCTTGCATAAAGACGACAAGCAACGAAAAAAGAGACTCATTTTAATACATTAGTCTGCTGACACTTTCACAGAAAAGGCTATTAAGCATGGCTGACGTGCTTTTCCGAGGGTTCTGACCTTTTGTTTGCAGAGCACTGGCTACGCGGACAGAAAAATCTACTGGGCATCTACTCTGGTTCTGAATGTTTCATTGCTTTGTCCAGTTATGTCTTTCTAAACGATTCAGATGAATCGAAAAGACTCGTCCGTGCTTTGAAAGTTTGCCTGCACTCACGTCCTTGAAAACTGTGGTAAACGTGGAGACCGAATGATGGTGCGACCTTGGATCAGGACCCACTTTTTAAAACAGTCCTCACTATTCTTAAATTTCAAATTAAAATGAATTTTATTTCCGTAGAAATTTATTTCTACCGTCCTAAAAGCAAAGCCTTATATAAAAGTCCTTGCACAGATGGTTCTTCCAAAAAACAAACTTTGAACTCGCTCCAAACCCACATGTTTGAAAGTGAGAACGTTAACACGACCAAGATGCTGCCATAAGTGAGTGATAATAGTTTTAAAATTATTTTCTGGAGGGACTGCGTATTTTCAACACAGAGATGTCAAATTAAATCAAATTTTAAAACCGGTTTAAACACTTTTCTTTTTAGTTTTTGAGTGCGAAGGTCTATGGTTATTGTATAAATCAAAAAACCATTTCAGAATTCTGTTTAGTTTCTAAGCAAGAAAGTACTTGAGTTTTAAATGAAATATCTCCCAATGTACAAAACTGTTATTTCTATGCTTTCAATTACGCCGTCGGGTCACGGCAGAACGATAAGGAGGCACGGTAAACCAAAGTGGCCTGCACGGCACATCACAGCGAATCCCCGTATCTTAATCCCATGCTAAGCTTCCTGATATCTGCCGCGTCTATTCTACCTGACCATTAAACAACTGTGTGGTCACCAAGACATCTGAAGAGCAGCCCAAGCCGATTCTAGCGAGTTTGTCGGCGTAATACAGATGGCGGATCATTCGCAAATCCTCAAAATAATCAGAGCTTTTACAGGGATAAGCCATGTACTAAATATGAAAACCCATCTGCCAGCCTGATGTGCAACACATCCACTACACAAAAGCCTGCGCTCGCACTCACGGACACCCACCCACCCGCATGAACATAACTCACGGCCTTAGATGAAGGACACGGCCATATATTAGGCGACCTCTGGCCTCATGCTGCCAATAAACCTTCATGATTAGCCATTTCGTCATGCCGGCCTGCGGACCACCACACTGAGAAATAGCTCTACACGGTCAATCTCTATTTATCGAGCCTTGCGCTCTGTTAGCTAGGCCTTCACGGAGGCCTTTATTTCCCTTCCCGACCTATCGCATGATTGATTGGACGATTGGACCGGAAAAGATACAGCGATCTTTGACTTGAATAAGGTTAATTGACCAGCAGAAACCAATTAATTACGCCGATGGATTCTGATAAGATTATTTTTTCACAGAGTGACCATTCCTTGACCGGCTTTTTCCCTCAAGGCATTTATTTAAAAACTGGCCTTGTACTTAACTCCGAATCTAATTATTTTTGGCAAATTTGATAAATGTTTTTACGCAATTTAACAAAATAGCCTGCATTTGTTATTGTTTTGATTTGTTATTTTATGTTTGGTAATTAGAGATGTTTATATTTATCCTTATAAACCAATCAGATTAAAACCAGGTCCTTATTAGCCAATCAGTTTAAAAAATTGTAAGGAAGATTCCAAGATGTCATGAGAGAAATATACAGTTTAAGTGCTAACGTGGTCTGTTAGTTACCTGTACACTGTTCTGGCAGTCAAGAACTTTGGCATGACACTCTTCTAACTAAAGAACATATGCACTTGATTGAAGTATTGATTGAAGGCTTGAACCACTAAATTGCTATAATTATATATCATTATTTCTAGACTGAATATGAATATACACACACATTATATATACATTTATGTTTTTCTAAAATAAAATGGCTGTTAAAATAAAAGTCTGGTTTTACACTTTTCATGTAGCTGCAAATAGAGAGAAAAGAAAAATTGAATGTGAAAATCCATAACATTTCTTTCAGTATGGAACAGTCAGGCTAACTTGTCATCATGAAGGTGCTTTCATTAGCTCCTCAGCAGGATCCTGGATGTAACTCCAGTCCGCCCATTAGCAGACGACATGAAGCCACTCAGCAGAGAAGTCATTACACAAGAAACCGGCAAATGCACAAAGAGACAACACAAGCTCACAATTTCACAAGAGCAACGCTGCACTTTTGTTTAATCCACCTTCCCTGGTTCTACATCTCAGAGACGCTGAGAAAAAACATCTGCAGCATAATGAAGCTACACGCAAATAAATCAAGATCAATAGGGGTTTGAAGAGCTCCAAACTCAGTCAACAAGAGGGTTTGAGTGGGTTGCACTTGGCAAAAAGGGCTTTTTGCATTTCCTTTTATGTTTAGACGTCAGAAAAAGGAAAGTCGTTTTGCATAAATATAGGTGAAGAAGTTACACAGTGTAAAAGCTTGCTTTATATACTATATGATAAATATGTGTGTGTGTGTGTGCGTGCGTGTGTGTGTGTGTGTGTGTCTTTGTGTATGTGTATATATATAATATATATATATATATATATATTATATATATTTTTTTTTTCCTTCTAGAACAAACTCGCAGTATGTGGCACATTCATGCTTGAATGAATGTCAGAATGCCTGCTGGAGGCCTATGGATTTGCAAAGCAAGTAAACAGAACTGATATTCAGAAAAAAAAATGTCTTGTTTCAATAATTTGTATCCTGAAGCAAAACTACCTTCCCTGGCACAAAGAAATGAGGCATCGAATGAATCCGAATGAGTCACTGAAGCCTTCAGCAACCTTCATTGCAATCTTGTTTGCATTTGCTCCAAAAAATGCATGCAAACCCATTCCAGAAGAAAACAAATTTCCAGGGTCTAGACGAAGAAACAGTTTACGGATAATTTCACAGTTTCATCATTATCAGATGTATCCCATCAACCAGCAAATTCCCTTGAAATGTCAGGGGGACAAAAACTTGTTTTTATCTTTTTTCCCATCATAAAAAGGCTCAAAATGTAACATTTATGTCCAACAGAGAGCACACAAAGAAGAAAAATATCTAACCCCAATAATTTCCACAATAAAAATATAACAATGTCAAAAAATGTGTAATCCTCAATGCATTGTTTACATTTACTTTAGAACTAAACATCCAACGATTATGTGGCCACATAAGGAACAAATAATCTTTTGAACCATAAAAAAATGTAAATACTTACGCTGACAGTAGTCCTTGGTCTCCTCAAAGCCTGGCCTGCAGACACACCGTCCAATGGGGACCAGCCATCCACCGTCACCACTGCAGTACATCCTCGGTGCCTCAAACTCCTCCGAGTCATTCACACAAGACCCTCTAACCTCCACCAAAGCCGAATCGCCGCCTGTCACTGTGTCGGGAAACTGGGCCAAGTTCAGAACCGTTAGAGGACACTTCTTGTAGAAGACCCGCAGGGACACCAAAGCAATGCAAGCGCCGACATCTTGGAAAGCCAGGTAGAAACCCTTCTTGCTCAGGTTACTGATGTCCCTCACTTCAGTGTTCAGCTTCATGACCCGATCGCCCACGTCTGTCTGCGTGAAGCTCTCGTCGGCCGCTATGGTGTCGATCTTTATGTACTGGCTCTCTTTGATAAACCACAGGTTGGGGTTGTTGGACTCATAGTAGTACATGTTGAAGGTTTCTTTGCAGGTGCCAGGGACTCCGGGCAGACTGTTGCAGTCTCGCAAGGTGAATTTAATCTCGATGTAGACGCGCTGAGCTCCGTCCCGTGGAATGTGGCGTGTGCGGAGCCAGTTGTTCTGATTAGCTTCCATCACATTACAAACCTGGTAGGAGCGCATGGGGGTGTTCCTCTCATCCATCACGCTGATTTCCTCCCACTGCAAAAGACAAAACAGTTTAAAATTGTAAAGGTGACTTTAACCGACAATTCTTTGTCTAAAATGAAGGTGGTTAAATAAAATGGGCATTTTTACAACAGCAATAATTGTCACTCGATTGGTTAATCTTCCAAGCCAGAACGTTTTGATAAATGAAGTATCCAAGATTTGAAACGGTTTCAAGACTATTGACGAATTTACAAGGATCATAGAATGTGTATGTACACAAGTCCACACTTGTGTGTTTGTTCCCGTGAAAGCAGAGTTGGGCAAATTTGAAGCAACTGTCTCCCATCATCTCTCGCCATCTGCTTCCACTTGTCTACGGTTCCGTAATTTGGTACGCTTTATGCATAAGTAACATTTCATTCCTTAAAGAGAGAAAAAATAAACCATCGAGGGAATCTTGGTGGCAATTTCTTGAATGCGTCCTTCTCCAAAAGATTTTGACTCGCTTCAATGCATTCTTCCTTTTCCTGCATAAATTAGCAGCAGGGATGAGAAGGAGGACCACCTGCTCGGTTCTAAGTTTCCAAGATTTTTCTAGCACACTGCCTGATGGGAAAGCAGCCACAGTGCGATAACAAAAAGTGAGAAGATATCATGTCCATTTAGAAACCAGATTGCTCTTTTAAAGAAATAGTCCACGTAAAACACACTTGAGTACTTTGTATTAAGGGAAGCAGTGTTGGCACATTGAGGTGTGCAGTTCATTATTATGCGGACACACATAAATATGGCTGCTCAAGGAGATCCTGATCCTCATGGCCAAAAATCTAATTTACAGCAATTGCTGGTCGCCCTTGCCATGATGTCACACCATGTAATGATAAGTGTTTATGGCACATTGCTATTAGCTTATACAGTTAAAAAGAGAAAAAAATAATACTAATAATAAAGAGTGAGGAATAAGGGTCATTTGCTTCCACAGCTCGGCTATAAACCGAGCCATGTGCTGACTGGTGGGAATGGGCGGACATCACACATCAAAGTGACACGGTCCCTAAATGTCTGGAGTATGTTCCGTCCCTCAAGTGTAATAATTATGACATTAGATGGAATATTTATAGAGGGATAAAGGCAGGTTTATGCCTCTCTGTTTATTTATTTTCATGCTGGGCTGAGTTGAACCGCGATGGAAACTTTCTTCAGGGATCTATTGTCTGAATTCATGAAGTATTTTACCACAGATGGGTGGTTATACAAAAGTCTGGAGTGTTATGTTACACACTCACGATCTCCAGGCACATACGCACAATACAGTTACACATTCCATGGGTGGGTACAGCCATCTAAAAGGAAATTGGCCATATGCATTTGATATTTTCGCGAGAGAGACTGGCTCTAGCCGAACCTGTAGTGAAACCTTCGTAAATCCTCCTACGTGAGACTCTAACACACTCGCAATTGTTAAGTGAAAAAGAGGCTATTTGCACAGGAGGTAAAGCTTAGCCACTCTCAATCAGCATCGCAGTCATAAGTGTGACGTGGGCGTCTTGTTAATTAGCCCCTCCAGCTGGCCGCCTTCCTCCGAGACTCATATAAAATACCTTAACTCAATTCCCTGGTCATCCTTCAGCGAGTCCGGCTGCTTTGAAGTCGCGCAGACATGTCAGATCAGGAGGTCTGCGTTGCTTTCCATTGGCTTCACTTAATTGCGGCCTACAATCATCTGGTATTTTAAGATACTTAAGTGCAATTGACTTCCAATCCTTAAAGGGCGTCTGTTTGGGGGAAAGAAGGTCCCTTTTTTGGGAGGACACCTTATTAGCGTTCCCTGTTTTCTATCACTGTGGCTGAAAAGCAACCTTCTATTTTGGTAACAGATACCCACACGCACCTCTAAACGTCCAAGGCCATTTGAGAGCTGATCCAAAACAAACCATCCACATCTGGGACAGGGAAAGCTATATTAGTCTTGACCTGCGAGGGTCAAGTGGCAGACGATTGAGTCAGCAAAGTAAATATCCAACAGAGATGAACTGGTCGCTTTGGGAACATGCTGGCTTTCCCTGGAGCCACCCCAGAGCGACGCACCGTCCGCAGATCCGACAAGGCCGGGATGATCCGAGGACGAGGTGCAAGTGGCAGCTGTGAGACCTGGTTTGGCCTTAAATTCACTTCAGTTAAGAAATTGCTGTGCAGGCTAAACAAAGAATCTCCTGTTATCTCTGGATCTTGGGAAAACACTAAAAGTTCCAAGATGACATGACGGAATGTTCTATGGAGGGTTGTAAAGGTGTGGGAACAGGGCACCACTTTCTTAACTATGTGGCGATGATATATTGTAATGCAATGGTGATTAATAGGCTACGAGTGCTATTAACCGTATAATACACAGAGGTTTAATTATATAGACAATTTACGAGATGTAAGACACAAAAAATGCCTTGCACTTTTGGCAAACTTTTAACAAAGCAGTCCATTTATTTTTCTTCTCTGTGCCTTTTCATTTAATACATTAGCTGTACTTCACATTTATTTGGTAGTCTATTTTATCCAAAGTGAATTAAAGACTGAGTAGATGAGTCTCCGTTTCTTGAACCTCTAGGCCACATCTGCCCAGACACTGGTGTTCAGAGCTGATGTCATCGCTTCTCTTTCTCTTTGTCTCTTTTTTTTTTTTTTTTTTTCAATTAAAGCCTTTTTGTGTGAAGTTGCTGCATTTCATTTTTTTGCATGAACAGAGAACTGTGGGTAATGTAGTGTGGAGGCGTCCCATGAGGAGATGCGCTGATCCGGAGAATTGCAGCAGGTTATATTTTCCTGAACCACCTGAGTGACATTTTATTCAGATCATTGCGTACGTTTCCCTGGAGGATGTCACAAATTTCATAGTTTTGTATGGAAAGAAAATCCAAAAGTATGGAATTGCGAATGAAGAAGGAGTTACTGTAATGAGAAATGGAGCTATTGCTTGGCATGATATGGCTTGACGCATTTTTTCAAAGTGGGTAAAAATATGTTAACAAGTATAGCTTTTCTCATCACTTCGAATGCTGAAACGACTCTCTGCGTGTGGCACAGCCAATCCGATCTAGCTTCTGATGGCTTTGTTAAACGATCTAAAAGGCAGCTGTGAAATCCCAAAGATTGATTTTCTTTTAAACTTACCATGGTTTTTGCCCACTCGATTATTTTTGGACCACTTTGGGTGCATCAAGAATAGACATAGTGGGCTCCTCTATTTTACTTGAAATAAACGGTCCTTTTTTTCTGTTGTAGCAAAGGGGATTGAGCTCCTGCTTTAGAAACTCCTAATCTTGACGTCTTCCTCAAACAAATTGGAAGTAAGCGACCGGGCCGTTGGTGTTAAGCCGAACCTGAGTGGCACTTGGCTAGAAACAGGTCTAAACCCACCAAAACCCCTCGGGTGAATGCAGTCATCACAAACGACCTTGACACCACATCCTACAATATACACCAGCAAAAAACAGAGGCTCCTTTATAAGGACGTGTGAACTCGGCCCTCAGCTTTCCCAGGAGTCTGACGTATTCAGCTCACATCGCATCCATATTTATGAATATACATGTGCAGACTGAGTCAACATATGTGCAGTTCTAGCACACCTGAGAAGTGGCATGACCATATATCAGGGCTTGTAGAGGAAATAATACGAGGAACCGAGCACAATAGACTCGTTTACTGAAACGAATGCATACAAAATGGTGGCGACACTCACCCCTTCTGCTGGAAAAGCCTCCCAGCCAAGGTCTCCCAGAGCTGACATGGTGTCCAGTAGAGTAACTGTGGAAAGGAAAGGGAGTGAAAGAGTAGAGAAAGAGAGACGAGGGAGAAGAAGAAATCACAAGGGAGGAGAAAAAACAGAGTAATGATTTGTTAAAGTTCACTCAACCTCATGACATATTGCAAGCAAAACAAGCTGGTTAGAAGAGATTGCACGTTTGGCAAGTAAATCACAAACTGGTTCAAAACAATCAAGTTCATCGCCTGAGGGACAAGTCAAGCCCTTCGGCGAAAACTGTTCCCACAATGCCCTTGTTCATCTGAAGAAACCTTGTGCCGGAAGCCAAGTAAACGAGACTTGTAAATCAGTATCAATAAAACATCAATAAAACAACGTTTTCGGTGGCACAAAGTTCAACCTAAATCGCCCGTATTGATGGCGCTCAATCCGGAAGTTTACGTGAGCGTGGCAAGGGCTTCGGGTCAATATAACACATAAGTGGTTATTTAAATTCGGACGCCACAGTCTTTCTTTGCCAACAAAGCAGCTCAAATTGTGTTTTCTTTACAATGCCAAGCTGCATTTCAGGGTAATTAAGAGCTCGCCGCTGACTTTCATTCATTTTTAATCGTTTCAGATGCATTTTCACTGGGAGGAAGGAATACATGTGGGTCATTTTCTGAAGTGTGGCAAAGCAGGGAAAAACTATTTCACATTCAAGAAATTCAGAATGCGGAACAGTGGAAACACGACTGTGAGAACACTCGAAAGAAAATGTAGCATCAAAATGTGTCACTGTAAAAACGAAATGTCTTTCCTTTAGACAAATGCAAGATGAAAGATTTAGTTTTGTGACAAAAATGTACATAATTGTAGCTATTAATTAACTAAATTATTATAATAATTTAATTATAAATAATAATTTAATTGAAGAAATAAAACCATGTACTAACCTAAAACATTTCAAATATAAATATAAAATGAACATTCATTCTAATTAGGTAACGTGGAATACTTGTAATTTATGTCAAAGATCTAATTGCTGCGCTATATTGCTGTGGATACAGTTGTGTAAGGTATGTTGATATCAGTGCAGGTATTAAAAAGATTGATGTGTCAAAGTTGAATATAAAAGGGGGTAGGACTAGATAAGCTGTACTTCTTTCTACTCCCATTCAAGCATTTATCACAGGAAAAAACTAGATGATTGTAGTATCATTATCATGTTGTGGTTTTACATTATATAATGGTTATGTGGTTACATATACATGTTTTTAAAAATGAATAAATAAATAAATAAATAATAATTTTATAAATAGAACAATTAAAAGTTACTCAACAAATCAAGACACACTTTCGGTCAATACTTGAGGATTTCAGTGGTGGGAAAAGCCGAGATCAGCATTTTTAACAAGTCATCGGCCTAAAGACCATGAGCAGTTTCAAGTCTTGTCTTTCACTTTCCCAGATGTTGATATCCAAGCCAAAATTGGTCAAATTGAGTATTTTTACTATTCAAATGGAGACTGCACTCATACATTTTCTCCTCAGCTGTTGAGTGGCTGAGTTATAACAACATTAGAGTGTTGGAAGAAAGATAAATGGATTCATGTTTCATTAATAGTTTCCTACAGATTGACTGTAATCCTCAGGCTGGGAGAGGAACTCTCTGTCTCTCTCTCTCTCTCTCTCTCTCTCTCTCTCTCTCTCTCTCTCTCTCTCTCTCTCTCTCTCTCTCTCTCTCTCTCTTTCTATCACTCTCTGGTTCTCTCTCTTTTTCTTGCCACTCTCCCTCAAAATTCTACAAAAAATTTTGCTCAAGTTGCGCTTTGTTTAAACACACACACAGATTCCCCTTTACTTGCTTTACCTCTTCCTGTCCCACTCAATCCTTTGGATTGATGAAAGGCGCTTTTCTGTGAAGTAGCACGTCTGATGCATCACATTAAGGCCAGTGACAGTGACATTTGTAAATAAATAAAGCAGCAGAGAAAGTGTGTCAGGGTGTTTGTGGAGGCCATTTACCCCGCAAACAGGTAACATTTACACCGAGGAAAGGTCATTATTTTCCCCCACGCTCAACAGATAAAGCGGTCGTCTGTGATCTCGCTTAATTTCAAGCTAATGATTACTGATGACTTTAATAGTATAGCGGCTAATGGAGGGTGGACGATGACCCAATGCAGCTGCCATGAGGAGGTAAGATTACAGATAGGGAAGCGAGCAACTACACAACGCTGCAGAGTAAAGAGGAAGCGGCACAAATGATGATAAGACGGCTGGATAACCGTTATATCAATTACTCACACAGCTGCTGATAAAGCCTGGATGAAGCAAACAAAGTAGGACCTTGATGCAAGTAAACTTCCACCTCGCACATCCGCTTGAGAATTCAAACACAGCCGCCTCTTTTCTGACTCCCACCTGTGTTTTTAAACCCTTTGCTTTTTGGAGGCCTTCATTACTCATGCTCAAGTGCGCACATGCTCAAGTATTTTTGATAAAAAAAAAGTCATGATTGTCTTAAGTCATGATGCATGAATGTGTGAAAATATGTGGCAATTGTGGTCCAGTGGTCAGGAATTGGACGTGTTTGCGAAGTTGCAGGTTCGAATCCCTTTCGGACTGGTTCTACAACTGAGTGTCCTTAAGCAAGACACTGACCCCCACATCTCACCTGGGAGCCACGGCTTAAGGCTGCCCACTGCTCCGCGTTTCTGTGTGTGTTCGCTTCACTACGTGTAACTTTACTAGATGGTTAAATGCAGAGCACAATTTCAATATGTCCCTAGTGGCAGATCCTTGGTCAAATTTAAAGGAGTTATTTTAATGTACTTAAGCACAGCAGACCAACCCAAACCTCTTCAGCTTCTCAAACTATTCTTATTGCAATCACACTCAATGTTATGCCAATGACTGACACTATGGGAACGGCCAGTGAACCTGATATGCGCATGTGCTTTCTAACGGCCATGAAGAAGCTTCAAATTGGCTGCACGAATTTGCATACAGTGACCTTTTCAACCGGATAACCCGACAAAAGGAAGCACATGGATTCATGAAAATATCTTCGACAATGAGGAGAATGATCACGTCTGCGCTGATCATCTTCAGTGGAAAAAAAACAGCTCTGGATGAACCTGGATCAAAAATGGGGTGCAGAAAAGGCCAAGTACGTAGCTTAATGCTCTTCAAACTACAGCTAACCTAGGTGACTCTTGTTGACCGTTCAGAAACAGTCATATGTGGCAACACCGGCCTTTGCTTCTATAGCCAATGTCTCAAGGTCTACACAGACTTAGCCATGGCACCAAAGACAATATTGTTCGGTCACTACTACAGATAGCCAGTTGGGAGAAGTTGAGGCAGATAAGTTCCCCCTAAATAGGGAACATTTAGGTTACTTAAGCAACCTTAGTTCCCTGTAAAAAAGGGAACGATATGTTGTGAATGGCCACACAAAGACTGATCCTCAGTCAAGTGACTTCTCTTCTACAAATGAGACAATATTTAATGTAAAAGTCATTGTAAGCCAATTAAGACAACAAACTCTTCTATAGGCTCTTTGGCTTTGGAGAGGTTTTTTTTTTCCTGGCCACTGTCGCGATCTAGCTTGCTCTTCTGGTCATAGCCCATATAGTCTGAATACAGATGAACAGAGGACATTTCTCTTCATTTTTTTAACTGACTTTTTCACAATTTTTGAACACAGATGAACAATAGACATGTTTCTTCTTTAAAGACTATTTTTTTACTAATTCCGCATAGCGACTTTGCATTAATCTTGAACTAAGAAAAGTGCTATATAAATAAACTTGAACTTAAACTCTTTGAAAGCTCAAAGATGAATCAGGTTCACTGGGTGTTTCACTAGTGACTCATTACACTTGTTCCCACAAGACGAACATTATATTTATTCGTTTGATTGATTGATTGATTGATTGATTGATTGATTGATTGATTGATTGAGTATTTGTTTATTTCTTTCTGTTATGTTCTGCTCACTGTTCTGATCTTTTTTGACCTTTTTCTTTTATCTCCAGAGAGATCGACTCATTTGCCCGGGTAACTAACTTGGGCAGGACCAGACTTCTCACCGCTAATGGATGTGCCCATTTGTGTACCAGCCCAGCTCATATTCATCATTATTCAATAACTCCACAGACAAAACACCATCGTAAACCTGATACCAGCTCAAACCCAGCGAAACACTTTTGAGTGCGATTCCTATCTTCCTTTGCCACATCCCCGATTACAAATAAAACTGCACTTCTGGTACATTAAGTGGGATGGATATTGCACCTAGAGGACGTTTACATCATGTTTTTTATATGATCTGTGGAGTGACAAATTAGTCTGGTGACGTACAGTCTTCTCCTAACACCATGAGTTCTTTTTCACAAGCCTGAACAGACTTCATAGGCTCTTGGATGGTTTTGGTTTCAAACAGACATGATTTTGTATTGATTACCATCACCAGACAGAATTTTACATACTGTGAGTGAAGCAGAGAGACTATGGGACCATGTTACTGGAACATGACACCCTAGAGGCGAGCCAAATGTCGACTTCACGGTTTTATTATGATAAGCCATTAAAAATGACATTTTAATAATAATCCACCAATCTTTTCGACTTTAAATCTTTTGTGCTTCTTTCAAAATGTTTTTTTGTCCATTTTTGGTTTTTGTCCACAGTATTGGTTCAAAGACAAAATATTTTATGTGTTCAGTTCTTATTGAAAAATCATAATGTAAAAAATTATTCAAACATATTTAAAACTATATGCTGCAAGGTTTGATCACTTCTAAAAGTTGTAAAATGCTGAAACACACTAAATGCTATATATGCCTGTGTGTGTGCGTGTGTGTGTGTGTGTGTGTGTGTGTGTGTGTGTGTGTGTGTGTGTGGGTGTGTGCGTTTGTGTGCGTGTGTGTGAGTGTGTGTGTCAAATAGTATATCACTAATTTACTATGAAATATTTAATAATTATTAACTATTATCAGAAGTATTACCATTTAAAATTTAAAATAAACATAAAAGATAAAATCTAAAAGAAAAAAGAAAAAAATTAATTGTGAACATAAATTGTTTGGTAAATGTAAATTATTTTAAAAAAAATTTTCAACTCATTAATGCTTACAATTATTATTATTAGTAGTAGTGTTATTATTACTATTATGTAATAAATAATACAACTGTAAATTTAAATATTTTCATAGAAAGCATGTTAAACTCTGACACAGCTTTTGAATAAATGTCTCCTGAAAGTTTGAAATGTCTAAAACGTATCTACTTTGTGTCAAAGTAACAAAAATTGAATATTAAAAACTGAAACGTGGTCACAAGGTATTAGGGGTAAAAAGTTCAAAGTATTTGAAGATCTAAATGCTTTCCATCAAAGCCTGTGGTACCGAGCTACATAATAATCCATTTCATCCAGCCGCTCATTTCCATATTCCGTGCACATCTATAGTGTGAGACCATCACTAAACCTTTTGCATCTCTTTTTTCCTCTTCATGCGGCTCCTTCATGATGCGCTCGGTCCTCTCACCAGGTGTTGAAGTGCTTGAGTCCAGGCCAGGGGTGATTACGGACACTTTGAGAGAGGAGAGCTCAGTGTTTCGCTGGCTGTGATCTACACTTCCATCCCCTTTTCTTTCTAATCCCGGCAGAAGAGCCGCTTTAATCTACCTGCCAGCAATCCAATACCCTGCCAGGCCTTCCAATACTTTATTGAGGCACAGATTTCACAATGCAGGCAGCCGACAAAATAAAAAGAGCCCACTGTCACAGTCACAGGTGTGAATATGAAAATGAATCAGTCAGTGGATTTCATCTTTTCGGGATAAAGAAGGCGTCTTGCTAGAAAATACATTAGTGCCGATGCTTTGAGAGCATGAAACAAGGTTTATATCTAAACAAAGTATTAAATTACACACACAAGCTGACACACGCAGATCCGCACACACACTTTCCATTCTCTCTAATGCATTTTTGCTATCTGAATGAGGCCGTCAATAGCGCTTAGGCTCTTTAGTTCTGCTCCCCATGGCAGAGGCCAAGATGTTGTCGTGGTAACAGAAGGGTACGGGGGTACAGGCAGGGGATAAATTGAAGATCTGTGCATCTCGCTCCAGTAAGACATTAAAGAATGCTGGAGTCGGTGTGATTCAGTCTGCCCTCTCCACGCTGGGTTACCAGCGCCAGCCAATGGCACATTAGGGAGCGCACAATCACCGCCCGGGTACCTACCGGCCGACCAGCATCCCTGATCAGAACAAAGCATCATACAAGCGTCGGGAAGACATGTTTTCTTCAGCTAAACTCGTAAAAGCTACAGATTATACTAGATTAGATATATTAGAGATGAGCTATAAAGATCATAGATTAGAGCACCGCAGCAACCTATCAAAAAGCTTATATTGTACAAAAATGTATGAAAGATGATTAATATGCAGATTATTGGTGTTTGCTAACTTTTAATTAAAAAAAAAAGTAAATTTTTTGTTTTATATACTTTTTTATTCGTGCTTTTATTGTCATTTTATCAATTGTCATTTTTAAGCACTGATTGTATTATGTTGTTTATGTTTTTGCTGTCATTTTACTCATACTTTTAAGTACATCAACTTAATGTTTCAAATTGGTTGGACTGACAACTTTTGTGCAAAGCACTTTGGTCAATTTCAGTTGTTTTTAAAGGCTTTATAAATAAAGCTGCATGGTTAGACAAAATGAAATGCATATGCATCTTGTTTGTGTGCATAGAATCGTTATAAGAAAATATAATGTATATTATATATAAGTATATGTTTAAATATATGTATGTGTGGCATTTATTTCTAATAGGTGTAGGAAATTATTAAAACACTATCTGCCTGATCTGATGTGTACATCTATATAATATTATCACAGATTGTTTAATAAAAAAAAAATGCAATAATAAAAATATATGTCTTCTCATTCTTATAAAACAACAATAAATCAACAAAAATGATTTATTGCACTCATAAAGCTAATATACTATAAACATATATAAAAACTGTATGCAACTATGCAACTTTACAGTTTGTACTCTTTTTCAAAAATGAGACATTTTTGTGTTAATTCTAATTTAGTTTGATTTAGGTTTGCACAAAAATGCTGATGAAGAAAATTCTTGAGTAAATTAAAAAGGCTGCATAACTTGGAAAAAACCCCAGCAAGCTGAGGACCCTCTTTCACCCGTACACACACACACACACAGACACACACAGACACACACTGACCATCATACCGGAGGACAAAGCTTGGAGTCATGGGAACACGAGGCTTTAGAAGACAAGAATTTTGAATGACAGGATCTTCAAGTCCCTCGGCACCGAATTGGCCACAGGAGGGAAAGAGTGAGACAAACACGAAAAAGAACAGAGTGTGAGTGACTGGGTGGGTTGAGGGGGGGCTTTCAGTCAGTCCAGGCTAAAGCTCATTGGCATACAAATCCTTCCCACAAACACATCTCCATTCTGCCTATTTTTTTTCTCCCCCTATCAGCTGCCAGGTCACCCCGCCATTGTGCTGCCAACATCAGCCTGAGCCTGGAGAGCGCATGGAGAATGAAGCTCTCAGACAATGACCACTCTTTTCCTCCGCTTTTCATCTCTTTCATTCTCATTTTCTTCAGCCATTTCCCACTGGCCATCAGGCTCCACACTGACGGAACAAAAGCGGCACAAAAACTTCCCATAATCACCTGGCTGCCAGATGAAGCATGTTTGATTACATTCACAAGCCCGTGTAGCCGACTTTTGATAAACCCTCCGATACTGTAACCTAACTACAAATCCGATGTGAAACATATATTTTAAAAGCTCATTGCAGAACGGAAAACGGATAGTCTTGTTTTTTTTTTTCGCTTTCTAAAAGAGCATTTTTAGCTCTTCATCAATTTCACTGTTCTGTCTGACTGTGGTTGTAAAAGTAGGTGGAATGACACAAGAAACCTCAATATGTCCGTTTGCAGAACTCTTACTGGTAACCACCGATGGTTTTGTGGTGCATTATCATATCACTGTTCCATTTTCCTTAAAAAAATTACACACTGCTGATCTTCATAACACGACCAGACTGTATTAGTTTCCCATTAAGCAGCGCAATACTTAAATTACACCTCTTTAATAACTGTGTTGACTGTCTAAAGTGGGGTCTCAAAAACCGCATTCGACTATATCAGGTCTCAAATAAAGCATTTCAAGCAACAAGAGATACCAGGATGACCCAGTGTGAAACAGGATGTTGGTTTTGGCTTTTTAAAGAGATGCTGAGAAGGCTGCGGCAAGGTCGTTGAATCGAAATGCAAATCCCGATGTCGTTTGACCCGCCCCACAGGAAGAGTCAGCGCCGAGAAGCTGAGCAAACAGCCGCCATGGGCTCCGACAAACAGAAAACAGAGACTCGGAGCACGCGGGATGGCAGCAGTAAGGGATTTCTGCCGCTCAATAACAGCAAATTGAAAATCCCTGCTGTTTGTTTAGTGCTGTGGCATGGCGGCGAATCTTCAAGCGAAATCTCCGCTCCGAAAACTGGCGAAAAGCGAGGACGCCAAGGCCGAAGGCAGACAGATGAATTCAATTAAAAACAAATCAAAGGTCAAAACCGGGACCCAACAAGACCGCGGGGAGTATGGGGCACACAGCGTGACGTTCTGAGCCCAGCTCCTTACCCCGCTATTGTGATGACTAGCCTGCTAATGAGTTTCTAGTGAGAGAACCGCTCGCCGAACATGAGTGTCAGAGGCATTCATTTGTAAAAACTAAAAGAGGCAGAAGAGAGTGGATCACTTGTCAGAGAAAGCAGCCAGTTCAGCAGAAGTTTCAGCTGACAGGGTTGGGAAACAGAGGGCATCCCACTGAAAAAAAGGTCACCAGCCCAGCGTGTCACCGGAAGGGTTTATTTCCTAAAACAATAGATACGTGACAAGCAACGACGCAAAGAAGTACAACCAATAACAGAGCTGATTCGCTCTGGCGAAGAGGAAGAAGCCTGGCGAGTCGGACCGGCTGCGGGACTTTTAAATCAATACCTATATGTCTACCTTTATAACCAATCAACTTTACTGCAAATAATATTGGCGATCAATATTGTGTCTCGGGTCCTTATGCGTCTATAAAATCGTTCACCATCAGACTCAGGTCGCGTGGAGTGAAATTTGTGAGCATGGAGGGAAATTAAAGCCCCTTAAAGGTTTCTATTTTATGGTTGCACATTGGTGAGTGACCTATTGCACAAATCCATCAGTAATCCTTGTAATGGGGGGAATCAGTGCAGTGAGGCGGCCAATCAATGTTCACACCGGCTCAAGGTCATGAGCAAAATAATGATGGTGTTAAAAGCAATTCAATTTTCACCTGAGTGATTAATCATATGATGGTTGTCATGATCCCTTTGCTGGGAAAATACAGGTTGAAAATGGTCGCATCTATAGAGATGCTTCAATCGCAGTTTATTTAACTCAACTTTGAGAGTTGCCATATTTTTCATACAATATATATAGATAATAGATAAAAGATTTTTTGACGCACCGTTAAAAAACGTATGGATC
Organism: Paedocypris micromegethes; assembly: GCA_028031935.1. NCBI lineage: Eukaryota > Metazoa > Chordata > Actinopteri > Cypriniformes > Paedocypris > Paedocypris micromegethes. The sequence continues at coordinate 21,036,462 of CM051493.1, forward strand.
TTTTTTGTCACATATGAGGCAAGTAAGAGGAATTTTAGCCATTATTTTTAGGATTTTACGTGCACCTTATAGTTTAAAGAATACGGTACTCTGAAGTGTATTCAGAGTATTCAATTCTCATTAGAGGCCTACAATAGTAATAAAAGCGGAGGATTGTGAAAGACGTGCATGAACAAATGTAGAACTTGTGTGTTTTATTAAAAAAAAAATATGTTATTTTTTTATTTCAAATTTTCAAATTAGAAATTAGAAAAAAACATCTAAAAAATGGTTTGATGGCTGAATCCCCCGCGTTTAATTTCGAGCTCGCAGCATTAAAATTCATTTAATTTTAGACAACCTTGAATTAAACAAGCAGATCCCACAGATAATGAGATTGTGATTACTTGGCTTTTCATTTCAAAATCTCTTGCTTGTTTTAGTCGAGCCATCTGACCATGTGGGCTCTCCACATCCAGACGGTTTAAACCTGGAGCAAAGGCAGAGAACAGAGGCTCCTTCACAAACAGACCCTCTTCCCTGAGGGGGAGCTGGACCACTAATCCTTCTCCCCACTATTGGAAGCCTGAAAACGGACAGTTCAGCTGAACTCCAGAAGGGGAAGAAAAAGAGGAATAGCACAGCGGTGTGAAACTGCTCATGGTGGAGGTAGAATACTAATGGAAGAAGGAAAACGGGGATGGGGTGGTGTCAATCGATGACCATTCCAGGGGTTCAGCAAAGAGATTAAATTCTTTTTAAGCCATTAAACCAAATTAAGCTTGCCAACCTGGATCAGACTCAATCTAATCTTTGTTGAAGCAGGTGGTATGAACCATCCACTGTTAAACCCACAGAATGATGGAAAAACCAATCCGGGCTCTTCATTATTTGATGTTGTGAATGAGACGGCCGTAGGGCAAGCAGTAGCCCAAAACGAAATTAAGATTGGCAAGCACAAAAACAAAAGATTATTTGTTAAACCTCATAAACGGAGGCTGGGGCGGAAGGACGCCCTCTGCTGTTCACGCAAGCCAGTGTCCCCGCACCGCTCTGATGGGATTCATTGCCTGCTAAACGTCACATTTTGGTCCATATGTGGTAAATGACTCCGTGTCATCGTGTTTGCATTTCTTGAGGAAAACGGGCACCAGCACTCTGATGGTGGCTTAAAATAACAAATGCTGGTCAGTCTTTGGACTCGGCTAGCAACACAGCGGGCGTCCTCCCGATGAGAGGACGTTATTTACAGTCACACAGGATCATAGCAGCATCAAAGCAGGAGAAGCCATGTCTAGCTTTTTGAAGGCAGTCGACGAATCGTAGTTTATACGTTCATTCGAACTCTCACAACCAAAAAATCTGATCAACTGAACGGCTAATCGAGTCGAAAAAAGGCGCCAATGCTACAAGTACGACGCTAAAACAAGAAGTCCGAAAAATCCTTGCTGGGAGCGAATAGAGAGAAAACGAGACAGCAAAGATCAAATAATCAAGCCGTTTCAGACCTCCGTAAATGACCGAAAGCACAAACAAACAACAAATAAAAAATAATAAAAGTGGAGGATGAAAAAAACCCTTTTCAATTGTAATTGTTTTTTACAACAAACAGCAATTCCTAATAAATGTGTAGGTGAACTCAAGAATGGACCATCAGAAAAGTATATCGATAATAATACATTCTGTACTTTTTGTATAGATGAAGAGAAATAAAGAACCATTGCAAATCATATATTGTCGTATTATTATTAGCTTTATTAATTTCTTGACATAAATATTCAAAACTAAGTGTTGGTCAACAGTGACTAAACAAAGACAAAGCCGAGCCAAAGGACAAGCTTCTTTCTGCAAATATGAATCTTTTAGTTAAACAGTACTCGGTACGAAAAAAAAAATCATTACTGCATACCACAATCCATTTTATAAATGGCAATTTATAATACATCGCAATATATCGCATTGATGTTTTAATAGATTCCTTTATCCAAGGTGACTTACTATTGCGCGTCACTCAAACGTGTGAAACAGGAATCTGATTCCTTTTGTTTTCAAACTATTTATCTCTTATGACTACAAGAAACTATTTTATTTTCTTTTATCTTGTTCCATTGATAAACGATACAGACTTTCAGACGCTCATGCGCATACACATGCTCATAAGAACAAATATTATTTGAAAGTTGTTATATAATTTAATAAAATGTATTTAAATAATAAATATAATTTATAATAATACAAATAAATGGTAATTACCAAAACAAAACACTAAGTTAAAAGTGTGAAAAAGATTCGTTATACATACACACACATTTATGTATATTTACATGTGTGTATATATACAGGTATAGATAGATAGATAGATAGATAGATAGATAGATAGATAGATAGATAGATAGATAGATAGATAGATAGATAGATAGATAGATAGATAGATAGATAGATAATGTACTATTTCGCAAAAAATGACATATACTGCGTTAGCTTATAAAAAACGTTCCTACTGTGTACGTATTTTTCATCGTCATATTTGTCATCCCTTTGCTGTCACGTGCAATGTGAAAAATGTATTAGAAACGTCAAACTGGCATCTACCAGGACTTCAAAAGCGAGTAATTTCCAGCTGACACGCTTTGCGCTGATATTTCTGTAAACATAACCTAAATAAAAAATACCAGCGATGTGTGTGCGTTAGTTTTAAGCGTTGCTTTTCTTGCTTTATATAGCTTCTGTATGATTAAAAAACAAGAAACGCGCCAGCATCCAGAGCGCACTTCAGTTCACCTCCGCCATTTAATTAGCCCATTCTGAAGTTATTAACAACAAAGCCCATTTACCTTCGTTCTCTGGGTAATTCCGTAAGGCTTGGCTCGGCGTGAGGGAGGGCAAAAGAAAGAAAAGAAGATACGGGTAAATCCATAGGGTTGCCATTTTCAGGCTGCGCTGAGCGCGCGCTGCATCCCTCTCGCTATAGAAAGTTACTGAGGCTCGCGATCACGGCTCGAGTGAGGAGAGCAGAGAGGAGAGGAGAGGAGAGAGGGAGGAGGGTCCAGGACGAGCCCCGAGTGTCAATCATCACCGGCTGCCGGGGAAACGCAGAGAGGAAAGGCGGGTGGCGCAACGCTGCTTTTAAAGGCGCGCGCTCGATAAAGATCTCAACCGTCACGCCGAAACTGAAATAACGGGACGCTGACAGCTGTCAAATGTTGTTTCGAACTGACTTATCTTTGCGATTATTTCATAATGTGAGTTTTAACATTTAAAGTTTTCACGTGACATTTTCTCGTTCAACACTCTATCCACTCAATCTATCCATTACCGCACATTCTATTTCCGGGTCGCAGTCTGGACTCCATTCGCAAAGCAGGACACAGACACACACATTTGTACTGTACACTCTTACTCACGCATTTGGTCAATTTTCAAAAGCCAATTCACCTGTAAGGTTAGTTTTTTTTGGGCTGTGGGAGTAAAAAAGTAAATAGACACAAGCATGTGGTGGCATGAATAAGGACCTTGAACTCAGACCTCAAGACCTAATTGGATTCTTGTGCCATGAGAGGACCTCTCTGCCCACTGTGCCACCGCACCACCTTCCCCAAACACAAACAAAACAAAACAAAACAAAAAAAAATAATATATATATATATATATATTTATATATATATATGATATATATATATATATATATATATATATATATATATATATATATATATATATGTATAGAGACTGCACACACAGCTTTGACCAGGCCTTAAACGCTGGTCTCGAACTCTGGTCTCAACTATCCACCGTTTTATTTTATTCATTTTTTTGTTAATTTGCTTACACTGTATATGTAATCCTGCATAATTGCTGGGGTAATATGACACTTGTGGCTTACAATATTTGCAGAAGTTAATTGTACTTTAAATTATTTTGTTTTAATAAAGGGACATTTATATATATTTATGTGTGTATATCTGTATATCGACAGTACATATACAGAGAAAGATTTTTTATTTTTATATTATATATATATATATATATATATATATATATATATATATATATATATATAAATATACCGGTATATATATGCCAAGATTACTACCAATACATTCCAACATACATTTTCCCTACTCTTCACAAGAACCGAAATGCATTTCTTTCCAGTAAATCCTTGTATCAGCATCCAATATATCCAGTAAAACCAGCTTCATTTTTTCCTCCCACTCTTCACTCCAACTGGGATTTTCTAAGTGTCCAATTAAGACAGCAATTTACACTCTGTATACAGGCTCCACATCAATGACCTAATTTCCCTACGGGGTAAAAGGATTTTAGAAGGCTGCATTCATCCCGTAACAAAACACCTTCCGTCATGGCAACGCTATCAACGACATGACAAGTCATTCAGACTCCTGAAATACCACCAACCCCCCTCAAAGACTGTATGTGTGCGAGACGTTTTCAAGACACGGTCCCAGAGAACACAGCAGAAAGTGCCGTGTCAGCTCAATGTGGTAAACTCTATGAAGTATGACTGCAATATTCCTCTATTTTGCTTTCATAACAAAATGGCCATTAGAGGACGACGGTGAGCTGCTATGAAAAGTTCATACGATCACAGCTCAGAAGACATTCTGACTCAGAATCATTTTTTTTCTCCTCTGCTCTTTGTGCATTTTTGCCATTCTGTGTCTCGTCTGAGCCCCGTCAGTGCTTTATCTAAAGGAAATGCTTCAGTCTCTACCTTTTTCAGGCCTTTTCAAAAAGGATTGAACTCCGGTCACCTGCTCTCTCCAACTTTCACCCTTAGGGGTCAGTCAGTTAGAAAGGCTCGGAATGAGGGCCAAATTCGACTTCTCATACCAAGGATTGTTCTTTTGTGGCGGGGTGCGTTGCGGTGGAATATTCATCACATTGTGGGAAAGAAAACGAAATATAAAATGAACCACACACAAAAAAACTAAATAAAAGACAGCTATAGAATTTTTCTTCTCATGGCTGATTCTTTTTTCTTCCGGAAATTGCTAAAAATAATTTAAAAGGTTGTGTAAAATGTCAATCCTTGAGTATAATTCTCAAATCAAATTGCTTGTAAAACAAAGCAAGATTAAAAGTCACCAGCACACATCGTGCAGCTCCGTCTGTCAGGCTGAATCCATCCAACACTCTCCCAGGCCTTTCAGAGTTACTCACTCATGTGTTAATGCGGCTATTGTGCTG
>CM051493.1:21046651-21094436 GCA_028031935.1 Paedocypris micromegethes
GCCGAGAAACAGACACGCCGGAGTCTACGATAGCGGAGAAAAAAAATAAGACGGGAGAAATGGATTGCGGTTTACTAGTAATGTTTTCATGTAAACAAACATTACGTGCAGTTCAGCGCACTGCCTCGCTGCACAACATCATTTTGACATGTGGTTGGAGCCCTGATTAGTGCCGGGAAAATTCCAGACCTTTTTTTTTTCCCGGGCATTCTTCAAGCCCTATTGGAACCTGTCATGGTCAGTAGGTTAACCAGCCGTCTCAAAGCTCTGACCTGGCCTCAGACCTCGGCAGACAGATCCGCTGAAAATCATTCTCATGCTGTGACTTTGGGGCACAATTACGGCCGGTGTTTCCAAACACAGTCCACAGGCCGTCATGAGTGAGTGAGGCTCTGGCCATAATCTGTCCCAACAGAGGGGCCCCTTCTTCAGCATGGAGGCCCCTTTGATTTTGACCTCGTTTAACCCTCCGAAGTTGATTGAGTGAGAAGGGGGTGGGAAACGCACAAGTTATAACAAGTGAGATAGATGGTCGCATTTTCAAAACACAACAAAAATGTTTTTATAAATAAATGGAGAGTTAAATGGATGAACAGACGGACAAATAGATCAGACAGACAGATAGATGGATGGATGGATGATGGATGAATTGATGGACTGACAAACATGCACAAAGATCAGACGGTGGATGAGCAAACTGATGGACAGATGGACAGACCGATATCTCAGAGGAATGAACAAACAGACAGACAGAAAACAAACAGATCAGACAGACTGATGGTCAGACAGACAAGCAGACAGGAAGACAGGCTGATATATAGATGGATGGATGAATGGATGGATGGATGGATGGATGGATGGATGGATGTAGGGATGAATGGATGGATGGATGGATTGACAAACATGCAGAAAAATCAGATGGGTGGATAAGCAAACAGACGGACATATGGAGAGACAGATATCTCAGATGAATGAACAAACAGACAGACAGAAAACAGACCAGACAGGCAGACAGACTGATAGATAGATCAGGCCGACAAATTAATGGAAGTATGGATGTATGGATGTATATGGATGGTAAGATAGATAGATGCATGAATGGATGGATGGATGGATGGAAGGATAGATAAACATGCAAAAAGATCAGATGTGTGGATGGGCAAACATAGGACAGATGGACGGACGAAGGACAGACAGATATCTCATATGATTTGGAGGAACAGACAGAAAGACAGAATATCAGTTAAACAGATAGATCAGACAAATTGATGGCCAGACTGTCAGACAGATGGACAAACAGAGAGACAGACAGATAGATTAGACAGAGAATGAAGAAATAGCCGGATGGATGGATGGACTGACAAATATACAAAAATATCAGATGGTTGAACAGATAGATATCTCAGGTGAATGAACAGACAGACGGACAGATCAGAAAGATAAATAGATCAGATGGACAGATAGAGAGACAGGCTGACAGAGAGACAGATGGATCAGACAGACAGACGGACGGATAGACAGACAGATCAGACAGACAGATAGATCTGACAGACATGTTGAAATGTATGACAATTATAACGAATGAATGAAAGTAGTCCCCTCTCACCAGTTTCTCCATTTAAAAAACAACCGTAAAACAAACATGCTTGTTTAAAGCTTCTTTATTCCACTTTATTTTTTATCAGTAGCTAAGATTGTTTTTCAGGCGCTGGCTGTGTGGGTCAGTGGTGGCTGAGGACAGAGAACACCATTAAGAGTAGCATGAATAGTTACTGGTGATGAACAAGTGAAGCGAGTGAAGTTGGTATCTAAAGTAATCATTTCTGGATCAGCTGTGGCTTTAAGATGATGTGAACCATGAAATCTGGGGCAGGCACACAACAATTTAACTGCTTATTGATTGTATGTTCCTGCACCCTGCGAAGAGCCAAGGCTACCACAAAGACAACTGGAATAAGTCATTTATCACATCTTAAGCCCCTCGTGATGAGAAAAAAATTACGTAATATAGACGTAATAGCCCAAGTAATATAGAAATGCAACACTCATTATTAATAGAAGTACACACACACACACACACACACAAATTATCAATGAAAATAATAGATGAAAGGAAGACTTGTCAATGAGAACGGTCCATTTCTATCAATTTTCTACTGCTTTATTCCTTTTCAGGGTCATGGGGAGCTGCCGAGTCTCAGCGAGTCTGGACCTGCAGCGGGATACACACTCTGGATTGGTGGCCAACCAGACAAACACACTCACAAACTCATTCACACCTATGGTCAATGTTTCCAATTTTTCCATTTCCAATTCTTCTGACTGTAAGTTTTTGGACTGTGGAAGGAAACCGGAGACCCGGTGGAAACCCACGCATGCAAACATGCAAACCATGCTGCCCATTAACTTAAATTATATAACAAAAGCAAATTATATTGTATAAAATGCATTATTATAGCATTTATTATAATATCATTAACAAGAGCACATATAAAATGTGCAAAAAAACTCAATGCAACTTAGAGCAGATATAATTATTTGTCTTTTTTTGTATTTTGTATTTCTGTAAAATATGCAAGAATGGAAAAAGAAAATATTTAAATTTATACATATAATATCTGTTTATGTAATTATAGAATATATTTTTTATATAAAGATATTACACAGCAATGTGTGTAGTATTATTTAGGTTTGTTAATAACCAAAATATTTTTTGGCATACATTTCTAATAGGATCATTACATTTTTCAGTGCAGCATAATAAATAAAAACAATACACAAAAACAAGCAACTGTTCATGAGGAAAAAATACAACTGTTTTATTTTTTTTATTTAGTTTAAATCTATAGGGAGAGTTGGTCATCTTTTGTGTTGTTCTTAGCAGATGGACAAACGGGCTGACGGGTCTGAATTCTCAACTTTTCTTCTCCAGCAGCAGCAGATGAAACAGCGAGAGTGTTCTGAAGCCTGAAGGAAACCCTCAGATGAGGACTAAAATTCTGAGCATTTCACAGCACAACTGGTGTTCTGAGGTGTATGTGTGGTGAAAAAGTTCACAGATAAAAAGAATAAAGCGAAAGAGAAAATGAAATCTCGGGATTAGAAAAACAGCTTTTCAGATCAATGGCTGAGAAAAGGTCTGAGTATCGATTTGAGAAAGGTACTTGTGGAGTATGAAAACATAGTCTGTCTGGCGATGGCTTAGATGACCTTCTTTAAGTCCTCAGAGACGAGGACACCAGCAACAAACCCTTCATATCTCAGCCTAGTGTCCATTCCTATCAAACTCAGAAGTGGGATACTATAACCCAACGGATTCTTATTTTAAGAGAAAAACTGCAAGAAAGGCCTGGAGTGCTGTCCATTCTGATCTTGGCTGTGAACTATAATTGCATCGTGGTATTCTGACATGATCCTGGCAGCTTGTACGTGATTGACGGCCTTTGCTAGCAGAAGCCCTCATTTGTGTGGAGTTTCTTGCTCACTTTGGCGGTAAATATCCCTCCGAATACAGTGAAGCTTCTTTTCTGATAGGCTCCATTCTGAACATCAGATTGCTTTTCCATGTCTGCATTAAGTAGAAGAACAACTGGAGGAGCATTTGACGGCACATTAACAAACACAATACACTTCGGCTAGGCAAAGATCATCATTAATCCACCAATAATACAATAAGCCACACAAGATACTATTTATGAAAGACAAGTAGACCATATTTTGGATAGGCATTTATTTCAAAGACGCAGAGAAGATTCTAAATTAAGAGTCTCAGAGTGTCAGAGAAAAGTCACACTTCAACAAAACAAGAGGGACAGGCTATTGATTATGAGGGGGAGGAATCCATTATCGTGGGTCATTTTTAATCCTGCCTTCTAAGAACGTCACTTTATTGGCCAGAGGAGGACAAATTGAGGGGAGGAAGTGAAAATATACAACGCACAAGTGCAAACTCTCTAGCATTCTCTAGCTTAACGCACAAAACACAGCGGAGAGGGAAATAAAATGCCAACTAAGAGCCTTACAGCGCACAACTAAATGCATCGGCATGAACAGGAAATAAACGGAACAACTGATAGTCCAGCTAACTATAACTGACAGACCCACGTCTCACAAAACTTAATCAGTATGAGTGTGTAACGAAAAATAATCACTCGCCGTTAACGATTGAAATGCCGGTAACTGCAGTTTGACGTTCTGTCAGATATTCACATTTGAATCAAACTCTTTTTGAAATCCACAATATGGAGTCAGCAATCTACCAAAGAGAGCAATTTGTCCAATGTTTACACGTAATAACAATTTAAATTATGGTTACACTCTTCATCAGTAAAACACAAAGACGCCTATAAATTCAACAATTCTCTTTTTTCCATTTCTTGGTCAGGAGGAGCTGGATCCAATCCCCTTTAGACTCTGGATCTGGAGGCGGGACACCCTGGCTTGGTGGAGAACCAATCACAAAGCAGAACTCACACATTTATACTTACACCTATTGCGGAACACAATTGGTGTTTAAATACTGTCAATGAAAATATGTATTCATATCTGAAGCAGTGGGCAGAATTAAGCCGTGGACACGAGTGGCACCTACTGGACTGGGATCTGAAGCTGCAACTGGGTGGCAGGTCCAACTTCCTACCGCAACAGCCACTATTAATGTATAAGAAATGCATGAGCACTCGATTTGCATAAATCTATGGCGTCGGATCAGTTGGCGTGTTGTCATTCTTCGATCGCTCGTGTCCTTGTCTAATACAGGTGAGACATTGGATATAATCTTCCCGGTGTCAGACAGATCAATCTCGCCCCTCGTCTGTAGTAAGTGCAGTAAATGCGGCCGCATCATATAAATCCCAATGCATTTCCCTCACTCATGAAGAATTTGCCAAGCATAAAGGCCATTCATACTCCCCTGGAAGGGAGCTGGAAGTTTGGGTCTGTCTTATTAGTCTGCAATATTATCATATTTCACGGACGAGCGGGCCGGAGAAGGTAATTACCTGCTCCGTGCTATTAAGCCCTGTTTAAATCCATTCATTTTCGCCTGGCCAGTTCAGGCAAAGGGCTGCTGGCATTTATTTCCCGTCTGTAGATTTACGAGAGTCTCAGCTCTGCCAAGCCATAACAAATCCACAGAGGAAAAGCGCTGTATGTGTCAGTGCGCCTATGTCCACACGGGCGCGGAGAAGATGACTGTGAAGGTTCACACATTTATGAGGGTTTTAACAGCCGTGGCATAAACAATACAGATGATTTCATGGTGTTTCGTTGTTTTGGAGGAAAACACAACACGCCGGATCTATAAAATGCATCCAAGGCTCCTGTCAGATGAAGGACGCTCGTGCCAGAGGGAAAAAAAATGGCTGGTGGGATCTGATCTGCTGTTTCTGAGTCCCACCACCTGGGAGATTAAATCTCGCTCAATTCAATTGTTTAGGTTTTTCTTCTCATTTCGAGATCTAAATAAAATCTGCTTTGGCCTTATCGCAGGTATACTCAGGTCTGATAGTCCCACGCTTTCCCTATTATTTCAGGAGGAACCGTGTTTTCTTCTATTTTGCCATGCATTTTTCATCTCCCAGTATCTGATGTGCATCTGAGGACAAATATTGATTCTAATTTCCTGCACTTCCATTTCACTTGCAAGCTTCGCCACATTTCTTTATGCTGTTCACTGCCGAGCCGAAAACCCTAAGAGATGAAACTGTATTTTTTTCTTTTGTGTGTCTTTTTTGCACGGGTCTGAACATGTAGACGTTGAGATTGGATAGTTTTGTCCTCACATCAGTTTTCCAGGTCAATAGTGCCATCGTGTGGTTTTAGACTGACATTACAATCAATACCTTTTAATAAAAATTACGGTAATAAACATTTTGTTTTCTTTCTCTCAGAGTTTGTGGCTTCTTTATTAAAACGTGTTCACTTGAAATTGCAATATACCAGTATAACCATAAACAAAAATCTTTATTGAATTAAGTTACGTATATAAAATTGCAATAAATAAGCATCACACACACACACGCACACACACACACACACACACACACACACACACACACACACACACTTACATTTAAAAGACAATCATCACATGAATCAAATGTCATACATTCATTCTGTACAGTAGTGATTCAAATCGTTGGCCATTGGAAACAATTTAAATGATAATAAAGAATAAAAATAATAAACATTTTTTTAAATGTATTAACCCGTTAAGTCAATTATTTAGTGTGGTATATTATTTTGGGGTTCTCATCTGATTTTTCCAAAGCTGTTTGTTTTTGATTTTTTTCCTTATCTTTAGTCTCCTTCTTGTTGAAGTCATGATTCTGGCTGTTGAATTAAATTGGTTCTCTTGTTTAAAGGATGTAGAAGCAGACTTGCGTGTCTCTGGCTGTGCTGTGGGACTTTTGCTTATTGTTTGAAAAAGTGATGCTGCATTTCCTTCAGTAGCTCCAGAAGAGGTCGCTGTTCCAGAAGATCGAAGCATCTTTGTGGACATGGAGAATGGTTGTGTGGTTCTCATCACATTCTCTCTTGACGGCTTCGCTGTCGTTGTTTGGATGGTTGTCACAGTTGATGCTGATGATTCTGTTGCAATTGTGGTTGACTCTAAAATGCTTGCTCTGCTTTGAGTCGTCAGTGTCACTGTTGTAGACGTTGCTGTATGTGATGATGTTCTACCACGTGTGATGTTGATCTCAGTCTCTGTTTCTAGTCCGGTGAATATTGCTGTATGTGATGATGTTCTAACTTGTGTGATGTTGGTCACAGTCTCTGTTTCTGGTGTCGTGAATGTTGTAGTCACAGCTGTAGTCCATTGTTCTTTCTGTTTAGTACAAAATTCTTTTGGAGATCCATCTAGAACACATTTGGCCATCGTTGGCCAGGTCTCGGCAGCATCTGAACAAATAACTTTGTTTGTCTTCGTATAAAACCTGAAAAGTTAGACACGTTTTGAAATCGACCTCTTCAACTTACTGTCATAAATATGTAAATGGTTCAGATTTAGTAATAATTAGATATTGTGTTTTAATGATTATAGTCAGATTTCAGACATGACATGGGAGTCATTTTCTTGAACTTACCTGATGATCGTCACAACTCTCCCTGATTTCCACTCCTCAGGACATGGTGGAGAAATTTGTATTTCATAATGTGAGATTAACGTAACTTTTATTTTGGTGTTGGTCGTTTTATGACAGCAGCTTGCTGTAACATCCCCACCTTCAGAAAAAGCATAGTGACTATAATAAACAAAACGTTACATTTAGGTTCTAAAAGATTCATAGTAATTACATGTTTCATTCAGTCTTACCTGCAACTGTAAAAGTCATCAAGAATATGGATAAAAGAATCAGGCTGAAGAGTTTCATTGTCAAATGTTTCATTGTCACTCGCGTATGAATTCTGAAACTCTGTCGTGCTGAAGGGTCTTTGTCAAGGGAGGTCTTTCTGCCCACAAAAGTCACCAACCACATTTACTTCTTCAGTTCGGCCCACAGACACCTCAGCCCAGCACCGGAAACGATGAGTGATGAGTGGAAGAACACAAGCGGAACATGCATGAAATCATATTGAGAAAAGACAATTAGACAATGTAAAAATTGCAAATATTTTTTCAGGTGTTTTAGCAACAGTTCAGATTATTCGGCATGTTAATTTAGTGGTCCTCTATTTTATGTTGATTAAAAGTAGTGTATCCAGACTTGATTGATTTGGGGTTTTTTGTGTATATTTTAGTAATACAAGACAATTTAATACTTTTTGGTATAAACATTTATGTGTTTATCTCACACTACACTTATTTCCCAGAGAGGAACAGTCTGACAATGCAAACTCATCGTGATGCAGAAGGTTTTAACCTTGGCTAAACTGAACAAGGGCGTAAATACTTGCACTTGATGGAAATCGTGGAAATGGTTTATTAAAAAAAAGAGAGGGAGTTTGTCATCATGGCCACTAGAGACCATATCAATATTGTGTTCTGCAATTAAACATCCACTGAACACACACACACACACACACACACACACACACACACACACACACACACACAGAGACACACACACTCACAAATGTCTCCATGAAACAACACACCGAAATAAAAAACAAAAGATTTTCAAACATGCTTTTTATTTCATATTCCACATTTTTTACTTCACAACCAGATAATCCTGTGTGTGAAATACAGAATTTATAGTATGTGAATTATTTGTATTGCCTCCTTGTATTTCCCTGATATTTCCAAAGCAGTTGGTTTTTAATTGTTCTTCTTATTTTTAATCTCCTTCTTAGTGTAGTTATGGTGTTGCTGGCTGAGGGTTTTAGTCGGCTCTCTTGTTTAATGGATTTTAAAGAAGACAGATGTGTTTCTGAGTTTGATGATGTTCTAACACTTGTGATTTTGGTCCCATTCACTGTTCCTGGTCTCGTGGATTTTGCTGTATGTGACGATGTTCTATCTTGTATGATGTTGGTCACAGTCTCTGTTTCTGGTGTTGTGAATGTTGTAGTCGCAGCTGTAGTCCATTGTTCTTTCTGTTTGGTACAAAATTCTTTTGGAGATCCATCTAGAACACATTTGGCCATCGTTGGCCAGGTCTCGGCAGCATCTGAACAAATAACTTTGTTTGTCTTCGTATAAAACCTGAAAAGTTAGACACGTTTTGAATTCGACCTCTTCAACTTACTGTCATAAATATGTAAATGGTTCAGATTTAGTAATAATTAGATATTGTGTTTTAATGATTATAGTCAGATTTCAGACATGACATGGGAGTCATTTTCTTGAACTTACCTGATGATCGTCACAACTCTCCCTGATTTCCACTCCTCAGGACATGGTGGAGAAATTTGGATTTCATAATGTGAGATTAACGTAACTTTTATTTTGGTGTTGGTCGTTTTATGACAGCAGCTTGCTGTAACATCCTTACCTTCAGAAAAAGCATAGTGATTATAATAAACAAAACGTTACATTTAGGTTCTAAAAGATTCATAGTAATTACATGTTTCATCCAGTCTTACCTGCAACTGTAAAAGTCATCAAGAATATGGATAAAAGAATCAGGCTGAAGAGTTTCATTGTCAAATGTTTCATTGTCACTCGCGTATGAATTCTGAAACTCTGTCGTGCTGAAGGGTCTTTGTCAAGGGAGGTCTTTCTGCCCACAAAAGTCACCAACCACATTTACTTCTTCAGTTCGGCCCACAGCCAGGCACCCGAAAAGATGTATGCGCGTGAACGATTCATTTCCGGAATGTGTGTGTGGAGTGTTTACCAACTGGGTTTTTATGGCCAACTTAAGTCGTAAATCACTTCTTTTTTATTCACTTCTAAAAAAATTCTTTTTTATTCACTTCTAAAAAAGTAAAATCTTTTTAAAATGAATCCGTAATTATCAATACAAAGTCCATCCAGGCCTCGGTAAAGGGTTGGGTGATGAGTGGAAGAACACAAGCGGAACATGCATGAAATTATACTGAGAAAATACAATTAGACAATGCAAAAATTGCAAATATTCTTTCAGGTCTTAGTGTTTGAGCAACAGTTCAGATTATTTGTCATGCTAATTTAGTGTTTCTCTATTTCATGTTGATTAAAAGTAGTGGGGGCTTGTGTATATCTTAGTTATACAAGAAAATTTAATATTTTTTGGTATAAATGTTTATGTATTTAAAGATTTATTTACTCATTAAGAAATTTATTCATCGTTATATCCTAAACTATCAACAAATTTCATTTTACACTGGCAACAAGTTTTACAATACAAAAGAGAAGAATTTCAAATAAAACGTTTTGTGACAGAGGATTTTCATGACAAGCATCGACTTACAGGAACCTTCAGTGCTTCTAAAAATAGAACATTGTGCACTTTGTAAGCAGAAGGTTAAAACTTGTTTTATTTTTTTGTTTTGTTTAGTTTTTTTGTGTCTGGAAACTACAGATGTCTTAAACGGCCGATCACAAAACCGCATTACATTTTATTCGCCACTAATTAGATCTCTCCATGTCTCTGTAAGACGTTAGAACGAAACCAGCTCCCACCTAGAGTCACCTACACTGACACAGAGACACAGAAAGCTGTTTCAAGACACAATTTTTCTCTTTCTGACATTCAAAAGCTACAACCAGAAATGCTTTAATGCAATAACACAACATGGTTCAAGACAGTATAAGGTTAATAGTTGTGTTTAACATTTCTGTGTTTACTTTTGCTCTCTGTTTCCGTTATTCAATGAAAAAAGCAAACACGTCACACATTTCCTGTTTCTAAATAACACAGAACTTTTTATATGGCCTCTGCCTTCTGGTGTATAATGGTAGACCGCAACATCTTACACGCTACACTCTGTTCCCCGAGAGGAACGTCTGACGGTGCAGCTCGTAAGATTTAAACCTCGGCTAAGCAAGAGTGCACCTATTTGCACTTGATTGATATTGTAGAAGTGTTTTTTAAAAAAAATAAATAAATGAAGAAAGTGAGTTTGTCATTATGGCCACTAGGGACCATACCGATATTGTGTTCTGCATTTAACCATCTAGTGAAGTTACACACACACACACACACACACACACACACACACACTGAAGTCAGGGTCTTGCCCAAGGACCCTCAGTTGTTGAACCAGAAACACCGAAATTAAAGACAAAGGGTTTTCAAACTTGCTTTTTATTTCATATTATACATTTTTAACTTTACAGCCCAGGTGAATGTGTAAACAGTTAGATACAAAAGTAAGTTAAACATTTGTGTGTTCCTTATGTTTTCTTGATGTTTCTAATGCTGTTTGTGTTTAGTTTATCTCATTATTTTTAATATCTTGGTGAAGTTGTGGTGATTCTGGCTGAGGGTTGGATTTTCTTTAATGGATGTAAAGGCAAAATTCTGTCTCTGGGTTTGATGATGTTCTACCACTTGTGTTGTTGGTTTCGGTCTCAATTCCTGGTGTTGTGAATGTTGCTGTTTGTGATGATGTTCTACCTTTTGTGCTGTTGGTCTCAGTCTCTCTTCCTGGTGTAGTAAACGTTGCTGCATGTAACGATGTTCTACCACGCGTGATGTTTATGGTCTCAGTCTCGGATTCTGGTCTTGTGAATGTTGTAGCCGTAGCTGTTGTCGATTGTTCTTTATTTTCTGTACAAAACGTTTTTGGAAATCCATCTAGAACACATTTGGCCATTTTTGACCAGGGCTCAGAAGCATCTGAACAAATAACTTTGTTTGTCTTCGTATAAAACCTGAAAAATTTGACACGTTTTGAATTTGATCTCTTCAGCTTATGGTCATAACTATTCAAATTACCAGATTTTGTATCAATTAGAGATTGTATTTAACTGATTATAATCAGATTACATACATGACATGACAGTGATTTTCTTGAATTTACCTGATGACTGTCACAACCCTTCCTGATTCCCACACCTCAGAACATCTTGGAGATATTTGAAATGTATAACTTGAGATTGACGTAACTTTTATTTTAGTGTCGGTAATTTTATTACAGCAGTTTGCTGAAACATGCTCACCTTCAGAAAAAAATATTAGTGATCATAATCATCAATTTGCTGCATTTATTTTGTTTCATATTAATTTTTAATGAAATAAACCAGACATACCTGCGACTGAAATCTTCATCAGGATTATGGAGAAAAGAAGCAGGCTGAAGAGTTTCATTGTCAAATGTTTTGTTGTCACACACATATAAATTCTGGAACTCTGAACGCTGCCTCTGGAACCTGAAAGTGTCTTCGTCAAGGGTGGTCTTTCAGCCGCCAAAACTCACCAATCACACACTTGCTTTTTCAGTTCGGCCCAAAGACACCCCTGCCCGGCACCGGAAAAGATGGGTGATGAGAGAAAAACAAAAATTGCAGGCAAGAAACCAAATTAGTTACAACGAAAAAAAAAAAGTCAAATTGTCATTCAGAATTGGTGTTTAAGCCACAGTTCAGGTTAACACATGTTGATTTAGTATTCAAGAATAACACTTAGTCACTGGTGTCTTTAGAAAGCTCTTTGGTCTTGGCCATGTTAGTAGTTGGAGTCTTTTTGGAGTTACAGATTTTTGGGGTAGACAGGCGTGCAGCTAACAACATCAAACAGGCACTTCTAAATTACGATAATAAGTGGAATGTATGTGGACTTTTTAAATGCGGACTAACACGTCTTTTAGGGTCAGAATTTTGATAGACAGGTGTTCAAATTCTTATTTACATACAAATAAATGGTTTAAAAAATCATACAATATGTCTCTCACAGTGAACATGCACCTAGAATGAAAATTTCAGACCCCTGAATTAAGTGGGAGAACTTTCAAAATCACACGATGTTAAAAAACGTATTTGCCTTTTGGGGTATTTTGTTAATTCAGCTACACTGTATTTGTAAAACTCATAACATCATGGCTTTTTTGTTTGGGAGCTTGTGCAAACAAAGCCCTTCCCACCAGGGGTCACTATCAATAGCACTATATAACAAATCAAGATTTTTCACAAGGAACTACTTGGTCTTTCATTAGTGTGGTAGGTTTCACTTATTTGCACAATGAAACAATAATTTTGTTTTTCTGTAGAATTAAAACGAAAGTGCTATTCGCGTTTAACACAAATGACAAATTCATGTTCAAATCCTGTCGTTAGGCCCAGAAACTTTAATATTGATTCCAAATCTCTGTGACCAAGAAGGCCTTTTGGAAAATGGTTTCATCTGTAACTGACAGAACCACAAGTAACAGAAGAGGAGAATGAGTGGTACAAAACACAAACCACGTGTAAACGTGTGTAAAAAGTAAACGCAGTGATAAACCTACAGAAAAAAATGACAGTTTACTACAGGTTCTCTGAGATGTGAAACTCATGTTATCTGTAATCTTACTGTACTTCCGTACAGTACTAAAGTACTAAAACTTGCTTTTTTTTCATCCGACAAATGATTAGGACATATATAATAATTTAAGTAAGACCATTTAGATATTGATAATTGAAATTGATAATGAAAGTGTGACACCAGAAAGAGTGACATCTCAGCTTTGGAAAAGCATTTTAGCCGCTTAGCTTGTCCTTGCTTGCTAACCAAATAATAAAGAAAAAACACCCGTGGGAACAAAACAAAAGGGGAAAACCCCAAGTCAAGTTCAAGTCAAGTTGGTTTTTATTGTTTAAAGACAATAAACTTTAAAGCTGGCTGCTACTTATACTGTAGAGTTTAAAGAGTGGCAACTGTTTTGTTTAGTTTTTTACTATTTTGACACAATGTTGAATGGTGAGATCCTCTCAAACAAGTGTAAAGAACTGTCAACTTACAGAGCAATTGTCAGTAATTTATTAATGAAGTGGAAAAAAAATTGATGTTGCCAGTTTTACTTACTGTATAATTATACATCACTTTGTGTTTTTAAATAATTTTGCACTTTCATGTGATACGAAATTGTATTGAGAAGACAAGTCTATGATAGCCATGTAACAACAACATTTGACTGACATGTTCAATGTTTGAAGTTAGGTTTTCTTCTTTTAATCCAGGTTCTTTAATCCAGCCCACAGCGAGGATGGAATGGAACAAATGATTTTCTTTTTGATTGTGAAAAAAAAAATCCATTAAGGTTTGGATAATTTGAATGTTTTAGATTAATAAATTGTTCAAAAACCAGAAGCTGACCTGACAACATCTACAGAAAACAAGGTCTGAGATGGATTGTGTAGCTGTCTAGAAGATGCAGATAGTGTTTGTTGTAGTCAGACATTTTGTAACAGGATTTTGTCCCTTCTCTAAATCAGAAAAAATTGTAAAATATTATTTAGTTTGAGCTTTAGAGCATTAATTGATTTTATGGATTTCTGATAGTGATTCCATTCTGATCTTTATAAACAACAATAACTTAGTCTAAAACTCAACTTGCATTGAAAAAGAGAGCAGCATCCACAGCAGAAATGCAGATAAACTGAGAGAAAGACTGAGAGAAAGTAACCTTAGAAGACCCCACAGCTTCTTCACCACTTATTCAACTCTGTGTAATGTTAATAATGGACACTTACTCATGTGTAGTAGTAGTGAAAGTGAAAAACAATGCTAATGTTAAGAACTACGCAATCAGATATGACATACAACATAACATTACACGTTAATGTTGAATGTAACAGCAGCAGGTTTTAATGAGAAAAAATGATTGTACCTGAATTATTCTCAGTTTGGTTGATGCATTTCCTGATTTTTTAGGTCACTCTAGCTCACTCTTATCTAAAAACCGCAGTGTGGTGACTCTTTGCAGAGATCATACACTTTTACTAATGACTTATGGTTGTCTTGTGTGTCTCTGTTTTCTGAACATTTGTATTATGTACAGGTTTTAAAAGAAATATTACAAATATAAATTTTGCTCAATACATACATAAACAAAATCAAACAAAATAAATTGGCTACTGAGATTATTATTGATACAGTGTGCAATCTTGGTTTTTAATGCAATTTAAAAAATGACAAACGACGTAAAAGGAAACTCAATCGAAATTCTGCTTGGTCAAAGAAGATTGTGCTGCATGTATTGATTAAGATATATATATATATAGCTATATATTTTATTTATTTATTTATTTATTTTTTTTAATTCAGTAATTTTATTTTAAACCAGATAGATAAACAACTGGACTACTGTTTTTTTTTTTTTTTATGTGCAAAGTTATTATCTGTGCACATAAAAACTATGAAATTCTGATCTATAGGCCTATACGCCTATAAGGTTCTATACGCAGGATATGCAATTTACACGTCACATGAAGTGAACATTTACACTTTCACTTTCTTCTGAAGAGAACATTCGTGTTCCAGCTCTCCTCATACTTCATAGTGTTTTTAAGCAAACCCATTTGAACATGACAACCATGAGGACAATTTAAAAACTTCTTCTTTAACAAAGTTGTAAATAAATTACAAATGTGCTTGGTTATTGTTTTTCTACACCTTTTGTAAACATTTACCTGGGATTTATTTATTTTTGTCTGAGTAACAGCTTTGCTAGCATTTTTCTTTTTTTATGAATCACAATAGTTGTATTAATGAAAGGATAAAAAAAAAACCTACATGCATTACGTTCTAGGTGGCAGTATAGAGTAACCACATAGTAACTAATCACATTATAAATCGATCAAATATCTGTATTAAATATCTTAATCGATCAAATTATGATCTTTATTGACTTTTAGACTACAGCTTTTATTTATTGCATTAAAGAAGTTTATTTTAAAATAACTATCTGAACAGTGACACTGTGTTTGTAGAGGCAAACAAATTAAATAAAATCTAAATAAATTGAAGTAAAGTGAGTGAGATTGTCAATATGGCCACAGAGACCATATCGAAATTGTTCTCTGCTTTTAACCCATCCGAGCCAAAATGCAAAAAAGAAAATACTTGATTGAATATAGCAAGACAAGCAAGCATTTGTGACGGATTATTGGGAGAATCTAAAAGTGATTGGAGTGTTATCATTATCTGTGGATGAGGTGAAAGAGAGATGAATAGCACCCCCTGGTGGTTAGGACAATGTAGTGTTTCTTGAGATTTTATGGTTTTCTACAAAATAGTCAGTTGTATGTTCAAATTATAGACTTGTACTTCAACAATTACTATATCCTTCTTTAAAGTATTACTTTCCAAAATATTTAAATCAATGTATGAAAAATACAATGCCTTTACAGAGCAGTTTTGTACCAAACTTTGGACATTCAAGAATAAATTTGTACGCACAAAGTTATTGATACATCACCAAGTTCTTTCACTTACTAAGTCTATTCATACACCTAGCATAATCTATTCATATGACTAGCATTCTGCAAATTCTGGTAGCATAAAATAATAAGTCTGGCAAGTGAGCATGAAATGTGTTTAATCCTGTTCCCTTATCAACGTTTTACATGGAAAGCTCTCAAATTTTCACAGGTCGAAGTTTAAATATGTTTAAACTGTGATTTTGAAGAAATTAACTATGAAATATGAAAAAATTTAGGTAGCAATAAAAATAGAATTTAAATCATAAACTGATTTTAATTTGCGATTCATTGGTAAACCGATGAAAAAAAGAAAAAAAGAAATTACATTTCTGTGAAAGTCATGATCACCACAAACTTGCCATGGACACTTTCTCTTGCTGACGGTTATGTATTTTTTATTGGCTGTGTTCTGGTGGTAAATTTTTGTCCAGCGATCCAGAAAAAGCAAGTTTGTCAATTTTTGACCTGTAAAAAAAAGCAAAAGACTAAAAATCATTGTAATCAGGATCAATATTGAAAATAAAACTGAGAATTAATTTTGGTATGTGCATAATAAAACAATACTTTAAATGCAGTATAGCAATAAAGATATAATGCATATAATGTATAATGTAATACAGATTTTTCAGTGTAACTTTGTCATCTTACCTCAGATAAGAAAGTGCTGCTCTCACCCACTCGTCTTTAGCATTAGCGCACACTTTCTTGTTGTTCTTGGTGAAAAAACTTGAAAGCAAAAGTCAAGACAAAACAGTACAGGTTAAATGGAAGATTTATGTTAAAGATGTAGGTAAAAATGTAATGTTACATTTCTAGATGTTTTTTTTTATAGTAGCTGTCATGTACGTAGTTTATTTGTCAGTGCAGTGGCTTTCGTTGAGGTTTGTGCCCCCGTACAGTAGGTAACTGTCTGGTTAAGGTATCTACCCTCACTCATTGTTGTGGTGAGACTCGGCTGACTCACATGATGGCATCTATGCGACACACTTCACGGGAACTCTGCTCGATGAAGCCCTTGATAGCGCTGAAGGGCAACGGATTACGAGAGTATTTCACACAGCAGGCGTAGCTCAACGGCCCGTCTGACATCACACAGAAAAGAATTTAAATAAGCAGTAGATTGACAGCTAAAAGTGCAACACTTACATCCCACTGCTGTGTGAGGAAGCCAGTTTAGAAGAATGATGCTGAAGACAGTGATGGTGAGCAGAGACATTTTAGGATGGTTTTAAGATGCTTGTTATTGCAGGCCTTTTTATATGGCTGAGGAGAGATATGATCACATGTCATAGAAATAACAAATCAGATGCTTGTAAAAAAAAAATGGGCACAGCAACCTTTGAAAAAGGGGACAGGAAAACCAATATGAGAAGACATTACAGTTCTTAAGAAACAGATCCTGACCACAGATAATGTGTTCTTCTCTGTGTTATTTTTACCTTTTACTCTCACTCTCACTCTTTATTATTTGACTTTAAACTTGTGTTATTACTTTTTACTTCTATTTCTGCATGTCTCAATAACGTGGTTGTTTTTTTAACAAACACAGACACACATTCACACCCACCCATTCACCCACTCACAACTCTTACATATGGATCATTTTTTTATTCCCCTCAACAAATATTTTGGACAGTGGGAGACTTGGAAGAAACCATGCAAGCACGGACTTTAAGAAAAGAGAGACTTTACTACAATCTTTTTTAACTAATGAGAAACGAATGTTAAGTAGTTTTGTCACAATGTTGTGCTATCTTTTTGTAAAATGACTCACTTTAGTACACATTTGAAACACATCACAAATGGTACACATATTGTTAAAACAGTCAACAGCAGAGTAGATACACCAATAAATAAATAAATAAATAAATAAATATAAAACAAACGAATTACTGTATTATAGAACACAGGCAAGGACAACCTGCAGACAACCTCCTCATACCAAAACTTCCCACTGAACAAAATAGTAAAAGGAGACTTTATTAAGCCCAGTGGGAATTTCACAAAACATAACCAATAAATGTTCTGCATATTGTTAATTAAAAACACTGCAAATGACCTACAGTTTCCGCTGTATAAACTATAGAATATGTTTTGTAGCTTCCTTTTAACATATAGTCATTACAGTCTGACCTAATCAGAAATTACATTTTTCTTTACAATCACAAATTAAAGTTTTCACAGATGACTCTTCAATTCACCAAAACGAGGGAAAGGGAGAGAAAGACAATAAAGAATGATGGAGAAAGAAAGAAAGAAAGAAAGAGAATAAACAGAGAGAGAGAGAGAGAGAAAGACAGCGATGGAGAGACAAAAAGCAAGGACAGACCGCGCAAGATAATTACTATTTTGTCTTCTTTGTTCTATCATTAGCATTTGCATTAGCTGATGCACTTAACCGATGCCTAATCTTTCAAATCGTCTTTAATTCTTTCTCTTCTGCATCAGATGTTATTGTGTGACAGGTATTCAAATTTAATGACATCACTCTGCATCTTATCACAAGCGACCAAATGTGTTCACAGGAAAAATGTTCATTATGTAACGCGAGGATTAGCGAGATCTCATCTTTACCGTGACCTATTTAGTGCGGAGAATGACAATTTCCTCCTCTGAGCAAAAGAGCAAATTAACATGCACAGCTTCCGTGACCTAGAAAACATCTCAATACTGAATTCAAACCGTCAAGAGACAGAGTCAGCGTAAATATACCATGTTCAGTTTGTCTGGTGTTTGTATTGGTGTGTGCAGCGTATGCAAGAGATTAAAATAAACACCTGAGGCGTTTATGTCAAGATACTGTGTGATAAATCATGAGGTACAAAATGCTCTGCATTTAGAAAACATGTGTACAAGGATGCAAACAATTCGATTGCACCATACAGATTAGCCTTTTATAATGCCAGTCTAAGGTGCACCTGTGCAGTCGTCCCGCTGTCTAATCAGCACAGGTGTAAATAGTACCTGAAAACCATACTTGAGTAAAAGTATGGATGCTTTAATGTAAAATTTACTCCATTAAAAGTTACAACTTGCCAAATCCAAGAAGACTTGAGTAAATGTCGCTATAGTGTCCGATTTTAAAAGAACTTATATTATTTTTAAAATATTTATTCATATTTTACTCTGAAATGTAACGCCTCAATGTTTCAAAATGGCTGAAAAAAAAAAATGGAAAAAAAAGAACAAAAAATTAGTCTCAGTCAAACTCAAATAAAGCAGTTGCAAAAAAGTGCAACCGCTAATTCACGTTCACGTAATTTAGTTCATAAATATCATTCAGTACATTCAGCACACTGCCGATGGCGATATCGCCTTGTCCCCCAAGAAAATAACCGCGAAAGAAAAATATGCCACCTTGTCACGCACAATCACGAGTAACATTAAGTGTCCATTCATATGTAGTGGAGTAAAGAGTACATACTGAAGACTCAATCAAAAATGTAGCCATGTGAAAGTAAGTTTCTTATATTTTTGATACTCAGTACAAGTACAAAGTAACCAAATAATGCTTAAGCAATGTAACAAAGTCAATTTACGCAAGTTCTTTACAATTCTGCTAATCAGCATTTTGATATAACACATTTTGAGAGAATGGCATTTTCTGATCTTTGGGTTTATCTCATACAAAAACTGGAAGCCACAACAAATGTGTTGCATTTGTATTTCAGTTCAGTGTACATAGCACATTAGAATATACAGTATGCATTACATTACAATATGAATACACACATAATGTATATAAAATGTTATACTTAATTATATTTGGTGCTAAAAAAATCATTAGTTTGTCCGAACAAAAATATTTGACAATCGGAAGTGAATTGTGTGTAAACCGCAAACACTTTCATCGCCTACTTTCAAGAAAGCAATCTGACGAATGATCACTCTAACACATCCTTTCTTCTCAACATCCTTCGGCTCCTTTCATTTTATTTCGATCTTTCGGCGTCTCCCCCGCATTCTGCTCTGAAACACGTGAAGCGCATTGTACGCCTCCTCTCGTCTGTGTCGAGAGAGTGGGACGCTGCTGAAACTTCAATGCTTTTGTATGTTTGCTCTCAGTCTGAATAATTACAGTATGTGGGAGGATGGAAGCTTCTCTCAATCTGATTCCTTTATAATTGCCCCGTGGGAGGTTAACAAATTAATATCTCAAATGATGAATCTGAAGAGACAGTGGAGGGAGAGAAACAGACAGGAAGACACGCCGGGTCACACTTTCTCTGCTTTATTGCTCTCTGGTGATAAATATTTGATTGTGAGATTAAAATTCACGAGGAACATTTTACACCTGGGTCCCGTGAAGAAGATAGATCACCTGTCAGTGGAAATAAACAGGACGGAACTCTCACACAATCATTGGAAACGCTTGTCAAGCAGGACGCTATCAGTAGTTGACCTGTACGTGTGTGTGACCTAGTATGACCTGGAGGTCAGAGGTCAGGGGCCATAAAGAATGTATTGGGTGAATCGTGCATGCCTAAATAACTTCTGAACGCGATCTCGGCTTCAATTACAGAACAACCTGCTCATCAGGATTTACTGTTTGACCGTTATTGACCAATGCTAGCGTGATAGTGTAGTGACCGTCATAATCATCTGCACTAGACGCTTGTTTTATGGTTCAAAGGCAACAAAAGACATTACCTTAACCGAGCAGATGTGTTCTTTGACCCAAAATGCCTTGTGGACATTTAAATATGAGTGTCTCAGATAAGAGTGGAATCCCAGTTCCTCCCTGTTTCTCCCCTCATCAATATAAATTCTTTTTAATCTTGTAAGCGCACACTGCGTTTGAACATTTGTATACATGATTTTTTAAATAGTATAATTGTTTACATTGCTTTCTTGAAGATATGTGTGTGTTTGTTTGTTTGATTGTAACATAACTTCGATTCTCAGAGCATTTATCTTGCTCCAGACTAAATGTTTTCATCTATGCTTTCATTTAAAAAGCATTCAGCTACAATGAAAACATTAATTATTTATTATTATTATTATTATTATTATTATTATTATTATTATTATTATTATTATTATTATTATTAATAATAACGACAATAATAATAATAATAATAATAATAATAATAATAATAATAATAATAAATGATTAAATCAACATATTGTTATTTTTAATATCATTATAGTTTTTTCATGATTTTGGTAGTGCTGTTTCTTACTCTCATTATTAAAGAAGTATTATTTACTAAATAATACATAATATTGTTATCTGCATTTAAACTGGAAAAAAGTGAAAAATGAATAAACGTGATATTTCTAAGAAATAAACCAGCAAACTTTTCACCTAAGAAAATCCAATCCGTTGTGTGGTTTCTTTTAACTATGAAATGTCTTTAAACATACAGTATTTGACAAAATCTACCTTTAGGGGGCGACAAAGTACTCAAAGTAGCTGTAGTGGCATGACACATTGAGCATTTTCTACCCACTTCTGGAGGAAATGGATTAAAAAAAAAGTCTTTACAATGTGAAAAATGCAGCTTTCAGAAACCTGCTTTGAAATTATTAGTCGCAATTTAGTTGCATCTTCCTCCATCCGTTATTATTTTTTTCTTTTGTACATCTGTATTCTAGAAAAGCAAATGTGTAATTTTCTACAGGCATTTATTTAGCCCTGTCATCTCATGAAAAACGAAAATGCTTTTAACATTAAATTCACCTCTTAGGTTTTGGCCAAAATTCTGTCGACTTAAGTAGCAGATTTGTCACCGGGGACAGAGCGAGCGGATACAGAGCCATAAATCTGAGAATGAATATCACAGCTGGCATTATGTTGTCAGGAACACAATATATTCCACCTTCTTCAGCTCAAACTTGGGCCGCACTCCAGCTTTAAAGTAATCAAAGATTCCTCCTTCTGAGGGTGATTTTTGTAGTTCCGTGATAAAATCTGTCCTATAAAGTCGGTGATATGTCTGTTCCAAAAGATAGAAAGGACGTTGACAATATTAAAAGATTATTTATGCCTCTGCTCGCTCTTAGCAAAACTTTATAAAAGTGTCCGAGTAGAAGTTCAGCTTTATGAACAGGCAAGTGTTTCAGGAACAGAAGGAAGTTTTTCTGCCTAAGAAATATATTATTATGTATTAATATGTGGATGATGATCATACATTTCACTACAAAGGGTCTGTCAGCACCACACTGGTATTAAAATCAACATGCTAATGCTAACTGTGACAAAATTAGTATTTTGCAATCAGCATTAAGAGAGGAATATTTCCTTGTACTAATTTAAAATTAAATAAAACATCTATATTACATGCAGTGCATTTGCGTCTTACTTAATGTTCATAATTAACTTTTTTTTTTTCAAGTGCAGTATACAATTTTACATTACTAAATACTTAGTGCCAGAATGTCTGGTTCCAGATGCATTTAACTTTGCATAATGGTAATTACTCATTCAATAAATAAACTGTAAATAAGACAATATTTATATAATTATCTTTATGCACAATATTTGAAATATATTTTTTTATAAATTATATTAATTAAATATATTTAAAAAAATGAAAAAGCTGGAACATGCATCTGTGTGTGTGTGTGTGTGTGTGTGTGTGTGTGTGTGTGTGTGTGTGTGTGTGTGTGTGTGTGTGCTATGATGTAACAGGGCTGAGATTGTGCTGACCTGAGTGTGTGTAGTTACAGTGTTTTAGTATTCAGCGAGAACACGGCAGTTCTCTCATTGTCTCTTTTATCTCTTACCCCCCTTGTTGTGGTGGTCTTTTCAGAAACTCACGTTTGTGATAAAGCGTACGATGACATGATAAGCTGTGCAATCATCTAGGTCTGAGGTGCCTTAATCCCCGTTAAAGCCTTGTCATAAATCCATCTGTTATCTGTGTTTCTTGGTGCCGTGATTGCCTTTGTCAAGTGTGTGTGTGTGTGTGTTTGTGTGTGTGTGTGTGCGATGAGGCTGGCACTAGTGATTTATTGTGGCACTCTGGCCCTGTTCTCCTCTGGGTTGTCAGCAGTGTGTGTTTGTTTTCTGGTGCACAGGAGGACAGTGCTGAGCAAATGTTAGCATGCTGCTACAGCGCTAAAGTGTTTGCATTCGCAACTATACAGTAGCAGAGTGTGTGTGTGTTGAATTGATTAGCATTCTAAAAAAATATTCTGATTAAGTATGGAAATTTATTGCAGAATGTGGATTTGTTACCATCATGTGTTACGGGGAATGTTGATTGAAACTTTTTTAAATTAAAAAGATACTTAAAATGCCTCGGAATATACAATTCTGTGAGCAGTGAGCAGATTGGGTTTCATTTCTTGTTCGAAATACTCAAGTTGTGGTTCCCTATATTATATAAACCCTTTATTAATTTTGTTGCGAGTCCAACTCCTTTTTGATGTGCACAGCTTAATTTGTGTTGACTAAAAGTGAGTGTGTGTATGTGTGTGTGGGTGTGTGTGTGTGTGTGTGTGTGTGTGTGTGTGCAAAGATATGCTACTAAATGCTTTTTATACATTTATTTTTGAACATATTTCAACAGCTGAAATTAAAATGGCATTCATTTTTCGGTTTATCTGTAAATCGATATCTTTGTATGCTTTTGTTTTCATTAATTCATCGTTTTAAACTCAAGTCAATGAGTAAATCTCAAGAACTCAAGTCAGTGAGTAAAAAAAAACAAAACAGTACTATCTTATAAATCAAGCATTATACAAATCGTTGAGGAACTCAAGTCAGAGGAACTTTGATCAACTGTGTTAATGAAACTGGTGAAATGAGTGTGCAACTGTTTTCCCGCGCAGCCTGATGGGACAGTGTGTGTTTGAACATCGATTCACTTCTACCGTAGTTCTGAGACTGTACAGCGACTTGTTGGTTTTCAGAGCGCTTGCTGGAGACTTCTGAAGCCCCCGTCAGTCTAGAACAGTCCATGGAGTTTGTCATTGTGTGAGTAGCGCAGAAACAGAAGATGCATGTTAAGTGAGAGACACACAGCAGGAATTCCACAGCAAACTGTCACTTCCTCCCCCGTCTGCTGCGGCGCTGGGCGGCATGTTCCACGCTTTTGCAGCCATGCACCACTGTCTAGCTTCTTGTCGACATGTTGGTTGCAGGAAAATAAAATGTGTTGTGGATAGAAAATCATGGCACATATTTCTGTTTGTCAGTTTTTTTGTTCACATTCCTGCATCACTATAACAATACTGTACGACATTAGACTGGTTTGTCAGAGGATTAATTATGTGGTTATTAAAGTCGCCTGTGATAATTGTATTGAATTCATCAGCAAGTAATCGTTCAGATTATAGACAAATGCAGACCTTTTTATAGCCGTTAATCTTTGTATAATGCATTGAATAATTAAAAGTGCACATACAAACAGTAATATGATATACAGTTATATTAATAATGACTTTTTGTAATCACACATTAGTGCGCGCTCACGCACACACACACACACTCAAATTGATTGTACAATTTTATATTAGTTTATTTTGTTCATGATATTCAGTATTATTTTTGTTTTCTTTATGCTATTGATTGACAATTTTTTTACATATACATTTTATGTGTGTGTGTTTACTGATTTACTGATTTACTGTTATTATGTTTTTTATACTCTTGTGCTTGAACATATTTAATCGGCTTAAATTAAAATTTAACATTTTTCTGTATATCTGTAAATAGAAATCTGTGTATCTTCACGTGTTTATGTATTACATGTAATGTGTAATTTGCAGGCACAATATTATTTATTTGTTTATTTTTTACATTTCATGCTTGTTTGTTGTTTATCTGCTTGTTTGTGCAGGTGTCAACCCCGTGAAGCAATTATTCTGTTTACTCGTAGTGGCAGGAAATGACATTGAGGTGGTGATAATGTGAACATTTAATGATGCGTATGATATATCTAAGCCTAATAGTGTGTCTTACACAGACATTCAGTAGTGTGATGGTGATTACCCCTGAAATTGCAGGAGCTTTAAATGAGGATTGTAAACTGGTCATATCTTGTGTTTGCTGAGCGCAGACGCAAAGCCATTGTTATGAATGACGAGGAGAGTAAAGACCACCCTGTACTCAAGAGCGCATGACAATCCTCTGAAATTAAACGAAAGATTACAGTGAATTGATGGTCGGAGAAAGGTCCAAATGTGAAGAGCATTCAGATACGAGATGATTTGACTGAGCTCGGTGAGAAACTGTGTGCGAACATTACAGACATTGTCAGGATTGTGGATCTCAACTGTAAAAGTGATAGAAATAATGTTAATTCGACATATTATAATAACATATAAATATATCTATATTATTTTGTATACGGGTTTTAACAAGGCTTTTAAATGAGGCTTTACTTGTAAATGCTTCTACCTGATGTTATTTCACAAACTTTCATTTAATCTGATTGGCTGATTAAAAGAGGGATTCAATGTAAGAAGTCTCTTGTATCAAAAAGCAAGAGAAATAGAAAATAATTTTTATAATTATTACATTTGTTTGACAGATGATTAATCCCCACAACTATGTTTGCAATTTGTTAATAATAATAATATTAATAATAGTAATAATAATTATCATCAACAACAACTATAATAATAATGTTGTTGTTATTAATATTATTTATATAAACACACAATACTGTACATGTATTTTATTTTAAATACTGGTTTATTGAAAGCTAATATATTGAATTCCTGAATGTTTTATTATTAATACTAGTTTATGTAGGATGGTTTATTATTTTCAAATTCACAATATTGTTGTTTTTCAAAACTTTCATCAAAACTGATTCATGTACATGAAAAATAAAAGCTTCAGCGTTTACTCCCCCGAGTACAAGACAAACTATAAGTTATTTTTGTGTTGTTTTCCCTGTAAAGGGTCTGTGAAACCATATTCATAAATGTCCCAAACCTTCCAAAGTCGGCTCTGCTGTGTGTGTGCTGTGTGTGTAAAACATTTGGGTTTATCTTGGATCGGCAGCTCTGTGGTTTCTTGCGTCCCCCTCTGACCGCATTCCACATCTCCGCCTGCTTGCCAGCTCTGCTCAGGATGGAAAGGCTTGTTGGTGGGACCAGAAATCTGAAGCTCGGATCAGACCCACGTGTGTGTGTGTGTGTGTGTGTGTGTGTCGGCCAAACATGCGCAGCCGTGCTTATATTTTAACTGTATGCCTCCGAGCTGCATGTTTGTGTGAGTTTGTCACTGTGTTTGGGTCTCCATATGGAGATATTTACTCAGATGTCATGACACATTTGTGGGGAATCCGTGGATCAGAAAGCAGAGAAACACTAAGCCAAGCATTGCTTCTCACAGGTACTCCCACGTACCCCGAAGAGAACAGCAGGAGGGGCGGCCGGGCTTTGTTTTCCCCTCGTCCCTTCAGGAAGAGCTGGGACAGGGAGTGGGAGGACAGCTGAAAACCCCTCGCATCCCCCTTTGGGTGGAGGGTAAGGCTTTAAACCGACTCGATTGGGAACAAAACAGCCCCACCGTGATCCCTCTATCTCCCTCTTCTCTCCACAGGACGAGAGATCAAGGTATCAGACTGGAGTGCGGATTGAAAGTAAGCGGTTGAAAACATACTGACCCCCAGACCGCATCTCCCCTCACCCATCTGTAGATTACAAGCCCTCCGTGTCCAGGCCATGCCATCCATGTTATTAATGGCTGCTAAAATGTGGCTACCTCAAGGTCCAGCGCAGAATAAATATCATTCATCACCAGCACAATTCAAACAGGCAAGACGGATGAGTATTAAAGAACATTCTTTCAGCCGGCAGGGATGAATGCACAATGTGTATGTGTATGTCGAAGAGAAAAGTTATAGGAACGAAGGGAGTTTGAGAAAAAAAAAATAACATTATTCGACATGGCGAGAGTATGTAGTGAGTGAAAATCATGATGGCTGAAGTGTCTGGGCTTTACATCAGGACGTACATGACAGAAACGACTTTGCCGTGAGAAATGTCGTGAGAAAATAACAACTACAGTGTTTATGTTTTTCAAAAATCTCCCAAGTTTGCAATTTATTTAGTTGTGTGTATTTGAAGCGTTGCATGGTGGCGTAGTGGTTCACGTATTTGCCTCCAACCGAATCCAGATTCGGTTGTCCACGTTTCTCTACGTTTTTGCGTTGATTTTTTCTGGGTCTCCGACTTTACAAAAGCATCCATTCAGGTGAGTTACTCAGTGCATTGGTGTGTGTGAAAGTGTGTGTGTCTCGCTTTCAATCCCTGAGATGCTGGGATTGGATCCATCTCCTCGTGACCCAGAAACAAAAAAATGCTTAAGAAAATCAGTTGGACAGATGTCACTCATTAGTTTTTCCTCTGAATCAACATAAGAAAAAGTTTTTGCTGCATAAACGTACATTTAAAAAAAGTGATTTTCTTTTTAAACAACTTTAGCAGATGCTTATCCAAACAGGCTTTAAAGCTGATTTTAAGCGATCGTCCAGAAACATCAGCGCTTACCTGCCAGGGATGTATTTTGCTTTTCGATGATTGTTAGTTCACAGAGAAATTTGGGGCGTTCAGTGTGACGTTGCATGATATATGATACAGAATTGTCTTAAAAAATGAACACATTATAGGGAAAAAATGCCGCCTTTAGCACAGCAGCTGCATATACGTGGCGATGTGTCCGACTACCTGCAGTCCGCAAAGAAGCTCTTTCACTCAGAACTTCTCCCAAAATTGGTCTAAAGAATTTTAATGGACTCTGGCAAATGGGATCTAATTGGAGCGGAGTAGAGGTAAAGAAAGGTGGAAGGAAACAAATGGACTGTAAGGCGAGTCGTGTTTCAGTGGGCCGTGGCTGCGGACGAGTATGGCAATTAAATGGAAACCGAACTTTCGGAAAGCCAAAGGGAAAGTGCTCATTTGATGTCTGGTGCAGAGGGAACCGCATTCTTTCAGTGAATCAAGACGACGCGGGACGGGTCAGCCGGGCTTTAGGAGCGAGAGATGCTGTAAATCTCGATGCCGTTTCCTTCTACAACAGTTAAGCTTGTGATATATAATCATCAGGCCCGTCAATGCAAAGCTGCTTATTTTGGGATGTTTTTCCGTCACTTTTGACAGTGGTTCTCATTATTTATTTTCGGTTGTAGCGTCGCCAAGGAAGGAAACATGAACTACAAACGCTTTCAGAGTTAATTCAGACCTTTGGTTTGTAATACTGCAACATAATTTAGAACATAAAGTAGGATGAAATTCAAATCACACACAAACCTTTGAAGTTTGTGTGTGTGCGTATGAATGAGTCTGCGTATGAAGGTGTGTACACAAGTATTTATTTGAGTGTTTGTGTAAATATGTGAGTGTGTATACTGTATGTGTACATAAATGTGTGTTTGTGAATGTATATAAGAGTGTGTGTTTGCTTATAAATATGTCCTTGTTTGTGTATATAAATGTCAAATATGTGCACGTGAATTTGTACATAAGTGTGTTGTTGCCTGTGTGTGTGTGTGTGTGTGTGTGCGATGATACATGGATAGATCAATTTGCTGAATCCATTTCTGTTGCTCAGCTCAAAATTTTAAATAAAATGTAAAAAAGATTTGATATTGTGGAACAGCCACTTTCTTCTCATATGGAGTATTTCAAACTCTTTCACGACGTTGTATCGTGGCATAAGGAAATATTCCACGGGAACCTCAGCAGAACAGAAGCTCTTGGGAAGGCTATTTTAAGAGCCGTGTCTTATCTAAATTCCCAGAGGCCAAAAAACTCAGTCCTACACCATCCCAGGTCAGGCGATGAAAAGCGAGTCAGTGGACAATCATGGGAACCGCGCCAGTGGTGGAGCCGTAGGGGTCTTGGAATGACCTCACGGTGCGGCTGG
Organism: Paedocypris micromegethes; assembly: GCA_028031935.1. NCBI lineage: Eukaryota > Metazoa > Chordata > Actinopteri > Cypriniformes > Paedocypris > Paedocypris micromegethes. The sequence goes on from CM051493.1 coordinate 21,075,253, forward strand.
GTGGCTTGTTGACAGTCCGACAAAACCAAGGCCACCATCACCACGTCTATTTTCAAAAGTGACTTTTGAAAGTCTGACCTCTGTATATTTCATTTGCAATAAAAATGTGCATCATTTAGTTGCAAAATGGGATAGTTGAAGTTACGTGAAATGGGAAATTACATGTTTTCCTATGATTTCCTGGTGGAAAGCCTGGGTTCCCTCCTGGCCACTTTCCACAGTCGAAAAATTGAGTGTGGTAAAATGACAACCGGTGTGAGTGAGAGTGTGAATTTGTGTGTCTGTGTACTGCTCTGTGATTGGTCAGCCAACAATCCCAGGTGTGTGTCCCGGCTTCACGCCCTGATTTGCTGGGATTGGCTTCAGCTTCTTGTAACCCAGAAACAAAAAAGTGGACATTCAAAATTGAATTTAATTTAGCTGAGATGTCAAAAGTTGTGGTTTTACATCTAAGAAAAGAACTTCACATCACCTTAAAAATCCTAGCAATCTGAATATCACAAATCTTCCGGAAGAGGCAGACAAAAGGAAAGCACAAAGGAACAAAGGAACATGGCACACTCTAGAACAGCGGTGTAAAGTACTTGAGTAAATGGTGTTTGTTACATTACTTAAGTTTTTTTTTTTTTGCAACATAGTGCTTGCACAAAGTAAATCAACTTTTGAAAATCACCTTTTACTCTCTACTTTAAGTTTTTGATTACTTAGTCAAATTTAGTAGTACTCCACTACATTTGAATAGACACTTTCAATGACTCGTTTCATAGTGACTGTGTGCGACAAGCTGTCATCTTTTTCTACCGCGGTTAATTTCAAGGGCGGACAGGACAATATCGCCATCTGCAGGGTGCTGAAGGTACAGGATGTATTTTTGAGCTAAATCACATGAACGTGATTTTTACATGTTTTTCCACATTTGAGTTTGACTGAGTGACCTTTAGTTTTTTTTATATATAATTTATTCTGCCATTTTGAAACATTGGGGTTTTAAATTTTATTTCTATATTAGGACATAAAAAATCATCAAAAAGGTGTTTTTTGAGACTACATTCAGTATGAGTAAAAAACTTAAGCTCTCTTTTAAAATGGAATACTTTACGACTTTTACCCAAGTCTGCTTGGAATTGGTGACTTGTAATAGAGTAATTTTTCACTGTAAGGTATATGTATTTTTACTCAAGTATGGTTTTTAAGTACTCTTTACACGTCTGCGCTCGAGACTTGCGCTCGTGTGCGATTCCGTTGTCGTTGTGAGTCTGGAAACAGATTTGACATGTCACATGCTAGCTCCGTAAATGTTGTGCTTGTTTGTTGCCAAGAGCGGCAACACAATTACTCACTAATTACTGAATTCCGCATGTAAAATATTAGCGAATGCAAGACGATGCCTCACTCTCGCAGTATTCCGCTCCTAATCATGTTGTTACTGTAAGCGTGGCTTGCTTTACGACAGCGGTAATTAAACATGGCTCTGATAGCACATGTCTACGACAGCTTAGCGTCGTGCACTGCCTGTAATTAACACCGCGGCCTCGGATCTCGACTCCTAATGAAATCACTCAGACAGATCAGAGATCCGTACTCATCTCTGCAGATTCACCTTTGTGGCTACTGAACCGCACTAAAGCTCTTAAAACACACACACACACACACACACACACCTTTTTATTTTGCTTTTAGTTCATTTGCAAAACCAAGAATCTCAGCTGCTGAGCTTGACCAGTTTATTACTTTCCGTTGATGTTACAGAGCGAGGAATGATAGAATGATATATGAAGAGCATGTAATGTGATTCTATTGTCATTTCTGGCAAATTAAAGCAGCAAACTTGGAAAGCCAAGGCTTTGGAAATCAATATGCCAAGATGAGCAGATGGGAGAAGGCATTGTGGATGGAATTCTTCATGCCGTTGCGTGATATTTACATATCTAACTAGGTGGCTGACGCTCCAAGATTCAGTCAACTGCTGTCTGGAGACCCCGAGCCCAGCGTCTGATGATTTATTAGGGCTCTGGCACTGGAGGAACACGCTACCTGGCTGCTTTTCACCCTCCTCTGTGTGTGTGTGTGTGTGTGTGTGGGATTGGAACCTGGCATTTGTGATGGTGTGTGTCTGGGCAAATGTGTTCATTTCCATATGTCTTGTGTTTGCTTGTCTGGGTTCTTCTGTGTCGGAGCGTATGTCTGTGTGTTTTTGTAACTTGTCTGGGTGTAAGATGTGGTCGTATAGTTTATATTTAAAATGTAATAGTATATAAATAACTATATACAGTATATATACACAAACACACACATAGTATAAGGCACAAATTATATATATTGTGTATGTCTGTGTGTCTGTCTTTTTTAGGTAGTAATAGTGGAATTATAGGGACATTAGTAGCTTAATAGGTGACATACTGCAGAGCATAACATATGAGCAATATTGACAAGAAAATGGTTTTTGTAGCCATCCATCCATCCGTCCGTCCAACCATCCATCCATCCACCAACTAAAATGTATGTGTTTCTTTTTGTTGTTGTTTAGATTTGCTTTAAAATAAAATAAAATTGCATTTAAATTTATTTTGCATTTTTTACAACTTAGATTAACTACTATTACTATACTATTATTATATTATTATACAATTTACAAGTTTAAAAAAAGAAAAACATATTTGTGTCCATATGAAATTGACACCCATAAAAACTCAACACAACCAATTAACACAATTAACACAAGCAAGAAGAAATGCTTGAATTAAAAAGGAATAATTTACAATCCAAGTTTTACAAATGTTTAAACCTCTATATGTATATATTTAGATACTTAGACAAAAAGTGTCTGCAATCACAATTTTAAAAATGTTACAGCAATATTTAAAAATGTTACAGCAACAAAAGTGTTACTACATTAACATGCACAAAATAAATTAACAATATTACCTCTACTCAGAGACTAGTGATTTTTGCAAATCATTTATTTAACTTTTTAATTCATGTATTTTCCATTTCCTCCTGTGCCCACTAGACAACGTAGTTAATTTGGATTGACAAACTGGCTCAGTGTCTTCCGCTCCCTCTCCCAGCACAGTTTACATCTTTAATGTGCTATTCCAGTGTGGGACCAGAACGAAAAGCCTGTTTAAACAAAGCAATACGCGTCTGTGCTGGAAGGATCCAAGGTTAGGGTTACATACGGTCATGGTGGTGCGCTTAGTCATATGACAAGAGGCAGAGAACAGTCTTCCGTGACAGATCAGATATCTCACTATGAGAAGTGGTACACAGACTCAGAGCGAGGCTTTCTCCAACAGCACGATATTGTAATGCGTTTTACAGTCACGGCTGACTCTCTCTTTTCCTTTCATTCCTCATTCATCCATCCAGTCGTGACAGCTGCCTGGTGAGATGGGACCGAGTGTGATGCTTTTGCCATTCTAATGACTCCGTTTTTTACACCAAAATGACTTGTTTTTTTATGAAGCTGTTAGACATCCTGCTCCATTACACACTCTATCCATCTTCACCAAACAGCCACTCTGCCACATCTGAAGTCGGCTTAACAGCTGGGGGTTGTGGCTGGCACTAGGCTGTTATTTAAAACTCTTAAGAGTAAAAGGATTAGCAAACAGAAACCTTGCCACTGCAAACCTTGAGGCCGAGTGCCACTCAATGCGCACCACCATGGGATGTTTGCCAACGGAGGGCTGGAGAATTGAAGAAGTATGTGCAACAGTTTTCCCTTCAGAGGATGGTCACATTTCAGGATGGTTTGTTCCGCACTTGCACATTTTCGGATTGATGGCGACTTGTGATAAAAACTTGGATAGCATGGTGTTGGCTGGGCCTGCTTTCTAAACTTCATTTTGATTTTGTTACTTTTTCCATACTGTATCACTATCAATTGAAAGCAGTTTGTTTGTTTTTATACATCTTTAATAAAGTTCCTGCACGTTTAACTTTGTTCTTTATTCTTGCAAACTTGAAAAAAAGGCTAAGCAGTAAACAAAAGAATACTCTGGGATGTAACAACTACAAAAAGAAACAAATCTCAGCTCCTAAGTATTATGAACAAACTAAAATACTGTCAAGAATTACACAAAAAAAAGAAAGTTTTTCGAACATAAAAAAAGCAACAAGACCGCCAAGTGCAGCAAACCAACAAAACTATAAGCATAAAAAGAATAAGCATTATTTGGGGAAAATCATGAAGAAAAAAAAACATCACAAATAAAAACATTACATTAATTAAATAAGTAAGTAAATAAAAATAACAGTCACCAGGTGCAAAACATAACAACACAATAAACATTAACACTAAAAGTCAAAGTAGTCACTAATATTTACTAAACTCTAAAAGATCAAACTTTCAAAGAATAATTTTTAGGTTAAAAAGAAAACAAAATAACATAATTTTACCTAAAACTTTAGTCTAACTTGTCTTAACAAACATTTTAAAAAGCAATTTTAGTCTCCTTATTATTGATTTCTCAAATCAGATAAAAAGCAAATAGCGGTTGACTGGTGATGACCAGATGATGAGCAGAAGTTGCTGTGCATCTCATTGACTGTTTATTTAGCATTTACATAAAAACTGCCCAAACTCTTTTCAAGTGTCTGATACATTGATTGCCAAGGATCTGATGCTGTAGTGTGAAAAACATCAGGGGCTCACTGTTGGTGACGTTCTTACGCTATCCATTGATTTCTGATCTTCTTGAGGATGAAGGATGGAGAACACAGAACTGGAGTGATAGCTTTCTGTTTGAGTTGAAGAATCTGGAATCCATTCACATACTCAGGGGGAAACAGGACTCGATCTTAGACTAAAAGGTCTTTGGGAAAATCATATAGAGATGGAGAAAGGGAGGCAGGAAGAGAATTCTATGCAAAGCCTTCTACGAATTCTGGAGATGTAAAGCAGTCATGATTTGGCTCCATTGAAAAGCCGGGTAAACTTGTAGAATGTGTACATCTTTTTTGGTGAAATCATCAATCTAATTAGCTTTACACTTTGTTACATTTATTTTTACCATTATTTTCATTAGAAAACTCTCCATTTTCGTTGCTTCTCCACCAAAGACACCTACCTTCTTTTCAAACTACTGAGCTTTTTCTTTTTTTTGTAGTTTTTATGCTGTCGAGCCATTATGGTACCTTTTTAATTTCTTAACTAAGCCCATCACACCTTCAGTGTTTGAATGAGCACAGGATGTACCCTCTCGAGTCATTCACGTTTCATCAGATTCAAGGAAATGGTGTTTAGAAGATTCTGAGGAAGGCCGGAACCTGGAGAACATTGGGCGATTGCAGATTTCGAGGCATGGCGCGTCTCTTAGGGGGAAATGGGTGCTCTCTGTCTGGAGGTCCGCATTAGCTTCAGACAATACAGATGTGTGGGCAGATGCCATCTGGGGCTCCGAGAACAAAACAAAGTGCGGGGGCGCCATTAAGGGAATTCAGTAAAGAGACCTGAGTATCCAGAAGAGAATGGAAAATGATCTGACGGTAATCAATCAAAAAATGGTGACACAAATGACCAAACACAACAGCCCCGAGCAAAGCCATGCACAAACACACCGACGCCTGTGGCGAGTCTCCTCCTCCTGGCTACAACGCGATCAATAGGTCTTCGCTGATGATAACCAGCAGCGATTGGCCAAGACCTGTAGAAATGACCCGCCCCTTCCCCAGCTAATTGGGCCTTTATGATTGCGCAGTCTTTCGTGCACATCGAGAAAATAAAACGCCATTCTTTCCATCAAACTGACTGACAATCGATGTGTGGCGCCCTTCGCGAAACGGCAGATGCTCCGCCCGACTTCATTATGCCGGACGAGATGGTTTCGCCAGAGCAACGGTTTCCCCACAAAGCGTTTTGGTCGTAGCCCTAGAGACAAAGTCCTATACGTCAGCTGCTCCTTAATCTAATGCTGTTAAAAACTGGAGGCCCCATATGCATAAGGATACGAACAAAACAGTAACTCATTCGCCTTATACATAAACAGGAAACGGTAGCGATGAAAAAAACGGTACTTGAATGTTAAGGTTTTGAAATGGTATAGGCCATTGAGGAGCTTTTTGAGGAATGACTTATTGCCACTGTCCTTCTGTAGTGGACAGACACAAGACTTTAACACTAAACTAATTCTCACACACTTTTTACACCATTTTTACTGTTAAGAAAATGTCAAGATTAAGATTAGTCCATTTCATTTTATAATTTTCATCCATTCAATATCAATATATTAATTCACCACCATCTGTCCATCCTTCTATCTATCTATCTATCTATCTATCTATCTATCTATCTATCTATCTATCTATCTATCTATCTATCTATCTATCTATCTATCTATCTATCTATCTATCTATCTGTCTGGCTATGTACATTCATCCATCCATCCATCAATTCATCTGTCCATCGATATGTTTAGTCAACAAACATGTGCATCCTTGTTACTCTCATCTACTGGACCACATTATATCTAACGATTAGTCTCCCTGTTACAAAACAGAACAAGTGCTGCTATATCTTACTGTAAACTGAAACAGTACAAACACTGTCTATTGTCCCCGCTGTTATTGTTCTCTAAACCAGTTTAGTCGGCTCTAACAGGCAGCCTACAGCCATCGCAGGCGCTTCAATATACAAGCGCGACGTTGTCAAAGCAGCCAGCGCGCACAGTTTGCCCTCCATTCGTTGCGTGATGTGGATTCGCGTCTCATCAGGTGGGCGCTTGCTGTAAGTCGCTGTAAAGCGCCAGGCAAAATCGACGCATCTGCCTCTATTGATGGGATCCTGTGATGGAAAAGACGCGTCTGCTGCCCAACTTTAACTGTGGGCGTCATCGAACGCGTGATTGACGGGGGCACAGGGGTCGTGAAGTGTAGGCGTCCGGCAGATAAATGGCAAAAAGGATCCCGTAAATTGACGCGGTTATACTTTAAACAGTGAAGCGGTTCTTTTTAATGCACACAATTGAGGGAAAACGTCAGCAATAAAATTCAATCTACAAATTCCGTGATTTTTTATGTGTATACGTTCTTATTTCCCTTTTACGTTCTTTTTTTTAGAAAGACATATGTCAATTAGAAAACTACTACAATTCGCGTTTATATTTCACGCCAATTTCGTATATGGGTGCTTTTGAAAAACGTCCCTGTGATCATTAGGTTTGTATTAATCTTAAACGCTAGACGGCGCACTTGTTCTTTCTCACATTTGAGCTGATGGTTGGCAATTATCTCCGCATTTTTTACGGACTCATACATTGCAAATTAATTGTGATTATGGAATTAATCATAGACTAAATTAGATGCTATTAATAATCAAATAGCTTAAAAAGCGAGCGCACGAAACGCCACGGTCACCCCCTCCCGCCGTTTTTAAACGCTTTACAAGAACACATCTCATTTTACATTTTTATTATTTCTTTCTTTATTTATTTTTATTTTATTTCTCCCCCTCGAAGCTATTGGATCTCTCTACGCTTAAATTAAAACGGTTCTTAAATTGTTGTAATGTTCGGTCCGGTTGTAGTTTTATACCTGAGATAAGCACCGTCTGATTGTTGACTTTTAGCGCGTCGCTGTGACCGCGCCGGTCAGGCAGTGAAGATCCGCCCCTTGGCGGTGATCAGCGCGCTCTGTGCATCAGTCTCAAACGCTTATTCCACCGGGACAGACGCAACTTCGGTCCGCGCGCGGAGCGAAGGAGACGCACACGAAATGACACAAATGGCTGTGCTTGTGTTCGTAGCCACTTTTGGGCTTTTAATATGGATACCGACTTTCACATTAACCACACGGGTTTATCCTCCGAATGAAGGTAAGGACTTGACTAATGCGAGATGAGTTCGTCGGATAATGTGCCAACGCGTTTTTGGTAGCTTTTGGTTAAGAGTCGCGTTTATTTGTTGTTATTTGTTTTGGTTTAGCTTTATACCCATTAAAGGGCCCCCTTTAATAGTTGATGAACTGGGAAAAAAAAAATATTTTAGTGAAATCTGTCTCGAAATACTCGAGTGTCCGTGTTATGAAAAATCCGTAGAAGTTAAAATTCGAATGCGCGACTGCGACCGACTCGAGATTTAATTACAATTATTTTCAGTAATATTTATTTATTTATTACAGAATTTACATAATTCCGTTGTTTTACATAATTTGTTTAATTTTAGAGAAAAAAACATGAATAACAAGAACGCATTTGGGTCTTGCCACATGTCTGGTAGAAGTCATTTTCACAATTATCAACGCGATACATTATCCAAAGAGTTCAAATCTTAATGGTTTGCATAAAAACTTATAATGCAACATTTGCAATGTAAAAAAAAATCCATTTAGTTGCGCTATATATATGACATAGCACTATTTACTGTTCCTTTTAATACGTTATTTTATTTAATATATGTTTTTAAAATTATTTTTATTGTGATTATTACCTGCTCATTTTGGTCCTTATTTTAGTTTTTTCATTCAGTAATCGTTTTCAGAATTGTATTTCTATGAAGCCATAATTTAAACTTATACCTTAATTTATGAAGCCCTATAATTTAAAACTAAATAAAAGTTTCACTATAAAAAAACATTAAATATTATCTATCTATCTATCTATCTATCTATCTATCTATCTATCTATCTATCTATCTATCTATCTATATCTATATCTATATATATCTATATATATATATATATATATATATATATATATATATATATATATATATATATATATATATTCGTGTGTGTATGTGCGTGTGCTTGTGTGTGTTATATTGATATGTTTTTATGTTTATATGGATATGTCAATTTTGTCTGATTTCTTTATTTGTGATTGTTAATTTACTGGACCTTTTATTATTCTTGCAGTTACACTGTTGGACTCAAAAACTGTACAAGGAGAACTAAAATGGGTCGCTAGTCCAACGGAAGGAGGGGTGAGTTCACAAAGAAATGACTTTTTGAGATGTTTTTAAAAAGTTTCAATTAATTTAATTTATTCAAGCTAGTTGTATTGAGAACCATTTGCACAAGATACACAAGAAAGGGGTTTTTGTTCTGTGTAATACTTTTTTTATGAAATCAAGAGGGTCAAACCACGGCTGCTTGTGAAGCTAAAACTCACTCTGAAAGATTGTCAAATGATTTTAGAGGCGTCACACCATATTCGCTCACTGTTTTCTGCATTAGTGCGAAGTCGACACATACAAGACTAATGAGACCCTCACAAACATTTGTAATTATAAGTCTTGACAGATGAATTGGGCTTTTTCCTCTCATAATTTAATGTTTCAAACAGACTGAGAAATGACTTGAGTGTAAGTGCCTGTGCTCAGGATAATTAATATCAAATGTATGCACTTTTAATAATGCTCATATCTTTAGATAATTTATGGATTGGCGTCTTAAAGTCTGAACACAAGATTTGCTGGGCATAATATGTTGCTTATTGAGTAACTTAAACATTCAGAGACATTAATGAAAGCAAATAATATATTGCGTGGCATTTTACAGTCAGTGTACTTAGTTACAGAATAACATTTAACTAGGTACTCAGTTACAGAATAACTTTGTAAAAAAAGTATTGCATTTTACTGTGAACCTCTATAATAAATGCCACTTTTCTACTAGTTTACATTGCTTAGATTAAAAAAACACATCAATCCGAATGTTTACTAGACTTAATTACTAATCAGATGATTTACATGACACACATACACACATTTTTATATATTTTTAGATTATTCAAAGTAAAATCGTAGTAAAATTTAAGTTGTTAAAATTGTTTAAAAGAAAAATAATTTATCATAAAGGTGAAACTTTTTAAGAGTTAACTTAAATGCCACGCACTTAATTATTTGCCAGACAAAGACTTGGATTTTTTCGCTCTCTTAGTTGTTTCCCACTTTAGACTGGTTTACTGGTTTAGAGGCGAACTTGGCATTTACGGAAATGCTTGCTGCTCTATTTCATCAAGCCTGTTGATTGACAGGGTCCCGACAGAGCCCTCGCGCTCGTGCTAAAGGCCCGAATGTACAGCTTTATCAGTGTGGCAGCTGGGATTTCTACACTTACGACTCACAAAGAGTAGAAAGGCTAGAAGAAAAGAAAGCGTCATAGTTCCTGACAGGCCCTTTCAAAACTCTCCTTCATCGCACACATCTCACTTTACACTCTCAGCAGCAGGAAGCATCAAACTCTAGGCCTTGTGCGACTCCAATGGCCTAAGTTAGAGTTAATGACATGGTAATGACATACATATAGAAATATTATTTTGTGTATTTTTTGCCATCATTGTCATATTACACATTTAAATTGCAGTTGCTCGTTGGACTAATCTATAGTTTGTGGTCTGAAATTCTGTGCACCTATTGAAACAAAAGTAAAAATCTGTCCTTGTACAGTATATTCTGCATACTAATTTATCTGGCTCTCCCTCACAGTGGGAAGAAGTGAGCATTATGGATGAGAAAAATACCCCAATCAGGACATACCAAGTGTGCAACGTAATGGAGCCCAGCCAGAACAACTGGCTCAGAACCGACTGGATCCCTCGTGGTGGAGCGCAACGTGTCTACATAGAAATCAAATTCACCCTACGTGACTGCAACAGCCTGCCCGGAGTCATGGGAACCTGCAAGGAGACCTTTAACCTCTACTATTACGAGTCCAATAACGACAAAGAGAGGTACATCAGAGAGAACCAGTTCACCAAAATCGACACCATCGCCGCGGACGAAAGCTTCACGCAGGTGGACATCGGGGACCGCATCATGAAGCTGAACACAGAAGTGCGGGATGTGGGGATTTTGACACGGAAGGGCTTCTACTTGGCCTTCCAGGATGTCGGCGCCTGCATTGCCTTAGTCTCCGTGCGGATTTTCTATAAGAAATGCCCCCTCACGGTACGCAACCTGGCCCAGTTTCCAGACACCACCACTGGTGCAGACACATCGTCCCTAGTGGAAGTACGAGGATCCTGTGTGGACAATTCCGAGGAACGGGAGGTCCCCAAGATGTACTGTGGAGCAGATGGAGAATGGCTGGTGCCTATTGGAAACTGTTTGTGCAACCCTGGCTTCGAGGAACATGGAGGAACTTGCCAAGGTATGAGGTTTTTCACAGTTTTTTTCAGCAAGTCAATTTTTTTCAGGATCTTTATGAAGGTTTGCACATCTGGACAGTGGAACATATCTGCACTCTGATCACACTGCAGCACTGTGGTGTATAATTTATGAAGAGATCATTATTTAAGCCAAGTTGACCCGAATACACTTTTCATCTCGGAGGAATGCGAGAGTTTACTAAGACGTAGACAGGTGGGCACTCAATGGATTGCTCCAGATTAAGCAAGGGTTGCTTTTCGAGAGGTCTGGTTATGATTATAAATTGCCTGTTTGATATCGTAACACCTTGTGGATTTGTGCTCGAGAAGCCTTAAGCTCTAATTATTTTGCGGAAGAAACAGTAGTGTGGTTTACGAGCAGAATTCTTGTTAGAAAGCCTGAAAAATGCAATATACATGTATATTATAGGCATATGTGGTGGTAAAAGACACCAGTTGGAAGAGAATAGAGTCAACACGAACAGGACACCAGAGATCGGATAGTTTTCCTGGGTCGCCAGAAGGTTATTCCTTTGATTCCCAGTGTCCGTAGTCACTCGGCGCGGCACTAAAATTGTGATATAGTGTTGTCTAGGGTAATGCTGAGGTCAGTGCAGGCAAAGGGGAAGAGCCGAAGGACACAAACACGCCTCTTCTTGCTTTCTGTAAAAGATTAAAAAAATCGCGTCTGGTCCGGGAGAGGGTCATTGCTTGAGCAGGGTGATAAACGGCTGACTGGCCAGTCTTCCGGCCCTTATTTATGAGTGCTATCTCAGCGGGCTAATTGCATGACAAATACGGACCGTAATTTAGGGCTTCTGCGGGCTGAGGGGGGGCACCGGGGTTCACCGCCGGCGGTCTTTCTCACTGGATCTGCTTGTGTGGGTGGCTGAAGGGGTTCACTGGGAAAAGGCCAGTCTCAGCATTCTGGATGCTTTTGCTTGGCCTCGGATTTTATTAGGGGAGCCCACTGGCAAAAAACGTGCTTCCCACTCACGCTCCCTATTTTTAATTTTCCACTCTCTTTTGAAATGGAAGATGTCTGTCTGTCTGTCTGCCTGTGTTGCAGTCAGTTGAGCAAAAACAGAGTAAAAATATCAAAACTTTTTTAAAACTGTAACACAGCTTTGTTAAAATTGCACTTTAGAATTGCTTTTAAAAAAGTGACTTTTTTGATGGGGGGTTTATAATTTTGTCCTCTACTGTATGTCGGTTGTTTGTCTGTCTGACTGTCAGTGTGTTTGTATTTCATATAATTGTCTTCCTCTCTGTCTGTCTGTCTTTTTATCTTTCTTTTTATCTGTCTGTGTATCTGTCTGGATGTCACTAAGTATCTTTTTTTGTATCTTATAGGTATCTGTTTGTCTGTCTGTCTGTCTGTCTATCATAAAACTGTCTTTTCTGACTGTCCTTAAAACTGTGTAAATAATATGAAATTGTCCCTATAGAACCACACACACAACTCTAAATACAATTTCACGTGGTATTAAATATTTAGGACAAATGTAAAATCTGCTCAGCAGCCATAAACAAATTGTAGTTTTTGTCCTAAATTCTCCTCAGTCTTACTCAGGCCTGTCATGAACGGCTGATTAAGCCATCACACTCTGTCTTTAGCAAGGCAACAGGCAGTTGTTTCCTCATTCAAGGGGGTTCAAAAGGTGCTTTTTTCTCCCAGCATGGAGATGCTGCGTTTAATAAGTCTGTGTGTGCAGCCGGACCAGGGGAGGGACGCAGGGGTTCACCTTGAATGTGAGGGCGGAGGGGAGGGCGAGAACGTTCTCAATGGGGCGTCCAGAGGACCTTCTTAAGGAAAACCCATTGAGAAGAAGGAATACAAGACCCATACCCCAGAAGGCTTCAATGGAAGCCTATCCTCAATTGTTAAGATGTCGTGAACTGGGATGGAAGGACCAGAAAGAAGGAACACTAGAAAGGGTCAGGGGTGACCTGTGGCTTTATCTTCTCCGTCTCTCTGAAACGCGGGTCACAGCCGGGATTGATTAAGTCGTCAAAAATATGACAGCTGCTAGTCTAGATGGACAGTTCCAGAAAAAGAGTGGCAAACGAAGGCCACAGCCACAGCCGTCGTTGTTTTGGTGAATGGAGAGAGACTTGGCCTGGAGGATCTAGTCTTTTATTCTCCTTTTTAAATCTCTTAAGAGTTTGTTGTCTTCTCACTGCTCATCTGTTGTGTCGAGTAGGAGGTGAAGACAGAGAGGAAATCTCTGCTTGTTAGTAGGCGTCCGACGAACTGGAGACGTGTAAAAGCCTGCTGAGGTGCTAGAATGCAGTGGAGAATAGCAGCCCACTCTCAGTGTTTAACGACAGAACAGTCATACATGGCATTTAGCGTACAGCGAATAAGATTAGAAATCAAGCTAAAGTGCTTTTTATGTTGAAAAAAAAATATGCAAATAAGAAAATGACTTTGTCATATTTGTACATGAAAACTAGATCATTTGGATAGGTAAACACATGAAGAAATAAATAAATTGATAGAGGGACCAATGGAAAGACAGTTTTGTGTCCTGATAAATTTAACAGTTACGCGGCAGAAACAAAATGTAAATACTCAGAACAAATACTTTTTTTCTTCACAGAACACTAAAACAGATTAACATAGAGAAGCAGAAACAAACCAGAGCACGATGCGGAATAGTGATAATTTGATACACTACACAGTGAAATTGAACAGACAGCGGCTTGTGTAACCAGAAGAAAAACGATGCTTGACAAGACATTATTTATGTTTGCGAGACGAGATGGTCTCTTGAGAGCGGCGTTTGTATCGACTTTAGTAAGCAAAAGTAAATTTTAGCTTTAATTCCTCATTAAGCTAATTGGTGTACTTGCATAGTAGTATTGATTCGGCAAAATCGTAGAGAAGTACCTTTTTTTCCAGGCGTAAACTTTACACCTTCGCACCTGTGCACACCTTTTATGCGTTTGTTCCTAATAGCTTGCATGTGTATCTCATTGCTGTCATAATCATGAGCAGGTGTATGAGACTCATCATCCTCAGCTGCAATTTGTTTTGCGCCTTTCTTTGTTAAACAATAGCAACAGCCTGCCAAAACGCTCCTGCCCGTTGAATATTCATCACTTTCTTTATTCGCTTTTGATGGCAGACACATATGTTGATTCCTGTCACGATCTTCTTCAGTTCTCCCCTATGCACCCCTGCACTAGCCACTGAATGGTCTGTCAGCTGTCCTAGGAGAGAGAGAGGATGGATGGATGGATGGATGAATGATAGATAGATAGATAGATAGAGAGAGAGAGAGAGAGAGAGAGAGAGAGAGAGAGAGAGAGAGAGAGAGAGAGAGAGAAAGGGAGATAGTAGGGTGATAGTAAGGGAGATATTAAGAGAAAGCGAGAGCAGCACAAATAGTGTCACAGAGAAAATGGAAGAGAGAAAATGGAAGAGAGAAGAAGAGAGAGACGAAGATGGAGCGAGAGAGAGAGCAGGGAGAGTGTCACAGATTACAGATTGAATGAAAGAGAGAAAAAGAGAGAAACAGAGATGGAGCGAGAGAGAGAGAGAGAGAGAGAGAGAGAGAGAGAGAGAGAGAGAGAGAGGGAGGGAGAGGGAGAGAGATAGAGCGAGAGAGATGCCCTTTGATATCATAATATCACATAATTTGCATGTGTGTGTCTCTATGATATGGAAAGCAAGCAAACTTGTCTCTTGAAGACAATAGGGAGCTCATCCTTTAAAAGGAAGCAGTAGAAGGTTGAGCCCATCATCTTTCTCCTGTGATCTTAGCTGTCACTGTATTCCTTTCAAAGCATTTGAATGAGATGATTCTCCAAATTATATCCAGCTTTATTCATTAATGAAGTTAATGTATGCAAAGTTGCGGCGCGCTGCAGAGGTCAGTCCGTATCATCCATGTGCAATTGCTTGCTCATGTGTGCGTTGTTCTCCTTGACCTCTTCCTGTCCATCATCATCCGCTGCACTTATACGGAAGTTCCACTGACAGCTCGCAGCTCTTCAGTTGTCATGTCATGATGGATGCACTGGGGGCAGACATTAGCCTGAAGGACACACGCGGAGTCAGTCCCCCTCACTGAAATGTTAGCACAATGCTAATGCTATTAGAGTAAATTGCTGAATAATTAAGTGGAGGTATTCAAATTAACCGATAATAGTTACTATATTCGGTGAAATTGCACTAGTTCCGCATATGCCGAGAGTTCTTTGGCATTCTGGGAATTTTGTCCTAATCATGTTTCTTAAAACCTAATGCTAGTGTGCTAACTGTTGGCTTGCTTTTGAATCGTCTGCTTTTTAAGCTTCATTCAATGGCATCTTAAAGAGCCCGGCTATTACCTCTTCAGATGATCACTCGGCTCTTTTGTGCATTACTTGGAATATTTCTGAGTAACCCAGATTAACTTCCAACCATCCGTCTTTTCAAACACTCCCCGAGAAAGCTCCTGAAACCTGAAGCTAAGCGTTTCTTCTCCGCAAATGCGATCAAGCTCGTGTTCCTGTATGAGAAATTCTGATACTGCTGGCCTCAACTCTCTGGTGTTTAATTATATTTTAATTATGCTGTCTGGCACACACTCATTTCCAGCAGTCTGCATCCGCCAGATCTGAAGAGCTGATCTGAGCACACGTGAGCATCATCGCTGTCTCAGCCTCCCATCGCCAGTCGAGCGGATGAGTCTTATTGAGCTGCTTGAGAGCCTGTCCTCCCATTCTCTATGATTAACCCACCGTCCATTTAGCTGTTGATTTCCACAGATGCTTTATGCCAAAGGGTCCGTGTTCTTTTGACAAGATGTCAATCAGCAGCTTTCGTCAGCGCCTGGCCCGGCTACTTATGTGAACCTCCCCGTCAGTTAGTGCCTGGCTCCTTTCTCTTCTCACTTCCAATGTGGACCTTGAGTTGGCTTCCTTCCAGAAAGGTCACAGGTCACCTCAAGCTGGTGTCAGCAGGAGGCTGGAAGCAGGATGGAGACGAAGCTGAGAGAAGGTCCTGACTATCGGGTCATGGAAGCTGCTGACCTGAATGGCACGTTTAACTCGCCTGGCCGCTGGGTGTCTTTGTTTTGCTTTTCGATTCGGACTCTGCCAAATTTTTCACTGTACCAATGCAACCAATGGAGATTTTCAATGACGGTTGTTCTAAAAAGAGGGTTTTTTTGCGTGAAGTCGTAGGATGAATGGGTTGATTTATGATCAGCGAGATGCTACAAACTGGCCATAACTTTCAAACTAGCCACACTTAAAATCCTTCAAATTGTTTGAAATTAATCATGCACATTATAATCTGGTGCGCTTTATGTTTAAACTATGGATCACCAATTTCATGCGGTATGCAGTGATCAAAATAGTGTCATGTTTCAGTACAATTTTGGAAACAATGTCAAGTTGTTGTGATTGAGATTCAAAAAAACATCTTTCTTGTAGTTTTGTTTCACTTTATAATCCAGTAATGGATGTAATGCATTCCAAAAAAAGATTCCAAAATATACATTTATGGAGACAAAACTCTACTGTATTTTTAAACACAGTAGTATACAGTAATAGCACTTTCATAATCCGGTGTGCTTTATAGGCCAAAAGATGCAGTAATCTGTAAATTTCCAGTTTTCCAGACTTTTTTTCCATGGTGTGAGCTGAACACTCATGGAGAGTGAAGCACAAAAACATGAAAAAGAGAAGTGTTATAACAAAAGTGCACGATCGCTCCCTTGCGAAAACATTCATACTCAGGGATTCCTCACACAAGTGCTCTCGGAGAAAAAAAAAACTCTGCACTTCTATAAAGAGGATGTCAGTTAACAGATGTCAATTAGCTGATTGTGTGTCTACTAGAACAGCAGCGAGAGAAAAGACAGACTTAGTAATGGGATTATTTAAGGGAGGTTGGCAGACCTGTTTCCACAATGCCTGACAAGTCTAGTGATTAGCCCGGAGAGGTCGCAGCGTCCAACTTCACAATGCACATTAATAGTAGTAATTATTTGAAGGAGTTGAAGCATGGCTGGATATAATGTTGGGCATCAGACATGAGGGTTGATCTCATTCCTGTGCTTTGGATGGAGTGGGTTGGTCTCTCTCAGACCAGCTGCTGTGTAAAAAGCCACTCAGTTTGTCACCGAATCCAATTAGTTTTGACTTTATGTCTTTGCTTGCGCTGAGAGAAAGACTTAGAAAAGCATGAGGGGAAGATGAAGAGCGTTTGCTGAAGCACTTGTAGACATAAATCATGCTTCGGGAATGTCAATGTGGAGAAGAGCCTTGCATTATTTGCATTGTGTTGCTTTTCAGGGTTCGTTTCTTGCATAAATTGGTGTGTTTCATGTAAAAGTGTATTTTAGTTGAATGAAATTAAATTGGAAGAGCTTTTGTGAACTTCCATGGCAGCATTTGTTTGCTAATTGAGACATTTTCATGTCAATTGCAAGTTTGGTTATAATGAGAGAGGAAAATCTTTCTGCATTCAGTTTGATAAAATAATGAGAACTAAGCCTGTGATTTTCAGATTTGTGCAGACTTCATTTTTTTTCTGATAAATTATTTGCTGCTAAAATAATGTTTAATGGATTTGTTCAGTCATGGCATTTTTTCTCTCTCCATTGATGTGCGTTGCTTGACCATAATAATAATTCACACATATAACTCTATGTATGTAAATTACTAAAGGTTAATGTTGTTGTTTTATTTTGTTCAACTAATTATTTGTTTATTTAAAATTACTAAATAAGGACATTTTTTAAAAATACAGGTTTTATTTTTACATAAAACAGAAGAAACAAAATATCTAGACAATGTTTAACCCGACCGAAAAACACGTTTTTAAAAGATTAAGAAAATGAAAATGGTCAGTTCTACATTCTTGACTTTTTCCATGACTTCAGTAATTATTTCGTTGCTGGACTTAAAATCTCACAAAAAGCACGATCCGAGCTGATGCTTTTTATAATTAGCACACACACTTATCTTGGCACTTGAACGAATCTTAAAGGGATTACAATGTTGTGTGGCTGCTCCAACACATGTGGCTCACTTAAATAAGCCAAGTTTCTTTCTCAGCTGACTCCCACACACACACACACACACACACACACACACACACACACACGCACACTTCCCTCGTCTCAATTTGCACTCCTTAACCTTTAAAAAGTAGCAGACACGACCGAAAGAAAAACAGCCGTATGAAAAACACCGTTGCGAAGTATTTTTCACTCATCGTTGCTGTGGCGTTGACACATTTACCCTTTAATATCCTTGTTGGACGTTAATTCGAGAACCTCGTACTCTTTCTACTCGCTCATCACCTTGTCCCCACACACCTCAGATTCGTGGCTCGAGCATGTGACCACACAGAGCCCGGCACACGGTAACCACAAACCATAACTCTTTATGCGATGTATATACATCAAGAATTTTCGACCTTCGGTGGGTGAAATAAGAGAGGATTGTGTGCAGAGCCAGTGATTTCCACCTATAGATTTTTAATTCTGCTCACTTGAATAATAAATGATGTCTGCTTGCTTTGGATCTAGTTTGATGGATGTAATAAAACTGGTCGGGTCTGTTTCTCCATGTTGTGCTTTTTTTAAGGCACATAGTGTTCATTCGGTGGGCAGCGCGGCACATTCTGCTTGTCTTTGTGTGGCAGGCTCTCTTTGAAGACCCCTGGGTAAGAGTTGGGGCGGGGGACTGAAGCCGACAGCAAGAACATTAGCATGTCAAAAGCTTCTAGAATCAATTTCTAGGAGCTTTTCTATGTCTCTTTTCCTTCCTGATTTTCCATCTCTCTCTCTCTCTCTCTCTCTCTCTCTCTCTCTCTCTCTCTCTCTCTATCTGTTGTCTGTCTTGCTCTCTGTCTAGTTTCTCTGTTGCATTCTCTCTGTTTCTCTCTATCTTTCTTTTTTGTTTGTTTTGTCTGCCTCTCTCTCTCTTTCTCTCTCTCTCCCTCGCTCTCTGTCTCTTGTTCTCTCTTTTCTCTATCTATTTTTCTTTCAGTCCCCCCTCTCTCGGTCTCTCTCGATCTCTTTCTCATTTTCTTTCTTGTTCTTGCTCTTTCTCTCTCTTTGCAGTACTCTCTCTCTCTCTCTCTCTCTCT